>JAEQBH010002271.1:0-641690 GCA_016808115.1 Tetrastigma voinierianum | reverse complement strand
GGTAATGGATTTAGATACCAAAGCATTTTATTTGGGATAATCTTTCTTCCTTATTGGGGAGATCGGTGATGATACGTTATTATTTTCCTTTCATGTGGTAGTTTGATTCGGATCGACGGATGATGTTATTAGGGTTGTTCTATTTTTACGTATTGGTAAATCTGTCAGTTTTCGCGAGGATGGATAGCCACAATTCTGTCGAAGATCGTCCCAGCTGGACCCTAGCAGGGCTGTGCCGTTTTGAAGTGAGTGGGGGCTGGGGTATTAGTTTGCCACATTAACTGTGGGCTTGGTGGTGGGCTGTGGAGCCACATTGCTATTTATCGGGAGTAACTTGGTAGGTAACTCCTCAGAATCCTGTCATCAAACTCTTCCAACCAGCTGCCTCCATTAGAATCTATACCTCTTGAATCTCTCTACTTTCTACCTCTCCCTATACCACCATTAAATGCACTTCTATGGGTCTCCATACTCTGCCCATAAGTGAAGATGGGTCGCTCTGCAAATAGTTAGAAAGTTCCTTCCCCAGCTTGTAAAACCTTAGGTTGGATTCTATTTTCTAATAGCAGATTCCTTTCATCAGTCATGAAATTCAACAGTATATTCATTCACCTCCCTACCCTGTGTACATCTGATAAACATAAAAAATTATAAACTATTTCACGGTTTAGGGCAAAAATCTACCTCATACAATAATTGTTTAATCTCTTGCCATGTTTGAACCGGACCATGCCCCTCTCTCATCTCATACTTTGATCTATCCCACCTTTTCTAATGCTCCCCCCTTTTGTATATAAAATATGGATTTAGACTTTCTATCCTCGATTATATGATATTCAAAGAACAGTCTACTTGATCGACCCGATCACGCCTCAATATCAAGATCACCACTGAAGTTGGGGATATCTACCCTTAGTTTGTATTTGTATTGATTTGCAAATTCACGAAAGTCGACCTCCTTATTTGAAGTGTCATCAAATCCTATAACACTATATGCCCAATTTTGTATATATGGAATGGAATACTTCAGTGATTAGATAATACTACCTCTAGCTAAATCGGGTATTTTTCTTTGACATGTTTTGAATTATATATTTCTATTACCTTTATTTCCAATTGGTGGCAGACTAATCATGGATTTTCGTGTAGCGATGGATTGCAAGAATTTGATGTTTTGACTGCTTTGGTTTATGCAAATTAGGTATGTTTTTGATTTATATCTTCATTTTGATTCATGTATTTATGCAGAAATCTGATTCCGTATTTGTGTTTCATTACTGCGATAAATTGTTTCCCTTATGCGGTTTAGTTTTAAATTAATTGAAAATCTAAATGATTAGAAATCACTTAGTTATAGGTCATGATGGATGATATTAGAATCAGTATCTATCAATTAGGAGTGTGTAGAGTTATATACATCTTTAAAACCTAGATCTCTGAGGACATCAAATTCCTTCATGGATGCGGGAGTTATGACATCATTAGGGGATGATAAAATCATGAAGGCCAAAAACTATATTTTACAAAAGTACAGTAAATTTTAAAATTAAAATTAAAATTAAAATTAAAATATCATGGTTGGAAAATTTTTTTCCAAATCTACGGCCCCTGTTTCGTATATATGGGATTATTGGAATTTTCAGAAAAATAATAAAAAATAAAAAAAAAATAATCTTGAATGTGGTTTAGAAAAATAATCATAAATATGATATGAGATTTTCCTCCACATGACAAAGATAATTTAGTGTCTCTTCAAAAGACATTTTCTAAAAATTTTTCAACTTAAATTCAAAATTGTTAAAATTATAGAAAATTGTATCTTCAAAATATATATACTTTTGATAGTAATTACAAAACATTTAAAGTCATAAGTGTCTTTTCAAAAGACACTTTTATTAATAAAATTTTTATTTTTTTTTTTTTTTTTTGAGAAAGAGTGTCTCTTCTTTCCAAAAAGACACTTTCATATGGTAAAACCTATATTACATTTAGGAATATTTCTAAACCTATATTATCTAAGAAAGATTTTTATTTTTTTACACCTAAATGTCTAAGAAAAAACACTTCAGGATTACCATTCTGAAAGAAAGGTATTTTAATATTCATAAAGCTGTGAAAACCAAACCTAACCTTATTTTCTCAGATTAGGAGCGAGTTAAAGAATATCTACAAGTTTTATTTTTATTTATGTTGGAATGCATATGTTTTCCAAATGAGAGTAGCGTTTAGAAGGGTCTTTGTGGTGCGAATTGGGGAAAGTGGTGGTGGGGAGGGGGAGGCGGGTACAGAGGAGGAAGAAGGTGAGATGGGAGGGCTTGTGTATTTTTTTTTTTTTTAAGGGAGGGAAGAAAAATTTGTTGTAAAATAAAATTTTCAAACTTTTTAATTCTAATTTTATTGGTATTAAATTATATTTTATTTGATGAAAATTCATGAGTTTTCTTACAGTTTGATATATTGTTTTGTGAATAAACTAAATTTATATGGATAAAGGTAGAAATTTTGAAATAGTATTTTGGGTGTAATGTAATAAAGATATGTATATTATTGAAATTTTTATGTAAATAAGAAATAAACTAGTGATTTTTTTTTTTTTAATCCTAAGCAATGTTTTAAAAATCGGATTTGAACGATTAGTTTGACAATCAACCAGTGATTTTTCTATTCAATTTCAATTTGATTTGATTGCGATTAGATCCCTAAATTGTAAATTGGTGACTTTTTTAGTTCAATCACCAATTTCATTATTTAAACATTAATCTTAAGTTTATTGGTGTTAAATTATATTTTTATTAAAAATTCATGATATTTTACAGTTTTCCCAAGTTCGTGCGGAACTCTATTGAGGGATGCTCGTGACAAGTACCAAGCTCATTTAATTTGTCCATTCACTATGGGTAAGTAACTAAGTATATCGTTCTATTCCTTCAAGGAACATTTGATTTCAGAAGAGGGGAAATGAAAAAAGAAATTCATGTTAAAGTATTTTGTATCCTTTACTTTGCTTTAATTCTCCTGCTCTAGAATAAATATGGAGTTCACCATTGCAAGAACTGTTTGCTAATCACTGTACGCGTTGCTAGCTTTAGTACTAATAACTTGTTGAAAAATTGAAAGTAACGATAATCTTGGTTGTGTTTTAATTACATAATAGTTGACCATTTATTAAATTTAAGAGGTCAGCATTTTTGTGTGTGTAGGCAGTTAGTGGATATATAATGAAATGAACTTGGCACTCAATGGACAATCTGACATATATGATGAGAAACAGAAAATTTATGGATGTCTTAGTTCTTCAGTGTGAAGCTAAACAGAAATTAGAAATAAGGAAGAGCATGCATTGAGTAATTTACAAGAGTGTATAATAATCTCTATTTTCATTCTAGAACCACTATTAGATCACCATTAAATTTGAGTATTTCTATAGAATTAAGGAAGTAAAATCTTTCTGTATTATAAACTTAATTTAACCGTAAATTTTTTAGTCAGATGGCAAAGTTTGGGAAGAGGATCACAATGTGAATTGATTAATTTATTTTTATTATATTAAAATTAATATATATATCATATATATATAATAATTAAGATATTATATTACTTTATTAAAATCTATTATTATTATTATTATTATTATTAAAAATGTAAAAATAAAATAAAATACTTTTTAATGTATGTCGGCTAAGTGTGACTAAGCAACGAACCACAAGAAATCCGATTACATAAATCTCCAAAAACTACGAAAACAAACATATTATATATAAACTCATTTTAAAATCCATTAGGAATGAAGACACTGTTTCAAAAAGGTCACAAAGAACCGCGGAAACAAAAATGAAGGAGAGACAAACTAAAATTAGAAAGGAAAGAGAGAATTTATAGAAAGAAATGGATGTGAGGTCTTTGTGGTGATCGAAAACATCGAGTCTCGTGAGGGAGTCACAGTAATCATTAAAACATATTCGCGTCTCCCTAGTGCTTGGAGAGGGGTCGAATCGAGTTTGTCTCTCGGGAAGAAATGGCTTAACCAATGGTCTACAAGAAACATATGACATTCAATAGAATTGAGAGGAAAAAAGTTGCTCTATGTGGTAAAGGAGGAAGAGAGAAAACGATTTCGATTCTCTAAAGAAAGCAAATGGCGACGCTTTGAATAGAATCACCTATCATATAGTTTATAGAAGGATGGATATGGGCGAGGTGATTAATACATTAGTTTCAAAGGTCAAAACGGGATGAAAGGAAAACATTAAAGTTATTAAATCCTTTACAAACCCATTAAGATTAGTTTAAAAGATTTATTAAATGTTTCCATGTAGTTTTAATTCATTCAAATGGAAAAAAAAAATTCAACAGGACAGAAGATATAGAGCTACATGAAGAAGCTTGAGAAACCAGACCAGAATTGTATTTACCAAATTGTGTTTAATGTACATTTTAAGAACTTGAGATATTTATAAAGTGATTGAATAGACTAATGTAGGAATTTTAGTTGGTTAAGGAAGATTATCAACCATATAAAGAGGTTGTTTAGCTATCATTCATATAAAGACCTGGAAAAGAGAACATAGTGTTGCAGAGATTGCTTCTCGAATGAGAAAACTGAGCAGTGAACAATCAGTGATCTGAAAATCTTTATGAAGTGGATTAGCACAACAATATTAATTCTATGTCTTAATACCTTATTCAGTAAATATTAGATCCAGTTCAATATGTTTTAAGTCAAAAGACTCAGGTGATTATGTTTAGTGTGCTTTGAGGTTATCACACCAACTAACAGGAGTTAGAGTTGGCAAACTAAACTCCTACTAAGGAAACTTGAATCAAACAAGTTCAGCAAACTGAGAAAGATATAGAAAACTGAGTATTAGATTCAGCTCTTTTTTGAACAATTGATTGATTGAGAATGGCCATAGTGAGATTGACTCCAGTGAACACAAAAATCCACTACATTGCTTCAAATCTGCATGTCAAGGGCTTAAGAGCCCCAGTCCAGCATCCCACTGCCTGCCTTGAAGCTGAAGAAGAAAACAGGGTACAAGAAAAAGGGGAGGAGGAGGAGGGGGGCTAACATAGTGGAGTACCCTAGGTATCATCAAAATTCGCTCCGACAAGCTCAATCTAGCGAACGTTCAAGTAGAGCCAAAACCTGTGGCCCCTTATGTACATTATTTACGGCAAAGCAATGTCAGGAATCTGGGTGAGGTAGCGCTGTCTTAAGCCAAACTATACTTTTGTCTTCGGTAGGATTATGCAAGGGTCGTGCCATCTGTTTTATTAAATTGACCAACCAGAACAGCTGGGTATTAAAGTTTGGTTTAGAGTCTTCAAGTGTGTTTGTTCAAGAAAATCTTAGATATATTTTAATTTAGACAAATGCACTTACTTATATTGAACTTGAAGTCCTAGAAAAAGAAGGTTTGCCTAGGTCATGGATTGCAAAGGCAGTATGCAGAAAGGAAATAACTTGTGAGAGAGAGAAGATCAAAATTGCTGGCTGTCGCCCAAGGATGTCATCAACATAGACAAAATAAGGCATTGTCCAGGCTGTGTGATATGAACAGAGAAGCATCTACCCTTGAGGATTGAAAACCAGGCACAAACGGGAGGGTCATACGCAGCAGTATGAGAGCCAGGCTTTGGGTGCCTGTGTAAGGCCATAGAGAACTATTGAGCGACACACAATTTGGAAACTGTGGATCAACAAAGTGGAGGCTGGAACATGGCTTCCTCTTGCATGCTACCATTGAGGAAGGAGTTTTCAAAATCAAAGCGATGAATAGAGCCATCAAAGGGAGATTGCAAGGGCAAGTATCAATCGAATAGTACATGGTTTAACTAATGCGCTGAAGGTATCAAAAATAATCAACCCCAAGTGTTTTGGGTAAAACCTTGCGAGCCATAAAAACGGGCCTTGAGTCTGTCAAGAACCATCTTGCTTATATTTTTGTTTTGTACACCAACGACATCCAACAATTCTAGCATCAGCTGGTGGTGAAACTAGGGTCTAAGTATTGTTCCTCATAAGAGCATTATATAATTTAGTGCACATCAGCAAGGAGGAAGTTTGGAGGCTTGAAGGTAAGTGCGTGGTTCACTGTGTTTTTGAGCAAGATAACTCTTTTCTTGAGGTGTCCAGACTTGAAGCGAGTTACCATGGGATGAATATTAGAAATAGAAGAGCTAAACAAGGAGGTAGAAGAAAAGGAGCACTGAAAATTGGTAGAGTAAAAAGATTCAGTGGGGAGCATATGGGAATATCAGTAGGGTTGTGTGGGCTGTGCAGGAGAACATCAGCAGATGATTGTGAGTTTATGGAGAGAGGTAGAGTGGTGAAAAGAAATAGGAATAGTGGTAGCAGGAAATGAACATGAGGGAGAAAAGATAAGGGCTAGTGTAGGAACAGAGTTGGTGAGTAAGGGTGATGGAGAAGGGTGAGAAACTAAATGAAAAGGAAAAGAATGTTCCTGGAACATTTATGGCCAAATATAGATGCGACCAAATGAGAGAATCATGACAAATATAACCTTTGTGGTAAGGAACAACCTGAAAAACACAAAGACCTGAGCGGTATGAGAGTTTGTTTGTCGCATAGGATGGGATGGAAAGCATAGCACGAAGACATGTCAATGGCGGAAGATAATTAGGTGTTTTATTGAAAAGTAATTACGGAATCTGATTTTTGGAACTTTGGTTAGTAGCCATATTGAGGTGAATGACATGCAGTTTTGGAAGGCTTGCATCAATATCTGGATGGAAGGGAAGCTTCAGGCTAAAGGAAACCAAACCAGTCTCAGCACCACTTGAAAGAATCCTCCTTTTAATACCATTTGTTGGGGTGTGTGATGACAAGAAATCTACAGTAATTCCATGTTTTTCTAGATAAGACCGAAAAGCAAGAAACTCCCCACATTATCAGATTATAAACATTGGATTGAAACATTTAGCTGTTTTTAATCATCTTATAGAAGAAAAGGAATAAAAACCAGGAAAAAGGGGATTAGAATCTTTAATTGGGTAAAAATAGAAAACTAAATGCGAAACCTTCTTAAGTCATCAGCAATGATTAAGAAGTACCTAGCATCTGAAGTAAAGAGGCAAGGTGCCACTAAAGTTCGAGGAATAAGTAATTCCAATGGTTTTAATGCATGAAAAGTAGAAAGAGAAAATGGCAATTGATGTGATTTTGCAAGAGGACAGAGATTTTATTAGTCATTAAAAAAGGTACAGGTGGAGTACATAAAGATAGGACTTTATGTAAAACAGGGGTAGCAAGATGCCCAAGTAGAGCATGCCAAAGGCTTGTGGTGTTTGAAGAATTGTTGGAGTTGGCTGTAACAAACGCATAAGAAGGTGTAGACTGAGATGAAAAAGTGTAAAGACCATCCTTAATAGTGCCTTGGAAGGATTTTGCTTGGTGATCTAATCTTTACAAGAAAACAGAATGAAATTCAAAAGAAGACAAGATTATCATAACATAATTTAGAAACACTAATGAGATTAGTAGACAGGTTTGGGACATGAAGAACATGTCGTAATTGAAATTGTCTAGAGGAAGTGGAAAATAGTTTATTACGAAACTAACGAATAGGTAAGCTTTAGCCATTTCCAATGGTCACTTGATTAGAACCAAGATATGGTTTGACATCTTCAAGAGACTAAGAATTGTTGGTGAGATGATGGGTTGCTCTTGTGTCGAAGAACCAGTCATCTTGCAGGGGAGAAACATCACCAGTTGTGATCATGGCTTGCACGGGAACTGAAGATCTAGGAGGAAAACTATTTTTTCCAAAAGATGATGGCCGAAAATTCATTTCCTGAGATACCCAAGTAAATATCTCGAATCTGATGAGTAAAATCAGCAATAGTATACCCAAATTTGCCATAATTGACACTGAGGATGTGTAGGGTAGAATGCAGACAAGAGTTAGAAAAGAAATGTGGCTGATAATGTATCAGTGATCTGATTTAAAGGAAATGGAGTTGTAGACTGGGGTTGATTTTTGGACAAGCGTTGCTGATATTGTGACAAGTGGAAAGGAGGCCTTTGACCACGTTAGGCATGAGAAAAACCAGAAGAATTATAAGGCTATGTTCGAATTTCCATATGAGAAGCAATAGAATTGAGGTCTTTGAAGAAGTATTATGGGAAGTCAACCTTTGTTCATGTGTAAGAAGCATATTGT
The DNA here is from genome assembly GCA_016808115.1 of Tetrastigma voinierianum. Classification (NCBI taxonomy): domain Eukaryota; kingdom Viridiplantae; phylum Streptophyta; class Magnoliopsida; order Vitales; family Vitaceae; genus Tetrastigma; species Tetrastigma voinierianum. The sequence goes on along the minus strand of JAEQBH010002271.1, from coordinate 633,507 downwards.
GGGCAGATATAGAAATCTCTTCATCCTAGTAGTAAGTGAAGCTTAACAATGGCATTTGTACTTTGATCGAGACCTCAAGAAGTTGAAGTATTTGGCTTGTTTCTTTTACTGGTTCTCCTATTGTAGCAAGATTGTTTGAAACAGTTTTCATCTTCAGTCTATTCCATCATAAAACTCTCCTCCCTTTTTATGGTTTGAAATTCCAATCTAAGTTGCATAATCTGAGCCTTGGAAGAGCTTGAGAAGATTTGTTGAAGAGCAATCCAGGCTTCATTAGACGTCTGATAACCCACAATTTGACTCATTATAACACGAGTTAGGGCGGAATAAAACCAGCTGAGGATCGTTCGATCAAGGCGCCTCCATTGAACGAACTCAGGATTGATTTCGCCAGAATGCAGTTCCTTTTGTGGACACTGTTTGACGCCATCAATGAAATCTTCAAAGCCATTTGCAAACACAACATTCTCCATTTGAGTTTTCCATAGGATATAATTAACATATCAGAGTTTGATAGGTAGAGAGGATGATTGAGTGTTTGTAACGGAGCTGGTGCCAACAACAAATTCTGTGGCGATTCAGAAGATTGAATCGATGAATTCTCCTTTTCAGAAGCAGAGATAAGAAAGTAGGGTTTCAATCCAAGAGGAAACAAAGAAGACACCAGATCAAAAGAAAGTAGAGAAAAAAAAAATCAAGGAATTCGTTGTGGCAAGATGGAAGAAAGAAAAGCTAGGTTTCAGTAAGCTCTGATACCAGGAATGAGAAGACTGACATGAAAGAAACAGAGAAACTAGAATAGAATTATAATGCAAACTGTGATTAATCTTTACATTTTTGAGAACAGAGAGAGATATTTATCGAGTGATTGAATAAGCTCTTCAAGAATCTCCAGTTAGTTATGAGTTATAACCATATTAAAAGGGGCTATTTGGCTATCAACTTGGAAACCTGAAAAAGCAAAACCAGTACAATAGTCTAATTGGAGACTTGAGAACTGGTTTTCATTATATTACTGCTCTATGGAACAAGTTATGCAAAGCGAATATCTGCATATTAAACTTAATCGTCCTATATAAATATATCTAAGCATAATTTATATTGGATAACTTTACTTTCATTAATTTCGTAATTCTCGCATCAAGGTATAACCTCTTGAAACGAGGCTTTCATATCATTTTAACAGCCAATTTTCAGCCCAACATGCTCATGAAAGTTCTGTATCCCATCCCCTCCTGTGAGGTTGTCCGCACATTTGTAGCCAAGGTTAGGAAAAATCTGCTGGTGATCGAAAATATGTTACAACCGTCTTACTAATTTTATTTTGTTTAAAAATGAAATTATATTATAAATATTTATAATGTTAAAATGAGTGCCAGTATTCATGTTTTTAATAATAAACATAGCCTTGGTAAATTCTAGGGAGACAAATCAAAGCATAAATCTTAAATGATTTAATAACAATTATATTTTACTAAAATTATTTTTTATGTATTCAAATCATAATGTAAATAATTTTTTTCTCAAATTTCCTATGCCAGGTCTGTCCCTGTTAACGAAAATATCTTAGTTAATTGGTTTTATCATATTAAACATCCTTTTACATGAGGGAGGTGGCATCCAACATCTCACTAGTGAAATTATGACAGATCATATAAACAATTAGTTACTCAAAGAGCTTATTACTTTTGTTAAGGTAATTAATATTCATGTAATATAGTCGTCACTTGTATATGTTTGGCCAAGCAAATTATTGATATGCCAGCAGATAAATCAGTAAATAAATGAGATAAAGTAGAAACTGCTTTAGCTCAGAAGGGAAGATGACGGGAAAGATCAGAAAGAGTAAGCCGTGACTGCTTTAACTGTCATGGCCATCAGTTCTGAAACAACACTGAAGTTTGTATGAAACGGTTGGTATAGGGAGGAGAATCTAGGGTTCGAGTCCCAGTGAAAACATATTTTTGAGGAATAAAATATTATGTTGTAATACGCAAAGTGAATATATATAAAAAAAATAAAATAAAAAAACTTCTATCATGCATGGATATCAAAGCAATCTATTACATAGATATACACTATGAAACATGCCATCATGAATCCATGGACTGACTACTGAGACTGAGTAATTGTTTAGTCCCATCTGTATGTTGACGTGGGAAGCCCTCGTACTCACAGTCCATATCTACCAGATTCTGGTGTATATATAGGAAGCCGTCTAAAGATGAGAGAAAAAGGGTGAAAACGATGTATATGTGCGGACAGAAAGGAATATTAATGGCCACTTACACAACCCATCACTTCCGAGCTCTGCAATGTCTCATGTATGTGTGACTGAGTTCACTTTATCCCTCATGGAATTACTCACTATAAATACAAGGCTCAGTGGGCAATAGACTTACCAGAGCAAGTTAAGCAAGTTGGATGCATGAATATTGATGTGCTTTTTGATGGCGACTTGGGGTGTGAATTGGGCTGGCGAAACTATCTCACGGAGCGTTGGGCTTTTCTGAAACAAAAGCAAAGGATCGGCGGGGGCTGCGCGGATTACTCTCAGATGCACAGAGTAGGTTAACAGGGGGAGAGAAGATCGGCTTCTTGGGGAATGAAGTTTGTCATCAAGTGCAGCATCATTTTCGTGGAGTAAGGGTGGCACGGTATTTATAATGGAGTGATCGTGATAAGCTTCACAGTTGGATGATGACGTTTTGAATAGTATATTTCCTTGTTGGAGGATGATACGATATTCCTCCCACTAGGTGGGAGATTTTCTTTCCTTAATGTAAACTGATTAATAAGGGATAATTGATGGGCAATAATTAGGAAATATCCTACTTTCCTGATTGGTGGAGATTGGGTGTTTTCCTCTAATACGGATTCATTGGAGCTCTGGGTGTTTTAAAGGGGTGAGTTGGGCCTCGTTTTGGGCGTGCTGCGTTTGGGAATCTGTTTAAGGGCACATTAGCCCAATCTTGGAGCCCGTTTTAATCCGATGTTTGGGCTTGTCTTAGGCTTGTGCGCTATTATTTCAAACCCCATCGAGTTACCCCGGCCTTTATTGCTTGGCGTAGAGCGAGTACATATCGCTCTTGGATCGGGGGCGTGATACTGCGTGGCTACTCGAAAGGGTTTGATTAGGGCTTTGCGCCCGGAGTCACATCTTGTGATATGATGACTCTCGATTTTAGGTTTATTTAAATTTTGTGACTCTTAGCTTCATAGAAAGAATTTATTTGTTGCCTTTGTTCACATTCTCGATGCTTTAGCCACCTTGAAACTTGTGCTTCCTTTTTCTTATGAATCTTATCAGACTAGTGTTGGGATTGCTTTTGGTAGTCTGATATCGCAGGCGATGTCCCTCGTCTTGTTTATAATGCCACAGATGCGTCTTTTTCTCTCTGTCTTTTTGGTTTTGAAGTCTTGCGAGGTTCTAGGGCGTGCTCGGTTGGGGTTCTGCATTTCCTTTGATTTCCTTTTCTTTGTAACAACTTCTGCATACCCCTCCATGGGTCTGAAGTTTGTTCCTCTGTTTTTGCATAAAGGGAGTAATCTTGCAAGGCGTCTAGTTCGGTCGGAGGTTTAGTGTTGTGGTTCACAGGTTGCCACTGAAACCTCTTTCCATTAGGATAAAGTGAGCGAAAGTGCAGAAATTGGGGTATCTGGCGGCTCAAATATTTGGTGCCATCTGATGCTGGGTCGTGGGCCCCCGATCGGGGTTGAACCCTTGTAAGGTGAGATCTTTTGACCGTATGGGCCGTTCAGGGTCCCGGGTTTGGTGCCACTGACGTGTGACCACCTACGTTGTTCGAGTGCTGAGATGGTGTGCTTTTTGAGGTGGACAACCCGACGGCCTCTGCTTCCCCCTTATCCTTTTATAAAAAGGGTTATGCGGCATTTGATGTCTACCCTCTCGGCTTTCCTGACCGGGGTGTTCTGAGCCAGGTGGGCATTGAGTCGTTTTAGGGACTTGCCCTGCTTTTAGACTTCTTCAGTGTAAAGAAGGCCGCCGAAGGCCTTCTTTATATCTCAGCGCTCGGCGCGAGTTGATCATTTCGGACCTTCCATGCCGCTAGGATTCTGAAGGAACGCGTTATTTTTTGTTAGTGACCATCTTTGGGAGCCAGTCTATGATCGAGAGGACACACTCAACGTTCTTGCCGTCTGGACTACCCCCGAGAACCTACGTGAGCTCTCCTTCGTTTTGGTTTTTTTTGGTTTTCAGAGGTCACATGATATTTTTGACATTGCTTTCGTCGCATGGCATTTTTGGGTGCTGCAGATCTCGATCCAGGGACGAGGAGGTGAAGTGGCGGTGAAGTCTTTAAAGGCTTATTTAATGAGCTCATCGGTCGGATATTCTGGATAGATGCGGTGTGAGACTGCCAGAGCTTACATTTAAGAGACCTCTCTCCTCTGATCGTGAGAACCCTTGCATCAGATCTTAAATCTTCCTCACCTTGTCTTTGGGAGCCCCTTCTTTGCAAAAACTATCACGTGAGGAGGATCGCTGAGGTGTTTGCGAAGAAAGAAAGAGGAGCGTGAGCGAGAAACAGCAAAGAGCTACGCCAAAGATTTATGCTGGGGTAAGATCCTAAAAGGTAGGGGCCTTTTCCTCGCTTTGCATGTGATCAAAGGCTGAGGCTCTTGGGAGGCGGGATGAGGCTCCCCTTGGAGATTCTCTCTCCTATTCGGTGATGGCGGCGACGCCATCCCTCTTTCTGTCTCTTGGGGCGGTGACCAGAGGTAAATGATAACTTTGAGGCTGAGGGATGAGGACTCTGCTTTTCTCATGGAGCCGGCTGTAGGGGTTGTTTCCTTCATCACCGCACGACTCAGGCCTTAGAAGGGTGGGGTTTTACGTCGAGAGACTCTACGGCACCTGGCAGGGCGCTCTGTACGTCCAAGTGCTTTCGTTGATTTTTTTCTTTATTGTTTCAGTTCGGTTAGCTGACTTTTTGCTTTTTTTTTTTTTTTTTTGGTGGGTGGCTCTTGTGCGAGCTTGAAGGAGGGCCAGCCTTTTCTTTGGGGGCTCACGGGCGGCGAGAAGTCTTCTGAGGCTGGAGTTGCTTGAGACCTCAGGAGGTGGTCTTCGTGAGGGGTGATTGAGAACTCGTGAGCACGGGTCTGGGCTGGACGTAGCCTTCGATGTGAGGCGTGGCAAGGGATAAAGAAAATGGGGCCGGAAGGGACGAGTGGTCGTAGAGATGGGATCTGTTGGCAGAGAGAGAGAAGTTGCGGGTAAAATTAGAAGGGCCGAGCACTATGGGCAGATAAACACTGGCAGACATGGGGCTCTGGAGCGGGTAACTCTGTGGAATGCGACGGAGGAGCTGTAGAACTGGTTCTGTTGTGGGGCTGAGGCTGGGCGCAGACGGAGAGAGCGAGAGTGATAAGCGGACTAAAGGCCCGAACTGTACAGTGGAGCTTGGGTGGCTTGTGCTTTCTGTCGGGCTTCAGGAGCTTTTCAGGGCTGGAGTTCAACATCTAGCTTTACGATGGGAAGGTTGAAGGATGCGCCCGGGTGAGGTTGATGCGATCGGCGAGGTGTTTTCGAGGATTTTGATGCGTGCTCCCTTACTGCAGCGAGTTCTCGGGTTCCTCAGGGGCTGCCATCTGCCGCTTGCGGGGCTCAGCCTCTTGACTCCTTTGCTTTCGCAGAGTCGCGGGGCCCGACGTCGGTGTTTAGGCTCTCTCTCTTTCTTTTTTAACTGGTGTATCTGGCGTGAGCTGGGTTTTTCAATATTACTTGATCTTGACTATTTATTGATATACGAGATTCATCGATTAATTTCTTCCTCTTTTCACTGCCGTCAGTTTTGGCGCGGTTCTCAAACCACGAGGTCTTTCTGAGTGCCATGTTGTTGTAATCTGAGAAATTTCTTGGGCTCACAGGTGCCTCAGGCCTCTGAGTTGTTAAGCTCCCTGGCCCCGAGCTCTCTTGGGGCTGTAGGCGCTAAGACCCTCCCTAGTGAATTAAGCTCTTAGGGCTCCTAGGCTTAGACCCTCTTGGGGTACAGGCAAGCTCTACCCGGTACAGCTCTTGGGCTCAGGAAACTAAAGACCTCTGTGCGAACTAAGCTCTTTGGGCTCCTAGGCGTAAGACCCTCTTTGAGATGAACTCTGGGTGAGCTCTTTGGGCTCAGGTACAAGACCCTCTGTGAGAGCGAGCTCTTTGGGCTCTACGGGTGCCCCAAGACCCTTTTGGCTGTTAAGCTCTGGGTTTCGAGCTGCCCGGGCTGGGGCGACTAAGACCCACCTCTTCTGCTGACCCCGAGCTCTTTGGGCTCTGGCGTTAAGACCCTCTGAGTTGTTGGCTATCTGGTGAGCTATTGGGTACACGGGGCGCTAAGACCCTCTGCGTGAGGCCCGGGCTCTTTGGGCCCCACAGTGAGACCCTCCCCGACTGTCAGCTCTGCCGATTTGGAAGCTATTGGGCTCAGGCGGCCCAAGACCCTTCGTCTTTCTTCCCATGGAAGCGTGTGTGTGTGGCTTTAATGCCGGATGCATGGAGGGTGGAGCGGATTGCCGCGACTTTGAACACCTAGATCCGTATAAATAGCGACCCCTCTGTGATAGTCTTTATGTCTTCCCGACCGATCCTTTCTTTGGCGTAGTCGAGATCAGGTGCATGATGAAGCGTTGGGTTTGGTCGTCCTTTACATGGGGTCCTATCTAGTAAATCATGGTCGACGTTTGGTGTCGATGGTCTCTGTAAACATGAGGAGTTTGTGTTTTCCACTAATTCCTCCCTTGTGGGAGTTATGTTGTTCATTAGCGTAATTTTTGAGATCTGAGGTTTTGTAATTTTAAAGGTGGGCGTAACTTCCATGTAATGAAATTTTTGTATTCATTATGGCTCGCTTTAAGAAATAAGAAGCAATCTTTGTGAATTATGCCTTCTTCCATGACCCCTTGATATGCTCCAGCTTTATCATTATAACTTTTATTGTTTGAGTCCACTTCATAGCAACATTTAAACAACTTAAAAATGGAAATAAAAGTCTTGTCGGAAATCAAGATGGAATTGGATCTTTATTACATACTATGTTCAAGTTCTTGCTGGTAGAGCAGTTTGAGGAGTGTTTGGCCGTTCTATGAATGGGCGAGAGGTTTTCCCTTATTCGTTTGGAGTTCATGTTGCCGAGATCGGATTATGCGGGAATCTGGATGTAAGGCCGCTTCCCGAGTGGGTCCAAACTTCCGTGTGCGGGGTCGCTTCCCTTCTTTAGCGGGTTTTTAGATTTAGGTCAAACGGCTTGTAACTCTTAGACGACCCTTTTAGTCATAATACATCTTCACATTATTAGTCTTCCATGCGCTTTAGGACACCGCGCTCACGTTTTTCCTGGGAGATTCGGAGGTTTAGGCGAAAGACCTCCTCGTTGTGTTCGATGTTTTGCTAGTTCGATCTTGGAATTTTGTCCAGGCCTCATTGGATCTCTTTGCTTGGTCTGAAGGCCGGAGCGAGCAGGGTTTCATTTGAATCATGACTTCTGGCGTGATTCTGTATGCCATGTACCTCGGGAGGTATTTTACCCATTTCCTTTTAGATCTTCTAGTTTGGTTTCAGTCTTTGCCTTTAGAGTCGCTATAGTGACCTCTGCTTGCCCGATTTGGCTGGATGAGTGGGGTTGATGTGGTTCTTGGGTTAGGCTGGGCGAAATCGTCACTGAACTTAGGGTTGTCGGGTGCTTCCATTGTTGCCATGGTACCTGAGGACCTGGGACCACTGAACTGCATGTTATAGAGGCGCCAGGACGAGTTGTGTGTACCTTACAGTGCAGCTGATTGTTCTTGGGTTCGACTGCATTGGCAAAATAGTCACGGCCCTGATGATAAATTTGCATTGGCCCCTTCCGATGGGAAGGGGTCCCCGATATGTCCGGCCCGTTGTTGAAAAGTGAGGGGGCTTTGTGGTGACGTCGGCCCGGCTCGGACCGGAGATGAGAGATCTGGCATGCTCTGGCCGACTTCAATTTTCTAACGGATCTGCCAAGCGTCTTTAAGCATTGTGGGCAATGTGCCTGTCTCGATGTTTTCCACTTGAGAGGTTCGAGCTGGAATATGGTTGCCACGTAGTCGCGCCCAGTAATACTCCTTTAAGTATGTAGTTGGCGTCTTCGCTTCCCTCGCGCGGGGTGACGTAGAAGCCTCGTTTATAAAGGGTCCCTCGATGTGAGCGGTGAATCTTTCCTCGCTACAGTTTGGGCGCTTCCCTCTTTTGGAATTGGCAGCGATGCTATCCACGAGTAATCCAGGATGGGGTCCGTCCGACAGTTCGGACATCACGGGGGAGACTTCTCAGTTATCGATGCTGCTAAGGGTTACGGAAGGTGCTTCAGATAAGAATGTGATCACTGGGGTCTTCTTATGAGGTATCGCCGGTTTTGCGAGCATCGGCTCGAGGAATTCTACGCTCTTGGTATGCTTGACCTTTTGAACTCGTGTGAAGACTTCTTCGCCGACTCTCATTGTACTTTTTGAGATATAAAGATCATCTTCTCCCTCTAGCCTCGTAGAGTCTCTATCATTTTCCACCCAGGTTAGAATCCTTGCTCACCTCCGTCTAATAATAGCTTCCATGGAGAGTGGGAAGATTGGTTAAGCCTTAAGCCCCGACCTCATGTTCGGCCTCATTATTGGGAGAAAGCAGGCCGAATGGCGGGGTTGATACGTATCTATCCCGAGTCTTGAGAGGTCGGGATCGACCAGCTTCCTTGAGCGTTAAGCGGCCCGGTCGACGGATAATTTCAAATGGGAGGTCGGGTGCCGGTTAAGTTAGCCTCCGTGGGCGTGTGGAGTGAATTCCATGATGAAATACGCGAGATCTTCCGCACTGCCGTCCTCGATTTGTACATGATGTCGAATTCACTTTCGGCTCTATAGCTGATTTATCGACCTTGGAGGTTTCGATTTATGCGTATTTGTATTCGGATATTCGGTTGGGACTACGACGGTATGAAGGCTTGGAAGTAAGCTCCGGAGTTTTCTAGATATGGTTCACAGATGCCGGGATCAGCTTTTCCATGCTGGGTACCTCTCCTCTGCTCCCCTCGGAGCTCATTGCAATAATGCTGGACTGGCGCACCACTTGTCTATTCTCTTTGCAGTGGCCTTAGTTGCAAAGTGGAAACGACCGGGTGGGGAGTGAGGGAGTTCTCCTCGGAAGGGCTTACCGGAATGGGGGAGGCCCGAGTTGGGTTTTGAGCGCCATGAACGCCTCTTTGGCGGTGTGATCTCTTGGAAGGCCTTTTGAACACGAAGAAGGGAGTGGCATTTGTCATTGACCACACAGATCTGAGCGGCAACACATTATTCTCTCCTTGTCGGGCGTTGCTTGAATGTCTTTAATGTTTGTGAAGGCAATGTATATCGAAGCACGACCTTTATCTTATGGGTTTGCCTCTATTCTATGGGTTGTTGGCTAAACCTAAGAACTTCGGCAGAGACTCGAAGCATTTGGATTTGGGTTTAGCTTTATATTGTAGCTTTTTCGGGACTTGGGCGTCTCGGTGATGGTTTATAGTGGGCTCAGCTTTATCGATTTTACCGGCATGTACGTCTGCCATGCCTCCATAAATGTCCCGATTTGTTTTACGGAACATCCTGTTCACCGGCCTTTGGTAGGTGGCTCTGCGTTCTTTGCTTGAAGAGTGATACTCGATAACAGTAGGTTCCCTGACCGGTGACAAATGAGGTCTTCTCTTGGTCACTTTGGGGTCACGTCTTGATCAGGTGTAGCGAGGCATCCATGAAGCTAAGGAGTTCATGGCCGTCGTGGTGTCTTATGAGATCAATCAGAATTGGGGAAGCTATCCTTTAAGGCCGGACCACGTTGATGTATATGAAATCAATCTGGCGCCACTTGCCGTTTCTTTTGTGAGAACAACGTTAGCCAACCATTCAAGGTACTCTACTTCTCTGATTGCCTTTGCTTGGAAAAGCTTCGACCTCACCATTGTGCGTACTGTCTTTACGGGGCGAAACTCCTTCTCTTTTGTAGCCGGACTTAAGGAGGATTGACGTTTAACTTATTGGGTGATCAGCTGCTTGGGTCGACCCACCATGTCTTCGTTTCGAGGCGAATACCTCCATGTTACGCTGCAGAAAGCGGTGAGAGCACGATGTCTTCTTTAACTTGGCCAATGTAGACGAGGTGTTAAAACAGTCAGGAGTTGTACATGCTCTGGTGTACGGGGGGCGCCGGGTCGGGTGGTTACCTCGTCTGCATGTCGAGCTACCGTGTGAATGTTGTCGGCCAGGTGTTTGCTTCATTAATGCGCGAGTAACATTCCGGCTATGTCTTTGTGGTTCTCAGACCATTCCTACTCCATTTGCAGTTGGAAATTTCATAACCATGTGATAAGCGGAGGGAACGACCCTTATGGCATTGAGAGAGGGCCTACCTAGTAACATGTTATAGGCCGATGGGGCATCTAATATGAGGAATCTCGCCGTTCTTTGGCACGGCATGGGGGGTCTCCCAGTAAGCTTAAATGGCGCTGGGCGTTTTCTTTGCACCTCCCCGAGAACCCACGTGGCGGTGTTGGCCCGGCAACGCCACCGATGCCGTTTGTCAAAAGCTGATGTGAAGATGATGTCGACCGAGCTTTCATTGTCAACAAGGACCCTTTAGATCGTTTTATTAGCTACTATGGTTTTTACACTTTATCACAAGTGGAATTGGAGTCATGGGTTTTGTGACCTTCCATGTCGAGTCTGAAAAAGGTTATGAGTGAGTATCCGGTAGGAAGTTTAATATGCGTTTGTGCTTCTAAGGTTTCCGTCGATCTTGTGTAAGTAGGCCTTCTGAATTTGTTTGGACTCTCCACCTCCTGCAAACCCTCTTAATATTACATGGATTTCTCCTAAAGGCGTCTTTGGGCGGGGTTGGGCGTGAGGTGGTGGTGGCTAGACTCACTCCTGCCCTTCTAAGGCCACGTAACGGTTGAGATGCCCACGTCGAATCAAGTATTCAATCTCCTTTTTTAGTTAGATGCAGTCATTCGTTCGGTGTCCATGACCCTTGTGGAACTCATAGTATTTGGTGTCGTCTCTTCTAGCGGGGTCTGACTTCATCTGGGATGGCCACCTCAAAAACCTTTCATGTTGCACTTTGCGTAGGACCTGCGACACTGAGGCTATCAGAGGGGTGTATTGTTTAGGTGAATACCGCTGCTGCAGCTCAGGCTGAGGTGGTCCCCTACTATCTATGACGTTCCTTCGACTTATCGGGGACCGCTCTCTGTTTTCTCTGCTCCTCCTTGGGGATCTGTCCCTGTCTGCCTGCCTCTTGGGGCTTTGTTCTCTTTTTTATCGCCCGCCCGAGGTAGAAGAGGCTACGCACCTTCGGACATGATGAAGCACCTTCATAGTTAAATATACCTTCCTCTATTTTGGGGACCTGTATTGCTTTCTGAGGGGTTCTTTGGGTGAGAGAACTTATTAAGGTCTTGTTGCACTGACCCGTAATGAGCGATGGCGTGACTTCTGGTAGAAGATATCACCCAGAGCCTCAGTGTTAACTGCTTTGAACACTATGACCTCGGAGGCTTTCTTGAAGCTCTGAACATAATTCGAGAGAGAATTGCAGTGTGGCACCGACCATAAATCTTACTAGATGGGGAGTGGGAGGCGAATCTGCGGCGGAGACAGTTATGCCGTGAGCCGATGAGATGGAAGAGCGGCGGGAGTATATTCGAAAACTGAGCTGATGCTGGCCTTTAGTGTGATAGCGAAGGCTCTTCATTGTACGGGGTCCTAATATCCGTGTAGTTCCATATGATGATTTTTATGCACGTGTTGAGGTGGTCACATGGGGTCTTTTGTTAGTCGAGCGTCTCGTCTGGCTGGTTGGAACTTTTAGGAAGGGAAGTCTTCTTGGCGTGGTGAATGGAGGTCGGTTTGTTGTACGGGCGTCCATGGAGATTGGGCTCGGCCTTGCCCTTCGCACCATTGTGGTGATTTCTTATTGGATTCCACACGAACCTCTGCTCCCGACCTCTCGTTGTGATCCTCTCCGGGAGGGTTGGTAGGATTCACTCCTTAGTATGGCTAGTTTCTCCTTCTCTATAAGCTTCGATATGAGGCTAGAGTGTTGCTCTTATCGGGTAATAGGGTTTTTGGTCTTTCGGGCATATGCGTGTGTCTTGGGGGTGTATTGTTGCACAGTGAAGGATTGTTCAACTCTTTTAGCAAGTGTTGGTTGGTGGCGAGCTCCTCCACCTCTTTAATGACCAGTGCATAGTCTAACGTGCCTCAGGGAGGTGTTCATCCCACGTCGCTGGCGGTCTTGCATCCTCGGAGGATTAGGCGTTACTCTGCTTGTGTTAGAGTTGGCCCGATACCATCGGTCATTTGAGGAGTCATCTTTATTTGTAAAAGGCGTCATTTCCCATAGACGGTATGGCCCGGTGATGCTTTTCAACCAGGCTGGAGCAGTGTGGTTGGAGATTGCTGGCCGTAGATACGTCTCTGCGGATGTTGGGCTTTTGAAACAAGAGCGAAAGGATCGGCGTGGGCTCTTGGGTTGCCTCTCAGATTACTAAGTTAGTTCTTTAGGGGAGAGAAGATCATTGCTTAGGAATGAAGAGTTGTGTGCATGAAGTGCGCGTACCTTTCAGATAAGGGTGACTGGTATTTATAATGGGTGATCATGATAGCTTTCTAGTTGGATGATGACAGAATAGTATATTTTATTGTTGGAGGAATGATACAATATTCCTGCATTTGGATGGAATTTTAACTCTTTATCGTAAAGGCGATTAATAGGGATAATGGATGATGATGGTGGGAAATATCCTATGTTGGCGGAGATTGGGTGTTTCTGTCACAGTTCGTTAATTTCTCCAGGTCTTTTAAAGAATTGAGTTGGATTTGTTTTGCTTTGCATTTAGGGGATACCATTAGGGATGCCGTCTTGGGCGGATTTTAATCCGCTTCTGCGTCTTGGGCTGTAGCCTTTATTATTTTAAACCCCATCACATATAAATTAAATCATTAAAATGTTCCTAGAGTTCCCTTGACCTTATTAGGGACCTTCTTTAATGGCTTCCCTCTTGAAGTGTTTTGGGGGAACTCCTGGTTCCATTTAATACTTCTCAGTATCATCTTATGGCTTGATAAGGATGATGGTGAATATATATTCTTCGTTACTAGTTAGAAGTTTTATATGTTGCAATTTAACTCATTGTTTTAATTTATTTGAATTATTCTGTCAGCTGTATTTATTAATACAACTCAACATTAATAGGTTTTCTTACGTGATGCCATTTATTTAAAGGAATAAGGATGATATTAAAGCAAAGGATAGCTACCATGCACTTGTTAGTCGGTCATCAACATGTGTTGTTGTGAAGGGACCAACTCATTACACTTCCACTTGGGTTGGGCTTATATTTGTGAAGAAGAAGCAATAGGGTGAGAACAGGTTTCCTTTGATTTGGTTCCATGGTGACAAATTTTATTTTATTTTTTAATTCCATTTTAATCAAGAAAAGTATTTGGGGAATGCTAATCCAGCAATATTGTTTCAATTTGTTCTCTTAATTTCATTTGTTACACTTATCAGTAATCAAAACTCCATCTGGACCTCTCCCATGGTAGATACGAGCAAAAAAGAGTTCTATCTATGCTCCAAACTTTGGCAAGCTTTGAGTTGTAGACAAAGCAGTTCAAAACCAAGCAGTTGTAATCCAGTGAACAATCTTGGAGCATCAACTGGAAAAAAAAAAAAAAGAATTATGGCTGTTATGACAAATGTTAGTATGTTCCAGACAAAGTTGGAAGCAATATATTATGTACAAAGTCAATGTATTTATGGGACACCAGATATAATAAATTAGGGTTCCGCAGAGTTCTTGAGAACCTACTTATGCAAAAAATGATTCCTGATTTGAACTAGTAAATTGGGACTCGGAACCAACCCCAAGATCATCAAACTTCCCATAATCTGTCACAAATTCATTTAGGAGATCCTCGTGCATTATGATCACCGACATTTTCATTAAGATTTTTAGCTGCCGCATGCCAGAACGAGGTGAGAGATGTTATATGATTCATTGAGAACATGGACCATACAGATGGTGGGAGTCATTGTTAATTCATCCAGTAACACGTACTCAATGGCAACTATAAGCAAATTATTTATCAATTAATCTCTCTGGGTGCCACTAGCCACTGATCATTCACCATCAAAATTATGTTAACCAATTTTCTCTAAATGTTGATGGATTTCCACATATTTTCATGATAACAGAGATCTAGAACATGTTATTGATAAAATGATCCCCAAAGAAGATAATTTCAATTCAATAAAAATAACAGGTGCTTTTCTTTCACTGTTTCTTTTTATTTTATTTTATTGTTTTTATTTTTATTTGGAATAACAATAAAATCGTCAAAATCACTTTAATGTTGATCGAAATACTATATTGACAAAAATACACGTATTAATTAACTATATTTAATATACTTTAATTTGTGACACAATGTTCAGGCTAACCCGGCATACAGAGTTGATGATTTAATTTATAAATAACAATGTATGAGAAACGACTTTTAATATACCACTTGGAGTGAAGAATTTTATGTACATTTCTTTCTTCAAAAACTCTGTCAAGAAAAAAGACTTTTTTAATGTCACTCAATCCTTGAGGTGTGAAATGACCTCGCGCTTTTAAAAAGTGAATTTTGAAGAGAAATATGATCAGTACCAAACCTAAGGATAGAGGATAAATTTCATTAATTTACACATCCGATGAAAGATAAAGGTGTAAAAATGCCTAGCGATTCAGAGAATAAATTTTTGTGATTACATCTTTTAAAATAAATTTATAGATCTAAAACCATCTTTCAGAAAACCCCACCCATGGCTTTTGGTCCCATGGCTTTGGCCCCGGGATCCCCAAAGGCTGAATGGATCAAGCTACGAGAGAGCCCACAGTATCCCCACACGAACACGGATCTAGACACGTTTGGTTAGGCTTGTGGGACTGTCAGATCCTGATAAAAGGCTCACAGGGTTTGTGTCCAGGACACATCCCTCTTTTAGCCGTTGCACGCCCTCTTCGGCAGTGCAAAAGTCTACAGAAGATGGCCGACCAATTATTCCCGGTTGATCCTGTGACTCCAGGCATATCCTTCCTGAGCACAAATACCGTCAGCGCCTTTAGGATGATCAAGCGACCCTTGAAGATGGAAGGTCGGGCGACTTAGTTATCCAAAGAAAGGAAAAGCGGTTGACGTGCAAATGGCGCCTCCGCTTCCATTTTGGAAACCTATCACCCACTTTCCATAAAAAGTGGATCATCCTCCTCCTTCATAAATAAGGAAGGAATGTAACAGAAAGGGAGATGAAAAATATACGACTTCAAGACTGACATTTTGTGCTCTCTATCTCTCTGTCTAACTTAAGCATCGGAGAACTGGCCGGCATACCCGCACTTGCGATTGCCTTGTTTTGTTTTGCATGTCGCTAACGCCCGGATTAATACCCAGACGGTCAGACCGAGAATCAGGGAGCGTGATGCAGATGCATGGGAAAGACAAAGAAAAAAATCTCATTAGGAACGTGCGAGACTATGTCGGCTATCAAATGATCACCGCCTGATTTTGATGGTTCTGCTCACTGTCAGTTAGTCGGATCCACATCGCAATGGCCGACAACCCGACAATCGGAGTCCAGCGAAAGCCATTTCCTTCAGGTGTCGGGGAAATGGGGCGGAAGGCGAGAAGGACATGCAGACCGGATGGTTGAATTGCGAGCAGTGTTGACCATCACGGCCCGAAGAAGCGATCCGCATGTGGGCTCATTTGGAAGAGGATCGAGGGTGACGCATGAGAAATGGCCATCCCTACACCCCAGATCAAGCGGGGAATAAAGAAGCGAAAGGCCCATCTTGTCGAGGCGGCAATGATGCGACGGTGGACGCTCAGTTATCCTCTGGTAGCTCTCGGCTTCTTTGTCTGCGACCCCGAGAACAGCGTGGAGAATTTGAATCGAAGAGGCCCCACGCCATTCCATCCTTTTCCCTTCCGATTGGCATGCATGTGTCTGAGAGAAGAGGTGATGAGAAACGGCAGCCAGTCGGAGCGAGGCCCCAAAATGTGCCATTATTGGCATAGGGGGTGTAAGCGTAGTCACTTCTATTCATGTATCCTACCTTTGGGGCTGCACAGCCCGCGCACATGCTGCATCTCCAGCGTTCGGGGACTTGAAGACATGTGCTATCTCCCATTTTGGGCTGCTTCATCTGGCTGGTGCAGCGTGGCTTTGTCATCTTGTCTCTTTTTGCCATGTATGATGGGCTCCTCGACTCGCCTTGACCCTGTCTTTGCACTTTAATTTAAATTTGATGATACTCAATGCGGGGAGACCACTGCTATACAGTGTTCTGGCGACTTGAAGGGGCGCGACTGATTCCACAAACTCCCATGGAGATCTATCAACTCGTTAAATGAATTTGTGGTTGCATTGTTCGGTACCTATGCTCGGTTAGACGAGAGAGGGGAAACATCCGGTTTTCTGACCGTATTGAGGTGGGCGAGTGAAAATGGTGATTTCACCAAAAGATTTAGAGGGGTCGTCCAACAGATTGATTCGTACAGTATGAATGTGGTCCTCCGGAATTTCACGAAAGACTTGGCGGAGCATCATTCTTCCGCTCGCTATCTACGGATGCGCCTCGTGGAAGAGTTATGCAGACCGGGCGGATAAATATTCAGCGGCTGGCGGAGGATAATGTCTGGGGCGGCCTCCCGGGCGGGTGATCGATCTGACGGCAAAGCGGCCACTAAGGTCGGCGAAACGGGGAACGGTCGTGGCAGCTCCCGAGTCGATCGAGAGAAGGGAACCCCAGCGTTTACCTACGAACATCTCGACGGCGGACTCCTTACGCTCATGCGGGATCACCTCGGCTTTAAATGGTTCACACCCGTTCGATCGAAGTCCGCATAGCGTAACGGATCACGAGGTGCGCGTGATTACCGCCGAGACCACGGGCATGAGACCAGCGATGTATCGACTTGAGAATTCACGGTGGAAAAGATTAATGGGGCGCCACCTCGGGAAGATATGTTCATGAGATGGTTCGAGAAAATTTGAGGAGCCTGCAGTTGAAAAATGGCGGCTGAGTCACGAGCTCACTTCGAATCTTGGCCCACCATAAACTACATATTGGGCGGCTCGGCTGACGATCGGTATCGTTAGCGCTTGAAAGAAGGTATGATAAAACTGTGATCAGACCACAGTAAACACCATCCCGTCTCGGACAACAACAAAAGTAATCAAATACGGTGTGATGCTATGTCCTTTCCCCATAAACGTCGAGTGTTATCTTACCGATACACTTGTACTTACTTTATGTATCATTGTTTTAGTGCATAAAGTATTGGTTGACCTTTGGCTTAATCTTGCCAGGCATCACGATTTATATACTTCGAATAATTGATTAAGTACCATAATGGTATGGAATCAAGCAAATTTACTCCATCTCCTAGAGCCCTCTTTGGCATGGCAGGCTGCTGCGTTATAGTGGCGACCAGGTCTCGAGCTCAGGGGATGGAACATTCTTGCAAGCCTGACTCATAGTGGGTTGAAATGGTGGCAGTTTTAGATTGGTGATAAAACGGGGGAGTTGATGGTTTGCAGCGTAGGTGGAGTAAAATGTAAAAGAATACTTGAAAAGCATTGGGCCCTTTGGGTTTAGGTTCTAGGCTAGTAGAAGTGGTCATGATTCTTTTTTTCTCGCAGTTAGGGAGGGATGACATATAGTCATTTCGAGCAGGGTCTTCATTACAGCTTAAAACCTAAACCACTAATAATTTCCACTTGCACATTATGGCATTTCTTTGGCATTTTATGGTTCTCACGGGTGAAAATGTGCCTTGACCATATTGATTAAGTAGGCGAGCTAATGAATCTGAGGTGGATAATATCCAAGCATTCAACCCGAACCTAAGATTGCAAGTGATCAATGAGGATGCATGCGGTGAAAATATAACCCCTTAACCTACCTCAGTGGTTATTAAAGAAATAAACTAATGGATATCAGTTAATAATACATTAAGAATGTGAACCGCAAAACTTACAACCTTAAATATGACAGAAATGCGTAGCTTTAAACACAAGGTTACTGATTTGAACAAAATAAAACTTCTTTGCACTTCGAAAAATAGACAGGTTTACTTACCTTAAAGCTTGGTTGCTTGATGCCCTCTCTTCGAGAAGGGATATCTTAGTATCTTTCTGTGACGAGTTTGTCATCTCTGGAGGGTGTTTGTTGTATGGAGAAAGGAGAAGTAGTGGGAGAAAGAGGAAAACATGTTTGAGATATAATTTTATTCATGACCAAAAAAGCGTCTTTTGGGTGTTGTCTGATGACATGGCCACAGAACAAATCGTGCCAAAACAACCAGGCATTTAAATATTGGGATGATGGGAAAACAAAAATTATAGCTTAAAGCTCATATGAAATCACGCGGGGCTTGTTGCAGGATGAAACAGTCAGTTTGTGAAACAAATCTTGTAGGAATAATTATACAGTGCTCCATTTTCTTACATTTTCTACTCTCTCTCTTATAGTCTCTGATCTCTAAATAAGAACTGACTCGGAATTAATAGTGCTTGGATCATTCAGCAGTTTAAACATGTTCAACCTTGAAAATGACAAGTACCTGGAAAATCTGAATGTTTGGTGTGGGTTGTGATGATGTTAGTCTGGGGACTGTAAGGATATGGGGACACCATAATGTATAGGTGGTTAATTGAATTAGTAGACAAGCACTCAAACCTATAATGAATAGGGTTCAAAATAGCACGGGTACCAATCTACGATGGTATCTTGGGTTGAGTTGTTTGTGTTGATCCTGTTGGCTTTGTGTGTGATCTGATGTGGGTGATATTGCTTTCATACCGGATTAAAATGAGCGAGGTAGTCTAAGCAGTCTGGCGTGCTGAGGTTGTGGGGACTGGGGCTCATATAATACCATTCTTGGTGAAATGTTGCATCAGATGAGGTGCTCCCCATTTCTTATCCCAGGACCTCAGGCTGCAGAATGTCTTCATGTCGACCCTTTATTGAGGTGGTATCTGCTGAGTGGCGACTGCGGCACAGAGCCAGGTGCTACAGTTGTGACCAGGAGCGCAGAAAACAGCTCCTCTGGAGTCCAGGCCTCGAGACCCTTGACTCAAAATAGCAATTACATTTCCGCCACCCCGATGAGGGTGGAAGATGAAGCGGTGGCCAGTGAACCCCACAGGTCAATATCCTGTGGCGGATAAATGTACTATGTTGATTCTCTTTATCCGGTGGGGAGAGCAGGAAATCTGACTAAGTTCAACTTACAGTGTTGATTATCTATTTGCGGACTCACTCGGTGTGTTAAATTCTTGTGTATTTATCTGGCCCAGATATAATCCCTTAATGGATGGGTTTGACCGAAGTGGCGTTTCCGTGGATGACATGGTTGTTAAATGAAATGGTCGTCATTTAAACTTGATTCATCGGGGAGATAAGTACGAATGGTTGGCTACGATGGTGGTAGTCAGAAAGATGGTAAATGGAGAGTGTTTTAGTTCTGAATCCTCGACAAGGTATGCAGAAAGACAACTTTCCTCACTCAGTCGTTGGTGGCGGCGAGTTGGGAAAAGTGGGATATTGTGATTCTGGATTTTGAGATCATCAAATACCCGTGCATGCTTCAGGTGGCGGAAAAAGCAGGCCTTCAATGCCGCTGCTGGGTGCATTGTGCCTGATATGGTATTGATTGAACAGAATGCCAAGGCCAGCATCATGGGAGGGTTGAGTGACTAAGATGTTCGGTAGTTACTAGGAAAAACAAATGAGTACGTTGATTGCTAGTAAGTCTGAAAAGCGGATATGTTTTGTTACAGAAACTTTGAATCTCAGGGCTTATGGTATGAAGCTGAAATCCCTGAGTGTATGGGGATGATAAATTCGATTCTTGGTTTCATGGTGACTTTAAGGATACATGGAATCAATAAAAGCTTATCTTAAAGCTATTTTGAAGGTCTCTAGCTCCGACTTCTACAAAAGTGCGATAGTTGACTAGTAGGTTGAAGCCATCTGACAGCAGTTTTCATCTCTCTCTTTTGTTTATGACGACAGTACAGAATATGATTCTTTCTTGCCCTCGAGAAATTTATTTAAGAAGGTGGGTTGAATGAGAATGGGTGACCTTATAATTTATCAAACAGTGTTGAACCTCAGATCTTGCCTTCTTCATTTTAGACAGGGACACTCTTAGTATGTTGGTACATTTGGATGTCTAGTGGAGATGTTTGTTTCTGAGGAAGATGAGGGCAGAAAAGCGGAAACTGTGTATTTTCGTTAGCAAGTCCAGCCATTTGACGTAGTAACGTCTCATCTTACTGAGCAGAAGGGCATTAGCCTCAATTAGCAACTAGACTCGCCATAGTTTGGCTTTACCCCATTGTTTATGTCTTCCGCCGCCTTCCTTTTTGAATTACCGTTCTGACGCACTTGTGGGAGGATGGCTCGATGGGCAATAAATTGGCGGTGGTATTATTAAACAGATTTGTTTAAAGAATGGGTTCTTTCTCCTTTAAGTGAGTTACTAATCTAATGTTGGGGCAAACAAATGATGATATTAATGTAGTGAGGCGTCTAAACAGCTGGAGAGCTATAAACTAGTTTTTAACAAATCTTGTGGGAGAAAATTTGGCGGAGTTATCGTTTGGAAGCCGAGGCGCCTCAATAGCGAGTGGAATAGGTATCTGAGTGGATTGAATAGCATTCTTTGTGTCGTGTAAGCTTTGATTGAAGTGATTCTCAATTGGTGAGTAAGTAAGCGAAAATGTTAGTGCAAGACCCTCGAATAGCAAGAAATATGTATCCATGGTTAGCGGCGCTTGAAGCGACTTTAGAGCTTGGAAGCTTGAACACATCCACAAGGGTACGCAATGAGAAGCGGACGCCTTAGCCATTGTTATTAAACTATCTTTTTGATGACAAAAAACGGTGTTCATGCTATATTATGATCGGATTCTTGAATCCTTTGTCCGGGTAGTGAGTAGAGCTGAGGTGCCACTCTGGATGGACCCACAGTAAATATATCAACACGACCCAACTCTGATAATAGAACAAAGCTCTACCAAGATCAGATTAGTTCAAGGTTCTCTTTTGGGTTAGCAGATTGTTTAAGTGGTCTCTAGATGGTGTGCCTAAAGTGTAACTATTCATGGAGACAATTTATGACAGTGAGGCTTGCATGAAGGATATGTGTGGCAGTCATCGGGCGGCGGAACATTGGCACATAGAGCCCACGATCGGGGTATTATTAGCCCGACCATGAGATGCATTACCACCCAGGCTCGATGCGAAAGTGTGATCGATACCAGCGACCCCAGCCACTTGTCTTGAGATCTCGGCTCGAGATTTAATTTCCATCACGGGCCCGACCTTCTGCTGGCGGGATTGGAAGCATGGTCGAGTCGCTTTCTACGCCTTGGCTAAAAAATATATCGTTGTTGGTAGCCTTTGAATTATTTGTGGAGTGGATAGAATTCGAGACTTTCGCATCAATTAAAATGGATGTCACTGGGTTCATCTGGAAGAATATTCTTTATCTTTGTGTTTGACATGCCGGTCGTTGTGTCGAATACTTGGGCCTCGATTCGATGTGGGCATACGAGGAACTTAACAGGAGTTAGTAAAGTATACTCCACCGCGTGTACAGTGAAGCGACAACCAGGCGCAGCTGTGATAAAATCACGGTAACACGTAAAGAAACAATTAAGCCGGCTAAAGGCAAATGGGTGGAAGTGAACTCCTGGGAATTACTTTGGGCTACCTGCGATAGCACAGCCAGGCACGATATATCCCCATATACTCATATATCAGGATGAGGCTATAGTCCCCACAGAGAAATCGAAGGTATTCCACCTTGGCTGATATCTTTGAAACGGTGAATACGTCTGATTAGAGACTAACCTGTAGTTAACATGAAAGCAGCCGGTTAATGCGGATAGCATTATACCACAAATAGGCTAGCGAGCACGTATGCAAACATGTGAAACCCTGATATTTATTCCAGAGGACCTAGTCTAGAAAATTTTTGAGAACACGGTCGATCGAATCTTAGAAAAGTTATAGCCAAATTTGGAAGGATGTATGTATTTATGTCTGGGTTGAGTGAATCGGGATCGTATAATGCACTAGACCAAACTAAGATGGAACATGTACCTAGAATGTGGAATATTATGCACCTTAAAGTACTATCAATAAAAGAATGATTCAATTTCTAACCATGTTCTAAGTGCAGTTTTTCATTACAAGAGTGCAGTAAGGTTGTTGATGTCAAATGAGCTGATATTGATTAATGTCCAAGCCCCGGTTTATTTGCTAAGTTGGTCAAGGTTGATGTTCATCTGCATTGATATTTGGTTTAAATCTCCTCTTTGGCCTAGTATGGATTGATGCGATTGGTTCATTGCGATAATAAAGATTGGAGTTGTCTCTCCAGGCCAATATAGTTGATATGGCGGTTCCCATTACTAGATTGGTAAGTTTGTGATGTCTACCACGCGATATGGTTGATGCCACGTACGGTTCTTTGCTAAGACCGAGTAAGGTTGATGTTCTCTGGTGGTATGGTTGATGCCCAGCATTTGGTTTCATCACAATGTCAGGAAGTGGTTGGTATCTGCAGGCCCCGATATGGTTGATATCATTGGTTCATTACAATGTTCGGGTAAGGTTAATGTCCTCACCCAAACCCCAGTATGGTTGATGCCAGCGGTATCTGGCTTAGGAAGTAAGGGCGGCTGAGAAGGGGCAAATGAACCTTGCTTGCAGTGTTCTCAAAGCGATCTATATATCCTACTCGAGGTGCATATTTTCTTGCAGGCTAAATTAGCAATTACATACAGTTTGATAAAAGATAAAGCAACAACACCATATTAGCAAACAATATGTGCTTTATTCTTGAGAGCATTACATGCTTTATCATTGAGCTTGGTTTCAAAAAACAAGAAGCAGGGGATTACATAACATGGAAGTGTAGGAGCAGACTCAGCGAGCGGAAAAAAATGCAAACCTACTAGTTAGGCCCGGGTGAGCATTGGGTTCATTAATCTCGGTTATTCTTGGCATTCTGGAAAAAATCCAGAAACACATTCAGCCCCAAACCTTGGTGGCGAGAGAGAGATGCTCGCGAGATCTCCACTATTATCCATTTCAGACTGTGCTTGAGCCTCCACATGGCACATTCATGTCGCTTCACCGGGATGAACATCGATAGGCCTTGACACGGCGAGGGACGATCTGCAGGGGGCATCGGGTTAATAAAGGGCTACAGAGATAACGACTTCGACGTGTCAGGCATCAGTATGGAACGGGTTGGCTCTACTGCAAATGTGTGTGCGAAAGCCTGACAACATTACCCATAATTCGAATCTACGTCAAAGCCTTCCTCGTAAGCCTCCTCTAGGGCCTTTTTATCTTTGAGGGCTGTCTTTCTGAATAGCAGACACTTCATCCTTACAAGTCCCGAGTTCTAGAAGCATATAGACTTGTTAGAATTCGGCCGGATGTAGCCTCGTCTTACGCGCTTGCTTGGCCTCCTCTGGCGGCTAAGGCATTTTGGACTGACCCTGGCGACTCGGACTCCACCTTCGCCTTGTTGCTCCACCTGCCGCCATCGACGCCTGCCGGGCCGTCGAGGCATCGTAGCGGCGACATCTCCTCTGCACTGTTTCAGGCGGTCTTACTGCGCACTGCCGGCTCCTCCTCGGCTTGCCGGCCCAGATTCGACTGCCGGCTAGGGAATCCCATAGTGCCACGTGAGAAATTTCGACAATGGGTGACATATGGCCTTGACCTCTCTATGCTCAGTGAGGCCAGACCTCTTGATCTTTGTGGATTATATTCTATTGATAGCGTGTAACTGCAAAGAAATGTGATGAGAATAAGCAAAATACTTCGAGGTAGTACTAGAGCGATTGCATAGCCGATTATAAACATACCTGACTCCGTAGGTGGACAAAGTTGGGTCCTTATCATCATGTATGATAACAACCACGCCCAGGTTCATCATACAAGCATAGAGCCAAGATGACGACGTACTCTTCATCTACCCTTGCCGCCACAAGTACCACAGGCATCGAGTAGTGGATATAGTTGTTCCATATGGGTGGCCAGGGATTTGCCCTAGTTAAATGGCTGCCAACGATTGATAATCTCACAGAGAGACCTTCTAGCGGGAGGCGATGCTTCCTCCGTAAGGGGGCTTTGGCCTTGTGGAGGAATGTGGAACCCGACGGCCCGGTGGTTGGGAAGCAGCGACTGCCTTGGAGACACGGAAGATGTAGCCTTAATACGGTGAATTTGCTTGACTGCTGCGAGAGAATGTCCTCACGGACCTCATGAGTTAGGGAGACCTTTCTTAAATGCGAGATCATAGTCTCAGCCCAGATTGGCCATGGCCCGTCTTTGAATCCGTGACTATATCTTTTGCCGTCGAGACCTCGTTGGTTGGATGATGATCGACGCACCAGGCTACTCGAGGTGGCATGGATTACCAGCAAAGTTGGCACGGGTGCGCTTAGTTCGTAAGTTGTGAGCAGATAAAGCCATCGTCCTTCTCTTCTTCCTCTTCACTAGTAGGGGAGGCTGGGCATAAACTGGGGGGAAACTGGGGACAAAATCTTTCGCACTTACTCCGGTACTCATGGCCCGGATTCAGGCACGCCTTCCGCTGTAGATGCTTAAAGGGGCAAGATGAGACCTTTTTGTAAAGGAGACGCTTAAGGCGGTACCCACATCAACCTTCTTAGATACTTGGGCGGTGGCAGAAATCCTCTGTGAGAGAATGTTTGGCAGGCTGGCGTGCGATGCAGGTTCAGGCTTGGCTGCCTCGATCTAAGACTCTTGGTGGGGCAAAGCCACTTGAAGTCAAATTCGGGGAGATAAGCAATAGTAATGCTCCCTCCACTGCTTATGTGGGAAAGGGCGTGGGATAACTAGGAGATGGGGACCAGGGATTAGAGCTCAAATTGAAAGATTCCTCCACGATTAAGAAGGAATTTCGTGATGCTATTACATTCAGAAATCTTTAAAACAACTTACAGTTTTCTTAAGTGGCTTTCTCCACCTAGTTCACGATTTACCTCCTCAGAGCTTTTCCATATCGAAAAAAACTTATTATTAGGTGCAGTGAATGTAAGGATAGACGTGCTGCGACATACAAACCTTGACTTGAACACACTGGAAATGACATTGATTGGTTGAAAGTAAGCGGGGGTCGAGGGAGCTCGAAGGTCTCGTGCGAGGTCCTCTAACCAGATCACGCCCTTCACTGGGTCTTGAGTCGGGGGAGTCCGTAACAAGTGACTGGGGCCCCCCAGGGCGAGCATGGATAGCCGGCTTTCCATGTCCCCTGACTTCAGATGTCGAGCCAAGAAGACCTCTACCCGGCGAGTATCCAGTTAAAGTAAGGGCAGTTCTCATCATCTTACATCAAAAGTGAATCAAGACCTGACATTCGGATGGATAAGAGTAAAGACTCTGGAGAGTGCAGGAATTGCTTTATCGAGAGGGCAGTGGGAAGCGGCTTAGTATGAGCATTCTCGAGTAAAATATCTTGTCTTGTCTCACATCTGATAGTGGATTTAAGCGGGACGTTGCGGTTCAAATCGATGTGTCGAGATTTGGCGATGGGCTGAAGCTCCTCCATGGATAGAGAATGATCTTTGTTCACGAAGGCGTGTCTTAGACCGGGCCCTCTTACATGCTTGACGGTGGTAGAAGTCTCTTCTTGACCTCTCGCCCATCACTATGACAGGCAACTGACAAAGGGCGGAGGAAAGGGGAGTCGATTAAGTGTTGTAATACAGCTTGGTAAAAGGCGAGAGCTTTATGAACTATTTGGACTAGGGAAAAACCCTAGTTAGCATGCCCGAGGAAAACACCCTCCTACATTCGTAGTCGGAAGCTTATCTTGTATTGGAATGCGTACTGGGATAAAAATAAGGCTTACCTAGAAGATAGGGGAAGATAAACACCTGAAAAGACTATCAGGAAAACACGTAACCCTATAGTCAAGTATTAGCAGAAGCTCTTGAACGAAAGGGAAACAAGAAAATGGTGTAGACACAATGGGAGCGGGTGAAATCCAATTATGACTCCCTAAGTATAAGGCGTCTAGCACTTACGGGCGCATTAAATGCACCGCTGACTCATCACCTCTCCAAACGATTTGAATCTGCGGCAGCTTCACTTACTAAAGGCACGATGGCGAGTATGGGCCGAGGTTACGTGAAGGCCCCGGACTAGGGACATGAGCCTCTACAGTAAGCGGGCTTGGTGAACAACTTGAAGCTAAGTCAGTCGGGAAATCATAAGGGCCGATCCGTGCAGAGAACTCATCAAGCGTCATAGCACTCAGCATTATCCCCGAGGGTTAGTCACGTTAATAATCAGATTGGGCTGGAGTGCATGTGAGAAAAGTAAGGTGAGCAAAAACACAAGAATTTCAAAAATACGATTTCATTAATTACACGAATGGCATTCATAATTTACATAACGAGCGAGCTTCTGACAGCGATCATACTTCCACTTGATTATATTCGAGGCTAAAAGCGAACTAAGACAATTACATAATCCATTCGGGCTAAAAACTGAGCCTAAGATAATTACAAAACCATAAGGGCTGAAAACTAAACAGAAAGAAGAAAAGTTGAAGAAAAGCCTAAGAAAGAAGAGAGTGGAGGAAGAAGGCTAGAAAGGAGAAGAGTCGAAGAAGAGGCTAGAAAAGATATAGACGCAGCTGCCTTTGAAGCTAAGAAAAGAAAGGATGAAAAGAAAAAGAAGCCACAGTAGCCTTTGGCAATATGATTACAACGCCTTTCATCAATGCCAAAGCAAAGGGGGAATACAAGGGGGCTTATCGCTGAACATGGATATATAAAATTTCATTGATTTGGAGGTGATGTTCTCCATTCGAGTTTTCAAACCACCAAAGGGAATGTATAAGGCTAGAAAATACCTCTCCAATAGTAAATTATCATGCTCCATCACGTTCCTTGTAGCCACCGGGCAACCCTTGTCAACATCACATTCAGCCTAGGAGAAATCAGAAAAGCTAGTCTTGTGATCATGTTAACCACAGCATACATCCTGAAAAAACTTAGAACACGACCCGATGACATAAAAATCAGTCACCTGTGGCTTTTATAGGGATTTGCAAACCCGTGGAAGCCTAAAAAATCCTTACTAAATGCATTTACCAAAATAGAAATCTCCCAGGAAACGTGCACGTTGGGACGCGGCATTAACGTCAGTTACCAAAGGCAAACAATTAAAACCTGGTGTTTTCGATGGGCGAGCTCCCGGCCCGAGAAAGGGGGACATTAGCCGGTACCATGGCTTTGGCAAACATCCCACTGGGGAAGGCTAAGCGGTTGAGAAGCCCGCAGAGGCGGAAGTATCCTCCATGAACATGGTTGGACCATGGCTGAAATGGGTTTGTGGGTATCAGATCCTGACAAAGTATCAGGTTGTGCCCAGGCACATCCTCTTTTAGCGTCTCTAAAGAAGATTGTGGCGCCTTGATGATTTCCGTGATCCTGCGGCTCGAGACATATCTTCGTAAAACCTCTATACGTAGCCCTTAGGATGATCAACGATCCTTGAGCAATGATTCGATCCCGGCTTAGTTATCAAGGAAAAGCGAGTTGGCCAAAGCGAAGTGACGCCTTCCTCCCTTCAATTAGAAACTAATCTTGCTTTGCAAAAATTGGATCATCCTCCTCCTTCATAAATAAGGAAGGAATGGTAATAGAAAGGGAGTGAAAAATATCTGTACAGGCCGACATTTACCTCAAATCTCTCTGTCTGGCAAGCTGTCAGTTGTGACACACCTGTAGGTGCCTTGTTTACATTTGCGAGGTCCTTGCGCAAGGTTAATGCCTCGACAGTCAGAAGACTTTGACAATCCAGGGATAGAGAGTATTAGGGTTCATCTCACATAATTAAAGTTGATAAAATGTAACACAACCTAGAATTAGGTTGAATGCTCGACCCTTAATCTCTATTACACAAGACAGAGGGGCTTAGGTATTTCAAAGGCCCCCAAAATTTATACTCTTAAACATGTACATGACTCATATTATCTCAAGATTGATATGAATTACCATGTATTATATATTTAAATTTTCTAGGAATGTATATTTTCCTTTGGACAACTGAGCTTATTGTGGTATAACAAATTGCAAAGTACGAGGTAATTAGAAATTTGCTGGAATATAGGTTGAGAAACGGGGAGAATAGGAGCGGAGTGGTTCATGTTGGTGTTGGAAACCTTATGGATCTTTACCTCCACATTATGATGTGCCATTTTGGGCCTAAGCTCTCTTAGTTTTATTTTTGGACTTCTCTCCTAAAAGGTTTCATGCTAATTAGATGTTGTTCTTGCCATATCTCTGTAACCCTGGGCTTTGAGTCACACTATCAATCCTCATAGACAGCGCTTGATGTTTCGCTAAACTAGGATTTTCTTGTCTTTTATTGCGTTTAGGCACACACCTTACATGAAACGCTACGATAAAAGCTCACCACTTCATTTTGTTGAATCCACCGCTGGTTAAGCTTTGATGGTGAAGCTGATAAACTTGTTGGAAAACCTTATGGACCATTCCATCTCTCTGTGTGCTGATATTGTCCATTTTGGGCTGACTCCCTCATGGTTTTGTTTTTCGCTTCTCCTAAAGACCTCATAACAATTGGATGTTGTCATTGTATAAACTTACTCATAGCTAGACATTGTCGCTTTAATAGATAGATTTCCAGCAAACAAAAACTATGACATTGTAGTAAGTTATCGGGTTCAAACTAAGAATCTAAAATGTATCAAATCAATTTGGACTACAACCCGATATGCCCTGATACATATGGCAGGAAGTAGATGTTTATATAAAGACTTTATAAAATACTGGATACTTTGGCATTTAAGAATGTAGGATTAGTATTTGATGCGGGATGAAATTGGGTTGACACGTGATTGAAGGAGTACCAAAATCAAGAAAACATGGATGAACTATTATATATGTATATTTTTCATGAATACATTTTTATATATGATTATTTACTCAAAAACAAATTTCTATGAAATCTATCGTTTAAGCAAACTAATTCTCTAAGCTGAAGCTTTAATCTATACGCTCATGGAGAGTGAACAAACCAAACGAGTCTTGAACTCTGGAATAAACCAAATGGGGAAACAAATATTCAAATTTCAAAGAGATGACTTAGGATTCACGTCCTTCTTTTGACTAGGCTTTGATACCATATTCATGACCTGACTCTCAAAAAGCTCAAACTTAAAGATTTGGGGTTGATATGAATTTCATGTTTCTTAACTTCCTCTCTCTAATCCTCTTTAGTCCGTATATGGGTGCGAGGTCTCTTGTGTAGAGTTTAGTATTGAAGGATTTAATGGACCTGATTGGCCCAGAAATCCGGAGGTAGTGAAGGCGTAGAATTGTTGAACACACTAAGTGGCTTTAAAGATAGAAAGAGACGGAACAATATCGGACCTGGTGGGCAAACAAAGATACGATATTGAACTTGTTGTTGTTTTCTCATGGTTATCTAAGATGTTATTAATGGAAGGTCAATTTATAAGAGTGACCTTCTTAATGCATGGTGCATACCACATTCTAGTGTAAGGTAGCCAAAAAGCTGAAAATGATATCTTGAAAAAAGGGAAAGAAAAGGCGGAAAGGGAATAATAGGCACCGCTCAGCCTCGATCATCACATTTCATGGCGTAAGTGGGGATGAGTTTGTTAGCAATTATGTGCTCTTGGGTCCCACTTGTATTCTCAAATATATGTATAAATTATAATTTATAATATCATTTATTATATGAAGAGCAGGTTATTTATAATAAATATAATTTATTATATGACAGTTTTATAATAAATATAATTTATTATATGAGCATTCTTATAATAAATATAATTTATTATATGAAACGATTATTCACTTTTGATGTAATAGGTTTTAAGGTTTTCTCTTTGAGTTTTTTTAGATATACATTTTTTGAGAATACGTGAACGAGAGAAAAGAAAGAATTTTCTATTCTTTGGTTTCTCTAAGTGTTCTAAGATTCAGTTCTCGTCACGATTCATTATTGTACGCGCATCCATACCACCCGAGGATAGATGCGGAAAGATCGGACGGTCTTGGTCTTGTCTGTAGATTGGTGGGTATGATCTGTCAGTTGGATTCTTTAATCTTTATTCTTTATGTAGATCCCGACGGTGTAGATGGCGGTTGGTGGCTGATCTAGAAGTCTAGTTGACGGATACGCAAATCTACATAGGTAATTTTATTTAATATTGAATTTTAGATACGGTTGCATGTTTAATCATATTCTTTGAATCCGTGCTTCATTGTGTGTTTTTCCTTGATTCAAATGTGAACATGCTATGATGATTAGATATGTGTATCTAGGTATTCAATAATACATACTAATTTTACGATGTTGATTTAGTATATAACCCTGACAGTTTTCTATTTGTTTGGTAGATCGCATGATTAGATGCGGTAATTTTATGATTTTGTTCATGAATGGATGTATTATTTATTTTAATGGTTTTGCCCTAGATCCATGGTAGATTTTTGATTGTATTAATTTTTTGGGTTTGTAACAGGGAGGCTGGTCATAAGATCAGGTTTCCTTCCTGGTTTTATTTATTATTTACGTTTTTTTTTAATTAAAAATAGTTGTAATTTTAAATTTCAAATCCACGTAAATACATTGCACCCTTCATTATTTGGAAGCCAGGAGAAGATCTGGACACACCATCTCGAGCGTGACCACGAGTGAAGCGTTAGAGGAGGAGGAGGCAGCGTCGGACGGGATCGGCGGTGCGAGCGTCGTCACGCGGCTACCGCCAGTGGTGGGAGGATTTGTGGCGTGGTCCTCGCTCGGTGATAGTCTTTGGGCGTGGGGGCGCGTCTTGGTCGTTTGGCGGCTGCCCGGCGGGCGCTGGGCTCGATGCGTGGTAGTTCTTCCACAGGCGATTTGATTTGGTGGGCTGGCCCGGGACCTACTACCCTTCAAATTAGAACATGTTAGGGTTTTAGGGTTTTAATTTATTTACAGTTTTGGGCCTTTATGCCTTTGTAAACTAAAATAATTGGGCTAGAACCTTAGGATATTTTGTAATAGGCCCGATTTTTAATTTTTAGGAAAACCATGGATTAGGGTTATTTAATTAATGCTTTTTAATGAATGGTTTAAATTATATGCTTATAACATGTTTTATGTGATAACATGCCATATAGAATAGTGGTGCCATATAAATTTATCATGTCATTGTGTGCATAATATTATTATGATTCTATTATCCTAGTTTAATAATTATTATGGAAAAGAACCCTTTTATTTTTGAAATAATTTTAGAAAATCCCTAATTATTTAAAATATTGAATGAGGTGAAGGTTTTAATTAATTTAGTGAATTTAAGCCTAAGGGCTCCATTAATGGTCCCCAATAATAAAATGATCATGTGATGCCCCGACGGATAAACATGGATTGGATTTATTGGATTAGACCTCAATTAAGTTCAAAATTTTTAATAAGATTGATCATTTGCGTCGGCAATCTTGGATATTAGATTAATTTGAAATTAAAACCAATGGTTAAAAAACATTCAAACTTAATTTAATTATTACCACTCAGCGAGAACATGATGTTTTATTAAGTGTAGAGTTTTGAAACAATTAGAGTGAAATAGTTATGTATTATCTGAAGTTAAATACAGGGACAGAGTTTAAAAGTAATTAAAGCATGACTCCCCATGCTCTATGAGATAACAGTAGGATCTTAATCATTTCATGATCAAACCCAGTTTGTTATAAAATATCTCCCTTGACGTAAGTATTTATAATGGAAACCAAATAATTGTTTACAATAAAAGCGAGAAAATAGTTTTTGGGATTAACTAAATTTTAAGATTATGTTATTAGCAAAATAATAGTTTTAATACTAGTATTAATATTTTTTTGAGAAAATGGCATCATTTAACCACTTATAAATAGTTTAGTCAGCACATGGATAAAATAATTCATTGAATGGAAAATGACATGGCTATTGGATTTGAAAAGCTTTGAGATTTGTCTAACCACACCCAGCCCGATGAGCCGCGCGAATGCATGCGACCCGAGTCGAGAAAGGCTATGAAGCTGGGACAGAAGGCAAATATATGGATTCATTTGCTATATTCTTGCAGTGTATTTAGTCATTTGAGACAGATATCTCGTCTCGAGAATTGGAGCCGAGAATGATCCGGACTCTGATAGATGTTTGCCTGATCATAGGATTCTTTAAGGCCGGTACGCGGTTAGAGTACGCCGGCTAAGACACTAAGAATGGCTTTGGGGGAAATGTGAGGATCATTGTGAAATGATGTCCCACATCCTGATCAGCCTAGTGTTTGGGGATGAAAGAATAGGAGCAAAAGGTCCCAAATTGGATTTCATATTTGAATCTACCTGATCAGTTTACTGGGTTTAAGTTCATTTATAATATGAGCAGATGGATCTAGTCTACGAGTTGATGCATGAACTTGAAAGTCTTAGAAGGGCTTTCGAGGAAGGAATCGAGGCGGTGTTCATATGGCCAGGGGTTCACCTCAAGCTGAAAGGGAAGCCACAAGAAGGGTGGGAAAAGGTCAGAACAAACGAAGGGTCGGGTACCGGTTGAAAACCCTTGTGTGAAGCTAGAAGACGAGTGCAGTGCGGACGGAAGGGTCCTTTGGAAAGCGAATTGCCTGATTTGTAGCGGGGTATGGGTAATTTAAATGTGGTTGAAGCTTTAGTGGAGGTACAATGATAAATGGATCATTAGGATTCGAGAGCCACACTAACCATGTACATTTACTCTTTCTGCGGTGGTTTCAGACAAAACTAGCTTAGTTTGGAGAAGCGGGAACGAGAGGTTTGAAGGCTTGGAAATGGAGAACATGTCTCAGTTAAAGCATTCAGAGGATAAGGTATTAAATTATTTTCAATAATGATAGGACTTTATGTTTAGTAGATTTGTTTATAATATGCCCAGGATTTTTAAAGGAATTTAATTTACGGTAGTTGTTTTGTTTGAACAAAGGTTTAACAGGTGAATTTAATTCCTTTATTGCAATAAAGTTCAACTTTAGGTTATTTGTCATGGAATGAGTTGTGAGATGATCTTTCTTAATTAAGTCTATGTCTTTGTGATGTTTAATTATTTGAAATTGTTGATGGCGTGATCACTAGTGAAGGAAGTTTCAATCAGCGTGCTGGCATTTGCGATTAGGTCTTAATCCTAATAGGATTCATGGTTTGGTAAAAGTGGGATCTTAACTTCCTAGACTTTTGAACCTATACCGGTATGTGAATCTTGTTTGGAAGGTAAAATGACCAAGGCCCTTCAATGCTGAAGGATGTCGTATGACAAGCCATTTGGAATTGGTGCATGCGATGTGTGCGGACCAATAAATGTCAAACCGGAGGAGGGTATGTGAGTATTTGTCTGCTTCACGGATGACTACTCAAGATATGGATATATGTTACCTAATGTGAAAGTGCGAAACTTTCCCTTCAAAAATTTAGAGTATAAGTGAGCGGAAAACAATTGGACTCCATGCTCAAAGAGCTTCGGTCGGCCAGGGTGTGTGGTGAATACCTATATGGAGTTTAAGTCTTATGACTCGGGGGGATGGTTTCATGACTTCTCGGCTGGAACACTTGACAAATGGAGTTGCGAAAGAAGAAATAGAACTCTTCGAGGATATGGTGAGATCGATGTAGTTATTCATCTCTACTATATGGTTTGGGGATATGCATGGCTGCAATGTATCTTGCAGTTAGTTCCTTCTAAACGGTTCTAGACACCCACGGAAATTGTGGAAAGGCGCAAGCCTAGTTTAAGTATATGAGGGAATGGGGTGCTCTAGCATGTCTTGAAAGGATCGAAATAAGTTGGAATCGCGTACGAGGTTTTGCATGTTTGTTAGCTGCCACGAGGAGCGAGAGGTGGACTTCAACATAGTCCTTGAGGTTAAGGTTATTGTAGAGTACTCCTTGTTTGGAGGAAAGAATTATATAAGCAATTTCAAACCCGAGAGTAAAATATTCTTGAGAACAGGCTGAAGCTCGAACAAGCTGACTCACAGGTGTCTTTGGCCTCTAATACCAGTTCCCTAGCCATGTTCAAAGGGAAAATGTGCGAGGTGAACAGCAGTTGGAGCTTCCCGGTGAGACAAGATCAGTAATACGTGGGAACCGGAGCCCGGAAGAGCCGATCTGAGAGAACTGGAGTACATTTCTGTTTCGAGCAATGAACCCTGACCGGTGGAGCCGTCGTAGTGATAGAGTAGGCGCGGAGGCTGAGATGTCTTGCTAGGCGGAGTCTTGCAGTGTGCTATTGTGGTGAATGATCCATCAGTCACAAAGCTTCTTGGAAGATGTGTGGATGTACGAATAACCAGAAAGCACGTGACAATGAAATGAATCTATTATATTTAGTGATGCAGTAGAGCACCCCAGGGAGTAAAACCAATATTAGGGTGTAAAAGTGGATTTACAAAGAGAAAAGAGGATCGGATAGAAGAATTGAAACCTTAATGGAATTAATTAGCGAAAGGCTATACCCAAAAAAGAGGATAGATTATGAAGAAACACAGTGGTGTGCTTGTCTATCAGGATTCTTTTAGTGCGAAATGCTAATAGTCTCGATGCGAGATTTGGCGGATGGATATAAAACGACCTTTTAAATGGAAATTTAAATGAGGACATCTACATCGGCAACGAAGGGTTCAAAGCTAAAGGCAAGGCTGTGGTGTCTGAAGTTGCAAAGTCCATTTATGGACAAGCGACATCGGATCATGGAACGTCGGGGTTTGATAGGCCATTGTTCTTTTGGTTTGAGAAAAGTACTGATGAACCCTTGTGTTACAAAAAAGAATCAACCTGAAAGGTAGTTTCTAGTCGCGCTACGTGGGTGACATATTGTTAATCGGAAACGACAAACAAGTGTTGTCAGGTGTAAAAGATTGATTTGCATAAACGAGTTTGATATGAAAGACAGGAGAAACCAACTATATTCTTGGAATCAAACTATGCGAGGCCGGAAGAATAAGTTGTTAGCCATCTCGAAGCCTCTTATATTGATAAAATTCTTGTCGAGGTTTAACATGGAAAATTCGAAAGGGGATCCTTACCCTTTAGACATGAATTAATCTTTCTAAGGAGCAATCACCAAAACTCACGGCGGAAAGAGCGTGTGATGAGATACCTTATGCACTCGGTACATAGTAGTCTCATGTATACCATGTTATGTACCGGAGCCGGATATACATTTATGCGATTAAGGAGTTGTAAGCGGTATGTCACGATCCGGTGAAGAACAACTAGTTAACGATGAAAGCATATACTTAAGTATCTAAGGAGAGCGAGATTATATGCTAGTATATTCCAGTGGGAGTTTAGGAAACCATTGGTTTCACGGACTCCGAACTTCAAGGGGATATTGACTCGAGGAAATCTACCTGCGGTTATGTGTTTTATATGGTGGGTATGCGAATTGGAGAAGTGTGACAGGACGTGTGTAGTGCCGGTTCCACCACGAAGAATTTGAGATATGTTCTTGCTTACGGGGCGGCTAAGGAAGGCTGTGTGGGAGAAGAAGTTCATTATGGATCTTCGGGTGATACGGTGCGGGTCGGCCCATTACCGCTGTTTGTGACAACGGTGGGACCGTAGCACGATCCGAAGAACGGTATCTGCAAGCAAAAACACATTGAGAGAAGTACCGCGATCGAGACATCATTGGCGAGGGAACCACCGAGTGGATTTACCAAAAGCGTCGGGAGGGAAAACCTAGCGGACCCTTCCGCGAAAGGCTCTACTGTTGAGTTTTGAAAGACATGCTTGGATTACATGGGTGTTAAGGAGATTACAGGACTTATTTTAGGACTAGTGGGAGTTTTTTATTTGAGCTTTTGTAACAAGACAAATAAAATTATTGTATTTTTACGTGTTAATAAAATTTCAATGAATTATTAATTTCTGTATTGCACACTAGTATTTTTCGTAGTGAGTCCCGGATTAATTATACGTATATGGTCATATGGATGTGCACATAAGAGGAACATGATCATAAGTTCTCATAATTAATAGACCAAGATCCACGATTATTGAATAAGTTGGAGCGCTTTATTTGAAACACAATATTTTGTAGAAATAATCTGTCTGATTATTATAAAATATTGGTGCGGATATGTTTGCATTGATAGGATCGAAAAGATTTGATTAAAAGTTAAATTTACGTGAAAATTAAATCTCAGTGATATTTGATTATTATTTTTCTCGATCCGAGTTTATTTTGCCGTGAATAATTATCGGTCTTTGAATTGTCGATATGTGAGGCCCTACGCCGGCGATACAGATGATTTGGGACGTGATTGTTTAATTACCTGGTATTTATGAAATAAACAAAAAATGGAAATTAATATGAAATATCACTCTTGAAATGATATGTTTGATCCTTTTGGATGTAATGAAGTCATTTAGTAGGTGCATTTGATCCATTAGAGAAAGCGTTAAATCAAGAGATTAAAATAATTAATTGATGACGAAAATATAATCAATTAATTATGGTATTTATTTGACATTTACAATGGAGGGTAATATATATCAATATTATTAATTTTTGGAGTTAAATACGGGCCTTTAGTGGAGTGTACTTAGTTAGATAATTGCTTTTCAAACCTCAAGGAGCCTTAATTAATATGAGCCACTGGATCCCCGTGCTAGTCGCTTCCGGGGAAAGTGGCTGGTGCTCATATCGC
Source organism: Tetrastigma voinierianum (assembly GCA_016808115.1). Taxonomy (NCBI): domain Eukaryota; kingdom Viridiplantae; phylum Streptophyta; class Magnoliopsida; order Vitales; family Vitaceae; genus Tetrastigma; species Tetrastigma voinierianum. Next base: position 596,628 of record JAEQBH010002271.1, on the reverse strand, counting down.
AATGGAACTATAGAACACAAAAAGTTGAGTTACATGGTTTCGGGGTTTATGCTCAAGTTTGTACTCAAGAGCGCTGGAGATTGTTAGCAATTACGTGCCTGGTCCCACTTAGTATTCTCTAAATATATGTATAATTATAAATTTATAATAAATATAATTTATTATATGAATCCGTTATTTATAATAAATATAATTTATTATATGAACGGTTTTTATAATAAATATAATTTATTATACGAATTCAAGTTATTTATAATAAATAAGTAATTTTATTATACGAATCGCTATTCGATGTAATGGGTTTTAAGGTTTTCTTGAGTTTTTTTAGATATACATTTTTTGAGAATACGTATCAAGAGAAAAGAAAGAATTTTTCTATTCTTGGTTTTTTTTTCTAAGTGTTCTAAGATCTCGCCTATCGTCTCGATTCATTGTGCCCACACACATCCATACCACCCCCGAGGATAGATCCGAAGATCTACCGCGCATTGGTTGATCCGTAGATCGACTATGTGCATCGTTGGTCACGCGGCCGTCATTGTGATCCGACTGCATTGGTCAGTCGTGGTCGATCTAAGTCTAGTCGGGACGGATCTCGCAAATCTACATAGGTAATTTTATTTAATATTAATTTGGGAGCTACAGATGTTTAATCATATTGCTAGATCCATGCTTCCGCCGGTGTGTTTTTCCTTCGTTCACTTCCCTAGTAGCTTTATCCCCTCCTCCAACCCCCTAGAAAACATGTGGCCGAGTGGAAATTTACAGAGGAAGTCACTATAAATAGCGGGCTCATTTTTAGGCATTTGCTCACCAAGTGAGGCAATAAGTAGTCAATAAAGAAGACATCGAGTGTCCCCAGTTCCTCGATCACTTCATCGGGGACCCACTTTCCTTACTATAATATCGCTTCCTACTAAGACTTGGAATCGGGGGAACCCCGGAGCCATTTGATAGTTTAGTTGGCACCAATGAAGGAAAAGACATGCTATAAAGTACCAAATTTAATCTCATCTCGTGAGAATTCGGGAACTACTTTTCTTACTTTTCGAGATCCAACAAATTTAAAGTCTATATGAACATTTCATCTTCGCTCCGATCGAATGGTCATCCGCTTCGCCTATTTTTGCCTACTATATATAACTCCTATTTTTTCCTTTTTTCTTTTTTCTTTTTTACAACTATATGTCCGCTTAATGCTGCATTTGACCTCGATTAATTCCATGGATCTCGATTGTAATGGAGTAAATCCTCCAATAAATTCCAGAAGACTTGAATGGATGACTAGGAGTGAACTCAAAGATTGATCACCAATTGAGCTACCGCAGGAATCTTGCTACTATAACTTTATGGTTGGTGATAGCATGAGGCATATAGATTTTCGCCTACATCTGTCGCTTTTTCTCTCGTTAGCCAATCTACCCCTACCAAATTCCTTATTAGATTGTCATGTTTCAGTTTTAATTACATGATAACATAGTATGATGTAATAAAATCTTCTTACGTAAAAACACGTAAGCGTGGGGCATATTCTAATTAATTTAATAGCCTACGCTTTTAGTGCCTTTATTCCGTGTTCTTGGTAGACGGGTCAAGAAGAGTGGAAATGTATGCAAAATGAGTATTCATTAGTGGAGAAATGCATTAGTGCTTGTTATGAATACCCCCAAAAATAAATAAAATTAATAGATAAATAAGATCTGAGCAAATTACTTTAAAATTTCATCACTTTGAAAAGCCCGCTGACTCCAATGACCAATCAACTTTTTTATTTTATTGAAAGGTCTCTCGTAATGGATTAAGACACATCTTTATCAAGAAAATCCCGTGAGACTGTCAGAATTCGGCAAATGAGGAGGAAAGAAGGTGGAGGTGACAAATTCTTCAAGTAATACTATGGGGATATTTTTAAATAAGATCACAAATCGCTTTTCTTCTACTGATTCAAGAAGTTTGTTCTCCGAGAAGAATAAAATTGTGGAAATGATTCAATCAAACTGACATTTCATTATTCATTTTTACATTTTCTTCCCGTGCCATCTCAATATATGTTTAAAAGCCTATAATTCCAATACATGGCTGATGGAACAGATTTGGTTAAAGGAATGTGACTAGGTTCCATGTGCTTCTTCTAATCAATGGATTGGTTATATATATACTATGATGTTCAAATCAGAGGGTGACTAAGAATGCATCTATATAAGAATGTATAAATAATACCATTGTTTCGAAACATTTCACTTCTCATTAGTAATTGTATCCCACATAAAAATATGTCTTATAATCCTCCTACATAAAGAAGTATTCACAATGATGGAATTTGAGATAATTACCCAGAATGGGGATTAGCTATACAGCACGTGGCATTCATGTGAGTAACCGTAACACCCATATGATCCAACCGGCCACGTGACAAGCCGGGCAAATGACTCGAGCTCGCAGTATGTCGAGCGTGACCCCTGGGCTCAACCACCCTGCATCAAGGTAGATGTGGATCGGATACAGAGCAAACGTACAAAAATTTCTGACATGGAGATAAGCAAATGTTGCATGTAATGGGTAAATTACCCCGCTAGCGTTACAACACATTTAACGTATAACAGTTAATGTTGAAATTAATAAGTAACGTGAGGACGTTGACGGCCACCCATAAATGCCCATCTCATAAATGTCCACCATGTAACCTCTCACAATGGGTATATAATGTATGGGGATGTACCCGGTTGGGCATCTGATTTTGGTTTTTTCAATACTAAATAAACTCTTTTAGGAGGGACATGAAACCTTTCCATTGGCATCTTCTGTGGGAACAAAAATCCCACACTTCTCTAAGTTGTTGAAAAGAATGTCGAAAGCTCACTTCCAACCGGTCAAATGGGAGAAACTCCCCCTTCCAGCTCTGAGTCTACACTAGAGCAACGGATGATCTCACTGGATCGGTTGCTAAAGGATCAACAAGAATCCCACCACAAAGAATCAGCCTCGCTCGCCGCTAACAGCCTCGTATGGTGAGAATGCAATCTTGTGGAATGCGGCAATCCGTACTCTTTGCCCTGACATCCCAACTGCACCTCGTAACCTTGCGCAATCTGAGTCCACGAATAACTTCCTCTTCCCCTGCAACGAGATCGCCTTCCTACCAAGAATCCCCGATTGGTCCGAACTCCTTCTCCCCTGTTGATGAGTCTAAAACTCATCTAATTTTAAGCCCATTTTTAATGAATATTTTAAGGCTTAATGTCCAATTTAAATGCCAAATTATGGAATATTCATCCAAATGTGTGTTTTATAGGAATTTAGAGAAAAGAAGCTGAAAAAGCAAGAAAAACAGCAAAAATGGGCTACGGCAGAAAATGAAGTATGTCATGACATTTTACAACTATGTTGTGATATAAGTTGTGAAGAATATAGGTAGAAAATGTTGGGACATAGGGAATTATGTTGCGACATAGTTTTAAGCAACTGGTAGATTTTATGTGATGACATTCAAATCTTATGTCGCGACATACCTTGAGAAGAGCACCTGAAATAACACTGGAACTATGTCGCGACATAGAAAGAATTGTTGTGACAAATTCCAAATTCCAAAGACAAGAAGATTGTTGTGACAAAGGTTTTTTATGTCATGACATAAAACCGTGCAAAAGCAAAATTACGTCGGACACTTCTAAACCTATAAGGCGGCATAAAACTAAGTCGGAAAGAGCGCACATGTCGCGACATAGAACATCTGTCTCGCGACATAACAAAGAGCAGAAAGAAGAAAGTTTGTCCCGACATAAAAAACTCAGTCATGATAGAAGCTAGCACAGAGTTGGAAAATTTATGTCGCGACAGGAGTCCTTATGTCGTAACAGACCATTCAAACATTGACACTAAAAGGCATAGAACTTATGTCGCTACAAAGTTATTTCATGTCGCAACAATCACAAGTTGCTCGCAGCTATGTCACGATGATTATTAAAACCATGTCGCGACATAACTTAACAAAATAAAATGTTGCGACAAAGCCATGAAGCCACGACAAAACACAGAAGCCAAAAACAGAGGCTACTATGTCGCGACATAGACCAACTATATTGCGACAAAGTTGTCAATTGGGCCTCTTCACTGGTTCCACGTCATCAGCTTGGATTTTAGCTCCAATATCATTTATTAGCTATAACAAGCCTTAGGGGGAAAAAAAGTTAAGAAAATGAGGAGAAGGGGTGGAAAAGGAGGAAGTAGCCATCATCCTTTTGCATTCAAAAGGATGTCATTTGGATTATGTAATGCTCCTGCCACCTTCCAAAGATGCATGATGTCTATGTTTTCAGACTTGGTGGAAGAGGCTATGGAAATATTTATGGATGACTTCTCAGTATATGGATCTAATTTTGAGAATGTTTTGGAAAATTTAGAAACAGTACGTCAGAGGTGTCAAGACAAGAATTCCGGGTCTGAACTGGAAAATGTCATTTCATGGTACAGAGGGTATCACTAGGACACAAAATTTATGCAAACTAGGATTAGAGGCAGACCAAGCAGCGTTTACCATATAAACTCTCCTACCACCTACAACAATCAAAGGGATAAGAAGTTTCCTAGGACATGTTGGTTTTTACATAAGATTCATAAAGGACTTCTCAAAAATCTCTAGACCATTATGAAAATTACTTGAAAAAGATGCAAAGTTTGATTTTGATGAATTATGCAAAGCTGCATTTGATGAAATTAAATTCAGATTAGTTACAACACCCATCATGGTAACACCTGATTGGAACAAGGAATTTGAAATTATGTGTGATAGTGATTATGCAATGGGAGTCGCATTGGACAGTAGTCAGGGAAGATGATCATGTCATATACTATGCCAGCAAAACCTTCAATAAAGCACAAGAGAATTACTCTACAACTGAAAAGAGATGTTGGCCATGGTGTTTGCTTGCAAAAAATTAAGGCCTTACATATTAGGGTCCCATGTTATAACACACACTGATCATGTTGTAATTAGATATCTGATAGCAAAGAAAGATGCCAAGCAAAGACTGATCAGATGGGTATTATTACTACAAGAGTTTGATCTGGAAATTAAAGACAAGAAGGGTAGTGACAATGTGATAGCTGTCACTTGTCTAGATTGGAAAAGACTATTGAAGAAGAAAAAGGAAGTGAATTTGAAGAAAACTTTCCTGATGAGCACCTGTTTTTGTTATCAATCCAAACACTGTGGTATGCTGATATTGTGAATTACTTAGCTTGTGGACTTATGCCATATGACTTCAACTACCAACAAAAAAGGAAGTCGGGTAATCAATAGCAGGTCTCTATTTGGGATGATCTACTACTTTTCAGAAGATGAGCAGATATGATTATCGAAGATGTAAAATGTAAACAAACAAGGTGAAATCATCAAAATTCCATGCATCACTGTTATGGAGGGACATTTTGCAGGAGACAAAACAACCCATAAAATTCTCCAATCATGTTTTTCTTGGCCTACTTCTATTCAAGGATCTATTTTGAATGAGTAAACACTGTGATAAAATGTCAGAGAATTGACAACATAAGCAGAAGAAATGAAATGCCCCTACAAGGGTGGTTTAGATTTTTTATGTTTGGGTAATAGACGTTATGGGACCATTTCCATCATCATTTGGAAATCTATACATTCTCCTAGCTGTGGATTATGTATCCAAATGAGTGGAAGCAATAGCTTGTTCCAGAACATGCACACATACAAAGCAGCTAGGTTTATACAAAGAAATATTCGAGTAGATTGAGCACTCCAAAACAACCATCAGTGATGAGGGGAGCCTATTTTGCAACAGTTTTTGCAAACCATGAGCAAATATGGAATAAGACATGGTCGGGATTGGCTTTTACTACCCTCACCAAATGGGCAAGAATTTCCAAGAAGATCAATATACCAAGGCACCAGAATACAAGGTAAAAGACTCCGGTCTATAAATATAGATGATGCATTATGGGCTTATAGAACTTCTTACAAAACTCCCATTGGAATGTCTCCATACAGAATTGTATTTGGAAAACCTTATCATCTCCCTCTGGAACTAGAATACAAGGCTATGTGGGCCATCAAGAAACTGGATTGTGACTTCCAAGCTGCCAAAGAAGAAAGATTACTCCAATTGAATGAACTAGAAGAGTTGAGGAATGAAGCTTATGATAATACCAGAATCTACAAAGATAAGACAACGAAGTGGCATGATCAAAAGATTTTAAGGAAGGAATTCAAAGCAGGGGAACAAGTCCCACAGAGAATCCAAGCCTAAGTCAAGCTCTGTGAAAGCCGGGTCAAGATGGAGTGGTCCTACACGTAGTAACAAGTACACCCTTCGAGCAAGGGTACTAAAAAAACTAATTCCTGGGACGTGGAATTTAAGCAGTATGGTCGAGATTGAAGCATTACCTTAGAGGGCCTTCATAAATGAAGAGTGAACCAGATTAGGCATAAGGAAGAGAATTTTGCCGAAAAGAAAACATTCTCGCAAGAATGTCTAGCTAAAGACACAAACTGAGTAACTGGAGCCAACCCAACACAATTTTAATTTTCATACTAGTTTGTTTTGGTTAAGATTTGTGTGTTTGAAGTTAGTTTTTCTTTTGTTTGAAGTTTTATTTGTTGTTTTTGCTGATTTTTCAAGGAAAGTAAAGCTGAATTAGAAATGGATTTTTATTAGAAAGCACACTCTCTCAAACTGATGATGCAGAAATTGCTATAAGGGGGGAGTATTAATATTTCCCTAACTTGCTTTTTAATGATAATGCATAGTTGAAGTTTGAACTGCACTTTGTTTAGAGTAGAAAAATGAATAGTAGCTTTGTTGTTCTCATTATTTGAATACCAATATCATCTTCATTAATCATTTTGAGCGAAGAAATGAAATGATTGTTCATACTAATTCGAGGTTCTGATGATTAGATGTGCTTTCACAAGTATGTTTTGATTGGTATGAATGAATGCACAATGCTTTGAATGTTTCTTGATTGAAAAATGTGAATTGTGCAACTCTGAGAATTTTTATTTATTTTTTCATTATTGGACATAATTTTCTTTGTCGCGATAGTATTACCAAAACTCATGTGCAACATTGTTTCTTAATGTCACAACAAAGACTGGGTTAGTCTTTTGGAAACCGCATGAAATTTTGTCGTGACAAAATTTTTCTGTCGCAACATAATTTAACTGAAGGAGCAGAAACTGTGTCGTGACAATGTTTTTCTCTGTCATGAAATCTTTTGATTTGAACTGATCCTTATCTTTTCTATGTTGCGACAATTTTTCTCTATGTCACAATTCGTTAAGCCATATAATTGCAAAAAGAGTTTTTGGTTTAACAATATTTCTTTGTCGCGACATAAGTACACTTGAACATCATTTTATGTCGCGACAATTTTTGCTTTGTCGCAACAATGGACTGACCTAGTTTTAATTGATTTCAAAAAAAATATGTCGCAACATTACTTTTCTATGTCGCGACATAAAATTAAAAAGGGAATAAACCCTAAGCTAGTTTTTGTAGTGACATTTAATGATGGTACAACCAATAGTGAGCCTATAAATAGATAATGTTTGAAACATGAAAGGCCACTTGCCTCATATCATCAACTAATCAATCCACTTAGCCTCTACACCAAATCTCTTCCCTCTTTTCAAAACCCGTATCCCCTAAACCCTCTCAGAATGTCTTAGTTTCTAACCCGATTCCGAACCTAAACGAAATCATGTAGAAAGACACCGAGAGGGAGGAAGAAATAAATCAAGCGACTTAAGAAAAAATAGAAGAAGAAGAAAGAGCTGGTCAGCAAAGAGCCCGAGCAACCGAAGGAAGAAACAAGAGCATTTAAAAGGGGAGCCGAAGAAACCTGAGCGCAGCACGCGGAAAACAGCACTACCAGTCGGCTTTATGTCGCCCTCGAGAGACAAACTACAACACAGAGATTTCATAGGCAAAAGGGGTTTCAATAAGTGGATCTCCCCCTTCCAAGAAATTATTGAGAAGAAAGGATGGCTTCTCTTTTGTGAGCACAAAGCCTTTGGTTTCGTAGATGTAGTAAAAGAATTCTATGCTAATATGGTGGGTATGGAGGACAAGACAATTTATATCATAGGAAAATGGATCTCTTTCAGCAGGGAGAAGATAGACCAAACCTACAATCGGAATGAAATAAATAATGGTTTGAAATTCAAAAATCGTCATGAACCAGTTTCCAAGATCAGAGACTTGCTTCACCGATGGCAAGGAAGTGGAATGAAACCAGGAAAAACCCACACAAGTCTATTGCAAAAAGGGTCGTTGACTAAGCAAGCCAAGGTTTGGTTTTATTTAATTTGTTCAAGATTCTACAACCAAGCACTCGAAAGTACGCGAAGGGAGACAGGCAAGACTTGTATGCTATCCTAAAGGGTCATGTTCAAGTGTGGGAAAATCAGAAAACTCAATTTTGGAGTTATTACGTAGGTGGATATTATAGATCAGTAATTCTTACTCCAAAGACCATCACTAGGTCGTGGTATCCCGGTGTTGTGTGGAAGAAGACTGGGAGGAAGAAGAAAACTGCCTTAGAACCTCACCCCTAACACTGACATGAATCACCAAAGGGCCTAAGAACAGAGGCAGAGAGAGAGAAATAGAAATTGAGAGAGAGAACATAGATGATGTAGAAATACATCAAATACAGATTGAAAGTGAAGCTTTAGGAGCACAAAGAGTGAGAAGTGTGAGCCCAATTTTGACCTACAAGTGACAAGTCCATCGTGAGCGTCGGTACCAAAGCATCAAGGTAACACCAATTAATAGATTTGCTGAAAATAATGAAGCAAGAAATATAAGAGAGGGACAAACAGCTGCAGATCCAACTCCAACTGAGAGATGAATATATGGATGTAGAGCTCAGAAGAAGGGATCATAATCTTTAAGAAGCCCTAAAGCAGAGGATGAAGAGTGGAAGAGCATATGGGAAATAAGAGAAAGAGAACTGAATGAAGAACTCAATAAGAAGATGCTCATCTTAGATCAAAGGCCTAAGAGGGATAGTGACAATAAAAATCATGAAGGAGAGAGAAGATTCCATGAGAAGAAGTCAAGTATATATGCATGCTTGGTACATCCAGACAAGGAACATCAAGGAAGAACAGACTCTCATAGAGAAAGGGACAGAATGGAGGGCACCCTAAACTATAGGGAAAATGTTGGATTGCTAGATATGATCAACAACAACTTGATAAAAATGTACTCTGCCCAAGATGAGTTTAAGGGAACCTTGAACTCTATTGGGCAGAGACAAAATGATCTCATCAAGCAAATGGCCCTTTCCATGGAGTGGTTTGCATTCAACAGAAGTGAAGAAGGCAATAGGTCCAAGGAGCCACAAGTACAGATTCCCAAGTTCTCTCATTCTGCAGCTGGTTACAAGTTTGAACCAGTGAATATGCATTCCTCCCATAGGCATGATAGAAGAAGAAAATAGCTTGCCCTGTAGTTCTTCCCATTTTTCCTCCTTGTAACCAGATGGCTTACACTTAAATACTTCAACAAAATTTTATTTTTTTTGGCAAAGTTGGTGTTCACTCTCATTTTGCATTTCTTATGTTTTTATTGCCTATTTCCTTTCCTTTGTGTTCAATAATTAGAAATTGATGAGATTTAGTAAATAAATTTTTGTTGAATAATGAAGAACCCAGTTTTCGTTTAAATTACAATATCGTGAACCCGCTTGATAGACTTGGAATGATCAGGGTATTGAAATGTTGCTGTGTTAAACTTCTCTGAATTAAATGGTATGATATAAATAAGCTTTGCACTTGTAAAATAGCATAGCAACATATTTAGGTACCAAACAAGAATTTGATAGATAAATTGGGATAGGATGCATTGAACTGAAAAAGAAAGTTGTGAAGATATTGATGAATGTGTTGAACTTCAAGAATAAGGAAGATTGCAACCAATTGATGAAACAAATAAGACTTGTAATTATATTTTGTAAACAGCTTAGTTATTATGAACTCCTTTGATAACATCAGCATGGTCAAAGTATCTCGAAATGGATTGTATAAAGATTAGGGACATCTTCTCTCGATCAATCACAAGCAAATCTCCAAATTTCCTACAACTTGTTAGATTATTAGTCAAGGTAAAATCCTAAACAATACCACTAACAGGAAATGATATAGGCCATTCTTGGAAGATTGAACCTTTCAAAGCCTACCTTATTAATATGCATAAGCATACACCTTAGTTCCTTATTTGAGCTAATAGCCTACCTCATCATTAACCAACAAATGAAAAGCCTAGATCCTCCCTTGAACATAATCTTATAGTAAAGAACCCTTATTTGCCCATATTACATGGAAAATACAACAATGATGGAAGAAGACAAGTTTGGGTGAATATTATTTTAAAGTAGAAGGAAGGATAAGAAAGGGTGAGACAGAAAAATCAATTGCGATGAGAAAAGATGAAAAGAACGAGGAAAAGAAAAGTGTCAAGGTGGAATAAGTTTGGTCTTGTAGCCTTTCTCCCTGGAACAATTAAGTCCTTAGAGGTGTTCAATATCTAGTCTTCTAATGCCCATTGGTATGGGAGTTACTGAACCAAAGTTTGTTAAGGGTGGTAGAAAGCTTAAAAGGGCAAAACATTACACTATTCCAAGAACCTTGATAGAAGATGAAAAGTAAAAAGCTTCTAAAATAAGGAAAAGAATTTATAGTGTGAATGTGGTCAAGAGAAACACCATAAGAGAGAGTATGTAGAAAGATGCACCAAAACAAATGGGGAAGTTAGAGAGTTTACATGAATGGAAAAAGTCAAGAATGCATATAAAGGTAGGTATGTCAAAGTGTAAATGAAATATGGGTGAAATTGAGCCTAAATTGTCTTATTACCTACCCAATTACCTCGGCCTGATATTATAAGCCTAAAAGACCTAATTGATTCTGAATGTGGTATATGCTTACATTAGTGGAGATTAATATGACAAACAAGCATATGAGACTTTAAAGAATAAATGAGAAGCATGTTATCTGAGTAATATCCCAAAAGATTAACTAATCTACCATGGAAGAAGAGAGAAGACCATCACACACTCACAAATCAAGGTGGAATAATTGAATTGTTTACATAATAGAAATCACTTGGCTTTTTAGTAAACTTGATTGAAAATCTTTCTTATTCTAGATTGGAAACATATTTAGAAATAATTTTACAACTAATTTATGTTTCTTGCCAAATTGTGAATTCTACCAGAAAAATGGCCTTAAAAAATTGAGAGCTAAATTGTTTGAGGAAAAACAAAATTTTATTTTATTTGCTTGTGGATAATCAAAACTCTGTTTAAAATCTGGATGAGTCCTAAACTCATATATTTTTATTCATTTTTCCTGGGTATACTTAGAAGTTTATAATTCATTTTAATGTTGAATTAAGTGGAATATTCACCAACTTTTTGTTTTAGGTTTTAATAAAAAAAGACAATTCCACCAAGAAAGCAAAAATCGGGCTGTATAGTAATCCTCCGTCAAGAATAAAAAGTTTTCCGTAATGTCGCGACAAAATCCCAATGAACTAGTAGGAGTTATGTCGCAACAAAGATCAAGCTGAACTTAAGCCATAAATGAAGGTCACATGACATAATTCTTTGCTATCGATGATTTACGTCATGATTAATGGATTTTTATGTCGCGACAAAGTTGGAGAAGTTCATAAAGAAGAATGTCGCAACATTCCTAACTCATGTTGCAACACTGAGCAAGCACATGGCAATGAAATATGTCGCTAATATTACAAAGAATCAAGATAGCATAAAAGCTCTATTGCAAATGTAGGAAATTTTATGTCATGGCGTAAAATAACAAAACAATGAGACGTATCACAAAGGTCAGGACATAATTTTTCTATGTTGGCGACAGTATTACTTCAATCTTATGACAAGATCAAAGAAGATTATATGTCATGGTTTAAAAAACTATGTCCCGACACAACATTCAGAATCAGCAATCAAGGATAAGAAGACTTTGTCGCGACAAAGAATTTTTAAGTTGCGACAAACACAAATAATACTTAGGTCAAGTGAAATCCTGCAACAAAGACTCGCTTATCAAGCCGTGCGATGTTAAGTCGAGAACAAAGACACGTAAAACTTGATGTTGCACGCAAAGAAAACAATACAAAATCTCGTGAGCAAAGAAGATTATGTCGCGATTAAAATTGTCGAAGAGATTTCTATCGCGACAGAGAAGTTTTATGTCGCGACAGAAAATGGAAGAGACATGAGACCAACCAAGACAAATATGTCACACAGTGATTCTTAATGTTGCAAATAAAACATGAAGCCAAGGACTAAGATAAAAACCATTAGGTCAGATTAAAGAGAAAAAGTTCATTTCGCGACATTGTTTTACCTGGCCATGACAGCGCTGAAAAGAACCACAAAGAGGATGTCCCAACACTCTTTACTACGTCGTGACAAGGAATGAAGAACTCAAGGCACAATTCTGTCACAACAATTGGAAGCTAGGTCGCGACATAAAAGGAAGCAAGATCAGAAACTATCGCGACACAAAATTCCTGCATCACAACACAGTAGCCAAACAAGTTGAACTCACAGTAAACAAAGAATTTTTATTCAAGTATCTAAGCTACAGGTATCCAAAAATTAATGTATATCACGAACTTATCTCACAATGTAATTCAAGAAGAGAGAATAAAACAGGTCGCAATAAAAATTTTCATGCCATGACAAGATGTCGGGCTTACGTAGATGAAAAATCCATAAACATTTTATTACATAACTTAAGCAGTCCGACAAAGCTAATACCAGGCCAGAATTTTTGCATCCCACAATTAAAGCCTTGTAAAGTTCAGCCTATCATTTGAAAATCTATAATGACACTGAGTATTGTGTCAACAAACCGTAACTTGGTAGTCGAGACTTTTGTATATTATTTCTTTCTTTGTTTAATAGATAATATTTTAGCCAGTTCTTTTAGATCGGGAATAGCATCTGGTGTAAAGTTCGAAATGGCTCATTATGGTAATTTGTTTTCATTACTATATGGTTAAATGAATTTAAACTAATAGTTCGCTATTTTAGTTCGCTTGCAATTTCGAATTTACTTGATTAGTTAGTGTCGTTATTTGTGGATCTAGTTTGAAAAAACTAAGCCCATTCAGAATGGATCTATGTTGATTATTTTTTTGCTTAACTTGAAAGAAGGTCATAGTTTGAATTTTTTGATTTATTTAATTGGTATTGTTCTTGGAAGTTAGTTGTTCGTATTATATTATACCTAAAAAAGGACTCAGATCTCTTTCCGATTTCCGTGAAGCCCTCGAGTGACATGAGATGGAGATCCCGAGAGAAGGTAGTAGCTTACTTGGGGGTATGTTAGGGGCTAATATTATGAACAACTAAACTCGACAAAATCACTTAGATAGACACCATCATAGTATGGCAGGATGGTCAATGATGTATCAATTTAATTATTTAGGTTTTCCCAATATGATGAGAGGATCTTGATCCCGTGTTAGCATAGATCTAATCAAGGAAATAAAGAATCTCACCAAATCATATGGATGAGTTACCAAATATATTGGAGAAGGCTTGCAATATCATGTCTTCAGGGCAAGAAGTCTTCAGTCCTAAGAAATGGGTATAAAGTACTGAAAAGGAAAAATACTCAGATCTTAGAAAGATGTTTCTATTCTACAAGTAACTGATTAGACCATGTATTTGAAAGGAATATGGATCTCTAATTAGTGAAATGTGGCCTTTTGAGGGAATCCAAACTATACCTACATTGCATCTTTGACAAGTTCGCATTTCAAACTAATGGTCGAACCATATTGAAAATGATTAGAAATTCATAATTATAATAATCGACTATTTCCCAAAGGTTACTTTTACCTGAACTTTCCAATCCATTTAGTTGAATTATTTGCATGTAGTTATAGAGTTTTATCTAGTTTAACTGTTGCTTAAGTTTAGAAACAAACCATTTTTAACTTTGGAGTTCAAATAGTTGTGGATCTTGAGTGATGGGCATTTGATCTTTAGATTATCATCAATCCTCGGGAATGATATATGGACTTAAATCCATTTTATTACTTGTATGACTCAGGCACTTTACAGTGATTTGAACAAAATCACTTTAATGGGTCCCTTTTTCAAAAGGGGCTAAACACATATTTTTATCAAAATTTAGTCAATCAAGTTTATGGCATTCCAGCTGTGGACTAAAAAGTCTTTGGATGGAATCATTAATTATTTCATCAGATTTGGTCTATGTTTAAAAATCAATCAAACAACACTCTTTCTTTGAATGTTCAAGAGTTGTGTTGCATATGACTCCTTTCAAGAGTAATTATCGCATGATTGAAAATGTCCATTTGGGTGATTTGATCAATACCATGCATTGGAAATCTATTCAGCCAGACTCTCCTAAGCACTGCAGGCTTTCTGCTCTCTCGTCAAGGCTATACTCTCTTCTTCTCTCGAGGTAAAAGTCAGCGGAAACCCTCTTTACAAAAGCTTCAACTAACTCCTCCTAGCTGTCAACTGATCCATATGGCATTGACTCAAACCAACTGGCTACTACATCTCTCAATGAGAAAGGGAACAATTGCAACTTGATAATATCTTGATTAACCCCATTCAGTTCGATAGTGTTTTCCATCCTCAGAAATCTTCCTCGGTGCTCATTAGTATTCTCACTGGGATGCCTTGTAAATTGATGATGTTGCCCCATGGTGATTAGAGCAAGCTTCAACTCAAAGTTAATTGCTTGAAATGGTTGCCTTCTCGCATATACCATTTATCATCGCTTCCAAAAATCTTCCATGGTCCTCTGTCTTTGAGGCATTTCTGTTGTTAGCTCTGCTGGTACATCTAATCAATCCCTTCTTGCTTTGCCACAACTACTACTTTAGCAATTCTCAGTCTCTTTAGATTTCTCAATGTCCTTTCCAACTCAATGTCCAGTGGCAATAGTTCTGCTTCTGGTCTTCTGTGCATGTGATTTCCTGAAATGGAAATACACTGAGATCAAGTGAGATCAATAAATAACATAAATATACTATGATGGGCTTTCATAAACACAAAGAGCTAAACCGCTTATTGCGCTTAAAACTATTTTTGAAATTTTTATAAAGTGAAAAAGAAAATGTCCAAACTAGCAATTTCTTTGGCAAGAATATCGATCTTTAAAATTTACTTCATTTCAACTCCACACAATCCACGCCAAAACTTTGTTGATCGCTCAGCAACCAGCACCGATTGAATTTATGATCACTGAAATAACACCCTATACACTAAAACTTGTTGAGACTCAATATATAAAATATGTTTTCTTCTGTGTAAGTAACAATTTTCAATTAAAATTAGTTTTGGTTTAAATCATTACAAGTGCACAGGTCATACAAGTAATAAAGTTGATTTTTAAGTCCATATATCATTCCTATGAGGATTGATTTTGAAAATCTAAAGATTAACTATTCTCACTACTCAAGATCATCACTATTTGAACCTCTAATTTTCTGTAGATTATTATCTTTATAAATAAAATTGAATAAAAAGATAAAGAAATTATAAAAATACATGAATTAGAGAGTTTACTGGACTGAAATAACACTAGGAATGAAATCAGTGTTGTGACCATCACTTTGTAAGTTTCCAAATAAAATATAAAGTATGGGACATGAACATTGGAATTGTCGAAGAGCAAGGTAATGTAGCATTGGATTTCTCCTCACACCACACATTTCACTCTCCAGCTTACCACATTTCTATCTCTACTCAGTGGGTTTGAAAAGGTACTTGTAGGACTTGATTCTCCCTAAGATCTGACTGTTTTTCCTTCTCAAGACTCACATCCAATTTTAGACTGAAATTGTTTGTCACCATAGACATGGTAATGCAAGCCCTCTCCAAATTAATTGTTCTCAGCCACTAATTTAGGATAAGAATTCCTCTCCTCGGGATGAATCTCATTTAACACAGATTGAAAATTTTCTTCTCAATTGAGGTGAAACCTCTTATAATTAAACTGCTAGATTAGTAGGCAGATCATATTCCTCGAGAACACACTCCTGCTGTCACCCAGGAGGGAACCTTGAAGTCAGAGGTTAGAACATCACCAAAGGATAGTACTCAGAACCAAAGAGCACATTGTTCAAATAATATTGGGCAGTAATTTTACCCTCAAGTGACCGCTCTTTGCTCTTAGGTAGTCCATCTCTGTGTCACTCAGAGGAATTCTTTGAAATCAGAGCAAGGATACATCTCTTTCTGGGTACTAAACACTAATATGTAGAACAGTTCAATGTAGGAGTATCGCTTAATCACTCAGCTTACATATACCCAAAAACAATATTTAGTATACATAAACAATAATCCCAACAATTAATCAAAACTAAAGAAAATGAATTTTAAAATTCTATAATCCATCGGGTTCATACATAAATGGAGCTTTGATTTACATTCATCCAACTCGAACTTAGTTCGGGATCACTACCTAATCTAAAATAAGAAAACTAAATCCAGAAACAAAACTAAATGTAAAGAACATAAAAAGAAAATTATATACAATGAGACTTCAACTCTTCCAAAAAGCACAAGAACTTGATGAAAAGCGGTTAGAAGCTACTACACTACTCCCTAAGAGTTTCTATTTATAGGCTCAGGTCTTAGGCCTTAAAACCGAGGCGACAATACGCGCGAAAAGCCCAAGAAAATTCTTCGCCAACATTTATTCCTGCGCTGTCGCGACATCAAATCGCTATGTCGCGTTAACTCGTGTCTCGACATTGTCTCTTGTGACTGAATTTTGATGTCGTGTTGATGTCGCGAAGACTGGGACTACGCTCTGATCATTTCAGCCACATGTCGCGGACATTGGTCCGTTAAGTTTCACCTGACTTATTGATATGATATCGCAAATATTGCTAACCGCTTGCCGCGACCGCATCTTCCTCTCGAGCGCGAAGCACGTAGTGACATTTGAACCAGATGATGTCGTGACACATTGAACACCATGCTCTAAGGCCTCTATCATGATGTCGCGACCGTGATTGGTATGACGCGCTTTGTTCTTTGCTTTGATCTAATGTCATTAACACTCGCGACATTCGCAAGTTCGCCTCCGGTCGTTTGAAGGGCGGCGACTGCGGCTAATCGTCGGCCCGCGATGCCTGGTGGCAATGTGGTATTGACGTTCGCTCTTCGTTGCGACATGATGTCGTGGCAATGATGTCGACGATAGTATTCCACTTGTAACTCTTCCCTCGCACCAGCCCGATGTACTCGTGGCAATGTCCGCGTGATGATGTTTACCACTTGCCCAGCATTTAAGATCGGTGTTGTATTTAACTGATCGCGCGGCGACGACCGCTGATCCCCGATTGTTTGGTTGATGTGGCGTTGAGTTGATATTATGACGATGCGAGCCATTCTATTGTGATGTCGACGGTGAATGAGTTCTATAGTCTTACAGATGATGTGTAGCGACTGTGCCTCACGTGACGTCGCAACCATGGCAGTATATGATCTATCTCTATTCGTCCCCGATGTAAGCGAGCGATGGCGTGGCAGTTATCGAATCGCTACACTGTTTCACTCTCATAGTCGCCGCTGTTTTGACGTGATTCTTATTGCCACTTCACTTTCTTTTTTAATTTTTTGCTAATTTTTTGGCTTCTTTTCTTTAAAATTTTATATGGAAAACAAACGACTCAGGTTTTCATTCAGTGGTTTAAACAGTGTAAGTGAGCTTTTCAGCATGAAATATGTGAAAATTTAAAAATATATGAGCAGTTTTCAGACTCTTATCAACTCAGCTTCCCAAAAGTTTGTGTCTTCAAGCAAACTAAAGAACTATTGTTGATAATTTTCAAGCAATTTTGAATTGGTTTTGGAACATTTCAAATTAAATGTCTTTTGAAGCAACTTCAACAATTTGCCTCGGTAGTATTCCAGTTGTGACATCTCTTCTAATTAAAGCTTCATTTTAGAATCCTAAAAATTTCAATTTAGATCATTCAATTCAACATGTAATTCATAGTTAATGCGAGATGGGTTACTTTCAAAACTATATATTTTCATGTATTGTGTGTTAGTCCTTGCTGACTGTTACCAAAGTGTAGCCTTATCGAGTCCGTACTTATCTTGAATGGAGTGTTCTTTTTTGACAATTTAGGTCTTCTGCTGAAGCTGTTCTTGATGATTCATGTTGTTTATCTCCTAAATGTGAGTATAACACACAAACCCTCTTTTCTAATCAAATAGGTGTTTACGAAACATGAAATGTGACTGGGTGCTTGGGTAGATAACTGGATATTTTTTGGTTAGATTCATGAAAACTCTTTTATATATTTTCTTACACAATGTTCTATTGCTTCTCCTTTCATGTCTAATCAGGCATTTCAAGAGGCACCACTAAGCTTGATTTGGTGCATCTTTTCCATGTTTTCCTCTGTGGCTTTTCTTTCCACTTTTTTTGTATGTGTACCATTTCAGGTCCCAGCTATTTCATTGTTTAGATTTGGAATTGTGCATTGTTTTACCTTTTTAAGCTTTCTACTACCCTTAACAAGCTTTGGGTGTAACTCCCATTTCGAGTTGGCATTAAAGTTATAGGTGCTGGAACACCCACAAGGACAATTGTAAAATTAATGAGGCTCGGAAAACATCATCATGAGTGAGAAAACAGGCTTCTCGGTTTTTGTTGTGCACCTCTTATTATTTGTTTTCTCAGTGTTTCCAGCACTGCATTCTTAGACTCATCATTTCTGAGTTCAAATTTACTCCCCGACTTATCCTCTTGATCCATTTTTGCTGCCTTGATTATGGTTTTAGAGTAAATTTGGATTCATACTATGGAGATGTTTAAAGGAAAGGTTTGGGAATATAACATGACTGTGATGTTATAAGAAATGAGTTTGCATTCTGATCATTTATAAGATAACTGTACTAAAGCCTGGAAGAAAATTTTAGAGCTTTTAGCAAGTGTAGGAGTTGACACAAAGCTGTTTCTGTTGGTTTATGTTTGGGTTTGCTGGAAGAATGATAGATGAGTTGTGGACAGTGTTTGATTTACTAATAGTAAGTCCCGATAAAAGGTGTTTTCTTATAACATGACTTGATCGTTTCTAATATGTCATTTTCTGAACTATCTTACATTCAGATCAGCTGGAATTAAGTATGCCCATTATTATCTCAGTTTTAGTTTTTGAGTTCTAAAATTTTAGCTGTTATTAGTGACATGTTTGATAAAAAATGACTTTTAGTTCATTTATTGTTTTTCAGTTCAGGAGTTCCCATGTTATCTTCTTATTAATATAGTGGGTTAGTGTTGGAATAGACAAATCTTCAAATGTTCTGATCTCACAAACTATATTTGTATAGTTAGTGTATAAGTGAAAAGGCGAGAAGGCCCAGAAAATTTACTTCCTGTTTAACTTGGCTTTCAACTGCTGAAGACCTGTTTAATCAGTATATAGATTCAAGATGCAAGGCTGGATGATATGAGATAGAAGAAAAATTAAAAGATATGATAGAATAAGTTCATTTAATTCTTTCTTGGATTTTAAAGGGCTTGAGATTTATATCAGGTTCAAATTGCTCACTTGGCTTGAGAGGGAGTGGAACAGGAACAAGGGATTTTTGTTGCGGACAGCATTCTCATTGTTGAAGATACCACTCTTGTGTTAAAATCATTGCACGATTAAGCTCATTTGAAACACTATTCCCTAATAAGATTCAAAGATCACTTCAAATTAAAAACCTGGAGCTTGATTTTTTTTATCTTCATCATGTTTTGGATTACCAGATTAATGCTCTTACAATGCAATTCTCATAGCAATTCAAATTTAGACTATGAGTTCCTCATCATTCTCACAGTCATTTAGCTTTGAGATTTCATCACAAGTGTTTCATATAGTACCAAGAAACCCACGCACCATATATCTATAACGATCAACTCTTGATATATCTTCAAACAGTGTTTATGAACTGTTTGCTTCTCTCATATAAATATGCCATAGGTTGACACTTTCTCATATTTGCTCTTACTCCCACTCTAATCTATATCTTCTACGGATGTATCTTTTGCCTAAGTTATTTTTATCAGCATAACTTTGATATTCTTCTTTGCCCAAAACATTTAATACTGTTTACTCATCATATTCTCATTTCTTCTCTCTCTCTTCTTAATAAACTAACTTGATTGAAGCTATTTGCTCTGTCGGCTTCGACTCTTTGCTTACCCCTGCATTTTTGATTATGTGAGTGGAGGCTGACCTTTCTTACTTGACCAGTGGAAAGACATTGAATTGCTCTGCTGTAATCTTCAAAACCCCCATTTCTTTATTTTAGCCACCTCTTCTCAGGCCTGCACTATAAGGATGAAAGGTTTTTCCCACTGGCATATACCTATTCTTTGTACCTTTTTCTGAACTACCACCTCTTTGCCTCACAGGTTGGCTTTCTGGTGAAGTGGAGGAAGCTTCAGGACTTCTTTATCTTCATCACCCAGAGAAACACTGTTATTTTCCAGATTTTACAGTGCCTGAGAGGGAGATGAAGATGGAGGTCACTGTGAGGAGAATGTTGCGAAGTGTTCACCAGCATAAAGTCTGAAGGGATCTGGACTCTTTGATAATTCTTCCCACGAAATTCAGAGTTGGAAAGCCTTTTGTTGCCATCTGATGATAATCAATGGTTTATCTGGGTTCTGAGGACAATTCTATTTGAAAGACTTAGTGTCCATTAATAGGTAGAACCTTTGTTATTTCTCTGTTCAGTTACCCAGTAAAATCCTTATCGATGTAGGAATTGAGGATGATCTTGGTCATTTGCCAGCACGCGTGGAAGCGTGATGTGGTGGATTCTGAAAATGATCTGTGCCCCGAAACTTGGGCTCTTTTATTTGCATATACTTTGTGCACTCCCCACTTGCTCCGAGCCCCGAGATTGGGGAGGGATGGCGTACCACTAAAAAGTCCATCTCCGCCCGATATAGCAAGTGGAGATCTTCTCAGAACGCCGGGTGTAAAAACTCATGACCTGGCACATTCCTCCTTCACGGTTGATATTGCTAGCTCCTTTTGTCTAGGCATCTCCGTTTCCGCTACCTTCTTGAATGGTGATCTCTATGTTTAGGCCTTCCTCTTCCACATACCCTTTAAGCTGGGATAACAACTGAAAACTATCTTCTCCTTGTTTGATGAAAATTTTGTTTCTCTATTCACACCTATGCTTTACCTGACTGAGTTCTGCCCAGGCTTAACACACTATGAAGCGGAAGTTCTTGGGGTTCCCTTCCTTTATACTTTCTCTGCATAGAATTATTTTTCAGGACCACTGGATCTCTTATTCAGTTGAGAGCTAGGTTCCAGCTGGGTGTCTCTTTAGTTCGGGGAGATTGGGCTTGGGATACCGAACGAAGTTGGACGGGTTGATAATATCGCAGTGTATCCGCGCCGCCTTATACTGAGTGTGTGAGACACTCCGGATGTTGGCGCGTTAGTGGCGGTTTATGTGTTTGACGTTGACTGATGATAACTCGTGAGGCGCTGTTTTGAGAAGCAATGCGGTGTTGTGGCTGTGGGAGTTGATGTCGCGATGACGATACCGTGTGGTGTCTTTCGTGACCCCATGATTTGCTTGTCTTTGATTGGTGCTGAAGCGTTAGTTTCAACTGCTGCGACTATATCATCTCATCCGCGACAACCAGTTGGGTATCTTCGCGACGACGCAGAATGTTAATCTTTGTTGCTGCTCCTTTGCGATGTGACATTAAATTGCTCGATGTCATGACATTGGATAATGTCAAAATATGTATCTCGTTGAAGTGCTGGAACTGTGTATGTAGGCTCGTTCATCGATAATCGCGACATTGAGAAGATTTTTCTTATTTCAAGCATAAATTTTGCTGTTTGCGTTACGCAATTCGATTAATGCTTGAATATAAGTCTGTCAATATTGAAGAATGCAATTAGCCGAAACGGTAACACTTTCAGTTTTCAGTTTAGACTAAACCATTATCATTAAAATTTGTGTGTAGAGATTATCACACAGCATATCTGTCAAAGGAACAATGAAGCTCTTATCGCAATTTTCTAACTCGGATAAATTTCTCCCCTACCTTAGTATATGCATCATTTTGCAAAGACTATAAATGTGAAATAAATGAGACTCCTTGTAGTCAACTCTGCATAACTCAATTTGGTTGGAAATGCTTAAAATATGACTTTGAAAATTCTATGACTTCATTCTTGCAGAAATTTTAATGGCGAAACATGATGTTTTTTCTGGATTACTAATAAATTCTAATAAAACTACTTTCACACCTAAACTATTTATTTACAAATGTAAGTCTGCGTTGAAGAAGTAAAATCAGAATTTGGGTTTACCACAGTAAGACATAATTTATCTTTTATTTGGAGAACTTTCCTATGATGATCTCCTTTGAACAGTATTATTTTCTAATATCTTCAAATCTAATTGTTCTTCATTTGGTCTTCTCTGAATGTGTTGCAAACATTACTATTCTTTAAACTCATCTCTGGGATTAGTTTCAGTCATTCATAACCTATAAATGAATTACTTCTTAACTGGTATTACAACAACATATTTATGGACCACTCCACCTTGACTTGATTTTCTTGGAAAAGTTTTAGCTTGGGAATTATCTGATGAGAATTTAAATATGTATGGATAACTTATTATGATGTTTGATACTTTTAACTTTGATGTATGTGTAGTGCTATCCACTAAAACTGTTCCCACAAGCTCTTCAGAGTTCAAGACAGATTGGAGTAGTCTCTTCTCTTTAGCGGCTTGAGAAATCACCCAGTTCAGTTTCTTCATTCCCACGTAAACTTTATATTAGTGACTGAAAGGAGATGGCAAGGTTTCCAAAATACTAACTTGTATGGTAGTAATTCAAATAGGAGATTTATAAAGCGACCTTATGGCCACGTGCATCATCTAGCTTGGCCCGAAGCGGTCTTTCACGATGGTGCTTCACTATTTCAATATGTTTCTTTATCTCACATTGGATATTTACCTTGTCCTTTTGATTCTGAAATTGTTTGACGATCCCATAACATGTTTGATTCCATATCTGCCTCTATTAATTTTGCACCACAGTGGTTTTGAAATGGCTTTCTCGTCACTAATGTTGTCTTAGAACTAAGATATAACAAAATAATGTTAACTTTCAGATAAACCCACGAAAGTGTTATCATTTGTTTTGGATTTTAACTACTATTTTTGTTCTCGATCCACACTGTGGAAGGAGTATACTGGGTTTTTCATTGGGGTGGAAGTTCATATGAATCACTCTTCTGTCATAATCTTGCACCACCTGATCATGCCAGGAGCATTTCATTTATTCTGACACATATTGCCCATTTCGACATATCTGTGCTTAACCCATTACTGAACGTCTCACGAATAAAGCCATTCATCTAAATAGTGGAGAAGATTCATATGATTTGATATTGCTATCTGAAATTGCGCCGCTCCTTGATGATGCGACCTTCATCATCAATTACCATCATTACGGACACATATTCGATGATCCCGATGAGCTCTTCTTTATAATAACGGTCGAGATCGTCGCCGTATATACTCACGTTAATAGTTCTCGAAACACATTTTGATTGGTAGTTGAAATCTGGTGGCATTATCCTATTAATGTTAATAATATGGCATCAACATGGGCGATTCGAACCCTTGAAAAAACTGGCGATTAGGTACTATTGTTATGTCATATTCCTCTACGATGGCTTAATCTGGAAAAATGGCGTTATTTATCATTATTAATATTTTTGATCGTGGTTCTAAATCAAAGTTATTATAATAGTGGTATACCATAATGATCTTGGTTGACCTTTCTTTAAATTATTCGTTTTGGTGAAGATGTATGGCAGGGAAAATTAAATCTTTGACGTTACTCATATATCAGAATAGTTTAGAAGTCTTGAGATAAGTGGGGATAAATAGTAGAATCTGATTAAATGAAGGAAAGACGAATTAAATGTACGTTTCTATATTTTGTAGTTTTGGTGAAAAACTACAGTTTATCATGTGTAAGGAAGAAAGGTTGCGTTAACTGGTTTGTATAACAAACACATTTGGCAAGTTTTTGGGTTTCAGAGATCTTTGTAATAAAGGTGTTTTATATTAGTTTAGATCATTACGGAAGAAAGAAAAGAGCGAGGTGAATCGATGAGGCTATTGCCCATTTTGATCCTCTGTCACGATAAGGCGTTTCCCTCTGACACGCTTGACAGGGGTTTCATCGTGTCATGACTGGGCTCGCTAACCGACTGAGCCCAGCCAGACTTTAGATCACGGGAGAAAAATGACTACGCACACAATGAATGTATGTGCCAATGCGCATCTTGGTCATAATAAAGACCATGGCCATAACCATGATAAAATTTTATCGCGCGGCGGGTTGCTGAGGAATGGTTTTGACAGCTTGGAGCCGCTGGTTTTTCGTTGATGACGATCTTCGATGCTGTGTCGTAGCCATGGACGGTGTCACGACAGGATGTGGTCAAGGCTGGGAGCAAAGTGGCGGGGCTGGGTTTGTTGGCGGCGGAGTCGGCATGATGGCGCGCGTGCGACGGATAATTCGTGTTTGCAGAGGAATTCTCTGTCGTGATAGATGAGTTATGTTGTGATAGCGATTTGCGTCGCGACCGGACTTCTTAAAGTTTTAATGCAGCCAGGTCGTTCGGCAGCGTCGACTCCTGCGGAGATTACTGTCGCTGACGGGAGGCGCGGGCTGCGACGGCCCCGAAAGGCGCCAGTGATGAAGTGCGGATCTTGTGATAGCTCATTACAGCCCAGCGCCACCGCGACGTCAGTGGCTTCTATCACACGTCTTTCGACGCCCGTATATTGTTTTAATCTTATATCTTTGTTCATGGGCGTGTTCATGAACACTGTTCATTGTGAACGCATTAAGAAAGAAGAAAAACCCTCAGGAATTTGGGGATCTGATGATATCCATAGTGATCAAAGTTCATTCAAATTCGAATCTGTAATATAGTGCAATTTACCCTGTGATTGGTCTTTGTCTCGAGTAGAGTCCATCTTTGGTATTTGTCGCCAATGGGATTCTTGGAAATCAGGCTTGATGATACAACTCTTGGAGACTAAACAACTGATATGTAAGGCAAATTCTAATAATCTTAGGAATCTATGCAGGTTAAATCTACTCCCCGATTTTCTTGCCAATAACATCAAATATCCTGGAGATAATGTCCTTAATATCATTATTTGGAGAGACAGCCCTTTGATCAGTTACAAATAATGATAATGTAGTTTGATCAAACAAATTCATTGAAGATTATAATGAAAAACTAAGAAAATGGTCGAAAATTTCAGGAATCCGTTCAAGTTCGGGCGTAAATGGAGCTTTGATTTACGTTCATCATTTCGAGTCCCGGTTCATACTCACTACTCTAATCTAAAATAAAGAAAACTAAATCCAGAAACAAGAGCAAATAAAGAAAATAAAAAGAAAATTATATACAATGAGACTTCAACTTTTCCGATAAGCATAAAGCATTCATGATTGGACTGTATATACGAAGTTTCTATTTATAGGTTGAAGTCTTGGGCCTAAATGAGAGGCAACAATTAAGAAAGGTTCAGAAGAACTTGCGAAAATACGCTAGTATTGATATCTTAGCAGCGTATTACGTGAATCTATCGCAACATTGAAGCGCTATGTGAGTTGCGTGGTATTGTCCGACGACTGGCTCGTTGTGACTGAATTTTGATGTCATGTTGATGTCACGACATTGGATCTATCAGTTCTACGATCTGGCTGGCGTTGTCGCGAAATTTATAACCTAATGTCATTGATATTGGTCCATTAGTTTCTCCTTGGCGCTGATGCGTCGTCCGGCATTGTTGATCCAATGTAGTGGCATTCATCTTGCCGACTTTTAGGTTGATGCTCGCGACATTCGATTTGTGATATTAACGCGAACGCCGATATTTGGCGGACTTTCTATCAATACGTGTGCTGATGTCGCGACGTACATATATGATGATCATGTGACAACTATGGGATTACGGTCTATACGTGATGTTGGCGCTGGATTTTGATGACAGCCTTTGATCAGATCTTCGCGAAATATTGTGACGAGTTTAGTTCTCCGGGTATGGACTCAAGCACGCCCAGCTAATGTTATGCTGCCGATGTCGATGGCAATGTCGCGACATTGGTAATATTCTGCTCACTTCCTGCTAAGAAGATGCGATATCGTGGCAAAAATGTCGAATGATATAATAAATAACAATGTCGCGACATTTAAGATGTAGTATTGTAGATCGATTATGATGTCGCGACATTGCATCTACAATTCTGATTGTTTCAGCTGGTGTTGCGACATTGAGTTGATGTCGCGACATTGGAATAAATTCTCACGATACGATGTAGCGACATTGAATGCCCAAGATGCAATCTTGGTGATCTGCGACACAATATGCGTGGCGATGGCAGCGACATTATAAATTACGATCTATCTATTTTGTGATGTCCGCAGCGTCTTGTGACATTGAAATGTATGTTACTCTCCATATGATGTCCACTGACTTGTTGTTCAAACTACAGTGTCGCGACATTCCCTGTTTTTCTTCTTATTTTTATGTTTTTGTTGCTTTTCTACTTCTTTTCTTCAAATTTATACTAAAACATAAATCTTGTTAAAAAGTACATAATTTAACATTAAATAAGACTTTCAGAGCATGGAATTGTGTACGGCAATGACTGGAAATAGATGAAGTTTTGAACCATCATCCATACCACTATGGGCAGTGACATGGTTCAGTGGAATGCATTTGTGTCTCGTCTAGAGACCAAGATTCTGTGTAATCAGGATAACAAAATAAGCAAAGTTATAGTTTACTTAACGATGATGAAAAAAGTGATAAAAAGTCCTAAAAAGCAAAACTTCAAAAAGCACTCTATTACTCTTTATAAACCCAATGTGGAAATAAATATCAACCTAAAACAACAATAGTGTAAAATCTTCTCAATAAAGATAATATCTCGAGAAGCATACCAAAATAAGGATTTTGGTTGATTTGATTGCGCCTGCGTCGAGACACCTCCACTTGTGAAGAACTCATCATCGAGTTACTTCTGGATATCCAAGACTCATATGTGGCTGAAACGAGCGGGATCAGCAAGCAATGAAGATCTGAAATCCCATCCTAGCAGCAGTAAGTCGACCATATAGCGTATTAATCCGCTGTGAATGAATATCATGTTTTTGTTTGAGCACCGAATATCATGTCTTATTCTGACATCTTTATTTACATCACTCGGACGGTTTGGACGTTGCGATACCCCTCGGATTAGTCTTTAAACAATTTAATAATGGCCCGGTCAAACATCATTGATCTTGAAATAAAAATCTCCATGATAATTTTGATCGCTATGATGTGTGTGTGATGTGGCGCCGTGTTTGTTGAGTGACGAAGGTTGGTTGTGCTGAAAATATGTTGGCTGGGCTGATATTTGTGCCGACTCTTCACATTTTCCCTTAAGATTTTGTTCTCCTCCATGAACTCTGTCCTTTATGAGCAGAGGCACATTAGGAAGAGAGAAACACTTAGAATCATAATCATTATGATTGATTTTAGTATCATTACTGGCATAGGAGTAACTCATGTTGGTGGTCTTTCGGGAGATCACATCCACTCAAACAACTGTTGAAGAATTTTTTATATTTGAAAGTTTGAGCTACAAGCTAATCTCTACTTTAAATAACTTCTCTATTCACAACCATCAAATCGTAGTGGATGTCATGCATATGCCATAAGTGAGGGATGGGGTCATGAGCGATGAGTTAGAAGTTATTTTCCTCAAAACACCATGGCAGTTGAGTTAGTTCTCACTTTTTGGTAACTGATTCATCTCTGCCAATCTAAAATTTAGTATATTCATTCACCCCCCTGCTACTATGTGTACATCTCTGATAAGCATAAGAAATATATGTTCATAGTTCAAAGGAAAAAATCTACCTTGTAATAATTGCTTCATCCTCTGCCATGTTTGAACCAGACCATGCCCCTCTCTCATCCTTATCTCACTCAATCTATCCTACCATATTTATACTCTCCTTTTTAACCTATAACCAACAAATTTAACCTTTATGTCCTTGGGCAACTTGGTATATTCAAAGAACCTGTCTACCTCAGTCAACAAATCTAAAAACCCCTCAATATCAAGATCACCATTGAAGTTAGGGATATCTACCTTTAGTTTATATTTGTCATCTCCTCTATAGTTTGGTTGCCACTTTCTTCCTCTTCTTTGTCTACCACGTGGATTTGCAAATTCACCAATGTCGGTCTCCTCATCTGAAGTGTCATCAAATCCTGCAGTTGGTCTTTTTTGATTTCATATATTTTGAATGTGATTAAAATTGGGTCTACTAGGGTCAATTTCATCTGCCTTGTTCCTCATCATCATTCATAGGCCCTTGTCCATTGATCCTCAATAACGCTTGCAATTGGGGTTGTAGTGTTTTCAACTGCTAAGTTAAATTTTGAATTGATTGTTGCTGCTTGTTAATTGATCTCCAAACAGCTTGCAATCCTCGACCACTATCTTGGGATTGGTTGCCATCACTAGCACCACTATTAGCCATCGGTTGGGAGAAACTCGCTCTTATACCACCTGAAGCAGCATGTAGTGCGATTGATCAACACACGATTGATCAACAAGAATAATACATCTGAATTCAGAGACCAATTCTCAATCTAGAGAACAAAATAAAGCAAAAGTTATGATTTTTCTGATAAATTGAAAAAGGTGATAAAAGTCCCTAAAACAAACTCTAAAACATATATTTATACTATAGACATAATATGAGTATAATAAGAAATAAAATAATATTCCAAAACAATAATAGGAAAGAAAATAATACTCCTAAAACAAGAATAGGAAATAAAAATAATATCCTAAAAAATAAAGATAATATCTCAAAACAACCAAAATAAGGACTTTGGTTGATTTGATTTAATGCCCTGCTTCAATACCGATTAGATATTCTCCATACTTATTAACTCATAATTCTTTTTATTTTTAACCCATGTGGGACATTGGTCACACATCTAACATATTTAATATGACTGGGAAAGTAAATCTTGAAGCTATTCAGACCCTGCATGTACTCCTGTACTCCCTAATTTCTAAGGTCAGTCTCATAAACCTGTGCAAGGTATGATAGTGAAGGTCTCTTGTGTTGGGGTTTACAGTTTACTACTCAAGTATTGATAAAATGGACTACTTGAGAAGAGGGGAATCCAAGTCAGTGAAACCGCAGGACTTGAATCTGGCCTGAATAGCAGTCAAGATGATGAGAAGAGAATAATATCATTCATAGTGGGCTCGCAGAAGATCCCTGAGATTGAGACTGTTGGAATCAAAGCTATTTATCATTAATGGAAAGGTGAAGTTATAAGAGTGATATGCTTTAATGCATGGTGCATATATACGATATTCTGGGGGGTATAGTAGCACTGTGGAGCTAGAAGCGAAAAAACTGAAAATGATATATTGAAGAAAGGGCAAAGAAAAAGCTATAGAATGGGAATAAATGGGCACCACTCGCCTCAATCATCACCTTTTTGATCTCTACAATATTTCATCTAACCCATAGGTGCGGCTAGGTTCATTTGCCTGCATACCACTTTATCCCTCCTATAAGAATTACATGCGGGCTTGTGGAAATTAAGAGAGGAAATCAGTACACTATAAATAGCAGACTCGTCAGGCATTTGCTTACCAAGTTGCAGGCACACAAGTAGTTGGAGAAAGAGCTCATTGAGTGTCCCCTAGAGTTCCCTTGACCACTTCATTGGGGACCTTCTTTGACTTCCTACTGAAGTGTTTGGGGGAACTCCTGGTGCCATTTGATACTAATTACTCAAGACTACCCATGATCATGCATCAATGAAAAAAAAGACATGCAACAAATTAAGGTACCAAAGTTTCTCATCTTTTTTTTTTTTTTTTTTTTTTTTTTTTTTTTTCTAGGATCAGAGGAACTGGTATTTCTCCTACTATTGTATGTCCATCCTCATTCAATTGAATCTAAATTTATATAAACATTTTGTTAAACAACGAACTTTCTTAAAAGCTGTTCAAGCTTGTTAGATTTAGGTTTAATATGAATATTATGTCTTTAACATCGGTCAAATCAAGCTCTGATACTATATCAAACAACCAACTTTCCTAAAAGTTTAAGCTTGTAGGATTTAGATTTAATATGAGTATCATATCTTTAAGATATTTCACCTTCTCATGACTAACTCAATGCCCAACTAAGTGGTCATGCACGCAGGTCTTTTCCATTGATTGAACCTTGGGCATTCCTTCAAGTTGCAAAACCCACGGCTACCAACATTTTTTTTTTGTAATTATAGTGTTATGCCTGGGGCATTAAGATTAAAGGGAAAGAATGGTAGGTTACAAAATGACATGACATAGTATAGAAGGAAGGATATGCACAAAATCAAGCACATAAAGATAAGAACCTCGCCACTCCTATCAATATTTTTACAAGAGCCACAAGCAATCAGTATAAATCTTATTTATTCTTAATTTTAAGATGCTCACCATTTTTCCTTTATATAATTTATATATATACATTCCGTTTATCAATTTTCTTTCAATTAATTTAAACACCACAAACTTTTTATTATAGTAGATCATTCTCTTAGTTTATATTCATCATTTGTGTTGGATCTCTATCATCTATTAAATAGAAAAAAAAAAACTTGTTTTCACCAATCCATACTAACCCTTTAGGGATATAAACAGTCTCTCACTAGCAAAAACAAAAAGACAAAAAGTTTCTAGAGCATGCACAAGTTGTTATCTGGACAATTCAATGATAACCCACCATCTCATAGTAGTGATAAGATACCACAACTATTAGCATCAGATCTAGAATAATTTACTTTCTAGCAAGTCAAAAAATACTGCCAGATTTATTAATATTTTATTTCTAGTGAGCCCTTTTAATCACTACTACCAGGATCACTACAACATTTCAAAATTCCTTTTCCTTTCATTAACCAACTTTTCCATAATTATCCAGCCAATGTACTATTCTAATCAGCCTTCCTTACACAGGTAACCAGTTTCACTGACTCAAACGACTATGACCCGTTCCATTTCAGAATATAAATAAAAAAACGAACTATTTATCATTCTTCTAGTAATTTTTTTGGCAAATATCTTTATAGTATCTTTGAAAAACATAGAACTAAAGTTATTAAACACAAATTTTTCATCAGTGTCAAAGCCTTTGTTTTATAACTCTAATTATATCTTTGCCAATCTCCACTTCTGCATAATAAGGAGTTCAGGTGCTTAGGAGATGACCGAAAAGCCAAATCAACAAATCAAAGGAGAAAGAGAGGATAGGCAAACTATCAATCCCTAAATATACAAAGTGGATCAATAATGATGTCTTATTGACATCTTGGTTCTGAGGATGATGATTGATGTTCTATGCATGATAATTAGAAAACAAACCCAATGGGTCTAGCTCTTAATTGAAGAACAATTTTTTTCCTAGAACAAAAGAAAAAGAAGAATATCTAAAGGATAGTTTAGATCAATTAAAGATGGGTTTGTTAAAACTTACTGAATATAATTCAAGTTCATTTGTGATGACCTTATTACTATAAATCAACCTCTTCCTAAAGTTGATAAACTCATCTAACTAGATAGAGTACTGAAACCGAACTTTTATGATTTTAGAGTACAATAAGCACCGAACGTCCATATAAAACCTTAAACCAATTTATCTAACCTTACAAAACTATGAATAAAGATGGTAGAAGAAGTTGAACCTAACCATAATTAAGTCTTAATTTCTAAGTCAAAAAGATTATGGAAGGGATAGATTATCAGAGGTAGATTTGGTAGAAGAAGAATTGAGATTTCCCAAGGGGTTTTCTAATGGACCATACATCTTAATCATTTCCTATATTTGTATAATTGCTTTTTAAAACAACTTTCAAATAAATAAGTCAAGAATTAATAAATAAAATTAAAGAGTTAGAAAATAACTACAGAAAATAGTTTTTTAAAAACAAATTTTAAAAATTAATTTTGACGTTTGTAAATAAGTTTTAAAAGTCTAAAATATTTAAAACTATTGTTAATACTTTTAAAATGTTTTAAAAATAACACAATGCTTGGTGTTTTTATTTTTAACTATTCTACATGTTTGTAAGATTAATTTTTAAAAAACGGCCTAAAATAAGTAAAAATGAATGCAAACGACGCATTCTTTAAAACATCTTGTTCTCTGTTCAAGAATAAAAAACACAAAAGGGTTTGCACTTCAAAAAAATTTTCCTTGTCTTTCATTTTGAAGAATATAAAATTGCTCTATAAAATAGTTACTAATTGGATCTAAACCTTAATAAATAGTTCTCAAAGATTTTAGTTTCAACTACAAAACATTTGCAAATAGGGGTAAAAATGTTCTTAACGTGTTTTAAAATATGTTTCTAAAACAACTTTAATCTATAATGTTTTATTTTTAATTGTTTTTCGTATTTATGTAATTATTTTTAGAGCAATACGTCTCTGAAATAAGCAAAAAATAAAATAAAATCTCTCAAACAACTAAAGCTAATGTTTGTTGAAAACATTGATCATGTCTGTCTTTGAGGAACATAAGAGAATTGGTTTCCTTTTCTTCTTGTCTAATATGTTAATTTTTTATGTTTTGGCTAAGGCAATCTAGAGCATATCAACCAAATAAATAAATAAGTGATCGATTGTTCTAAACTTGTTTCCATGCATAGATATCAAAGCTAGTAGCTATGACATAGATGCAAGGAAGAATGCCATCAAATCAGGGACTAAATTCCTGTTTAAAAGTACTGTAAAAGCAAGAGTTGATGGAGGAGAAGCTCCAGACACCTGGTCACCTTTTGAAGGCCACTAGTATAGTAATAGTTGCATATCTGTATTAGAATACATACCAATAGACAATTGTGTAAACTCAGACTGATGTTTTTCAGCCGGTATATAAAGTCACGTTTTGCCCTTTTCTAAAGTAATGAAGAAGCTTTTCCCTTTCTGGTTCTTCTCCTTTCCCTATTCTTCCATTTTCTTTGTTTCTTGTTAAATGGTATCACAGCTACATTCCACTTCTGATGTAGTGTGTAACGCGATTGATCAACATACAATTAATCAACAAGAATGAACACGTCTCAATCCAAAGACCGATTCTCAATTCAGAGAACAAAATAAAGTAAAATTTTTTATTTTTTTTAATAAACTGATAAAAGTGATAAAAGTCTCTAAAACAAACCATAAAAACATCTATTTATACCCAAGATATAATGTATATAATAGGAAATAAGCTAATGACCAAACAATAGGAAAGAAAATAATACTCCAAAAACAATAATGAGAAATAGAAATAATATCCGAAAACAATAATAGGAAATATAGATAATATCTCAAAACAACCAAAATAAGGATTTTGGTTGATTTGATCTAACGCATGTGTCAGTCACTTCCACTTGCGAAGAATTCATCCTCAAGTTACTTCTAGCTATCCAAGACTCATATATGCTTGGAACAAGGTAAGATCAATAACATTAAAGGTCTTTGAAATCCTCATCTAACTTGGCAAGTCAACCACATAAGCATTGTTGTTGATCTTCTTAACAATCTATTACAGTCCATACTTTCTTTGTTGAAACTCGTTATGGCCATCCTTTGTTTTGAATGTTGTCTTCCACCCATCACCTAGATAGATTCTGACATGATGATACCCACCCCTCAAGTCAATCTTGCTAAACACAACTGCTCTACTCAATTGATCAAACATATCATCCAACATTGGAATAGGACATTTATAACTAATGGTAATTTTGTTGATCACTCTACTATCAACACACATCCGCCAACTTCCATCTTTCTTAGGCGTCAACAAAGGTGGAACCGCACATGGGCTTATGATAGCCTAAATATGCCTCTTTCTTAGCAACTCTTCTACCTTCTCCATTAGGATTTCAATCTCCTTGGGACTCTTCCTATAATGAGACACATAAGGAAGAGAAGCACCTAGTATCATATCTATATGGTGTTGTATGTTACGTATGGGAGGTAACTCGGTAGGTAACTCCTCAAGAATCACATCATCAAACTCTTCCAACAAAGCCTACACCTCCATCAGAATCTATGCCCTAACTGAATCTCTACTTTCTACCTCTCCTTGTACCACCATCAAATGCACTTCTTGGGTCTCCTTACTCTTGCCCATAAGTGAAGATGGGTCATGAACAATAGTTAGAAAGTTCCTTCCCCCCACTTGTAAAGCCTTGGGCTAGTTCTCACTTTCTAATAACCGGTTCCTCTTGGCCAGTCTTAAAAATTCAACAGTATATTTATTCACACTCCTACTACCCTATGTACATCTCTGATAAGCATAAAAATTATATTGTTCACAGTTTAGAGGCAAAAATCTACCTCGTAATAATTGTTTCATCCTACGCCATGTTTGAACCAAACCATACCCCTCTCTCATCCTCATCCCCTTAAATCTATCCCACCATACTGATGCTCCCCCTTTTAAAATATAAGTATCAAATTTAGACTTCCTATCCTCAAACAACATGAGCATATTCAAGAACACATCTACTTGATCAACAATCTAAACACCCCTCAATATCAAGATCACCAGGGTTGGGGATATCTGCCCACTGTTTGTATTTGTCGTCTCCTCTATAGTTTGGTTGCCACTGCCTTCCACCTCTTTATCTACCACAACAGATTTGCAATTCACCAAGTTAGCCTCCGCCTCCCAAGTGTCATCCAAATCGACCTAGCCTTCTTTAATTTACGATATAAAGAATGAGATTAAAATGGAATTACAGCGGGGCCAATTCCTTCACCTTGTTCCTCATCATCATTCCACACCCATGTCCATTATCCCCTCCTGCCTTTGCAATAGGTTTGTATTGTTTCCAACTCTTGGGTTAATTTGGATTGATTCGTTGTTGCTCGTTAATGATCTCAGACAAGCTTGTAGCCCTCAATCATTGTCTTGGGATTGATTGCCATCACTATCACCAGTATTAGACATCAATTGGGAGAAACTCACTCTGATACCACTTGGTGCAACATGTAGCGCGATTAATGAACACGCGATTGATCAACAAGAATGAACATGTCTCAATATAGAGATCAATTCTCAATCCAGAGAACATAATAAAGCAAAATGTTTCTTTTTTTTTTTGTTGGATAATTTGATAAAAGTGATAAAAAGTCCCTAAAACATCTATTTAAAGCTAAGACATAATATGAGTATTATAGGAAATAAACTAATATTCCAAAACAATAATAGTAAAGAAAATAATACTCCCAAAACAATAAGAGGAAATATATATAATATCCCAAAACAACAAAAATAAATATTTTGGTTGATTTAATCCAACGCCTCGCGTCAGTGAAAATGGGTCTCAAAACAACCTAATGCACTTCTCGGGTCTCCTTACTCTTGCCCATAAGTGAATATGGGTCATGCACAATAGTTAGAAAGTGTTAGAAAAGTGCTCTAAAGGTCCCCTCCCAAACCCCGTCCACGTTAACATAAATTGTTTCTTATATTGGATTTCCATTTAAAATGAATCGGACGGTCGGAAATGGTATGGAGGAATGGAAAATTCCCATACCCAATGACATGGATTTAAATAATATTTTTATCTTTTATTTATTTCTATTTTTTATTATATTAAAATTAATATATATATATATATATATATATATATATATATATATATATATATATATATATATTATAAATAAATAAGTTATTATATTTTTATTAAAAAAATCTATTATTATTATTTTTTAAATGTAAAAATAAAATAAAATACTTTTAAATGTATAATCGGTGCAAGGTGTGACTAAACAATACTTGAACCTGCCGAAAACCCGATTACATAAATCTCAAACCCATAAAAAACCCTATTATATTAATCTCATGTCCGTCCCATTAGGGGCAAGGCGTATTACAAAGGTCCTAAATACAAGGAAACAAAAATGAAGAGGGAGAGACAAACGAAAATAACAAAGGAAAGAGAAAGAAATTTATAGAAAGGAAAATAAAATTGAGTCTTTATCAGAGATCGAAAACATCGAGTCTCGTGAGGAGTCACGATCTCCTTAAAACATAATAAATCTTATAATGCTTAAAATCTTATCTCTTCAAGTTGAAATTTTATTCAAAAATCGTTTATTAAATAATAAATTAATTTATTATTCAATAAATTAATCATGTTTGTTGGTTTACACATGATTATGATTTCATTTTAAATTGATTGATGTTCGAAATCTGTTGAAATTTTCATTCAGAAATCATTTATTAAATAATAAATTAATTTATTATTTAATAAATAAAATGCGTTATAGTTAAATTTTAATTTGTTAGTTAAATCATTTATCTCTCATTATTTTTCTACTTACAGATTAAGAAACAACTGTTATTAATTTGTTAGGTGAAATTTATTAAAAAAAATTATAAACAAATTAACTTACTATCAATTTTATTTTTAATAAATAATTATATGTAATAAATAATTCTGCTTTATTTTAATTTTTAAATAAATGAACTCTTAAATACTATTCTTTAATTAAAATTTAAATATAACTGTGAAACCCCGGAAAATCCAAATTTTCGGATAAAGGGTAAAACGGTAATTTCGGTAAGAAATTCAGAAATTTTCTAGATCTCGGATGACGAAACGGACTTCACCATTGAAATCGTCTCGTGAAATCTAGCTACCACATCAATTTCGTCAAATTCCGAGACAATCGGAATTTCACGTTTTTCGAGCCACTAGAGTAGTGCGGGACACTTGGCGCATTTGAGTGGCTCAAGATGAGACACGTGTCAAGTGGAGAGTAAGTCAAATAATGAGCTCATGTGTGGGCCATAGGTGACATGTGGCATCATGTCATTAGAGGGAAATCCATGGTAAATGGATAAGAGGATAAGGTGTAATTCTAAGGGCCACTAAAAGTTTGACAAGTGGCAAGTGAGAGGACATCTCACTTGACTTCTATCTTCTCCCAACCGGTTGGGAGAGAGGGAAAAAAAAAAGGCAAACCAGATTTGAAAGGGGAAACAAGCCTCTCTAAATTTCTGGCGATCGGACAGTGGTTCGGGGCGGAGCGAGAGGAAGAGTTCATCCTCAAGGCAAGGACTTCGCATAGGGCCCGAGTCGGGGGAGTTTGAAAACTCAAGAGGTGGGTCTTCTCTTACTTTGGTTATTTTCTACCCTAAGGGTTGTGTGGTGGTTGTCTTGCCCTAAGGGGAATGTTTGGTTGTATTTTGAACCATGGGAAGCTGCCACATTGTGGTAGTACACATTAATTGGACATTAGAACAGGTTTTTGGGTGAGAAATAAGGGAAATTTGGCAGTATGCCCTTCTGGTAAATTATAGCCACATCAGTGAACTTGATGTTAGGCTTTTGAATTTCTCAATTTGGACCTCTGTAGACCAAGTTGTGGTCTTTTTACCCTGAACAATCTAAATGGAGAGGTCGGCCAGTTAGAGGTCGGCCAGCCAGAGGTCGAGGTCAGCTCGACTAGGTCAGGTGTGTCAGCTAGGTCAGGTCAGGGTAGCTTGGCTAGTTCAGGTCAACTAGGTTAGGTCAGGGCAGCTCGGCCAGTTCAGGTCAGCTCGGCCAAGTCAATTCAGCTCGGCTGGGTTTGACTACGTGTGACCTCAAACTTCGGAAGGTCATAACTTCTTCGTCCAAACTCCGTTTCAGATGTTGGACTCTGCGGAAAGCCCATTGAGTCAAGATTCCAGAAATGTTCTTATGGAGGGCAGTAGATGAGCTCAGCCAGGTCAGCTCAGCTCGGACAGGTCAGGACACCTCGGCCAAGTCAGGTCAGCTCGGCGGGGTTTGACTACGTATGACCTCCAACTTCGGTAGGTCATAACTTCTTCGTCCGAACTCCGTTTCGGGTGTTCTTGGACTCTATGGAAAGCCCATTGAGTTAAGATGCCATTCATATTCCTGTGGAGGACAGTGGGTTTCAGGATGAGCTCAGCCAGGTTAGGACAGCTCGGCCAAGTCAGTTCAGCTCGGCTGGGTCTGACTACGTGTGACCTCCAACTTCGATAGAGTCATAACTTCTTCGTCCGAACTTCGTTTTAGGTGTTCTTGGACTATATGGAAAGCCCATTGAGTCAAGATTCCAGAAATGTTCCTGTGGAGGGCAGTAGGTGAGCTCAGCTAGGTCATCTCAGCTCTAACAGGTCAGGACACCTCGGCCAAGTCAGGTCAGTTCGGCTGGGTTCGACTACGTATGACCTCCAACTTCGGAAGGTCATAACATCTTCGTACGAACTCCGTTTTGGGTGTTCTTAGACTCTATGGAAATCCCATTGAGTCAAGATTCTAGCCATGTGGCTGGGGAGGACAGTGGGTGATCAACTACGAATATAACATATTGAAGTGCTGATTGTTTGAGTGTGTGAATATAATGAATAAATTTGTTTCGTGCGCGAGGCTATTGTATTG
Organism: Tetrastigma voinierianum; assembly: GCA_016808115.1. Lineage (NCBI taxonomy): Eukaryota > Viridiplantae > Streptophyta > Magnoliopsida > Vitales > Vitaceae > Tetrastigma > Tetrastigma voinierianum. Next base: position 558,015 of record JAEQBH010002271.1, on the reverse strand, counting down.
GGTATGGTGTGGGCTGACTATGGGAGGCCATGAGAGGCCATATGGTTTAGTTCCATAAACTTGGGATTGAAGGATAGAGGATTTCTATGACCGGTTCCACACAGTCCAAGACTGTGGTGGGTTGGGGTTTGAATTGAAAACTAAAAGTTTCTAGGTTTTATGGTTGTTTGATGTGTTATGGATGATTGGAACCAAACTGGTTCATGATTGTGAAGAAATTAGAAGTGAGGTACCATGGATAGGTCCAAGATTGTGACCTGGTTGTGTTATTTTTGTATAAATAACATGCGGTGTGAATATGACATGTTAATGTATCTTTGCATGATGTATTAACATGGTTTATAAATGGATATTAATTATATATACCAATTATAATTATCCATGGTATGTGAATGGTTCATGTAGTGTGCATCATACATGTAACATGAGAACTGCAGTGGCATGATTGCATTGCATATGTACTAGAACATCACATGACATGGGTGTGAGTGCATGGTAGAGATCGACACTGTGTTTGGTGTTCGATGGTATGTCGTAGGTACATGGTAGATCGACACTATGTTTGGTGTTCGATAATGGGCTCGGTAACATGGGACAACGTCCAAAATGAGTCTCACGATTTTGAAAGAAATGAAAATAAATATACGTGTGTTGGGCGTAACAAGATGGGGTAGATCCCCCCCACCCCCCAGGGTGAAAGACCCAAATTTATTGAGGTTAGACATGATCACCGGCGGTGAAAGCCCGTCAAAAGTGTCAGAAAGGTGCAAGGCATCCGGCGGTGTAATCCCAAAAATCCATGGCCCACAAATGCATAAACACATGAAATTTGATCAAATCAAATGAACATTGGAGGTTTTTCCAATAGGTTACAAGTTTTTAAAAAGAAAAACTTTTGTTTTGAAAAAGGGTCATTGACAGAACAAAATGACGGTTGGTTTTTCACACTTCGCATTAGCATGTGTGAGGGAGTCGGTGAGCGACTTGAGATATGGGCATGATGACATTTCATGCATGACATATGACATTCATGTAGACATTTTACTGGAATGTGTGTTTTTTGTACGATCATTGCATGTGCACTTAGGTGGGGAGTAACCCTTATAGGAGATTATTACTACTGGGCTTTGCTCACCCCGTCGTGGGACCCCCTTTCAGAAGTACGAAGGCAGCTCCTTGAGGCTGAGTGCGAAGGAAGGCTAGGGTTGTGGCCTTGAGAAATATTTTTGAAAAATATATTAGAACAATATAGTTTTATATATTTTGGTATGTAAAAGAGTTAAACATCAAACTCTTGTATGAAAAAAAAAAATTGACCCCCGAAATTTGGGGCGTCACATCATGGTATCAGAGCATAGGTATACGAATACCTAGGGCTCGGTGGGGCATGGGTCTAGGAGATGCTATTGATGTGTATGAACATCACAACTTGGTATAGCTTGGTGTTTGAGCTTGAGTTATAGTTACTTAGTGCTCAGTATCTGATGCCAGCGTCACAGTTTGGTATCGGGGTCTAGGTAGGCGATTACCTAGGAGTTTATGGGACATGGGTTTAGGCCATGGTCATTAAGGTGTATCTGATATGAGCATCACAGCTCGATGTCAGGGTTTAGGTATGTGATTACCTAGGCGGAGTCAGGCGGGATTAGAACCTTCACATGCATTGTGTTTTTATTAACTGGTGTATAACATGATGTGTGTTGCATGTTGTGTACATTTATGAGTGATTGGTATGTATGGAAAAGCGAGGGCACTAGGGTTGAAGCATAACCTTAGGGGGTTGGGCACCATAATGACCATGAAAATTTTTGGAAATTGAATTGAAATTGCATTAGTGGTTGGCGATTAGCACCACTAAGGAAAAAGGGATGAACGGGTTAATTCAAAATGACTAAGTCTATTAGTGGTTGGCGATTAGCACCACTAAGGAAAAAGGGATGAACGGGTTAATTCAAAATGACTAAGTCTATTAGTGGTTGGCATATGCACTACTAGTTAGACTGAGATAGAAATTTAATAACTGTGTTGCCATTTGACATGTGTGGATGGCAAGTCGATGGCGGGCGTAGAGGTCGTCCACGGGGTAGTAGCCGACCACCGCCTGGATTTGATCAGTGGGCATTTGTGGAGGCGATGGGCACTACATTTACCACCTTTGCATAGACTAGTGCAGCTGGCGGTCAAGGAGGGTCGAGCGACCTCCGGGGGTTTAGAGCGCATCATCCTCCTACGTTTAGAGGGAGGAGAACCAGTGGTGGCTGACCATTGGTTCCGATAGGTAGAGAGAGCTTTGGAGGCTATGGAGATTACCTCCTATATGACACGGATACGACTAGCAACATTCCTGCTAGAGGGTGAGTCCCAGGTATGGTGGGACTAGGTGAAGACCTCCAGAAATTTGGAGGCAATGACATGGGGAGATTTTCGAGAGCTCTTTATGAGCAAGTTTCTTCCGGCATCGGCTAGGTATGCTAAGGCTCAAGAATTCCTTGAGTTGAGACAAGGGTCCATGACAGGGCTCGAATACGTGTGTAAGTTCACAGAGTTACCACGTTTTGGGGATGACGATGTGGCCATAGACCTAGCCAAGGTCAAGCGATTTGAGAATGGAGTAAAGTTGTCCATTCGGGGAAAGATTGTGGGCCTCCGCCTACAGGACATGGACTCTATGGTAAGGAAAGCTCTGACCTTAAAGAGAGAGAGATGAGATGCACAGAGTATCCGAGCTACTGGTACTAGTGGGAAGAGGGAGGATCAGCCTTCCTCTAAGTTCCAATAAGAAGCTGGAAGACTACGCCCATGCGAATCTCCGAGGACAGGACCAGCCATCCCAAGAAGGGAGGCACTTCTGGACTCCCAGCCAACCAGGGCAAAGGGCGTGTTCCAATGCCACCAGCCTGGACACTATAGACGAGATTGCCCCTAGAGGTAGGGATCCCAATGTTTCGGGATGGTGTAATCCCAAACATCAATGGGATAGGCACGGACGCAGTTTATTCCTCCACCCCTTAATGCGGGTCAGAAGAACCAGTATCAGTCATAGGGTGCTACACAAGCACCTTCTGCTACACAAACGGGCCAGGGAGGCTAGAGTACAGGTCGAGGCTAAGGGCATGGCTCGCAGGCCGAGACTTCTAACCAGACTGGGCATACGATATGTTACTATTGTTGCCAGCTTGGGCACATGAGATGGGATTGTCCTAAGGCGGGGTCATAGTGCGCAGCGAGCTTGTTGATCGATCCCGGCATACAAGGTACATTCACGCTCTCACGGGAGTGTCGTTTAGAATGGATGCATCTCAAATTCCTTGCACTATTCTTTGCATCCTAGTGTCGATGTTTGGGGCTTAGAGGTGGAAACCCTATAAAGGCAATGTATGTAAATTCTTCCCTAGGAACTAGGGTGAGTGTTGATCAGATAGGTCGTATTGTGAGTCAGAGATCTCAAGGATTCTGCTCATGATGGACCTTCAGGTGGTAGACATTGTCGGATTTGGATGTCATTCTTGACATGGATTAGGTTGGCGGCTCATCGGGTTGTCAGTGATAAAAACCTTAGGAGGTCATCACTTACACACCAAAGGTATTTGAGTTGTGTAGGGTTACATATGCATGTGGTTTGATGCGTATGTGTGGAATTTCGGGACGAAATTCTTTTAGGGGGGAGAATGTGAAACCCCGAAAAATCCAAATTTTTGGATAAAGGGTAAAACGGTAATTTCGATCAAAAATCCAGAATTTTTCTAGATCTCGGATGATGAAACGGACTTCACCGTTGGAATCCTCTCATGAAATCTATCTACCATGTCGAATTTCGTGACAATCAAAATTTCACGTTTTTCGAGCCACCGAGAGTAGTGCGGGACACTTGGCGCATTTGAGTGGCTCAAGATGAGACACGTGTCAAGTGGAGAGTAATTCAAATAATGAGCTCATGTGTGGGCCATAGGTGACATGTGGCATCATGTTATTGGAGGAAAATCCATGGTAAATGGATAAGAGGATAAGGTGTAATCCTAAGGGCCACTAAAAGTTTGACAAGTGGCAAGTGAGAAGACATCTCACTTGACTTATATATTCTCCCAACCGGTTTGGAGAGAGGGAAAAAAAAAGGCAAACTAGATTTGAAAAGAGAGAGTTTTAGAGAGAGAGACTCCACCTTCTCACAAATTTCGAAAAAGTGATCGGATCAGGTGGTTTGAGGGCGGAGCAAGAGGAAGAGTTCATCCTCACGGCCAGGGGGCCATAGAGGCAGGAATCGTGGAGTTTCGACAAATAAGGAATTGAGTCTTCTCTACTTTGGTTATTTTCTACCCTAAGGGTTGTGTGGTGGTTGTCTTGTCCTAAGGGGAATGTTTGGTTGTATTTTGAACCATGGGAAGTTGCCACATTGTGGTAGTACACATTAACCGGAATTTAGAACTGGTTTTGAGGTGAGAAATAAGGAAAATTTAGCAGTATGTCCTTATGGTAAATTGTAGCCACATCAGCGAACTTGATGTTAGGCTTTTGAATTTTTCAATTTGGACCTCTGTAGACCCGAGTTGTGAGTAACTTTTTACCTGAGCAGTCTAAATGGAGGTTGACCGAGTTAAGTCGGCCAGCTAGAAGTTGGCTTGATTAGAGGTCTAGTAAAGTGCTGGCGTGCTCATAGTATACCCGCGTCTTTCTTAGGTTTTTAGAGTTATTTTTATGGTTAAATATGTATTTTTCCAGTTTGTTATCTGAGTATGACTGAGTCGGTGAATGCAGGTCCAAATGATGTGAAAAGAGCACACTGTGGAAGCAAATTGGAGTAAATTGAGAGCAATGAGAGGAGCCGCCACGCCGCGACGCCTCCATCGCCAGGACGCCTCCAACGCCGCGACGCGGTCAACAATACGTAAGTCAACAATCAAACGCCGACGCTCAACGTCGATGTTCAATCGCCGCGACGCTGCAACGTCATGACGCCAAAGACGGGATCCGCACCTCATCATTTAAAGCACCAATGGTTCGGGACCGAGGCATCTGAGGCGCACGAACAAGGCACGGAATTCGCAGCAAAGAGTGACACGTAATTCTCAAGAAGTGCCCGTGATTTGTACTATTTCTCATTTTTTTGGATATTAGAAAGATGTTTTTGAGATTAAATATTTTAATTTTCTCATTCAAGATGTTCTTAGATCTATATCTAGGTCGTGGTTGAACCCCCGTCATATATCGATGAATTAAAGTTTAGTACTTATATTATTCACTTGTTTATCAATTTGTTTGCATCTCGTTTCTATATCTATGATTTCATTATATGGTGATACTCAGCCAACATTGGCATAATCACAATCGAGATCCGAGATTCGAGAGATGAGGCTATCCAGTGATCTCAGAAGCAACCTTCGGTTGATTCGGTAAATAGAGATATTCCGATCCCAAGGTGGCATTCGGGGGTTAGAACATTTAAGCATTTCGAATACCGAGTCAGATAGAGATATACTCAACTCTATTCATGAGATAGGCTGATATACCTCAAGAGAGTGATATCTCAGAAGTAAGATCACCTCGCCATCGACAACTTATAAATATATTGAATAATAATATCTTTTAAGAAATAATCCATCGAACGTGACAGGGGAGACATAACCTCAGTCTTCTTAATACCAGTGAATTCATTAGGAATCAATAGCTTATTCTAATTTCACATACTCAATTTCTTTCCTAAATACGCTCTATCTCGATATTATCTAAGAAGCAAAACTTTGTAGTCACCACACCTGCCCCGTGGATCGATATCCGTACTCATTGGTACATTATATTACTGTGGCGACGCTAAGTGCACTACAAGCACATAGGCGTACATTTTACACACCGAAGGCTGCCCGCTGCTTTCAAGGCCGCGGGGACAAAGCGATTGATATAGAGAATAAAGCAATTAGATATTACTCAAATTTTTGTTTTTATTTGTTTTACTAAGTGCCGGTAATTTGGTATTGTTGGTTCGTGTGTGATTGCGCTTAGATTTCAAAGTATACATGCAACAACGACCAGTTGACCAACATCTGTTTGACCCTGAGCCAGAAAGAACTTTACACAGATTGCGCCGAGAACAGAGATCAGAACAGATTAGAAATCTAGCGATCATGGAAAACACTGAAGAGCATAATCTGCATCGGTGCGTAACGAACTACGTAGAGTCGAAATGGGAATACTAAGGATCCACGCACTCCGTGCCATTTATACAGCCAGATGATCCATTCATGTTACTAGAGGAATTTGCACTCCGCCACAAATGCCCATACCATCGACGACCACCCATTCAGCAAACAACTTTCGAACCTAAGTCGCACATTGCGTATGCCGCAGGATGAGCCTGCTTCATGGACTACCCCATGAGAACCCGAATATGGCTGACCAACTTCCTTGAAGTTTGTAATACGATCAAGTATAATGGGGCTATCAAGAAGCACTCAAAGCTGAGATTATTCCCACTCTCCCTAGGTGATAGAGCCAAGCATTGGCCAAGTCGCCCACCGTATTCCAGATTACTGAACGATTTAGTGTAATTTCTGACTAAGTTCTTCCCACCTTCGAAAATTGGCGCAACCCTCAGGCAAGAGATCAATACGCTTGACAATTAGAGGGGGAGAACTTAGCCAGGTTATGGGATAGATTCCACGAATCGTTGAGAAATGCCCACACCACCGAGCTGACCGTATGGATGCAGTTCACATTTTATAATGGTCTCGAGGAATGACTAGAATAGTATCATGCCTCTACCGAGGAGCACTAATGAAGAAAACCAATTAATTGCCTATGAAATTCGAAGATGCCGCAACCAATACAAACTGGCCTGGGTGGAGAAGACTACACCAAGAAGTTTTCATGGGTGGCAACGGATAACAGGTTCTCAACAACTGTTAATCATGTTGCAATTCTAACCGCTGGGGCTGACTAGACAAAGAAGGTATAGCAAATGCCATACGCACTAACCCACTGAGTTGTGTGAATTTCGTGGAGGACAAAGACACAGCACGTATCGCCTAGCCGTGAAACCAAATCGGTAGAGCAGCCCAAGATGTGTCAAGGTTCAATCAGAATCTACCACAAGAACAAGGACAAGAGATGGGGAATAATATTTCTGAATCAACATCGGCGCTGGCAGGCGTGAATAATCGTAATCGTAATAGTCGTAATAAATCAAGGGTATGGATGGAGGAATAATCAGAACAACATGCCATCGAACCGAGTTAGTGAACCACCTCCTGAGAAGAAGGTGGATTTAGAACAAGCCCTTGCCCAAATGCTGACCTCACACACTGCCTTTATGAATGAGACAAAGGCGAATATGCAGCAACATGCCACCCAATTGAACAATCAAGCGGCACAGTTGAGAAACTTGGAGGTACATATGGGTCAAATGGCCACCAAGGATTGGGAAGGCAACAGGTTCACTACTAAGCAATTCAAGAGGTAAAACCCTAGAGGAGAAGGGAAAGAGTATCGTGAAGGCCATCACTCTAAGGAGTGAAAAGAGTCGGAAACCCCTGATCCGAAACTACTGGTAAGAGAATTGAAAATTAAGGAGCAAGACCAAAGCATCTCGAAGACCGCATGAAAAATGAGCAACCCCGAGCCATGAGAGCAACAAGGATAATAAAAGTTGTGGAAGAAACCGAGGAATGCATTAAAAACAGATGAACCCGTCATCCCAATCCCGTAGATCCTCGGGAGGTCAAAGAAGGTAAGTCGGGAGAAGGCTTTGCAAAGCTTCGACATCTTCAAGAAACTACATATTAATATACTCCTTTTGAGGCATTGAGAACATGCCTAGTTACGTGAATTCTATGAAAAGATTCAAGAGTAAGAAGAAATTGAGGAATATGGGACCATCGCCTTAACCGAGGAATGCAAATGGCCATCCCGCAAAAGCATAGCTCCCAAAACTTCAAGATCCGGTAGCCTTTGTATATACCGTCTCAATAGGGAATCGTATCCGAAAGCCCCGTGGTTTGGGAGCTAGCATAAACTTGATGTCGCTTTCGATGTTTAAAAGGCTAAAGTTGGGGGAACCAAAATCGACCACAATCAGCTTGCAACTTGCAGATAGGTCCTACCAACATCCTCGAGGAATAATCGAAAATGTCCTAGTAAAAGCTGGTAAATCTGCCCTTCCACAGATCATTCTCGACACAGGAAAGACTCCACTCGCCCCATCATACTTAGTAGACCCTTTCCCCGCCACGAAAAGCTCAAATTAATGTGCAAGAAGCGTGAGCTCAAATTGAGAGTCTAAGGAGACGAGATCACTTTCCATGTATTCCACCATGGAAGATCCCGCATAACGATCCAAATGAAGATATCTCTAACCGCACTACGTAGATTTCTGCAAGGCAATGTGCGAAAAATTTTCGTGAATAAGCCTACACGCACGTAAAGAGCACCAGAAGTAAGGGCAAGTACGGAATGTAAGAATATCATCCACTCGAAAGCATGGGTTGTGAGCACTATAAGTGATGCATAAGCATTCTCATTTCTTTAAGCATATCGCACATTGAAATTGGTATCGCCGAGCTAACGACGTTAATATGTACGGCTTTCGAGGCAACCCAAGTTTTTCTCGAAAGTGACATTTTTATTGTTTGCTTTTCAGCGATACGTTTATCGGGTTTTGTCCGTAACTGTTTCTTCTCTTGATTGTTTACTTTCAGGACTCGCGAACGCAGGTACTGGGGAGGATCAGTTTGTGCAGAGCATTACAAGTCCAGAGTGTCCCATTTACAAGAGGGGAGGGTCTCATAAACCAGGGCTACTTAATGTGAAATTTTTGTAGCCTTCTCGTAACGCCGCGACGCTAGCTGCCACGCCGCGACGTACCAACGTCGCGACGTCAATTTTACCATTCTCTGGAACGTCGCGACGTGAGTTCACAACGTCGCGACGTTGATTTTCACACTCTCTGGAACGTCGTGACGTGAGTTCACAACGTCGTGACGTTGAATTTAAACCTCTCTGTCAAGTCTCGATGTTGTCCCGAACGTCGCGACGTTGCCCTGTTTTAAAGCCAATAATAGCCCATTTTGCTCTTCACTTTGCACACGCTACCCGAAACCCTAGCAATCCATACGCCGACCGCCTCACGGAATGACTGGTCACGCTGCCTGTATACCAGACATCGCCTCCGACCAGATTCACCGTCCCCATCACACACTGGTTCCCTAAGACCCTTGCATTCACACCACACTGCACTAGGTTCTAGCACTAGTGTACTCCATCTGTATCACCATTGTATCTACAAATGGTCCGGGAGTCTTATAGGTTCACGCTTAGTGGTCATATTAGGTCTCTTGGGTTTTCGAGTCACATGCTCAGGGTCGTTAGCATCTCATAGAGTTTTGTTTTTTTGTCAGCACACGCTAGTGTCTGTTGTTCTGGGTCTAGGTCAAGTGACCACCTGTGCCACCCACCACGGACTTCTAGGTCCTACTGTCCGGAAAAAGGCAGAGCTCACTGCTTCTGAAAGCCTGGCCTAGGCAAGGACTCGACCCCCACTTACGATGTCACGGTTCGTGAACGAAATAGGGCCGGACGGCTCTGGCACCATCCGCAAGAACCGATCGCTCATAAAGGAGAAGGCTTTCTACCACTCGATGATTTTTCCGCAAGACCATTATGCTATGGGATGGCGGGCGATCACAACCATTAATTCTCATCCAAGAATATGAGCGTGGTGCAGAATCCCTGCTCTAATCTCGGGCCCCACGTCCTAAAGAAAGTCCGAGTGAGGTGGGCCGTCGACTTCAAGGCGAGTCGATCAATAGTTACTATAGCTCAGAGCATGTCCCTCTCGAGCCGCTTGATCGGCTTCACGAGCACCCCGACTAAATCCCGAGGTTATTCGAAGCCCCGACTAATGGCCGGTGAGTGGAAAATCAATAGCGCGGCCATGCGCCCATTTCAAGGCCAAACATTTGGCCTTATACCTATATCCGGCACGCCTCATCACGCCGCCTTATTCGAATTTACGAACGTGTGTGAAGTGATAGCCAAGCGTGCCCTGCTCAACTATGCCATCATACATGACATACCTTTTGATGTTGGGCAGGTTATAGAGGATGCTATTCTCCATAACCGGGACGCCAAGATGAATTTGGGGCACCCTTTCCTCATCTTTGGCTTATGCAAACGAGCCGAGGTGCCCCTCGACGACAATGAGGCGTGGTTACACCCCATAAAAGCCATATCTGTCAAGAGGGACAAACCGGGTGTCCCGCGACCTGAGGGGGTCTACGATTCCGGACATGAGCCCTCGGACGAGGACGCAGCCTACGACATCGCCCGCTACGACTCCTCGGGCGATCCCCAGGGGATGTCAGCGCCCCCCACCCACCTCCACCTCCACCACAAAGATCGCCCCTTACCGGCCGATGCATTCCCCGACGAGACCCAGGAGCACCGAGTCCTCGTCACACAGATATGGAGGCCCTCCGTGCTAATACGCTGCATCAGGCCGGCTAATCAAAGCCACCATTCTTCGAAGAAAGAAGTACTGCAGCCTAGTCAAGACAAATTTCTAGCCTCACCAGCCACCACCACTCACCGCAGCTGATCACTGTGGGAGCCCCTTCACCTCTCTTAACGTTCATTTATCGCTGGGACACCGGGTATTTTGCCATGGCAAAGGGGGTGTGGGTAGATCGAAGTTTTTAGTTAGATCCGTTTAGTTATGTTTTGTTTTGTATTTGTGTAGTGTTTTTGTTTCGTTCAGCATATTAGTTGTGTTTATGTTTAGTTTCGCTACTTCTTCAATTTAATTTTGATGACGCATGTGTTAGTTTTGTTTATGTGTGTGTTAGTCATTCCTTATATGTAGTAGTTGCGTGGAGTAGTCAGAATGTGTGCCATGTTGAAAGTCGAGGATCACTTTTGACCGAATTCACTATTGACATGAAGATCGGATGCATAAATGCTCATGCTCGCAATTAGGCTGAATAGTGGAAGGTTTAGCTGAACCAATCCTGCAGTCAAGAAACTATTTCGATGATCCTAATACACTCACACACTACCGACCTTCAAAATGATAGGTGCCGAGATCAACTACCAGTTCGATAAACCTCGGGAGATTCTAACCATCTGTGATGGACACCCTATCAAAAGAGGATTGCCATTGAGCCCCAACTATAAAAAATAAAAAATAAAAAAAAAAAAAAACAATAGAAAAAGTGAAAAAGAAGAAAAAGTCAACAAGAGTCTTGTGAATTAGAATAAGTGGATCATCCAATCTAATCCCAGCACAAACCGAGGGCCTTCAAAGCCTAATGCCCTAAGCCAACTCGGGTCAGAGTCATCAATTTCCACCGCCCGCCACATGGGACAAAGATGGATTTTTCCACAACCTAGGGCCTCGAGTCTGGGTCGAAAGGTTCTGTGGTGAAGTTTGAAGGAACTTAATGCCTCGGTGCCCTTAACCAATCAGGGGGAGTCACCACGGATCCCCGCTACAGAACACTCATCTAAAACTTCGGCACTGTGTCTTCTTCAATTTCTTTGTACTTAGGAAGTTTTGCAGTATTTCGACACGACAAAAGGGTGCCTCTTATCCTTTCCTAGTTAGCTTCTTCCAAATAGGTGAGTTGAGCTTTAAGTTTGGGGTGCTCAACCTAGGCATACAATCGGAGGTCATTCATTATACGCATAGGGTCATCGGGAAAGGTTATCATCACTATGGACTCAGAGGCACTAGTCACTTCCACCTATTTTCAACTTAGTTTTCTCCGAAGTCAAACATCCGTATGCATCTTGTGAACTGAAAGCAAAACAAATAGCTAAAGGTGAGCCTGGCCCAAATTGATCCTATTTCAGCATGTGCAAATAATCGCTCTTTAGTGTTAGTTTCAAGATGTTCGGGCAGGTGTCCCGTGCCTGAGTCCATTCTCGCTTGGGACAAGCAAGAAGGGAGTTTGGGGGGTGATTTGCGCCCTCAACACCATAGTATACCCGCCTTTCTTAGGTTTTTAGCGTTATTTTTATGGTTAAATATGTATTTTTCCAAATTTTTGTTATCTCGAGTATGACTGAGCCTGCGGAGTGCAAAGTGCATTATGTGAAAGAGCACACTATAGAAGCAAATTGGAGTAATGGAGAGCAATGTAGAAAGTGGCTTCCATCGTCATGACGCCCAACGTCGCTGAAGCGTTCCCACGCCAGGACGCCTCCAACGCCGACGCCGGGGTCAACAATACGTGGTCAACAATCGAAACGGCCGCGACGCCGCACGGATCTCGCACCTCATCATTTAAAGCACCAATGGTTCGTAATTCAGGCACGGAGGCGACGAACAAGGGCATCGAATTCCGTGAGCAAGAGTGACACGCATCAAGAAGTGCCCGTGATTTTTACTGCTTTCTCATTTTTGATACAGAAAGATGTTTTTGAGATTAAACATTTTCATTTTCTCATTCAAGATGTTCTAGATCTATATCTAGTGGTCAGGTCGAACTCCTCGCTTCATATGTTGATGGATTAAAGTTTAAGTACTTTATATTATTCGCTTGTTTATCAATTTGTTTGCATCCGCTCTATATCTATGATTTCATTATATGGTGATGTCCTCGCCAACATTGGCATAATCACACCGGGAGATCCGAGATTCGAGAGATGAGGTTAGTCCAGTGGATTCGTAGAGCAACCTTCAGCCGATTCAGAGTCAGAGATATTCCGACATCCTCGAAGGTGGCATCTGGGGGTTGTAACATTTACATTTCCTCGAATAATCGAGTCGGGATAGAGATATACTCAACTCTATTCATGAGATAGGCGGATATACCTCGAGAGAGGATATCTCGTAAGTAAGATCACCTCGCCATCGACAACTTATAAATATATTGAATAATAATATCTTTAAGAAATAATCCATTGAACGTGACAGGGGGAGACATAACCCTAGTCTTCAATACCACTAATTCATTAGAATCAATAGCTTAGTCGACCACATACCACTCCCTTTCCTAAAATACGCCTATCTCGTATATTATCTAAGAAGCAAACCTTGTAGTCAACACACCGTCTACGCGTGGATCGATATCCGCACCGGGCCGGGTACATTATGCACATTTCGTAGGCGACGCTGCACTACGCATTACATGTTTGCATTTTACACACCGCGTCGCTCGTCAAGGCCGACCAGTTAGAGGCTCAGCCGACCGCAGGTCGCCTAGGCCAGGTCAGTCAAGCCGCCAGGTCAGTCGTGCGCCGCGCCCGTGCTGGGGCCGCTGCCGCCCCAGCCACTGGTTTGACCACGGTGACCTCCAACTTCTAAGGTCATAACTTCTTCGTCCGAACTTCGTTTTAGGTGTTCTTGGACTCTAAGGAAAGCCCATTGAGTTAAGATTACAGAAATGTGCCTGTGGATGGCAGTATATGAGTCAAACAGGTCAGCCAAATGACAAGGTGACACCTCGGCCAAGTCACCGCGGTTTGATCTACGCATGACCCCTCCAACTTCTGTGAGGGTCATAACTTCTTCGTCCGAACTCTGTTTTGGGTGCTCTTGGACTCTATGGAAAGCCTATTGAGTCAAGATTCCATTTGTATGCTTGTGTAGGACAGTGGGTTTCAGGCTGAGCTCGGCCATGTCAGGACATCTCGCCAGCCGGGCCTGCACTGATCGCCCATCCACGGTGACTCCAACTCAGAGGTCATAACTTTGTCCGAATCCTCGTTTCAGGTGTTCTTAGACTCTATGGAAAGCCCATTGTGTCAAGATTCCAGAAATGTGCCTGTGGAGGGTATTAGGTGAGCCTGCCTAGGTCGCCTCGCTGTAAAGGTCAAGACACCTCGCCAAGTCAGTTAACTCTAAGATGACCCCAACCCCTAGAGGCCATAACTTCTTCGCCCCGAACTCGCTTCGGGTGTTCTTGGACTATATGGAAATCCAATTGAGTCAATATTCAAGCTTGGCGTGGGCCGCGGAGGGTACGTGGGTGATCAAAACTACTTAAAACCCGTGGCTTTGGTACAAAAGTGCAAGTTGCTCGTTGTCGATGTAAATAGCCAGGTTTTGACATGACCATTGCATGGCATGTTGTAGGCTATTGTATTCGGTATGGTAGGGACTGACTATGGGAGGCCATATGGTTTAGTTCCATAAACTTGGGATTGAAGGATAGAGGATTTCTATGACCTAAGCCACAATAAATTCAAGACAGCCAGGGGTCAAGGTTTGAACCGAAACTAAAAAGTTTTGTGTTTTATGGTTGTTTGATGTGTTATGGATGATCTCGAACCAAACTGGTTCATGATTGTGAAGCGGGCCGGAGGTACCCCCTGCTGATGGGTCCAAGATTGTGACTCGGTTGTGTGTTATTGCTTGTACATGAATAACATGCAAAGGTGAATATGACATGTTAATGTATGTCAGATGATGTATTAACATGGGTTATAAATGGATGTTAATTATATATATCAATTATAATTATCCATGGTATGTGAATGGTTCATGTAGTGTGCATCATACATGTAACATGAGAACTGCAATGGCATAATTGCATTGCATATGTACTAGAACATCACATGACATGGGTGTGAGTGCATGGTAGATCGACATCAGAGCCTGTGTTCAAGGTATGTCGGGAGGTACATGGTAGATCGACACTATAGCCTGAGAAAGGGCTCTAGAATACGGGACAATGTCCAAAATGAGTCGCACGGTTTTGAAAGAAATGAAAATAAATATACGTGTGTTGGGCGTAACAAGATGGGGTAGATCACCCCCTAGGGTGAAAGACCTAAATTTATTGAGGTTAGACATGATCACCACGTGAAAGCCCAAAAGTGTCGAAAAGGTGCTGAGACATCCCAGCTGTAACTCGAAAACTGCGGGCCTACAAATGCATAAACACATGAAATTTGATCAAATCAAATGAACATTGGAGGTTTTACCAATGGGATACAAGTTTTTAAAAACAAAAACTTTTGTTTTGAAAAAGGGTCATTGATGGAACAAAATGACGGTTGGTTTTTCACACTTCGCATTAGCATGTGCGAGGAGCCCATGAAATACTTGAGATATGGGCATGATGACATTTCATGGTATGACATATGACATTCATGCAGAAGACATTTTACCGAATGTGTGTTTGTTGTACGACTATTGCATGTGCAATTAAAGGGGAGTAACCCTGTAGGAGATTATCACTATTAAGCCATTTCACCTCGCTGTGGGACCCCTTTCGTGCACACGAGAAGACGCGCTCTCCTTCTCGAGGTCGTGAGTACGGCTAAGAAGGCCGGGTTGTGCCTTGAGAAACATTTTACAAAATATATTAGAACAATATAGTTTTATAGGCTTTGGTATGTAAAAGAGTTGTACATCAAACTCTTGTATGAAAAATGACCCCGAAATTTGTAATATTACAATAATATGTTTTATTTATTAAATAATAAATTAATTTATTATTTAATAAATGATTTTTGAATAAAAATTTCAACTTTAAGAGATAAGATTTAGAACATCAATCAATTTAAAATAATTATTTTTAAATGAAATCGAAATCATGTGTAAACTAACAAACATGATTAATTTATTGAATAATAAATTAATTTATTATTTAATAAACGATTTTGGAATAAAAATTTCAACTTTAAAGATACTTAAGCATTATAAAATTTATTTATTAATTTTATTTGATAAATTCAATATATAGGATAAGTATAGTTATCATGATAAATTATTTATAAATAATCATATTTATAAAAAATATATATTTAGTATTGTTTTGGCAACTATATATTTATATTTAGTATTTGATATTAAAAATAATATTAATTTGTAAATTTTATCTCTTACAATTTTATTGAAGACGTGATTTTATTGAAGAAATCGTCTTTTCAAAAGACGATATTCAAGGCTCTAAAGAAATCGTCTTTTGAAAAGATGATTTCTTAATTGAAGCTCAAAAAATCGTCTTTTGAAAAGACGATTTCTTAATCAATTGAAGAATTGAAGAAATCGTTTCTTCAAATTACGATTTTGAGATATATATTTCATAGTAAACAAAAACTGTTGTAGAATTGAAAATATTTTTTTAAACACCGCATTATAGATATTATTTGTTAAATAAGCTATACAAATAGGAAAAACCTTGCAATATGATATGATAGTGGTATAACACAATTTAGTAGTCCTGCCTTTGTGTCCAACGAGGGTTTGAAATTGAAGTTATTTGAGGCGGTCTAGGACAATATATCTGCAATTATTTTAATTTTTTTGTATTTTAAAAAGTCAGTGATTAAATGAAAAATATTACCACACCTTAGGTTACAGATATAATTTTATTTCATTTTAAAATTATGATATAAAATAAGAATTTGTCAACCTGTCCATTATCATTTAAATAATAATAAAGTTGGATATGAATATTTGAATAATATCAATAATATTATTATTATAATAATAATAAAGTTAGATATGAATATTTGAATAATAATAATAATAATAATAATAATAAAGTTGGATATGAATATTGTATAAAAAAAAAGTTGGATATGAATATGTGTTTTTTTTCAAAGAGAAAAATAATTTCATTGATTCAAATTAGCAATATATAGATAAATCAAAATCGCTAAAAACTACAGATGATGAAATAATATCCAAGTTAATAGCATAATGAATTGACTCAAAGCCTACACATTTGATATTATTATTATGACTAGAATACCTATGACTTCAGTTCTACAACATATTGATGACCATTGATTTGATTTCTCGTCTCTGATCAAATATACTTTGCTCGTTGAATATCTCAAACACAAATAAATGTTGCACCACAATGATGAAAACCAAAATGTCATATCGAGATGACACAACTACCCGCCACACCAAAATGACGACAACCATACGCGCAATAACCCTCACAATAAGGCGACAACTAAATCACGAAAAAACAAATCAAAACCTAAATCTGTATGGAATAACCACTTTATTGAGAAAAAAAAAATGAAAAAAGGTGTAGAGAGATGATTTCAGGCCAATAATGACCAAAAAATCACCTCTTATTGCTTAAGAAAAAGAGGCTAGCTGATAAAAAGTTTAGAGAAAATGAGGCTAAGGTTCCACAATTTGGTTATGAGTATGTTAAATTGGACTAATAGGCATATCCAAATAAAAGGTTCATTTTTTTCCCAATCTCTATAGTAAAAAAAGGGTTTTCATGCATATAAAATAATAGTGCCCAATGGAAATTAACAAAATTAATTTTTACAATTTAAGTATATATTTCACTATAAGAAATCTGACCTTTTCCAATTTAATCAGATAGAAAATGTAATAAAAACCTTTTTATTAAGTAAAATGGTTGCCATAAATAAAGTAACGAGGATTCAATAATTAATTTTCGTTAATTTATCAATGTGTAGTTTATTACATCATCAATAAAGTATTCATTCAATGATTATTCAAATCATTGAATGAATTTTAAAGGATGTTTAAAAAAATTAGTAAAAATAATTCTATATTGATTAATAGTCCACTTATATCAATTCAAATTATTTTTGGCCAATTGGAACCAATAGAAATTAAAACTTATCTATTTACAAATATAAATTAAATAAATTATTAATATTTAAATAACATCATTAAAAAGTAAATAAAATTCTGAACAATTCTTCTCCTACTACAACATGTTCAATCAATCCTACAAGGTTTCAAGAATAAAACCTGTAACTTTAAGTAGAAAATATTTATTCTTTTGTAAATTTTTTTCTTGATAATATATTTCTCCGTGAACATTGCAGTATCAAACAGAATCTTATTATTAATTCATTAGAAATAAAACAAATCTAATAAATAAAACCCATCTTTCATGATGTAAATCCAAGTGAAAGAGTGAAAAAGTTAGTATTTCGAGCCTTTTTATAAATTTAATGCAAAGTGTACCAACAATTTTTTGTTAGATAATGAAAGCTAAATCATGTATAGAGTAATAGTAGTTAAAGAACAAGTTCTCACATCTCCATAGTACTTGATTATTAAATCCAGTTAGACTGAATCTAGAGCATCTTTTGTTGAACTTCCTAACTAAAAGGGAAAAAAATATTAGCAAGAAGAAAAACTTAGAAAACGAGAATTAGTTAAGTAGAGAACTTACATCTTCTGAAGTTGTTTCATGATATCAAGGGAATGTAAAAGAAAGATTTTATAAACGCATTCATATATTTCTTCAAATCTTGAAATATACTTCTTAAAATCTTGAAATTTAAGCTTGAAGCATGACTCAAGTGGTAATTATGGGGTGGTATGGAATGTGCATTCAGGAAAACCAGGATCGAATTCTTGTAAGAACAAAGTACTACAACATAACATGTAAAGTGAATAGAAATCAAAGAAAAAAAAATTTCTTGAAATTTAAAAGGGCTTATAAAAATATTCATAATTTGATCACAAGCCTTTGTGAACTTTAGTTGAATATCAATTTTTATAATAGGTTTTATGGAATGATATCTTAAATTAATATACCTACTTCTATCAATAAACACACGATTCGTTAATTAGTATAATGCTCGTCAACTTATTGTGTTTTTCTTGTTATTCTATTGGAATAACGACAACAGTGGCCGACTCATATATGATGGAGTCAAGCACGTATCAATTCTAAAAATGAAATGGGAATTTTAATGTCCAATTATATGATGAATATATTGTTAGTAAAGTTTAGTTTTCAAAAAGATGTAGTCCCACGTGGAAAAAATAGAAGAGGTTTTTTGGGTTTATATACTAAAACCCAATTATGGGTTTGTACATGACTTGAGAAAATGGGAGGCCTCACGTGTACAAGAAATGGACTGAAAACCCGATTTCAGTGCAAATCAATGAATTTGCACTCCCCCCATGAATACCATAGGACACATTTGGTTTTGCTCCAAACCAATTTTTATTTTGTTTGGATATGAAATAAGAGTAAATTAAAAAACGGATTCCCAACAACAAATTTTATGAATTTAATTCCTAACACACCTCAGTTTACAGATTTTCTACTGCTGCTGCATTCCTCATATTTTCTCTAGATTCTGTTGCTGTTGCAGGAACACATATATTCCACCCTATACATGCATGGAGTGGCATGGTTGTTGTCCACTAAAAACATGCATGCCAACACTAAGGCTTGGATACACGCAAGCAAAGTTGTTGACATTCTATCCTAACTACATTGTCTAACAAATTATTTGATGTCTACTGTGGTTCATAGTAAGCAAAAAGATATTAATCAACGCCGAAAAATACACTCACGAGGATGTTAGTAAGAAAAATTTGTTGTAGAAAACTACTACAAAATGGGAAATGGTAGACAACAGACATAAAACTCCAAATCAATGAGTACTATAAATTACCGAAGAACTAAGGGAAGCTAAAAATGTAACTACCATAATGCTTTGTAGCGCAGATTGTTGATAGAGAAACTACCTGACTTGTGGAGTGACTACAAACAACAATTCAAACACAAACAAAAGCAGTTGTCTCTGCCCGCTCTGATTACTCACTTCATCATAGAAGAGATACAAACCGCAAAGAGCAAAAAACAACCAAAGCAAAACAAAGGACCACTAAGGCAAACTTGGTCCAAACTAAACAAAAGGCAGGAATAACATGAGCTCAAAACTCCTCGACATGCTAACAAACCCAAAATTTCTAAACTCATACTTTAAATAAGAAAGGCACTTGTTATGTTTGTGACGCCCCATTTCCCGAGGGTCCGTTGACAACCCGTCAACCTGTGGAATACTCGTGGAATGCTCCAAAATCCACACCACTCACGGCCAAGTGCAGTCTCTTTGTACGAGCTCTACCCAAGGTAGAAAACCTGTCCCAACAATTAACAACGACCACACCAAGTCCATGTGCGAGCAAAAATGGCCACGTGGGCCCATACATCAATACTCACTAAAAATATCCAACCAACTATATTATATGGTTCAAGAGTTAAGAAATCACTCTTAATTCAAAACATATATTAAAATTTAAAATTCTAATACATGTTATACAATTTCATGTCAAAGCCACAAGTCGAATTTCTTCTCAAACGCGGCCTCTAGTGAGCGTCGTTCTCCTGTATACTCCATGTACCTGAAATAGTGATCCCTCGATAAGGTGAGCAAAGCCCAATAGTGATAATTTCCTACATGGGTTACTCCCTACCTAAGTATATATGTCATGGCAAAACAAACACACTCAAGCAAATACATGATCCTACTTGAATGTCTACATGACCAATCCCATGTCTCGAGTCCTCACCGACTCCCTCACACATGCTTAAGCCGAATGTGAGAAAAATACATTTTTCAAACAAAAGGTTTTTTGTTCTCGAAAACTTACTACGAATTTCGGTAAAATTTCTTGGACAACCCTCCGAGGCGAATCTGTTGGATAACCCTCATAACAATTCATAGCCCCCTTCGACGTGAATTGTTGGACAATCTCCCAACACAATTCTCCGAAAATCTTCCGTCAAAAATCCTTTCACAAACATTTTCATTTTTGTTTTCTTTCATGTCATGCACTCACACCTAATATTCTAGGGTGGCCTAGTGCATATGGAATTCATTATCCCAATTCCAACAACTCATGCTAATATATAAAACATGTATATACTAACATAATTAACTCACATAAATCATGTTATTCAATTTGCAACCAATAACACCAAAATTAGCCCATACGGGCTTAATTAACTAATCAAGTAATTCATTTCAATCACCTAAAAACACACAAAAATCACATTGAACAATTCACGTAAACAGCAGAACCCTTGTGGGTCGCATAATAATCGCTCACTACCACATCGGGATCTTCTCACGGCTCAAGTATTTTGAGACCGAAAAACACAAATTTAATTCGCCTCATAATATCCCTTTAACCATTCACATGGCTCTTAGCCAGCAAAGAATACAAGTAGGAGAAGACCTCTACCTCTTTGAGTTGCCTAACTCCACTAAATCTAAGGCCTGGGCCGTGAGTCTCCACCTCGAGAACGACTTTGTCAGACGAACCGACAAATCCGAACGCCGAAATCTAGGAGAGTAAGTCACACTCTCTCTCTAAAAACTGGTTTCAACCCTCACTGCATGTTCTCTCCAATTTTTGGAGAAGAGGACTATTGCTCTTTGTCTTATTCACTAAAACATTTCAATTAATTCTCATTGTGTCCTTAAGTTTTGGATTTTTGACACATGGCTTAATCTAAGCCATTAATTTCCATCCTCTCACTAGTCATGCAACATCTGTCACATGGGTACATGTAGTAGGTGACTTTTTTCACATCACATGTCTCTCACAAGCCGTTTTACAACACCCGACACTCGTTTCCTAGAAAAACGTGAAATTTTGATTGTCTCGAAATTCGACGACATTCGACGTGGTAGCTAGATTTCGCGAGACGATTCCAACGGTGAAGTCCGTTTCGTCATCCGAGATCTAGAAAATTTTGATTTTGACCGAAATTACCATTTTACCATTTTTCAGAAAATTAGAATTTTCTCAGGTTTTACATTATCCCCTCCTTAAAAATAATTTCGTCCCAAAATTCTGTACAATCACAACAAACCACATGCATATGCAACGTGCACTATACCATGCATGTAAACTAGTCATTTAGGTATTAAACAACTAAACCACGTACCTTCATCCCTAAACAAGAAGGGATAGGTGGTCCGCATCGCGGTCCTAGCTCCCACGCGACTCCACCCACCTGCCGCCATAGCACCCCACTAGCCTCACTGGGCTCATGTCGAAAACCTGATCCCAGCTATCCATAATACACACTGGTCCCTCCTCGAAGGTCCCATTCGTGTCAACCTCAATCTCTCCCTAATCCACTACATGAGTCGGATTTTGAGTGTACCTCCGGAGCATGGAGACGTGAAATACCTCAGACACCGACATGCTAGGCTGCAGTCAACCAGACGCTTACAAAGGCCTACCCTCTCGACATCTCGAAGGGCCCAATGAACCCCACATAGCTTCCCACGCTGTCGAACCCGACCACCTTCTTAGCATCACTCAAAAAGACGTGATCTCCAACCTCGAACTCTAAGGGTCGACGCCGTACACAAGATAGCCCGACTCGAGCCACGAGAAGACGCCATTGCCAGATCACGATCACCTTGAGGTGTCTCTAATCGCATCAAGACCATGATGGAGCTCTTCCACCTCGGTCCAACATATCGGTGATCTACATAGCCTCCATACACGCCTCATATGGTGCCATCTGTATACTCATCTGATAACTGTTGTTGTAGGCGAATTCCACTAAGGGCAAATGCTCTTCCCAGCTACCCTTATGATCTAGGACGCATGCTCGCAGCATGTCCTCTAACACATATATGGTCCTCTCTGACTGACCATCTGTCTGTGGGTGTAAAGCTGTACTCATGGTCAACCGTGTGCCCATAGCCTTTTGGAAACTCTTCCAAAGGTGCGCCATAAACCTCGAGTCTCTATCCGACACTATGGATACTGGTACTCCGTGTAGCCAGACTATCTCTCGACGTACAACCGCGTAATATCTCCAATGTGAAGGCCATCCGCACGACCAGAAAATGCCGACTTCGCGGAGCCCCACTATCACCACATCAGACATGCCCGTAGCGCCCGGTGGAAAGTGGGTCACAAAATCCATCGTGACGTGCTCCCACTTCCACTCAGCCACCTCCAATGGCTGAAGTAGCCCTGCTGGCTTCCGGTGCTCAACCTTAACCTATTGACACGTGAGACATCGTCGAACAAAGTTCCCTACGTGTCTCTTCATCCCGCTCCAATAGTACTGGCGACGAAGATCCTAGTACATCTTCATGCCACCTAGATACACAACAAATTGAGAGCAGTGAAACTCCCTAAGAATCTCCTCTCTCAAATCGGTCAACTGGGGAACCACTACCCGTCCTCTATATCAAAGACTACCATCTACGTGGATGGCTCCAAATTTCCTCACTCACTGACCGCACCCGGCTCCCGATGGACACTATCTCCCTCCCGCCCAGACTAATCACTCTACTCAACAGAGACAATGTAGCCACTAAACTCCCTAACGTACCCTGAGCCTACTAACGGTATTGTAGCCCAAACTGTCCCACAGTCTCAAGCATCCGCCACTCACGGGAAGCTATACTAGCCAATGCTCCCCGTGACTTCCGATCGAGTGCATCAGCCACCACATTTGCCTTACCAAGATGGTAATGCAAAGTGAAGTCATAATCCTTCAGAACTCCATCCATCTCGCGCGCCATATCGAGGTCCCGCTCTAAGGTGAAAATATACTTCGGGACCAGGGTTCAAGTACTCGAACTGCTTCCGTCATATAAATAGTGGCGCCTGAATCTTCATGGCGAAGACTACGGCCGCCTAACCTACGTCGTGTGTACTCGCTTCATGATTCAACTGACCGGAACCATAAGCCATTACTCCCTGACCGTGATCAAACACATCCTGGGCCGACCGAGGCACTACAATACACTGTGTACCCCCGTCCCCGGCTCGGGACTCATCAAGATAGGAGCAGCGAGGCCTCCTCTTCAACTCCCGAATGCCTCCGAGATCAACATCCTTAATCAAACCCTCGACTCTTCCTCGGTCGATCTCGTCATAGGTACCGCTAATCGGGAGAAATCCTCTATGAATCTCCTATAAGATCAAATTAATCCTACAAGAAACCCGCATATCCTGAGGACCGACTTCGGCCTCTCCCAACTCATCAAGGCCTCGACCTTCTCAGGGTCTACTGACACGCCTGATGTTGACACCATGTGTCCCAAAAACCTCACCTCAGTAAGCCAAAACTCGCACTTACTGAACTTGGCATACAACTGATGGTCTCTCAACAACTGTAATACAATCCTCAAATGATACTCATGCTCCCTCTCTGACTGGAAGTAGATCAAAATGTCATCCACGAAGACCACTACAACCGATCCAAATAGGTTAGATTACCTTACGATGAGGTCCATGAATGCCGCCGCGCATTCATCAATCCAAAGGGCATCAATGTAAAACTCAAAGTGCCCATAACGCATTCCGAATGTCAGCCTTAGGATATATGTCTCTCCCTAACCTCGCTTGATGGTAACCTGCGCGGTCTATCTTATAGACTCGCTCCTCTCAGCTGATCAAACAAATCGTCAATCCTCGGCAATGGGTACCAATTCTTGATCGTAACCTTGTTCAACTATCTGTAGTCAATGCACAGTTCAAGGGTCTTGTCCTTCTTCTTCGAAAATAGAACGGGAGCGCCCCATGGTGAAGTGCTTGGTCTAATGAATCCCTTGTCCATTAACTCCTGTAGCTAGACTCTGAGTTCCTGCAACTCAACTGGTGCCATCCTATGCGGAGTCATAGAGATGGGCGAAGTACCAGGGTGTAACTCGATACAGAAGTCCACAACCCTCTACGGAGGTGACATGCCGAAAGCGTGATGTGTAAAATGTGTATGCCTATGTGCGTAAGTGCACGCGTCATATCAAGTAATATAATGTACCTAAGTATGGATATCGATCCACTCGTGGAGAAGCAAGACCATCGGGAATTAGCCTTTGAATATTATCCGACGTAGTTTTGGAATGACTAATTAACTATGTCCTAGATTAAACTAAACTAATTTATCTTAGTAAATCATTGTGTTGTGGAGACTAGGGCCTCTGTCTCCCCCAGCCACTTTTGATGGAGAACTACCTAGGGGAATTATTATTCAGTCTATTCGTGACTTATCGACGGCGGGGTGATCATGCCTACGAGATACCCTCTCTCGAGGCGCATCCGCCTTATCTCGCAACAGGTCGAGTGTATCTCTACCCCAACCCAATGCTCCGAAACGCTTAAATGTTCTAACCTTAATCGCCACCCTCGGAATCAGGATATCTCTATTTACCTAATTAACCGAGGGTCGCTCTAATCGGATCCCTGGGCGTTCTCACCTCTCGATCTCAGATACCCAGTAAGATCATGCCAATGTTGGCCAGACATCACATGTATATAAATCGCTGATATAGAGTAGATGCAAACAAGTCATAAATAACTGAATAATATAAAATCAAAATCTTAATCCATGCAATCGTGACAGGGTTCAACAAAACCCTAGATGTGAATCTAGAACATACTGGACTTGATTATACACTTAATCAATTTATAAATCATCAGCCGTTTTTCAGAAAAGAAGAAAATACAAAAGCAAGTGTCTTCGCATCGATCCGTCAAGCATCGCTATGCTTTCCGCACTGTCCGTATGTTTTCCGATCCCCTTTATCGATTTCCGTCCGTTGCTTTAATGATGTCGAGGCGTAACGCCCGCACGTCGCGACGCTGCAACGTCAGCGACGCTGAGGCATCGCGGCCGTCGTCACTTGTCGAATTTCGTCACGACGCCGACGTCGCGATGCTGGCACGTCAGCGACGCCGTATGTCACGCGACGCTCCTACCAAATTTTCCGCTTCTTCTCGCCCAAATGATCCCAAAATCGCCGTTCCACCCGGCTATTCACATACAATGCAAAAATCGACATCGCTAAGTAAATTCGCGTATTTAACTTAAGATAGAGCTAAAACCAAAAGACGCACGCATGTACGATATGAGCGTTTTGTGCACTCATCAAGAGGCAATCCTCGCAGCTCCATCCTAAAAAACATCCTCATACTGCACTACTTGGAGGTAGATCTAAGTCCGGGGTCTCACTCGTCCCCAGTAAGGCTTTCTGCTACCAACCCGCCTCAACTATCCCCCGACACCTAGACTCGTACACCGGTCGGGGCAAAAATGTCATGCTTGGTCTCCGAAATACAACCAGTACCCTCCCGTGTAGCAGAACCCCCTCTACGCCACAATCGATGACTACTCGCCGTCACCAATCCATCCCCGTGATGACGTCGAACTTTGATACGTCCATGACCTCAGTCCACCGTGGCAACTCCTAGATCTCTTAACTCGCAACCACGACATATCATGCATATCCTCGCCCTAATCCCTAGGGGAGTACTTACATACAAGGGCTCCTCCAAGGCCTCAACCTCTAAGCCTAACTCTGTCACAACCGATGCAACATCTCTAAGGTGTAAACACAACCCCGAGACACTATTCACATATCAAAAAAAATATTTCATACACAATGTCCATGCACTCATAGGTAATGCAAGACAATAATTCCATATATTAAATCATATTTAACAAAAAAAAAATTATTTTATTTTGTTTCATTTCCTTTTTTTTTTAAACTCGTGAATAGTGCTCATGAACAAGGTCCCAAATGTTGACTCAAAACAAAGGTCTCGAGTCAAAATCGGGTCGGGCGTATGCTGTGCACATCACGGCCCAGTTCCGCGGCACGCCGCCGGGCTGGTCGTATCGCGGTGCAATTCAGCGCCGTGGTCGCGGGTCGCGGTCGTAGCGCATGCCCGCCGTGATCGAGAGCCTTACGCCGTATCGCGGCACCTCCCCGGCCATGTCGCCGCCTAGCAATACACCCAGCCAGCCCGCCCGCACGCCGCTGCCGCATGCCCATGCGCCGCGAAGCCGACCGTCAGGGGCCTCGCCATATCGCGGGCCTAGGCCGTGGCCGAATCACGGCGTGTCGCTGGCCGTATCGCGGGCCCCCGTTACGCGCCTATGAGCCCGTGTCACGATACAAATGCACCGCATCGTGACCGGGCGTAAAATGGGCAGCCAGCCCCAGCCCCCGCCGCCCCGCACTCCCTTTTTTTTTCACTCATCATTTTTCATTCGATCTATCGGAAAGACTACAAAAAAAATGTTTTTTTTTTTTCATTTTCCTATAGAACCTAAAATATTAATTTCAAATTTTTTCCCGTTTACATAATCAAAACCTCGTAAAAATTTCCTCAACACACTTTTTTTTTTATTCCTCCAGTAGCCTCCTTTCTACTCCATAGATGCAGTAGCCTAGACCAATGCAATTCATACACCTCAAAATTTTATGAGTGCTGACTTAACCCGCACCCCCCCACCCCCCACTTTTTTTGTAGGTGCAAAAACTCGAATAATTTTCCGCACTTCACAAACCCAACTGCTCATGTTCAAAAACTAGAGAAACCGGGGCTAGAAATATTTTTTTTTTCATTTGTTCCACCTACTAGAAGACCATAAAAAAAAACAATTTTTTTTTTTTTTTTCATGTCTTTAGTAGAACCAAAAATATTTATTTTAAATATTTTTTTTCCTGTTTTACACACTGTAAAACCTCAGAAAAATTTATTCTCATCATTTTTTTTTCCTATGTGCTATTCACCAAGCACACAATTCACACAACATACACAACAATTCATGTTATACACACCATTCATCAAAATGCACAATGGATGCATGATCTACCCCTACCCATCAAGCCCTAGGATTCAGATATTTATGCTCGATACCGTTTTGTCGGTATCAGGACTAAACTTATAAACACACCCATCGAGCTCCCAAGGTAATCGTTTACCTTAGCTCTGATACCAAGTTGTGACGCCCCATTTCCTGGGGGTCCGTTGACAACCCGTCAACTCCGCACACTGTGGATGCCGTAACCGACACAACCACGCAAATCGCGTAGCCCCTTGTACGGAGCTCTACTCCAAGGTACAAAACATGTCCCAACAATTAACAACTAATTCACACTTCGGTCCATGTAAGCAGTAAAAATGGCCACGTGGGCCCATACATTAATACTCACTAAAAATATCCAACCAACTATATTATATGGTTCAAGAGTTTAGAAATCACTTTTAATTCAAAACATATATTAAAATTTAAAATTCTAATACATGTTATACAATTTCATGTCAAAGCCACAAGTCGACTTTCTTCTCAAACGCGTCCTAGTGAGCGTTTGTCCTCCCCGTGACACTCCCGTACCTGAAATAGTGATCCTCGACAGGCGAGCAAAGCCCAAGAAGGATAATTTCTACATGGGTTACTCCCCACCTAAGTGTACATGTCATGGAAAAAAAAACACATTCAAGCAAATACATGATCCTACTTGAATGTCTACATGCCCAATCCCATGTCTCGAGTCCTCACCGACTCCCTCACACATGCCTAAGCCAAATGTGAGAAAAAAATACAGTTTTCAAAACAAAAGGTTTTTGTTCTCAAAACTTACTATCGAATTTCAGAAATTTCTTGACAACCCTCCGAGGCGACCTGCTGATAAACCCTCATAACAATTCATAGGCCCTCCGACGTGGAATTGTTGGACAATCTCCCAACACAATTCTCCGGAAAATCTTCCGTCAAAAATCCTTTCACAAACATTTTCATTTTTGTTTTCTTTCATGTCATGCACTCACACCTAATATTCTAGGGTGCCCCATTGCATATGGAATGCATTATGCCAATTCCAACAACTCATGCTAATATATAAAACATGTATATACTAACATAATTAACTCACATAAAATCATGTTATCCTTTAATTTTCAATCATATGACACCAAATTACCACACGTGCTAATTAACCAATCCGGGCAATCTCATTTTGAATCACCCAAAACACACAAAATCACACAACAATTCACGTGAACAGTGAAACCCTAGGGTCGCACTCAGCTCGCCGCCACACTAGGGATCTTCTCACCGCTTCAAGTATTTGAGATCAAAACACCACATTCAAGCCTCAGAATATCCCTAACCATTCACATGGCTCTTAGCCAAAGAATAACATAAGTAGGAGAAGACCCCTACCTCTTGGAGTTGTCGGAACTCCACCAAATTGGTGGCCACGCTTAGCCCTTACCGTGTAGAACGACTTTGCTTCTTGCTCCGACGAGAATCGACGGTCCGAACGCCGGAAAATCTAGAGAGAAGTCACACACTCTCTCTCTAAAAACCTGTTTCACCATCGCATATTTTCTTCTCCAATTTTCGAGGAGAAGACTATTGCTTTTGTCTATTCACTTAAAATGATTTTGGACACTCCCATCGTCCTTAAGTTTTGGATTTTTTGACATATATTAATCTAGTTTATCCATTTCCATCCTCTCACTAGTCATGCAAATACGTGGTCACATGGGTACATGTGCAGGTGACTTTTGTCATATCACATGTCTCTCACAAGTCAGCTTTACAACACCCTGTTAATCTCGATGCCTCGAAAAACTTGAAATTCTGACCGCCTCAGATCTAATTTAAATTTGACGTGAGAAGCAGATTTCGCGAGACGATTCTAACGGTGAAGTTCATTTTGTCATCCGAGATCTAGTAAAATTTCGGATTTTGACATAAATTACCATTTTACTCTTTTTCAGAAAATTAGAATTTTCTCGGGTTT
The DNA here is from genome assembly GCA_016808115.1 of Tetrastigma voinierianum. Lineage (NCBI taxonomy): Eukaryota > Viridiplantae > Streptophyta > Magnoliopsida > Vitales > Vitaceae > Tetrastigma > Tetrastigma voinierianum. The sequence continues at coordinate 528,744 of JAEQBH010002271.1, read as the reverse complement.
TACAATGTTTATCGAAAACCAAGCCATCATGCACCCCAGTGCAGAAAGAGAGTAAAAACTGAAAATAGTGGGAATTCTCCAAAAGCCAACTTAGTCGAAGGAGGTGACATAATAGCTACTATTGTTCCACAAGCTAATATGGTGACTAATTCCAAGAATTGGGTAGTAGACTCTGGTGCAACAAGGCATATTTGTGCAAATAGAGATGCTTTTTCCTACTACTCTCTAGTAGGGGATAAAGAAAAGGTTGTCTACCTTGGTGACTCTCACACTACTCAAGTCCCGGGAAAAGGCAAAGTCATGCTGAAGATTACTCTGGGAAAGACTCTGGCTTTGAAGGATGTGCTACATGTTCCCAATATTAGAGTAAATTTAGTTTCAGTTGCTCTATTAGGAAAGATGGGGGTTAAAGTGTCATTTGAATATGATAGGATTGTAATGCCACAAATGAATTTTTTTTTGGGAAAAGGGTTTTGTAATCAGAGACTGTTTATGCTCAATATTTTTGAAGTTATGAATGAAACTTCTTCTTTTGCTAAGTTGGTTGATTCCTATGATGTATGGCATGCTAGATTCGGATATGTTAGTAGTTGATACATTAAGAAAATGCAAACTCTAGGCCTTATCAATAATATTGATTACTCAGACTTAAGTAAATGCCAAATATGTGACACTTCTAAGCTAACTAGAAAGACATGTGGCTTAGTGATTAGAGAAACAAAACTGTTAGAACTTATTCATTCCGATCTAAGAGATTTGAAAGAAACTATGACTAGAGGAGGTAAGAAATTTTATATGACCTTCATTGATGATTATTCTAGGTTCACTAGAGTTTACTTGCTTAGAAATAAAGATGAAGGATTTAATATGTTCTTAAGCTATAAAGCTGAAGTAGAAAATCAACTTGATAGGAAAATAAAAAAGATTAAATTTGATAGAGGGGGCGAATACATCCCTTTAATTGATTATTGTGAAAATGAAGGAATAATTCATGAAGTGACTCATCCTTATTCACTTGAGTCAAATGGAGTTGTTGAAAGAAAGAATAGGACTCTTAAAGAGATGATGAATGCTCACTATATTTCAGCCTTGATAACTGCGGGGTGAAGCCATATCGTTCGCTATCATCTACAAAATATAATTCCATACAAGAAACTAGTAAGACACCCTATGAGTTATGGAAAAGTCACACCTAACCTAAATATTTGAAAGTGTGGGGGTGTCTTGCCACAAGGTTATGTTACTCGATCTTTAAAAGAGGAAAATAGGATCAAAGACTCTCACTATGTTTATCAGTATGCTAGTAATAATGCGGCTTATAGATTTCTTGTTTTGAAAAGTGATGTTCTAGAATGCAACACTATTATTGTGACAAAAAATGCCGAATTTTTTTAACATATTTTTCCACTTTCTGAAAAAATTTCTCATTCACCCACAATTGTGTATAATATAGAAAACTCATATGATGAGCATGTGCCCACTACTATGGATGATATGGAAAGCTCTCATGATGAGTTGAGAAGAAGTAAGAGACAAAGAAAAGAGGTTTCCTTTGGAGATGATTTTTATACTTATTCGATTGAAAATGAACCGTCCTCTTATTTTGAAGCGATTTCTTCCTTTGACGCATTACTTTGGAAAGAAGTCATTCAAACTGAGCTTCAATCTATTTTAAATAATCAAACGTGGGAGTTAGTTGATTTGCCTTCGGGAGCAAAACCTATTGGTTACAAGTGGATTTTCAAAATAAAATATTTGCCATACGGTTGTATTGAAAAATATAAAGCTAGGTTAGTCGCCAAAGGTTTTTCAAAAAACAAAATGTTGACTTTTTTGATACATTTTCTCTTGTTACTAGGATTTCTTCCATTCGTATTTTGATTGCTTTGACTTTTTATCCATCAAATGGATGTTAAAACATCTTTTTTAAATGGAGATTTAGAGGAAGAAATTTACATGTTACAACTTGAAGGTTGTATTACACCTAGACAAGAAAATAAAGTTTGCAAATTTAACAAGTCTCTATATGGTTTAAAACAAGCACCTAAACAATGGCATGAGAAATTTGATAATGCTTTGTTGAAAAAGGGGTTTTTATCAATTGAAGTAGATAAATGTGTATATACAAAGTGTACAGAAAAAGAATGTGTAATCATTGCATTGTATGTAGATGATATGTTGCTTTTTGGCACTAGCCTGAGTGTGGTACATAGTACCAAGAGATTTCTAGCTTCACAGTTTGACATAAAATATATGGGTGAAGCTAAGGTAATTTTGGGTGTGAAGATCACAAGGATGGGTGATAGTATAATGATATCACAAGAACATTATATTGAAAAATTACTCAAGAGGTTTGGACATTTTGATGCCAAACCTATGAGTACCCCTTATGATGCTAACACTCATTTAATGAAAAATCGAGGTGATTGATTGACTGATTTTTTAACATAGACCAAATCTGAGGAAGCAATTAGCAATTTCATCCAAAGACTTTTTAGTCCCCAGCTAGAATGCCATAAAACTTGTTTAACTAAATTTTGAATAAAATTTAGTGTTTAGCCCCTTTTGAAAGAAAGATCCATTAAAATTGATTTTGGTCTAAATCACTACAAGTGCACAGGTCTTATAAGTAACAAAATGGATTTAAGTCCAGACATCATTCTCACGAGGATTGATGATAAATTTAAAGATCAAGTACCACATCTACTCAAGATATTTTCTATTTGAGCCCCAAAGTTAAAAATGGTTTGTTTCTGAACTTAATCAAAAGCAAAAACTAGATAAAACTCTACGACTACATGTAAAGAATTCAAATAAATGGATTGGAAAGTTCATTGGGTAAAATAACATTGGGAAATAGATCAGTGTGCAATTATGAACTTCTGCATCATTTTATAATATATTTCAACTATTAGTTTGAAATATGAACTTGTCAAAGATGCAAGGTAGTATAATTTTAATTTCTCCATAAGCCATACATTTCACTAATTAGAGATCCATATTCCTTTTGGATACATGGGTCTAATCAGTTACTTGTAGAATAGAAACCTCTTTCTAAAATCAGAGTGTTTTTCCTTTTCAGTACTTCATACCCATTTCTTAGGATTGAAGACTTCTTGCCCCTATAGACAGGATATTGCAAGCCTTCTCCAATCTAATTGGTAACTCATTCTTCTAATTTGATGAGATTCTCCATATCCTTGATTAGATCTATGCTAACACGGGATCAAGACCCTCTCATCATATTGAGGAGAAACCTCCGATCAATAAAATTGATACATCATCTAATTATCCTCACACTATGAGTAAGTCAGTGATCTATCTAAGTGATTTTTTAGAGTTCAGTTGTTCCATAATATTAGTCTAACATACCTTAAGTAACTACTCCACACTTTCAGGAATCTCCATCTCTGTGTCATCTCGAGGGCTTCTTGGAAATCAATGTGACACCCCAAACTCGCATTCGCGACTCACCACACCATGAACACTGTGGAATGCTCTGGTGACCCGACATTCATTTAAAATCGGCAGTAGTCCCTTGTACGGAGCTCTACCCAAATACAATACTCCGCATATCCCGTCCCAAACAAAGGTAACATAATCCAATATATCCAATCACACGAGTAATACCTACCCACTTGGGCCCATAAACAATACTCAATATAAATACCAACTATGAATCCAACTATATACTCAATAGTTACAAGAGTTAATATGTTTTACCTATACAAACATATATCAAAATTCATAGAAGTTCTAATATTATGTGTAACTGTGAACCAAAGCCACAACTCGCTTCTAATCCTCGCCCCTGACGAGCCGTCCCTCTCGCACGCCTCCCTATACCCGTAAAATAATATCCCCGACGTGGTGAGCTAATGCTCAGTAGTGGAATCACTCCTAAGTGGGCTACTCTCCACCTGGGCGCTAAGTAATGTTCCAAAATAAACACACATTCAAGCAAAATGCATGATCCTACTTGAATGTCTACATGACTAACTCGCATCCCGAGTTCCACGATTTCTCTCACACTCGCCTAAGCCTCGTATGAGAATTATTGTTTTGTTAGTTTGTGGACAACCCTCCGATGTGTATATATCAACGCTCCGACGATTGATATTTTTAATTTTGACTACCCTCCGATAATTAATATTTTTAGACAACCCTCCGAACCGTTTTCTGGGGATTGCCTCATGCACTAACTCCTATAATCCAGGATGTTCCAAAGGCATATGGAATGCATGTATGCCATTTCCAATACAATAATCACATGCAAATATGTAAACATGCACATATCCACATAATATCCAATCACACAATCATGTGGATAATTTATCATTTCATACATCAAAATTAGCCTCACTGGGCTAATGATCAAACACGAGCAATTTAATTTGAATCATCATCAAATATATTAATTCACAAAAATATATTTATAACACTATTCTCGAATAGTGGTTCCTCGCTTACTATTCCCGAAAAATCACAAAACATCGTCACCTTAGTGAACTCCGTGTTTCACGCCATTCCCTACTTTTTCATATCAAGCATAGATTTTAATGCACAATTCAAACATTTCACACAAGCAGCCCACGATATTTTCTGGACTGCCACGGATGATAGAAAAATCCCAAAAAAATTTCTAACAATTTGGTCCCAAGTTTTGGGATCGATCAGACGGCCCCTCACGGCCTCATTCAACTCAAATATTCGTGAAAGTACTTAAATCGAATAAAAACTCGCGAGAAACCCTTATCTCTTGAGTTTGTCAAAACTCACTGTGGGCCGCATTCCACGCAAGCCCTCTCGCAGAGCGCTCTCCTTCTTGTCCCGAAGACTGCCGACGGTCGGATCGCGCGATATTTTAGAGAGAAGTTTCTCTCTCTAAGGAAAATCTCTCAAAAATGGCTACTGGATCTCAAATTCTTGTTTTCACGTTTTTTCCTTTTGGCTTAATGAAGGAGATAGGGTTAACAAGCACTAATTGCCTTATTATCATTTAATCCAATTAAATCAATTAATTCCTTTCTTTCTCCAGTTTTGACTTTCGGCACTATCTCGTCCGTCCATTTCCATCATTTCTCTACTCATACCACTTATGGTACATGAGTACTTGTTATGTGTGACTTTTGTCGCATCGGGTGTAACCGCTTTACTCAAGACTCCGAAACGCGATGCCCTCAAAAATGTGTCAACTCCGACCGTCTCTGAATATTACAAAATTTACGCAATAACTAGATTTTTCGAGACCTATCCCAACTGGAAACTGCTTTCATTATCCGAGATCTAGAGAATAAATTACGGATTTTTTTAGCTGAAATTTCAATTTTGTAATCGAAATTACGATTTTGCCCTTATTCCATAATTTGGAATTTCTCGGGTCTTACAATCAAAGCAAGATACAGTCCTTTTCTAGGTACAAGCTACAAATATTTTGAAGAAGTAGCTTCAAGAACGATACCAATTAAATAAATCCAAACATTCGAACTATGAACTTCTTTCAAGTTGAGCAGAAAATAATAATCAACATCGATACATTCCCATATTTGGTTCGCCTTCAAAGTCAGACACAAACAACGCTGACTAACTAATCGTAAATTCACTGAAATTGAATGAACTAAAATAAATGAACTCAGAAAATTTAAATTCATTTAATTGGGGACTGTAATGAAAATAAATAAATTGAAGTTAACCCAAATAAACTTTACACCAAATTATTTGCTCAATCCCCAAAATAATCAGCTAAATGCTACTCTAAAACTAAACAAAAGAAAAGAAAATAAAAAGAAAAATAATATACAAGAGTCTCCACTACCAAGAAGTTCCCGATTACTGGTTACGCACGCTGCCCTAGATGCGTCTATTTATAGATTTTCAAATGATGGGCTGCACTTCTAAGCACTAATTATGGATCCCCAAAAATTATGGCCCAATTAGTAACTTTGTCATGACATAGAAAGTTCTGTTTCGACAAAGTTTTCATCTCTATTTTCCAAAGATCTTGTCGTGGCACACGCCGCTTCGCAACATATTTTTTTTCTCTTCTTTCGACCTCGCCGCGACATAAGTTGGCAAATGTCGACATATTTTTCCGGAGTAGCTGTTCAACTTTATGTCACGGCCAAAGCTTTTCTCAGGTCATGACAATTCTTGAATACCTTACAACATGAATACTTGAATAGTATGTCGCGACAATAAATTATTTGTGGCTACTAAGTTTCTTTTTTATATCGAATGGCCAGGTTTGCGGACATAAGATTCGTACACGACGAGTTTCGCGCTGCCTCGTCTCGCTGTCGCGGACCTAATCGTCTTTGTCCTGGTCGCTGGTTGAACTGTTTGTTGCAACATTAAAGTCTTTGTCGCAACATAATTGTCTTGATTGGTCACATGTCTCTTCCATTTCTTATCGCAACATAAAACTTCTCTGTCGCGATAGAAATCTCTTTCTTAGCAAATTTTATTGTCGCGACAGAGATTTCTGCCTTGTTTTCTTAACTGTGTCACAACATAAGTTTATGTGTCTTTCTTCTCAACTTCTATCGCGACAAAGAGCTATCTTTTGTCGCGAACAAAGCTCATCAGTTTCATGCTGTGTTTTAATACGACTTAAAAATTCTTCGCTGGCGACAAAGTCTCATCTTCATTACCGATTCGAATTCGTGTCACATACATATAATCCGCTCGTCTTCATATAAATTGAAATGTCCGTCAGAACATGGAAAATTCACAGGCAATTTGTCTTGATTTATCTCATTGTTTTTTCTTATTTTCTCGTCATGGATAAAATTTCTCTCGTTGTGACAGTAGCCGCCTTCAAAGCTAACTATGGATTTTTGTGGTTGCGACATAGTCAAGCCTTGGCGTCACACAAAGCTTTTTCTACATCTTCAATTTTTTATGTCACAAATGAGGTTGAGATGTCACGATACGAGTTTCATTGCTATGTGTTTGATCGTTGCTAAGACATGAATTAGAATGTCAGCGACATTATTCCTAAGGAACTTCTCCACTTCTTCGCGCGACATAATGGTCCATCACAAGTACAAAATTATAAGTCTATAAAAAATTATGTCTCGATAGTCTTTATTTCTGGCTTGAGTTCAGCTTGATCCTTGTTGCGACATAACTCCTGCTTGTAATTTAGGATTCTGTCGCGACATTCTGAAACTGTGTTGCGACAAAGAATTCTGCTTTGGCCAATTTTATGCTTTTCTTGCTATAATTATCTCTTTTTCATTTAAAAACCTGCAAAACAAAAAGTTTGTGAACATTTCATAGTTCTGCATCAACATGAATTATAAACTTCTAAAATTATGCCAGAAAAATGGATAAAAATAGATAGCCAGGACTCACGCTGATCCTGCTGGCCAAGCCGAGCATGCACATATACTGGAGTCCGATGCATTTGATGAACTTTTCTGCACTGCATATAGCATATGCATCAGGTAGATTACGATATACACATAATCCCAATAATGATCATTGGGAGTGCATTAGCCTAAACTAATGAAATACTCTAAGGTACCAAGGAACTATGGTAATTACATATAGTGGATTTTCCGTCTGTCGGGAAGGATACAATGATGATAATCGGATCTTGATCTCGTATGAGAGATAAAATCCACAAGATGAGTCTTTACTTGGGGAGGTGGTGTTGTTGCTAGCATCCATCTAAACAAACCTCATCGCTACTCTACTACGGAGTCAAAGTTACAGCTCTTGAATCTACCGTAAAGAAGTCGAGTGTTTAAGGAACTTCCTCGTTAAATTGGGGAATGCAAACAACACCTTCAAGAACCGGGCATCAGATTTCCGCCACAAATATCGACGCAAAGAATAAATCATTCAATGGGGAAACAGACACACTGTCTACTACACGAGGTTGTGGAAACAACCGTTGAAAGATGAATTATTTCATCACTATGTAAAGCTCAAGTGAATTTAGCCGATCATCTAACTAAACCTTTGGCAAGAAAATTAATTTTGGAAACATCGAGTGGAATGGGACTTAAGCCAATGTGAGATTAGCAGTGATGAGAACCCAACCTTTATGATTGGAGATCCCATAAAGAAGGTTCATATGGGTAATAAGAAGTCACTTGTTAATCCTGCTAGCACCAACAAAAATGTTCCTTCCTATGGTGTGGTTATGGTGTACAATTCGTTTGGTACCTGAATTATCCATCCTCTAAGCTTATTCGGACACGTGTTTTGGACAAAAGGAGAACAATTGCTCCGATCATCCCAATTATGGTCCCAGCAATGAGCGAATAAAAATGAGACACAAGTGTAGAAAAAGTTTATAAAAATAAACTTAATGAGAAACCCTAATCAATCAAAGTGAAAAACCTTTCATCTATGACCTTCATTATTACTCCACATCATTTGCCCTAGTTATAACTTGTATGGATAAATATGCTAATTTGATGATTTAAAATAAGGGATATTTTAAACAACATAAAACTTAAAAATAAGAATTATGTAATAAGTTTTAAGTCAATAACTTAAATATAATTTAACTTTTTTTACCGATAAAATATAATTTAACTTAAAATCAACTGAAGTTATTAATTAATAAGTATTAAATTTTACCAAATATCCTTTAAGTTATTACAACTTTTCATTAGCAAGATTTTCTTTATTTTTCTTAAACATAAATTTTGTTTAAGGATTTTGTTCCAACTTTTCTTGATTTTTTTTCTATTTAATCTCTCTTCATTGATTGGCGACAATATCCTAAGTTGATTACTAGGTTCATATTTTTTTTAAATCTTCAATGACAATAACAATGTAATCAAACTCTGGATCCAGACTAGAGAGGACAAACTAACAATTGGAATTTAACCTTAGGGGGCATATAACAACAGAGTTTGTTTGGTAGCCTAGTGGTTTGGAATATTATATTTTGAGGGGCCAAAGAAAAGGTCTGGGTTCGATTGTAGTTAGCTACAAAGACAAACTTTTTGCAAAAAAAAAATTTCGAGGGCATGCACCCCTGAGCACTAGCTAAATCCGCTAGTGTCTAGATCCAAAGACCGAAATACTTTTTCAATTGCATGGAATTAGCTTTAGTCACTATGGTTTTTTATAGGTTTAGAATGATCAGTATTAATAATCTTTATAAGAAAATTAAACTAAGTAATCACCCATGATAATGCAATTTGGGTAAATCTCTTTTTGCAAGGTCCAATTTTTTGCAAAAATAATATGTGACTTTAAATAATGAAATTAAAATGTTTCAATAATCTACTATTATTCTCAATTAATAAGATTCTTCAAGTTATTTATACTTGAATCCTTATAGTTTTAATGAAGCTAAATTATGTTAGATTTATTTAATATCTCAATGGGAGTGTATTAATTATATATTAATTTAGAGTAAAATCAGTTATTAGATGTAAACTCCTCCAAAAATTAACGAGCCATTTTGATATAAAACAACATATTCCTATATAAATCCCATAATTACGCACTCTTGTGGCTCCTTCAAGGGACTTTCCATTTTTTAAGCTTCTTAATGAAACATTTTCATTGATAATTTGAGTAGTTTTCAAAAGTTAAAAAAGATGATCACTCTTATGTCTTTAGAAGCTTTTGATAGGCCTTAAACGTTTTCATATAATAATTGAGGCTTAATTAAGGTAATTTGCCCATTTAATCCATCATCACCTAGCTCACAACAAGAATGCTAAATACAACTGTAAGGCAATATGGGTCCAAACTCAAAGGCCATATTTTCCACATTTATATTAGTTTTACTAAGTTAATAAGTTTCTATTTGGTTAATCGCTTCCCATTTAATATGAATAAGTCTTAGCTATTGATTTTGGTATTTGATGGACGATCACATTTATAAAGGATACACATATATAAATTGGCTTTCACCGCTATAAGGGTGAGCAAAATTCACAAAACAAATTTCTCCATCAAGTTCTTTGCTACATGAGATTAGGGTTAAGGGAGAGAAACCAATTTACAGTCAAAAGCCAATTGGATTCAACTCCCTCTACAAAGATGGTTAATTTTGCATCAAGTAAGTATATTGATATATTTTATTTATGTGACAAATTATTCATTCAAGATCCAATAATTATAATGAAGTGTGAATATGGATGTGATTGTATTCTCTTAAAGAAATATTATGGTCTACATGTGGTATCAGAGCCATAGTGTTCTGAATAAATAATTTGTTCATAAATTATGATTGATTATGAGAAAATATGGATGGTTAGGATTTATGATTAATAACATTGATGATGTTTAATATTTTCTGTAACCTGCATGAACATGATTGTTTATTCATCAATCTTTTGTTTTTTGTTTTTGGTTGAATGGATGCATGTGCACATGCGTTAAATGCACCCAAAAGCATAAAGCCATTTTTAAAAAACATTTCTGACTTGCATTAAAGGAAGAAGGAAAAGTGTAGTCAATATGTTTTTTTATAAAATATATATCCTTTGGCCCAAAAAATTTAGATTATGTTAAAGTTATATATTGAGATGGGATGTAAGCCAAACCCTGTCGGTAAGTGATTCTCCAAGTTCTTTCTATTTCAACTTGCTTATCGATGAAGTTTTGCAAGGTTACGTGAAAACTACGTGTCAGATTATTAGTCCAAATTTATCTTTTGGGTATTATGATGTATTAATTATTTTAAATATTATAATTATTTAATTATATGAAATTAAGATTAAATTAATTTGTTAGTCACCAAAGTGGCTGAATTAATTTTTATGTATGGTCATATGATTTCCAAAATTAAACAAAATGCTATTATTTATGTTAGATTTATTAGTTGATATTAAATTAAGGATTTAATTAGCAAGAAATAGATATTCTATAACTACCAATCATAAAGAGGAATTTAATATTTTCTTGTCAAGTGTATTATAGATATCTAAAGATGCTATGTATATTTGATATGATTTATTTAGTTACCTTGTAAAGTTTAAATGGCATTCTAATTATGATGATAATGATGTGTATATATTGTTTTATTTACCCAAATGAGACCTACAATATATTTTATGTGTTTGATTATCTAAACTTGTTGATTTAGTGACCATTTATGTGTTTGCAACTATTTCTCTACATTCGCATGCTTTTGCTATTACTGTCTTTAATGGTTTAAATTTCTCTGAATGGAGTGAATAAATCAATTTCCACTTAGGTATTGTCACACCCCAAATCCCGGTCCGACCCGATTGGAGGATCCGAATCGAGTTCGAGGCGCGAGATCAAATACTGGGACTCTCTACCTGCTTTATCAGACATTAGTATATCCAAGTCTTATAACTATATCAACATAACATATACAAAAGTCCAAAATAAAACTACCACCGTAGTGGTGTTTACAGTGTCACATATACGTGATCGAAGTCCACTTACATATTCAAAAACCATACATTTACATTTAATGATCGTATGTGAACCCATGATGAACCCCTACCGTGTGTCAGCTCCACGAAATGCTAAGATCAATGCCTCCTTTTTTTCTGTACCTACACGGATTAAAAACCCGTGCTAAGCTTTACGCTTAGTGGGAAACATATATAGTATGCATATACACATTTATATTCAGCATATAACAATAAAGAATATCATAATTTCCATGCATTCATATAATGGACTTATACAATTACTTATGCTTATAACATGTTTATGCCTATTCGGATCTCCCGTAGAACTCATACTTGTACTTGTAGCAATTTATGCTTGTTCGCATCTCTCCCGAGTTACGTAGCTTATTTCTTATATTTTCGATACAAAGTACCTGAGGTACTACTTATCATACAAAGGTACTGTGAGGCACATTCAGATCTTTATTCTTATTCTTTATTTATAATCTTATCCTATAATTCTCGATTGCTCTGTACTGGCATAAGGAAATGAGTAGATTATTATCACAATAAGTAATTAAGGTACAAAGATAGTACCGAGGTGCCAGAAGATAACGCAGAGTGCTAAAGCACCGACAGAGTGTCGCCGCACTAATCGAGTACCGAAGTACTAATGTGCCAAGCACGATCAGAGAGGTCAGTTTACTAATCATAGAGCAATCGGCACAAAACAAAGAGTACCGAAGTACTAATGTGCAAAAGCACAGTCAGAGAGTGCCGTTGCACTAATCAGAGAGTACCGAAGTACTATACGTGCCTGCCCACGTAACAGAGGTGTCGTGTCATTTAATACCTGATCTCTGGCATTCCTACGATTATATGTATTTAGATACTTCCTATCTTATTATTGGGGCATGAACTTTGCTCCATCGTTTCGCCGCCGAGGCTACGAGGTACTACACATTTTTCATTTAATCTCATCCTTTCTATACTTAAGATGTGAATTTTAGCTTAAATACGCAAAAATGAAGAAAAACAAATGAGGAACCACCTGGGCATCGCACCGCCTCACCCGTATCGCGTACCAATTCAGTTCGGGAGGGCTGCATTCCATCGATTCTTCAGCGGTACGGTGACGACTGGTTTCGCATTCCAGACTGCTTTTGTTAGTCGATTGTTTTGACGGCATCGCTCCAAAGGGGTACCGGTACCGGTCTCCGAATTTTGCCCATAAATGGTAAATTTCACCATTTATCATGCACTTTTCTTCCATAGATCACTTCTATGACATCCTTCATCAAAAACTAACATGGAATCCCTCAAAACAACTCCACCAATACTTTTAATTAGTCAAAGAATCCAAGGATTCCTACCCAAGTTCACCCAACTCTACAAAACCTTGGAATTGTGAAGGATTCCATATCCACTTATTGTCAACTGGGGATTTTCAACCCAACTTCCCTTAAATCTAGAGTTAGGATGTATTCCCAACAAAACCCTAGATAAGGGAACCAAAGTAATGTTCAAAGAAAACCCTAGCAATCCATACCCAAGTAGATTTTTGGACAAAATCTTACCAAAATCCATACAAAAGTCATGTATCCATACCTTGGCTTGATCTCTCTCTATTTTCCTCTTCTTCTCCTCCCTTCCCATAAGCCCTTGTTTGGAGACCAAAAATAACTCATTTTTGGTCTCCCTCTTCTATTTATAATTAAACTTTCATTTATTTGCCTTTTTAGTCCTCCAACTCTTGCCCATTTGTATTCCAATTTCCCTTTATTTTATTTTGGCCTCTAATTTTATTAATTCATGTCTTGATGCCCTCTTGACAAATTACACTTGGTCCTGAATCTTGTACAATTTCCTGCTCTAAGTTTCCATGTTTCATTTAAATTTACTAAAAATTCATCTTATGCCTACCAAATACCCTAAACATGTTGAAAACAACTAGGGTATATTTCAGGGTGTTATAGGTATCTTGGATCTTGACTTGGCACTATTATAGGAAAAGCCTACTGACATTATTGATACAAGCAATGAGGTCGGTAGCTTGAATCATGTGCCATGGGACTGATCTAATCAGATTATGTTTCGAAGTTTTATGTGGAATGACTTTGCCAACAACATTAAGTCTACTCTTCCAAAAAGTGTAATAGCTAAGGAATACCTTAAGTTTGTGGAAGAGCGCTTCCATTCCGTTGATAAGTCACTTGCAGGGACACTAATGGCTGAACTCACGACCATGAAGTATGATGGGTCGTGAAGCATGCAGCAACATATACTTGATATGACTAATATTGCAACAAGACTTACGACCCTAGGTATGAAAGTTGATGACTCTTGTAAAACCTAAGAAAAATCGAATTTTTCTAAAAAATGGCAAAACAATTAATTATCTAATAGTACAAAGTTGAAAACTGAAATTTTCTAGATCATGCACGACGAAATGCACTCACCGTTGATTTATCTCTAATAAATCTAGCTACCTGCATAAATTTTGTCAAATTCTAAAACAATCTGATGTCAGCATTTTTTCAGTAGCGACTATGTCTGATTCTGCTGACCTAGATTATTTACGAAAACTTTAAGTCGGAAATTACTTGAGTTAAGTTTATGGGATATGATTTGAAATTGAATTGAGATGAAACATATTGCTTTGGGCCAAAATCGGATCCGAATGAGGGTGGACACGTGGCAAGACGTGGGTCACACATCTAACTTAAACTTAAGTTAGAACAAAAGAGACTTAAGGTAAAAAGAAGGCTCATTTTCTGTTGTCTACATGTGAGAGAAGATAAGAGAGAAAAATGAGAGCCAAGAGCTTCCTTCCAAGATCTACGGAGTTCTGTTGGTCGATTTTCGTCAGGCGAAGAACAAAAGTTCATCGCATCGACGAGGGGTACGCATGGGTACCTAGAAAAAAGGATTTCTCCGAGGATCAAGAAAAGAGATCTCAGGAGATCGAAGTTTTTAGGTTTAGGAGGCTTCCTACCCGTGTATCTTTGCTCCAAGAGGTAGGGGATTCTTCCTACCTTGGCTTACTTTTCATCTTTAGGCTGGGAAAAGAGGGTTTTTCGTTTAAGGGCCTTTTTGGCGACAAAAAACTGGTTTTTCGGGTTCTATTTGATGTTTCTTCGTCTAGGAGAACTTTAGTTCACCTAGGAAAAGGTGTAAATCTTCTCAAGGAATATTGGTTCTTCACCTAGGCGAAGAGAGGGTTTGACCAGGCAAAGGGGTCCGCCTAGGCATGGGCATGTATGCTTAAGTGAGCCCGAGAATAGGAAAAGGGGACATTCTGGTTCACCTAGACGAGGTTGTTGCTCGCCTAGGTGAGCTTGTGACTTGAAACAATGGTCTGTTATGACCTGTTTGGGGTTGGTTTTGTTGCCCGGTTTGTGGGTTGCTTTGGGGGCCAATGTGTGACTTGATTGAGAGTGTCATTGCTTGACTAAGAGTGACATGTTTGGATGTCAATATGTGTGTTCTAATATATTGACATGAGATGGGTATGTATGTGTAAATAGCCATTACATGGCTTGATCAGGTATGTCATTGCCTGAACATAGAATGACATGTTGTATGTGAACTTTGATATATGCTTGTATGATATATTGACATGAATGAAATGATGTATGGAAGTCATATGTGTTAGGTTCCTAATGGCGATTAAGTATACATACACAGAGGAAAAGTTTGAAATTTCTCATTTTTTTAACCCGACCAAGGATCCATGTGATTCGATCAGATGATTCAGGGATAGAAGAATACCTTATTCTCGCTGGAAGATCCTTGTTCCACAGTGTCGTGTGTGCGTCAAACCCTCCCTTGCCAACCGCGTGCAAAGTGATCGCTTCCACCTCTACAAACACCACACGAACGAGCCTCTTCTGAACCGAGAAACGAGCAAGTAGCATTGCTGAGCTCCCACGAAACCCCTAGCCGCCTCTCTCAATTGTGAAAAGCGAATGAATCAATCCGCATGATCCTCGTTTAAATACCAATTTAGCCCAAGGGTTGGTTTTCTACCATTCTATGTGCGCTGACTCCCATAGTCCACATAATGCTGGGTAACGCCCAAAGCCCATTTCTCGAGCCCACTGATCATAATACTCTAGCAAGGCATTATGACCACCCAAATTATGTGGATACATTATTCTCGCCATAACCTAATCCATAATAAATGTCGTAGTCCCTTTGTCTCACGATATCCTAATTGAACACAAGTCATGGACTATGTTTCCCTTGTAAAGTTCAATCAAACAATTTTCTCGACCTCCATGTAAATTGATAATACAAATGGCATTAGTAACCCTTATAAATTCATTTGAGCATGGCCATGCAATTTCCAGTCTCACATGTTTAGGGACTGACGGATATCTCTATAAAATGAGGGATAAATCCCTTTCATCCACTCACGTCCCTCTACATGATTTATTCTATGTCTAACTACAGTCTATATTACCACCCTATTACAGATGATGTTGAACCGTGTCAAAACATAAAGCTCCTCATGTAGAGACCTATGGAGGTGTTTGGTCGAAGGACAAAAAGAATACATTATTATGATGAGAAGTACTTGTGACTTATAATCCATGTAGTAATCTCATGATGGGTTGATGTAGTACAATGTTCACCAACATGTACTTATGAGCTGACTTAATATCATATATGCATGATCGTAGAACATGATCATCGCACAAATTATACTAGTCTTAATTCACTATTGCTCCACCAATAATGAACGACTGGGGATACCTTTAGAATAGTATTCCATTTAAAGTCCGTGGTTCTACTATCAAGTCACACACTTGATGACCATAAGTGGAATCAACTATTCATGGAGTAAATTACCAAATTAGAAATGTAAGATGATAATGAAAATGCCTCTTTATTATTGAAATATGAAAGTAATAACAATTACACTATTGCCCTAGGGCACATCACTAACAATATGTAGGTGATGTGATTGTCCATGACACCCGATAAGTGGTGTGCATTGTGTTATCCATGCAGCTTTCATTATGTATGTGACATGATCTAACATGAAATGGAATATTGCATTGCATATGCATGGGGACATCGCATTAAATGGGAGTGAGTGCACGGTCAATTTAATCGACATCAGGTTCGTGTTTGATCACAGTTCTGCTAATGGACAACGGCCCAAATGCAGTTGCACAATTGAATAAAGTGGTAAAGAAAATATGTGTTAGGCATTAGCAAGCAAGGATAGAAACCCTTCTTGGCCAAAGACCACCAATTATGGTCGACATAGTCCCTAACCCAAGTGAGCGCCGTAAAGTGTCTAGGTTTATTTAAGCATGTGGTGTGACACCAAAAATTCGCTACCCACAAAAAGGCACATGGTTTTAAATATAAAATGATCATTGAGGTGTATCATCCAAAAAGCTTTTGGTTTATAAACAAATAAAATTTATTTTGCAAATGATCAATGGATGTCGTCTAGAATGATGGTTTATAACGCATGGGCTTAGGCATTGTGTGATGGAGTCCATAAGGACTCAGATGTGATGGGAGTCGGTAAGGACTCAGGCATGGTACATGATTGAGTCTCATCTCATTTCATGGCATGGCATGTAGGATTCCATTTAGAATTAGCATGTTGTTTATTGGAATATTGATGAAATGTCGGGTGGTGAATATCAGACAGAAGGAATAAATCTTGTAGGGAGGTATTTTCTACTGGGTGTGGCTCACCCTTTATGGGACAACATTTAAGGTGTAGGGTGTACACCGGTGGACGGCTCTCAATCGAGGCTGTGATTGTTAAAAAGGTCGACATGTGGCCTTAATAAATCTTTTTGTAGAAAGTGCTTGGAACAAACTAGTTCTAGCATGTATTTTATATAAAAGAATTGTAATTAAATTTTTTTTTGGACTATTGTCAATATAGTCGGGTATGTACAATGGTAGAGTCGATCGAATCCTTACTGACCGCTTCTTAAGTGTAATATTTATATTTTCAACTTAAATATGGATGAATGGATTCCGTAAAAGGGACGATCGAGGTGGTGTCGTGCAACTCAAGATCCACAAGTAATCAAAATTGCTTATATCAATGCTTAGGTGCGTGATGACCTAAGGTAGTATTCGCAGTTGGCCATCAATTGACCCCCTGCTTTGGGCGTCACAACTCCTTTCCCGGGTACGCCCATTATGAACCCACACCCAAATTACGGGCCTTTCAATTAACTATAACACTATGAATGATAAGTGGGATGTTAATGAATTGGTCAGTAAGCTTACTCAAGAGGAAACAAGACTAAGAACACAAGGAGCTCATTCAGTAAACCTAGTGGGTCAAGGAGCTGGTAAAGTTTTCAAGCCAAAATCCAAGAAATTTAAGAAAGGAACTACTAAATTACTCAGGTCACTAATGATGATAAGAAGGGAAAGACGGTAGATAAATGTCATTTCTGTAAGAAGGAAGAACATTATTAAAAAGATTGCCTAAGATGTAAAGCATGGTTAAAAAAGAAAGGTATATTCAATGCTTTTGTATGTTTCGAATCAAACTTATCTGAAGTTCCTTCTAATACTTGGTGGTTGGATTCTGGTGCCACTACTTATGTTTCCAATACGATGCATGAATTCCTTACATTCAAGAGCACAAACCTAAATGACAATTTATTATTCATGGGTAACCGAATGAAAGCCCCAATTGAAGGCATGGGGACTTATCGTCTTGTTTTAGATCCCAGATGGCACTTAGATCTATTACAAATTCTCTATGTACCTACACTTTCTAGAAATTTAGTTTTTGTATCAAAACTTGATGTTATTGAGTTTACATTTAAGATTGGAAATGGATGTTTCAATTTATTTAACAAAAATTATTCCCTTATTGGTTCAGGAATCCATATGGATGGTTTATATAAATTGAAGCTTGATGTTAATTTCCCTACATCCTTGATGTGTGATCATCAGAATATTGGAATTAAGCGTAGTATGGTAAATGGAAACTCAGCTTTCTTGTGGCATAAACGTTTAGGTCATATATTGCAAAGATTAGTAAAGAAGGAGATTTTACCAAATCTAGAGTTTATTGATCTGGGTTTCTATGTGGAGTGCATTAAGGGAAAGCAAACCAAACATAACAAGAAGTAATCAGCTTCTTGAAATAATACACACCAATATATGTAGACCTTTTGATGTTCCATCTTTTAATGGAGAAAAATATTTTATCACCTTTATAAATGATTTTTCACGTTATGGATATGTCTATTTGCTTAAAGAAAAATCTCAAGCTATAAATGCCCTAGAGGTGTTTGTTAATGAAGTTAAGAGGCAACTAAACAAAAAGATGAAAATAGTAAGGTCTAATAGAGGTGGTGAACATTATGGAAAGTATGATGAATCGGGACAAATTCCAAGTCCATTTGCAAAGTTCCTCAAAAGACATGGCATATGTGCACAATATACTATGCCGCATAATAATTCTCAACAAAATTATGTGGCGTGAAAAGGCTTAAATAGAACATTAATGGATATGGTTAGGAGTATGATGAGTAATTCCTCATTACCTAAATCCTTGTGCATGTATTCACTTAAAACTACAGTGTATTTGTTAAATAGGATTCCTAGTAAGGCAGTTCCTAAAATTCCTTCTGAGTTATAGACTGGAAGGAAACCTAGTTTGAGACACCTGCATGTTTGGGGTTTTCCAGCAGAAGCACGAGTATATAATCCACATGAAATAAAATTGGATTCTCGAACTGTAAGTGGTTACTTTATTGGTTACCTAGAGAAATCCAAAGGGTATAGGTTTTACTGTCTAAACCATAGTTTTAGAATTATTGAAATGGGTAATGCCAAATTTATTGAGAATTGTGAAGTTAGTGGGAGTGCTAACAAACAAATTGTGGATATCAAGAAATAAGGGTTAATGTTTCATTACCCACAAACATTTCTACATCCATAATTGTTACAATGGTGAACAACATTTGAATGAAAAAGCACCACAAGAAGAACCTAACCCACCACAAACTGACATAAATGAACCGCACAATGTACCAAATAAACCCGTAAGTGGTCGTGAGGTTAGCTATTCGCATTTATTTATGCGGGTTTATCTGCAAGAGTCGATATGATTGTGGCATTGATAATGATCCTGTTTCGCTTTCACAAGCCATTAATGATAAGTCTGATAAATGGATTGATGCTATGAAAGAAGAGTTAAAATCAATGACTCAAAACAATGTCTGGGATCTCGTCGAATTGCCAAAAGGTTCAAAACGAGTTGGATGTAAATGGGTTTTTAAGACTAAACATGACTCAAATGACAATATCAAACGATATAAAGTTAGACTTGTTGCCAAGGGTTATACTCAGAAAGACGACATTGATTATAAAGAGACATTTTTACTTATTTCAAAGAAAGATTTATTAAGAATAATTATGGCTTTAGTAGCTCAATATGATTTAGAGTTACAACAAATGGATGTGAAAACGGCCTTTCTCAAGGGAGATCTAGATGAGGAAGTTTATATGGATCAACCTAATGGTTTTTCCATAGAAAGAAACAATCACATGGTGTGTAAACTTAAGAAATCAATATATTGACTTAAACAAGCTTCCAAACAATGGTATCTTAAGTTCAATGAAACTATCACCTCTTACTATTTTCATGAAAACATTGAGCTATATTGAGCCATATTTGATTGCGAGAAGAAAATAGTCATGCTTAAATGTTCTGATATGTCAGAAGTAACTGTACATGGTATCCGATCTGAACCAATATCGAAAGTTATTTCAGCTATGGAAGCCCGACGTTTTCTGAGAAAAGGTTGTGAAGCCTTTTTAGCTTTGATTCTTGACTCCAAAAGAGAGCAAGTGAATTTAGAAAATATTCCTGTGATTAGGGAGTTCCCTGATGTGTTTCCTGAAGAGTTACCAGGAGTACCACCTGAAAGAGAAGTGGACCTCTTTATTGAAGTAGTACAGGGAACGACTCCTATTTTGAGGGCACCCTACCGTATGACTCTAACTGAACTGAAAGAGTTGAAGACTCAACTACAGGAGCTATTGGATAAGGGTTTTATCCGACCTAATGTCTAACTTCGGGGGTGCGCTGGCTTTGCTTTTGTTAAGAAAGATGGCAATTCTTCTATGTGCATTGACTACCGTGAAATAAAACAAAGTACGCTTAAGAATAAGTATCTGTTGCCAAGAATAGAGGATTTATTTTATCAATTCAAAGGAGCAAGTGTCTTTTCAAAGATAGACTTGCGATCGGGATATTATCAACTCCGAGCAAAAGAGGTTGATGTCCCAAAAACCGCTTTCAGAACCTGTTATGGCCACTATGAGTTTTGGTACTGCCATTTGCTAACCAATGCTCCACAGATGATGACTTGATGAATGTGGTTTTCACCTATTTGGATCAATTTGTCATGTGGTATTTATTGATGATATCCTGGTGTATTCTAAAGATGCACAGGAACATGAACACCATTTGAGGATAGTATTGCAAATTTTGAGAGAGAAAAGTTATTTTCAAAGTTAAGTAAATGTGATTTTTGGATTAAGGAAGTGTCATTCCTAGGTCATATTGTATCTATTTAAGGTATTAGAGTGGACCCAATGAAAATTGAACCAGTTATGAATTGGAAAACCCGAAATGTAAATCGAAGTAGGTTTCTAGGTTTGGTTGGTTATTATCAGAGATTTGTACAAGGATTTTCAATTATAGCATCCTCACTTACAAGATTACTCCGGAAAGGGGTGAAGTTTGAGTGGGATGATAAGTGCCAATCTAGCTTTGAAAGATTAAAAGAAATACTGGTTGAAGCACCAGTGTTGATTCAACCTACTTCGGGTAGGGAATATACTATGTTCAGTGATGCATCGAGGATAGGTTTGGGATGCGTATTGATGCAGGATGGAAAAGTGGTGGCTTATGCTTCACAATTGAAACTGCATGAACAAAACTATCCCACTCATGATTCGAGTTAGCAAATGTAGTGTTCATTTGAAAATTTGGCGACACTATTTATATGGAAGAAAATAGAATTTTCACGATCATAAGAGTCCGAAATATTTACTAACTCAAAAAAGATTTAACGGAGGCAACGCTGGTGGTTAACGAATAAAGACTATGATTGTATAATTGACTACCACCCGGGAAAAGCAAATGTAGTGGCGGATGCCTTAAGTAAGAAAATGATTTCTGCTTTGTCTTTGAAAGATTATGATTGGAAATTTGATTATGAAGGAGCCTTGTTGGCTCAATTGAGAGTTATACCGGATTTGAAGCAAATGATAGCAAATGCTCAAAAAGATGATACCAAGTTACAAGAAATAGTACAATTAGTCAGTACTGGAGACAAGACTGATTATGCCATAGATGAAAGTTGAGGTTTGTTGTACAAGAGCGCATTATAAAAATTTAATGATATGGATTCGAGAAAGAAAATATTATATGAAAGCCAATACCGTTCTTCACTCATGCACCTCGGAGGTAATAAAATGTACCATGATATGAAACAATATTACTGGTGGCGAGGGATGAAAAAGGACATTTCTGAGTATGTGTCTAAGTGTCTGATGTGTCAGCAAAGGAATACCGCACCATTCGGCGATCAATCCCCTTCCAATTCCCCAATGGAAGCGGATAACATTACTGCGGATTTCAGACCGTGTTCCCCTCACCCACGAAACATGATGCAATTCCGATAATTGTGACGTAATGACCAAGTTTGCTCACTTCCACCGCCGACTTGACTACTCCATGGATCGCCTGTAGAACTTTATGTGAGTGAAATTGTCAAATTCATAGGACTCTTATCGATAGTGTCCGACCGCGATCTACTGCTTATGCCTTCGGCTCAAGGAATTACAAATTACTGCACGAGACTGAATTTACAATCGCTTCCATCCACAAACAAATGGACACCCGAAAGAGTGATTAAAGTATTTGAAGATATGCTTTGTATTATGTATTGATTTTCCAAGAAAGCTTGGGATAGGCCCACCATGGCTTAAACAAATTGTGCAGTATCACCCAAAAGACAGATACCTATGAATCTTTGTATGGAAGAAGACGTAGAACCCTATGTGTTGGATGAGTTGGATGAGCATAAGATTATTAGTCCTGATTTAGTAAAAGACACGAAAGAAAAAGTTCAGATTATTCAGCAGAGGTTAAAAGCTGTCAGTGATAGACAAAGGTCTTATGCTTATTTGAAGAAAAAGGATATAGAGTATGAAGTCGAAGACAAAGTGTTTTTAAAAGTATCTCGGTGGAAAAAGATACTCCGCTTTGGAAGAAAAGGAAAACCGAGTCCAAGATTCATCAATTCTTTCGAGATTTAAAGAGCACCATTAGCTACGTATTGTTTGGCACTCCCTCTTGAGTTAGCCAAATTACATGATGTTTTCCATGTGTCTATGCTTCGGAGATATCGTTCTGATACATCACACATATTACAAGTTCAAGATATACAAGTATAAGAAGATTTCACTTCGGCGTAGTTGTTCTAAAGTTATTCTAGATCATGAAATAAGACAAGCCATTTAAACAAGCAAGTCCATAAAAGTAAGCCAGCAACATCACTAAGATGGGAAAGGTTTAACATAGGAGCCGGGACCGACAATGAGGGTACACACCCTCACTTCTTCAGCATGTTTATCCTAGTCACAAGATGTTTAGGTATTTTGTGTATAATTTGAAATTTTCATAATTTAAATGAAACGTGGAAATCGAAAACCTAGAAATAAGCAAGGGTAAATTTGTAATTTGTCAAATCGGGGACACAAAATTCATAAGATAAAAGACGTGGAGGCTATTATAGAAATAACATAACTCAGGAGCAAATATAAAGAGTCAAGGACCAAAGTGCAATAAAAGGAAACTTAAGTCAAAAATGCATTTTGGTGGCCAAACAAGGCCTTAGAATTGGGGGACCAAATACATCGGTCTGCCCCCTATTCGGGGATTTTTGAGAGCAAACGTGAACAGGAGAAGAGAATAAGAAGAGAAAAAGAAAAGGAAGAAGAGAAGAAAGGTATGGAAACCATGTTTTTGTATGGATTCAAGACTTTGAGTATGGAAACCATGTTTTTGTATGGATTCATGACTTTGAGTATGGAAACTTTGAGTATGGAAGTGTTTGTATGGATATTAGTGGTTCCTTTTCTAGGGTTTAGTTAGGAATCCATCCTAACCCTAGCTTATTTGAAAGTTGGGTTGGTAATACCCTATTTTGTATAAGATGAGTTAGGAATCCTCCCTTAGGTATGGATTATTAGTGTAAGATGTATGGATATCGGTTTGGGTGTTAGGAAGTTAGCCTAACTTACAAGTATTTGAAGTAGGGTTTGGAAAAACCCTAATTGCTCTCTATGATTAGTATTGATTGAGTTAGAACACATTTGGGAGATTTTTTTTCTATATAATCTATGAGTTTTCCTTGTTTATTGATTGAAACGACCAAATGAGCAAAAATCTAGGTGCTTCGTTGAGGTCCTACGCTGCGCAGACCCACGCACGGCCGAAGGCCGACGCGCGACTCGGGCCGAATGGGAGGTCGGGCCGCCACTCACGCCGCAGTCAAGGGCTTCGGCTGCCAAAAGCCGAGCGCCTACACCGCGAACGCAGCCACTGCTCACGCATGAAAATTCCGTGTTTTGCTATGTTTTGTTATTCCGTTGTTCCGAGGACTCGCCTATTGGACTAATGAGGACCCCATAAGTGTATGAAAGGGTCCATACATGTTTGTAAGGTAAAGGAAATAGAGAAATTATATCATGCCTCGATGAGTTTGATGTAGGCAAACTTATTGCCCTTATGATAAGATAGTAAGTTCCTGAACACATATAATTGTAGGAATACCTAAGACCATATATTGAATGACACGACACTTCAGCAGGCCGGGCAAGCACGCTCGACGTTGTTTTCGCACTCCTTCTAGTGCTACGACACTTCGCTATATGGCACACATTCTTATCGCGTTTCTTTGGCACCCCGCTAGTGCTACGACACTCGCTACATGGGCAAGCACGCTCGACCGCGTTTTCAGCACTCATTAGTGCCATGGCAACTGCTACGCACAGCACATTCCTGATCGCTATTTCTCAAGACTCCCCGCTAAAGGTTATGACACTTTTGTTACGCAAGGTGCACGTTCCTCCGACCGCGTTCCCGCACCGCCATGGTTCTACTTAATTCCAAGACGTACCATACCTTCCGCAAAATTTATCAGGAACAGGTCCTACCCATTTCTTACTAATTGGCCCAGTAGTCAAACGCTTATACGTAAGAACCGAACGACTCGATAAGAGTAGCAAATGTACATCGCTTGGACTTCAGAGTACCACGGTATTTCGCATAAGCATAAGCTCCGTAGTACCTACACATCAATATAAGCACAAGCTCCAGAATCCTATGTGAGATCCTAATAAGTATAAATATGCTATAAGCACAAGTATATACAAGTTTGTTATATGAATTCATGATGAACTTGGATAATTAAGTATGTTGACTGAAAAGAGTATAAATGCATGTATATGTGTAAGTTGAGTATCCACCTAAGCGCAAAGTTTCAAGAGACTGCTTTAATATGTGTGTACGAGGAGACTCGCGATCTTCCGCACATTGCCGCCAACACACTAAGGAGTACATCATCGTAGGTTTTGGAAGGCCTGATTATAAATGTAAATGTACAGCTTTTTGTATATGTATATGTAAATGGGGACTCATGATCAGATATAAGTGACATCAGAAACACCACTACGATAGTAGTTTATTTTTGTATCCTTTTATATGTGATATTTTGATTCAATTATAAGACTTGACACTCAATGTTCGAAAAGGTATCAAGAGTCTGAAGATGTCCACACCCCTCTGCCTCGCCAGCAGTGTGGAATCGGGGCGTGACAACATGCCAGAATGGATCTCATGATCACAGATCCTCTAACTAAAGGTTTACAACCAAAGACATTTAAAGAACATGTACATAGAATGGGTCTTGGTTGTATGATGATTAATTATGATGTTGTTACAACACTCTTGAGCTCATTAATATGATATGTTTCTAACTTTATTAAGTTAGTCCTTGTTCCTAATGTTTGTGTATACCTAATGATTTGAACAAGAAATCAAGTGTCTTTTAAGATAATTAAGAGGACATTATGTTATTTATATATAACTTATGTGACCTAATATGATAAGTTACTAGTGAAGTATAAAAGGAAGTATGCAATTTGAAAGCGTATGATCGCCATAACTCTCACTATGTGGTTTAATATGTTTAAGGCTGATTATGATGAAATAATGGCACTATGAGATTTATTTTGTGCGCCTAATTTTTACACTATTAAATGTTAATGTTATGAATTGTCGGACCAAGTGGGAGAATGTTAGAATATGGTCAGAAATTCAAAGGCCATATTTTAACATTTAAATTAGTTTTACTAAGTTAATTAAGTTTCCTATTTGGCTAACTGCTCCTATTTAATAGTGGAATAAGTTTTAGCCATGGATTTTGGTATTTGATGGATGTACCAGGTTTATAATGATACACATTGTGATGCCCCAAATCTAGGGGTCTAGTTGACAACCCGTTAACCTGTAATTCCTATGGATTGGGTGACCCGATACTCACACCTATGTCCATTATCGATACATATTCACGTACCCGTGAGAGTCTCCTTTGTTCGCAGAGCTCTACCCAACATACAGCCTATATAACAAGATAACAATTTATCTAAGGCATCACTCAATGTGTCCATCCGGTCCATATCTCCCAACATAACATCCCTCATCACAACTGTCAATATTTAAATTTAAACATAAAAATAAAACGCTTAATTGTACCCTAAGAGTCCGATCAAGGCCCTCTACCATAATTACATACCCGATTATTTGTATTAATAAATCCTCCAAAAGAATTCTAGTTCACAATTATTTTAAGACAATATTAATGCTACTAAAGCAGTAATACCAAGGCCACACATCTACTCTCTTCATAATCACCAATACCATATAGAGTTGCCTTCCCGTACACCCCTATTCCGAGTGTCCCAAAACTGGTGAGCAATGCCTAGTAGAAAATTCTCCTACAAGGGCTACTCCCACCTAAAATGCACATGACCAGAAACTAATTTAAAAATGTCCAATCACATTCCATATAAGTAATCCAATCCTATATAGAATATTACGTGTCATGCATGAGATGAGACTCCTCATGCCCACAACCCGAGTCCTGATTGACTCCCTCACACCTGCAATGTCAAGTGTGAAAACAAGTCATTGGTGTTTCACTCAATGACTTAAACTATTAGACAACCCTTCGATATTTATTTTTATTTATCAAATCTCGTGTGTTTATTTGGGTTGCGAATTTTCGAGGTCTCATAGTACTTCGCATGCTTTACGAAACTTTTGCGAACTTTCATTACTGGATACATATGTCTGACCAAGAATAAAATTTGGGTCTTTCACCCTGGGGGGATTTGCCCCATCTTGCTTCACCCAAACACACGTGATTTATTATTATTACTATTTTTTACACAACCGTGACTCTCGATTTTGGACGTTGTCCCATTTCCGAGCTCACCACACATTCACCAAGAATGGTGAATAACCAACACCATGCCCACACACTTGACTCGACGCGATGTGACCGTGCATATGAAATGCAATCATGCTATGTCATGCTACATGCAACATTTATAAATTCTGGATAGTTATATTTCCTACATATAATTTCCGTTCATCACCATTTCCATGTTAATACATCACGCAAGCACATATTAACATGACTTTTACACACAACAGCATGTTATTCATTTTTCCATCAATAACACACAAAATGGCCCAAATCTCGGAGCCACATAAACAAGGCACTTCTACCTCTAATCCATTATGAACCATTTTTGGTTCCATCAGAAAACAAATTACGTGATACCGAAAACCCAACAAACCAAGACATTAGTTCCGGATTAAACCACCAACATAGTTCGAGGTCGTCCGAAACAGCCGGGGGTCTTCACCGACCGCCCTAAAACAGCCTTATAAAATTCAAATGACGGTCTCAAAAATGTTTCTGTGGATTCACTGACCGGTCCCGAAAACAGTCCCAAAAATTAAGTCCGGATTGTTCGAAAATAATCCTAAAAATTCAACCTAGACTATCCGAAAACAAATTCAAAATTCAAAATTCTGCATCGTCTCGAAAAACATTCCAAAAATTCCCAAACTTCCTACACCTATCCCAAAAATTTGTGGATCGGAATTTACTGGGCCTCACTACTCAAAGAAAACCCCAAGCCATTGGGTTAGCCTTTAGCAAAGATCAAGTTGGAAAATTTCACCGTGAGTTTGACGAAACTCCAAGATTTTGGTACCACAACGAAGCTTCATGGCTACGCGTGATCAATTTTTCTTCATCCAACTTAAAAACATGGCCTCGATTAGATCTTGTAGAGAAGCAAAACCCCTTTCTCCTCTCTTCTCTCACTCACTCTATTGCTTTTGCCTTCCCAAATGTATTTCCCATTTTTCCTTTTTCTTTTCTTCATTTATTTTTATTTTATTTTTATTTTTGTATTTATATTTTCCTTATTTTTTTATTTTCTTGTTTTATCTTTCCCATTAATTCCCTCTACTTAACACGGTCGAATGTGAGCCATTCACACAAAGTGCACCACATGTCATGCCATGTGTCAAGCACGACACTGATGTTCAAAAACATGAAATTTCGACCGCCTTAATCACGAAATTACTCAGGTAATTCAGATTGTGGAGACGACCAACTAAGTCCGCTTGTCATCCAAGATCTAGAAAATTTTCGATTTTCAATCGAAAATACCGTTTTATCCTTTTTCAGAAAAATTGAATTTTCCCGAATATACCCTTCCCAATGCACTTCGGTCCCGAAATTACTAACATACTAGCACACACAAACACATGCATATGCAAAGAATGTTCTAATGCAAGTATTGCACCACGCACCTTCTGGCCCTCAACAGAAAGATATTAGGTGGCCCGCATCGTGTCCTCGCGTTCCCACGTTGCCTCCTCCAGTCCTCGGTGTTGCCACAACACTTTTACTAACCGCACGGACTTGCATCGCAAAACCTAATCTCGGCTATCCAAGATACGCACTGGTCCCTCTTCGAAGGTCCCATCAATATCAACAATAATCTCTCCCTAATACACTACATGAGCTAGATCTGGAGTATACTTCCAGAGCATGAGATGGAACACCCTTATGGACACCCGATAAACTCATGGTCGCGCTTCAACCGATATGTAATTATGCACACCCTCTCGAAAGTATCTCGGGCGGCCAAATATACCTCAGCACTGGGGCCATTAACCGCCACCCTGTGCATCACCTTCGAGAAGACGTGATCACCCACCTTGAACTCTAGTGGTCGACGCCGTCGGCCGACTTAGCTCTTCATCGGGCCATCATAAGAAGACCCATATCAAACCCACTCTAAAGGTGTCTCTAATCGACCCTGACCACTTGACCTTCTCCCACCTCTGTTAAACAAATCGGAGATCAACATGGCTTCCCCTATAATGCCTCATAGAGTGCCATCTGTATACTCCTGATAAACTGCTTGTCAGAAGTAATTCCACTACGTAAATGCTTCTCCCAAATAATTTAAATTCCAGGACACATGCTCGTAGCATGTCATCTAAACCTATAAGGTCCTCTTCGATTGACCATCGGTCTGTGGATGAAAAAGCGGTGCTCATCATCCACTACGTGCCCATGGCCTTTTGGAAACTCTTCCAAAATTGTGTCGTAATCTGGGATCTCTGTCTGATACTATGGACACTGGTGCTCCATGTACTTGGATAATCTCACAAATATACAATCGATGTAATTCCTCCACGCGGCGGCCATCCGCACCGCGAAAGTTGTGCCGACTTTGGGCCAGCCTGGCCCCCATAATCCACACCGCATCACGCCTCCGCAATGCTCCGCGGTGCGGGCTCGCCAAAGTCCATCGTGACATGCTCCCACTTCTACTCGCCACTCTCCAATGGATGAGTAGCCCCCAATGGGCTTTTATGCCAAATTTTACCCACCAACACATGAGAAACCGTCGAATGAAATCTCTAATGTGTCGCTTCATCTCGCTCCAGTGATACTGGCGACTGATTCATTAAAAGGCCAAGTAGGTGTTCGGAATCAACAAAATTTATAACCTAGGATTCCTACTACTGACGTAGCAAAGCTTACTGCAAGATAAGGCTCTGTGGTCGAACACGTGGATGGGTTTTCTTCATGAGAGAGGAGCCATGTTGCATTGAAATGTTTTCTCCCTTGACAAAGGGTGTAGAAAACAATGTGAATGGTTGCAAGCTAAAATAACTGAAGTGAAAAGTTAAAAGAGAAATCCTTTAAGTCTCGGGCCACTGGGCTAAAAGTTCTAGGTTAACTATCATGTGCTCGGGTCTTTTTCTTCGCGTTTGGGAGCATGACATATAGTCATTTCCTAACCCGACTTTCATTAATCTATAAACCTAAACCCTAATAGTTTTCTTTGAAAATAGCATTTCATTAGGCATAAATGTTCCAGTGCTGAAAAAACACATCTCAAAACACTACCCTACGATAACTAATAGGAGACAACTAAACAGCCTCAATGATCTAGAGGAAAGTATCCACTGAACCCAAAAAGCTTGCCAAATACACATTAAAGATAGCATGCTTAAGAGATTTTAACCTCAGTGCACAAATACCCTAAAATACAAACATAAAGAACATGAGAACATGCAGCTAACCCAAAAACAACACCCAATGGCCTTCCCTTCGTGATCAGTATTAGGCTAAGCATCCCTGATTTGTCAAGGGTGCTCACACAAGAATGCAAGAGCGAAGGGAGAAGAAGAGAAAATCAATAATGCTAGAGGAGGAAGCTTCGTGTTTCACCGATTGATTGAATGACAAGTTGATTTAATACAAGTATGGTTATTTGACACAGTTCGCAAAGAGAAATTACAAAGTGTATTAAAGAATCAAAATTACATATGGGCAAACTTGTATTAAAAACCACCAACAAGCGGGTCAAAAGCACAGTGAGTAGTGTTCTCAAGTTGCCAAAATTGGCAACTCCAAGGAATTTCAGTTGCCAAATTTGCAACCCCAAAAATTCAACATTATTTCCTCCATTCTTATCAAATTCTGTTCGAATTTCCTCCGTTTGATCACGCATCCTCGAATTCTACTTTAGGTTCATCATGTTTGAGCTAATTTGAAGAAATAAGCAGACTGAATTCGCAAAACCACCAAAATAGCTACAAAATGTGATTAGTATCAAAGCTCTGACTCGAATATGTCAATTGAGTTATCAAGTCGATTAGTACACAAAAGCATAAAAACCTGCTATAAACAAGGCTCAATATTGCACTATTTGGGTACTAATCACTCCCCCCAACCGAAATATTGCTAGTCCCTTAGCAATAATAAAAAAAAGGAAGGTCATGCAGGATATGTTTTTGCAAAAATGGACTGTCTATTCAAAAGGTATGTGCAATTAATGTCTAACCTTTAGTATGACAAATTGGGACTCTGTATAAAAACTAGTTTGAGAGAACAAATTCCATACAGGAATAAGTTTCAGTTCAGCATCTATTCCAATGGAATCAGCCTGAATTTCCACCAAAATCTAAGTGTTTTGCATCGCAAGTCCAATAAGCTACAAGACTAGCTCTCCCCAACCAAATCCATCATCGCAAACCTTAGACATCGACCAACCTAAATAGATCCAAATTTCCACACTTATTTCATACTTCTATTGTTTTGTGGTGCAATGCCGAAACTCAACTCACCAAAGTCCGTGGTAACTGGATCCACCGACGACCCCAACCAACTAAGGTCTTCAGGGCATCAAGGCATGATCTTCGACCACAAACTCTTCGTGTTTCACCCTCGACTTCGAATGATTTTGAGAATCCAGCACCTGCAACTCTAAACTCTACCCGGCCCACCCATGTAAAGAAGTACTAAGCTCCATGACTCCCAACCGCCGGGCTTAGGGCAATCAGTTTTTAAAGGCTTTCACTGCACTCTGACCGCATCGTAGTTTCACATGCCGCCGCGCTTTACTTATCTCTTTCTTTTTCGTCTTTCTTTTTCTTTGAAGAATAATATTGGCCTTCATTCTGGGAACCTCTAACCCATTACGGGTCACCAATGGCTTGGTATTGTTTTGGTAAAGTAAGGAGGCGCTTCAAATTTAATGATGAAAACTAATGTGAATCAGACACGAGACTGGTGGAAGACAGGGGTAATGTGGTCTTCAACTGACCAAAATTCAATCAAGCATGGAACGATTCCTAGCAATTTGGTATCATGTTATGCTAGCTTTTAACTTTTCAGAACTTACAGAAAGGCAAAATCATAAATATAGGGTCAAAATGAGATGCAAAAGTGTAGAAAAATAGATTTGTATTATATATATCAAGGTGAATTTACAAAATTTTTTTGACTTTTGTAAAGAAGTAAATGAAGAAGCTCTATATAAACACAAAAGGGCTTACTGGCACGGCACAAGTAAACTAAAACCAAAAGTATGAACATCACTTCCAACACCAACCCGTCCGCAATGGAACGAAAGTTACTGGAGGAAGTGGTACCCTCAATCAAAGGGCCGGAGAAGGCTTCATCCCCGGCCCGCAGCCGAGGCCGCGGCAGTATAAAGTCACGCACCGGCCACATCCAGGAAGCCGCTAGGCCGACGGTGAGGCCACTCAAGCCGGGGAGGGAGGCCGAGGCCCGAAAGGTGTGTTCATGTGAGACAAATGGAGGCTATGGCTCACGCATACGCCGTCCCGGGATTCAGGCACTAAGCTCTGGCAGTGGTCATCCTTTCTACCAAGGGCTCGTGAAGCTACAAATGAAGCTGCTCGTGGGCCGAGAATGCTGACCGCCTCCGCGAGTTAGGAAGTCCCCGCGCAGAGGGTACGGCCATGGGGCTATGTGGAGGCTCGCCCTCGGCTATATCTGGATCAGAAAGAATGGGGCCCGAAGTCCGTGAGAGGCAGGCACGGAGCCCAGACATCAACTGAGCTACCGGGGAAGCACCGCGAGCCGGTGACCTGAGGGATATCAGAAACCGGGTCGGAGGTTCCCCAGTGTGCTCAACTATAGGGGACAAGTCCACACGAGGACTATCATCAACCGGCCATCCTCAACCGAATCCCGGAGTGGGGGTAGCATGGAAAGCCTAAGGCCCGGGCCCGCCATCGAACACGGTAAGGCGGCTCACACCGACGACGCTCTATACGAGGTTTCCTGGTACGGAACCCAATATGCTCAAGCACTCGACATAATAAAGTAGGAAATAGAAGAGGCAAGGACTCCGCCAAGGTGACTGGGTATGGACCGCCCTCAAATGGAATAATGAGGTCATAATTAGCTCCGTCGGGCTGAACCAGTATCCCTCTGAAATGCGATACAACACCTCCAGGATAGCTCCTCCGTACCATATGCTTGCTGAAACATATTGCACCAAACGGGTCTATAAGAAGCATACCTACGTACCGAATAATAATCGACCCACCAAGAGAGTCCATGAGGTTTCGACCATCTCCTCGGGTCAAGGATGGGTCCATCGGCCCATAACCCGCCGCATTGCCGAAATCACTAAGTAGATGGAGAGTACTGCGGATACTCCGAGGTCTGGCATCCCCGCCCGTCGATAGAAAAAATGAAGAGTATTCGGGCCGGGCCTCTCGCCTCCGGATGCCGCAAGATGATGTAACTCCTAAGTGGACGACCCAAGGATACAGTACCGACACGACACCATGAATGGCCCACGGTATCAGAGGAGAAGGATGGAGTCTCTGAGCCCCGAATCCACTGCAAATGCCTGGAGATCATAATACACCCCATGGAAATTCCTATCCCGACAACCAACATTCCCGAGACGGGTCGCAGTGGCGCAGGTCGCCTCACGATGGACCCCGAGATGTGTCCGGGGTCTCTACACACCTGATAATGTGGAGAGGGCTGGCCACTCGATCTCGATGTGACGACTCACCCGACGTCCGGCCCTAACATGACCCGGCCGGCCCGATACGAAGGAGCGAGTGGAGTGGGCCTAACCCGAGTATGATATCTCCTAGTACACAGCAGGAGGAATCCTCAAAGAACACCAAGAGTGTGGGCAGGGAAGCACGCACACATGCATGCCAGCACACTCAGTTCGCTCGCAATGCAAGCAGAGGGGTTAGCTGAGAGTCATGGCAATGGATCACGGTGGGGAGTACCTGGTGCACCCGCGGCCCGAAAGAGTGAGCCTCTTCTTCGTCATTTGGACTCGAGGGAAAGGCCTAGAGAGAGATGAGATTTAAATCGGGAAATGATGATTTCAGGAGTTTGAAATGAAATGGAAAAGGGTTTATAAAAGTTTATGAGGTGCTGAAGACGTGGAAAATTAACGGCTTTTAATGACCATAAATCGAATGGCTCAAAAGATTAGAAAATTTAATCGTGAGCGTAAACTGAGGGTCACAGAAACAAAGAGTCACAGGAGGAGAGAAGATCGAACACAAAAGCAAGAGTTGCTTAAAAATTTCGTTATGCTGCTTAAAATTTTCGCAACTTGCGAAAATTTTCGCAACTTGAGAAATTCTCAGACAAATTTTTACCCTCCCTGTACTGTACTGGTACACCTTCAACAAAACGAGACCAAAAACTATTAGAAGTTAAGCTTAGAAAATAAGAAAATTAACAAAATTGAAATTAAAAGTTATTACAAAAATCCTAATTTAAAAATCAAGTAAAACAAAGACAAAAAAATCTAATTAAAATTTGAGGGTTTCAAGTTCCTACAGAACCACTTCGTGATGCCGATAAGATGTCTCATAGCCGAAGGAGAGAAGCTCCTATGCTTGGTCGTGGAGGGGCGCGCCGTAGTTAAGCCCAACTTCGCTCCGGGTCGTTAGGCAGCATTATGCTCTCTCGTGGTGCCGTGGCATGACAGATGCGTGAGGGTGACCGATGCGCTGATCCTTCAGTCAACCGTCCTTGTTCTCAATTGATTCTTCTTGCAGTTCTTGAACACTGAGTTTTCCTTTACCTGTGCCACTTAGGCAGACTTCTTCTGGCTTTTGCTCCTTAACTCGCCTTGCTTATCCTCAAGTACTCAAGGAAAATGTCAGCCCAATGTCATGTCACAAGCATGAGTCAGACACCATCCATATAGCTGATTATAGCATTAGCCGTGGGCCAAAAAGCAAGCCCCAAGTATGATGGGTACTCGTGAGTGCTCTCTACCATCGCTCGTATCAAGAACCACAAAATCCACCTGATAGAAATTATCTACCTTACCAAGACATCCTCAACTATCCCCTGCATTTTCACCGATCGATCCGGCTAAGGATAAGGTGATGCTAGTAGTTTTACCCCCCAAACCTAACTCTCGCATCGAGTAAAGAGTTGACATCGGCTCCTAAATCCAGAGTGCCTCGGTTTACGCAGTCCCTCCAATGTCGACCGAGATGGGCGGGGGATCCCGATCTTTTGTATTTCAACAAGCCATGACTGACATAGAGTCGACTTGCTCGCTAGTGAAAGCCTTCTTATTAATGCCCAACCCTTTTTGACTGCGGCACAAGTCCTCGAGAAATTTCATAAGTTTGAACCCGCTTCGATCATATCAAGGTGGGGATGTTCACTTGACTCCGCCTAGCACTTCAGGATGCCTTCGCTTGAGTTCTTTTTTACCTCTCGTTTCGGGAAACGGTAGGGGCATGGCTTTCTTCATCGAATCTTCTTTTGATGATTATGTTCAAATTGCCTCCCTGCTCTCTTATTTTTCCACGATTCGGGGTATCGGCGCTTCAATTCTTACCACTTCTCAAAGTGATAATGGCTTGACTCTATCCATCTTCGGTGCAATTTCATTGGCATAACTTAGTTCATGCACTTCTAGATTGGGCGTTGAACCGAAGGAATCTCCCTTTTTCCCCGCGACTTCATACGATCGTCAAGCATCATTGATAATCGTAAAGGTATCGATTTTTGATTTGTGCTTATGAAGCCCATCAATCTTTTGTCTATAGCTTTTACCTTCTCTATTCTTGGTTTATCTAAGCATTGATAGTTTTCGCTTCCTCTACAAAATTCCCCACCACCTCGCTAAATTCATGACGGCCCGTCAAATGTGTGATGAAACTGTGGATGTTGCTTGGCGAGAGGTGGACCTATACTATTGCTGGGCCGATTGTGGCCCCCGGGAACATATACAGAGGTTTTAGCTTCCAGATGTGCTGGGGTGATTCTTCCAATTGGGATTATATGTATTGCCATACTGGGCATCACTGGTGGCTCATTGGCCCACAACATTTGCATTTTCAAACCATCAAACCCTTACCGAGGGGAAATTGACACCCTCTCTCCTCGATGATCAGATTGACAATTGAAACATGGTCAAGAAGTATAGATGCCCCGCCACGCCCTTATCTCCAGGATTTCGTCGAGTTCTTCCATCCTTTTGTTTAGGGTGGACAGCTTAGCCTTGAATTCCACATCCTCCGTCAGTGAATAAATGTCTCCCCTTGGATTACTATTGGTTTCATTCTCTCAATCTCCCTCGGTCTCGCCATCCCATCCCTCGAGGTTTCACCACGTAGTTCAGAAAGCCCATTGCTTCATCGATTTTTATAAGGAAGTCCCTCCACACATGGTCTTGTGAGTCAAGCTTCATGGAAGGGGACATTCCATCGTAGAAATGGTTCACTAGCATCCATGTATCAAAGCCATGATGAGGGCATGCACTGATGGTTTCAAGATATCTTTCCCACCATTGATAAAATTTCTCACTGTCATGAGCTGCAAAGGTGTAGATCTTCCTCTTTAGATTGTTGGTCTTATGGGCACTCGAAGAACTTTCAAAATTCTGGGCTCGCAGCCTTCACCCCCGCCCCGATGGTTCTCGCCTCGCGTGAGTTAAGCCAAATTTAGCCTTATTCAGGGTCAAAGGGAAGCCTCTCAAATAGCAAGTCCATATCGAAGGCACCTTCCTTAAAAGTCGTGCAAACTTCCTCAAAATCCTGAATGTGTGTGTATGGATTTTCATTTTCCATACCATGAAAAGTCGGGAGCAGGGGCACCAAATAAGGTCTCACTGCCACATCCTCTGCAGGGGGTATAATGCATGAGGGTGCACTCACCCTTAGTGGGTGTATGTGGCCCCTCATCAATCTATATGTGCATCGTTCCGCTACTGGCTCCCGCTGCTCTCGTGGGTCCCATCTAATCAGGTGTGCGGTGCTAACTTCACAACCCTTCTTCACTGAGGCACCTAGCCTTTCCACCGTCGCAAGAGCTGGTCCCACCCGCATAAGCCGCTATGATCACAATTCACAAGCAAGAAACCAACAAAACTAGACTAACAAAAAAGGTTATCGGGTTAGCTAAAATCAAAACAATGGTAATACCGCATTGTGGAAGTCTCAAACTCCCGTTAGTTGAAATCTTCAAATTCCCCTACAGTGAACTACAAGTGGGGAAAAATGAATACAATAAAAAAGAAATGAGATTGCACCAAAACATGTGATGTGAATCACAAGTTCACTGTTTTTCTCTCTCAATAGGGCACCATCCCCAGAAATGGCGCCATTTGATTCGTTAAAAGGCCAAGTAGGTGTTCGGAATCAACAAAATTTATAATCTAGGATTCCTACTAACATGTACAAAGCTAATGCAAGATAAGGTTTCAGTGGTCGAACACAGATGTGTTTTCTTCATGAGAGAGGAGTTACGTTGCATTGAAAATGGTGTTTTCTCCTTGATTAAAAGGTGTGTAAAACAAGTGTGTAGAAAACAGTGTGTGTGAATGGTTGCAAACTAAAATAACTGAAGTGAAAAGTTAAAAGAGAAATCCTTTAAGTCTCGGGCCACTGGGCTTAAAGTTCTAGGTTAACTGTCATGTGCTCGGGTCTTTTTCTTCACGTTTGGGAGCATGACATATAGTCATTTCCCGAATCGGATCTTCATTTAGCTATAAAACCTAAACCCTAATAGTTTTCCTTTGAAAAATAAAGATTTCATTAGGCATAAATGTCCCTAGCAAGGAAAACATCTCAAAAAACACTACCCTACGATAACTAATAGAGACAACTAACGGGCCTCATGGATTTAAAAGAAAGTATCCACTCGAACCCAAAAGCTTGCCAAATACACATTAAAGAGAGCATGCGAGAGATTTTAACCTCGTGAGAAGAAGCAAAGCACAAATACCCTAAAATACAAACATAAAGAACATGAGAACATACGCCCAAGCTCAAAAAACAACACCCAGCTGGCCTCTCCCCTTCAAGGAACAGGTATTAGCTGCCATCCCTTGATTTGTCATCATCAAGGGGTGTTTGGCTACCAAGGAAATGCAAGAAAGTGAAGGGAGAAGAAGAGAAAATCACCAACAGCAGAGAGGAGGAAGCTTTGTGCTTGACTGATTGATTGAACGACAAAAAGTTGATTTGATTACAAGCATGGTTGAGCTTATATAGGCTTAGTAAAGAGGAAATTACAAAAGTGTATTAAAGAATCAAAATTACATAAGGGCAAACTTGTATTAAACCACCAACAAGTGGGTCAAAAGGCCAAAGGGAGTAGTGTTTGCAAGTTGCCAAAATCAAGGCAACCCGCAGGGCCTTCGCAGCTGCGAAAAATTGCAACCTCGGAAATTCCCTCGCAGTTACTTAAATTCCAGTGTGTTGCCAAATTTTGCAACCCCAAAAATTCGATACGCTTGCCCTCCATTCTTCAATAAATTTGCTCCGAATTTCCTCTGATTTGATCACGCATCCTCGAATTCGGCTCAGGTTCATCATGTTTGAGTCAATTTGAAGAAATAGAAGGTATTCGACCTGCAAAACTACTGAAATAGCTACAAAATGTGATTAGTATCAAAGCCGGGACTCGAATATGTCAATTGAGTTATTGAAGTCGATTAGTACACAAAAAGTGCATAAAACCTGCTATAAACAAGGCTCAATATTGCACTATTTGGGTACTAATCAGCGACGAAGATCACAGTACGTCT
This sequence comes from Tetrastigma voinierianum, assembly GCA_016808115.1. Lineage (NCBI taxonomy): Eukaryota > Viridiplantae > Streptophyta > Magnoliopsida > Vitales > Vitaceae > Tetrastigma > Tetrastigma voinierianum. The sequence continues at coordinate 490,360 of JAEQBH010002271.1, read as the reverse complement.
TCGTGCCACCTGGATGCACAACAAAACGAGAGTAGTGGAATTCCCTGAGGATCTCCTCTCTCAAAGAGTTCAACTGGGGGACCACAACCCGCTCCCTATATCGAATACTACCATCTGTGTGGATGCCCTAGCCTTTGTTAATTGCACTCACCATACCTGGGCCCTTGTCGATCGATATCTCCGCGCCCCGCCCCCCGGGACCAATCACCCCTCGGGCCAGCAGGGACTGCAAGATAGCGACCAAACTCCCTAACGCCCCCTAAGCTTGATCACGTACACAAATTTCTTAAACTCATTCCATAGTCTCAAGCATTCGCCATTCCGAGAAGCTACACTAGCCAAGATCCCAGTGACTTCCAACCGAGCGCATCAACAGACTACATTTTGCCTTTACCGTATCGGTAATGCAAAGTGAAATCATAATCCTCCGTGATACTCCATCCATCCGCGTTGCTCCCCGCTGAGGTCCCGCTATGTGAAAAATATACTTCTCGTGACTCTCGTGGTCCGATAATACTTCAACCGCTTCACCATACAGTAGTGGCGCCTAAATCTTTAAGGCAAAGACAATGGCCACCAACCCGTGCCGGGCGTGGTAAGGTAATGGTTTCATGATTCTTTAGTCAGTCTGAACCATAAGCTATAACCCTCCCAGACTGCATCAAGACATCCTGGGGCCCCCTTCCCTGTAGGCATCACGCGCACACCGCGGTGGGCCTCCGTCCCTATTCCAGACCATCGACAGGAGCTGTAGTAAGCCTCCTTTTCAATTCCTGGAATGCCTTCTCACACAAGTCATCGTACTCAAATTTGACCTCCTTTTCGGGTCAATCTCATCATAGGTGCAGCTAATCGAGAGAAGTCCTTAATGAATCTCCTGTAATACCCTACGAGTCCTAAGAAACTATGTATCTCAAAGAACGACTTCGACGACTCCCCACAAATAAATAATCGCTCAACCTCTTCTGCCAGTCCACTAATACACCGTAGTTTGCAATTACATGTCCCAAGAATCTCACCGCAAGCTAAAACTCCTCGTACTTACTCGTACTGGCATACAACCGATGTTCTTGAGGGCCGAAGAACAATCCTCGGGCAATCCCTCATGCCCTCCTGCATTGGGAGTAGATCAAAAATCAAAATGTCGTCCACAAAGACTGACGAACTGATCTAAGTAGGATTGAAATACACTATGCATGAGATCCATGAATGTCGTTGGAGCATTTGTCAAGCCAAATGGCATCACTATGAACTCGAAATGCCCATACCGCGTCCTAAATGTTGTCTTTAGGATATTTCCCCCCCTAACTCTCAACTGATGATAACCGATGCGAAGGTCTATCTTGGAATAGACTCACGCCCCTCTTAGTTGATCAAACAATTCATTAATCCTCGGTAAGGGATACCGATTCTTAATCGTAACCTTGTTCAACTGTCGATAATCAATGCACAAATAAGGGTCTTGTCCTTCTTCTCAAATTAACCGAGCGCCCCATGTGTGAAGTGCTCTGGCCTATTGAAGCCCTCATTCAATAATTCATGCGCCGGGTCTCAGCCCTCAACCAAACACGCTGTCATCCATGAGGAGTCATAGAAATGGGCGACGTACTAGGGTGTGACTCAATGACAAAGTCCACATCCCTATGCGGAGGTAACCCCGATAGCTCATCCCGAAAAACATCCTCATACTCGCAAACCACTCGAGGTAGTCTCAAATCCCGTCTCCCCTCATCCTCTAAGGTAAGGCTTGCTAGCCAACCCATTAACTGTCCACTTCATCTAGAGTCATGCACAGTCTAAGGTAAAGCATCATGCTTCGGGCCGAAAAGCCACACGACTGCTGCCCATTGTGTAGGGCAATAACTTTCTTACTATCACGTCACGATCACTGGACATGTGCCATCAACCAATCCATGCCAAGAATGATATCAAAATCTGATATGTCCATTACCAGAAGGTCCACCATGAGCAGAATCCCTGAGATCTCTAACTCATAATCCCGACATATCTAATCAACACTCACCCTTGTTCCTAGAGGAGAATTCACCTTCAACGGCTATTCCAAGGTTTCAACCTCTAAGCTCATATCGAGATTTCTCTCATTATCTATTTAGCAGTACAAATGCCAACCACTAATAGACATCAACATCCTGAACTATTCCGTTCATCCATTTTCCGAACTCTTAAGGTTATGTTTTCTAACCCTAGTGTTCATCTTTTCTTATATACATTCTACAATGTATATAATTCATGCAATTTGTGACATACAATCACACAATCACAATCACGTAGCACACAACATGAAAATGTACAATGCATGCAATGGCCTAAACCCAATGCCCATCCTTTTCCTAGGTAACCACATACCTATGTTTTGATATACAAACTAGGACACCAGAACTCAATGAATCTAATGACCTAGACCCATATCCATGATTAGTGCCCAAAAAGTGCTATTTTGAACCCTATTTTTTATAGGTTTTGAGCGCTTTTTGTGTACTAATTATTATAATTAACCCAATTGACATGTTCGGGTCCCTATTGCGCTTCTAATTGCATTCCGAGGCTGCTTTAGCTGGGCAGGAATGGAATTGGAAGCCAAATTATCGTGTCAATCCAATCATAACCAAAGTCGGGGTTGATTTCCATCAATTTCATATGGTCTTTATATCAATTTCAAAGAATCGAATGAAGAATTTTCAAAGCAGAAGAAAAATAGAAAAATAGCAAGCTGCGTGATGCAGATGCGGTGAAACAAAGTGGGCTAATGGAATAAAAGAGCTACAGGAGAGAAACCCGGATTTCGATGTGCGAATTTTGGCTAGGCTACGTAAATTCACCGTTGATAGCGAAATTTCTCAATTTCGCTTATTCGTGAATTTCGCTTAGTTAGCGAAATTTCGCTTGGGCCAGCGAAATTCACCGCTGATACGTAGTCTCTCACCCTCGCTATCTCTGTGAATTTTGCTGTGCTAGCGAAATTTCGTTAGATACGAAATTTTCGCTATGCTAGCGAAATTCCCCTGCATAGCGAAATGGCCGCCTGCAGTTTTTGATATTTTTGATTCCAAACTAATTTAATGTGCTTGGTCAATTACCATTTTGTCCCTATTGTAATCTCATATTTTAGGCATTTTGTCATTTCACACATTCAAGTTGGCTATATAAGCCACCTTATAGCTTGTAACCCTAACTTTTAATCTTTCAGCTTCACTAGGGCAGTTTTGTTCCGCTTTCTCTTCTCTCCTCTTTCTCTCACTTTCTCGGCTACCAAACACTCCTCTAAGGATGACAACTCAGAGGATGCTTGGCTAGACCTCTTCCTCCTTGAAGAGGAGGGCCACTGGGTGAATGTTTGAAGGTAACAATATTGTCCTCTGTTTTTAACGCATGCATTTATGGGTATTTATGTTCTATTTCTCACCTTAGGTTAAAATCTTCTTAGCACACCCTCACTGACATGTATTTAGCAAGCTTTTTGGTTACAGTGGATGCTTATCACTAGATCCTCTGTTATCCAGTTAGTTGTTTCCTATTAGCCACTTGTGTAGGTTTTGAGATATGATCATCACGGCTAGGAATATTTTCGCCCCGCTTAAATGCTATGTTTCAAAAGGGAAACTCATGTGGTCTTAGGTTTTAAAGCTAAATGAAGATCCGGTTCGGGAAATGACTATATGTCATGCTCCCCAATGCGAGGAAAAAGACCCGAGGACATGTTAGTTGCCTTAAAACCCTAAACTAGTGGCCCGAAACTTCAAGGAGTTCTATTTTACATTTTATTTTATTTCTTTTCAGTTTGCAAACCACCAACCCATCGCTTTACCAAACCCAAAATCCAAATTAAATTCCTCACCATTTTTGACTCACTCAAATCATTTGTACGAAGAAAACCCATCCCCATGTTCGACCTAGACCGCTTATACTGTAGTAGCTCTCTCGACTACCAAGCAAAGAGGAGTGAACTTAGAATATAAATTTTGTTGATTCCGCATCACCCTACCGTGGCACGAATCAAATGGGCGCCTGCCGGATGGTGCCTAGTGTAAGGTGAGTCGGAACACTTGTGATCCTCATCACAAGTACTGGTGAATTGCTTTTATATTTCACTGCTATTTGTTCATTTCTCATATAAAAAAAAAAAAACAAGGTCAAGCAGATCTTGTTGTTTTTGTGTTGCCCTGTTTTTACCTTTGCTGCAGGAATCCATTCCCAGCGGATTAGAACCCTAGAAGGCAGGCTACTTAAAGTCAATCTCCCTCAAGAACTTGGATTGAACTTGAATTGAACCAAATGGAACACTTAGAGGGAGAACAATACAGTCAGTACCCTATGGAGGGGAACTCTAGAGGATACATGTCAATAAGGGACTATAGAAACCTTCAGAATCAACAACCCTGGGAGAGAAATCCAAACCCACCTAGATCCATGAGGGAATTATAGGAGACCAATGGATGAGTGCATTCCTCCTACATGGTGCCTCCACAAAGATGCCTTGTTCAAATTTCAACCACCACAAACAATCTCCCCCACTGAGCAATTTGCACCTTACCAAACTGGTGGGTGATGCTGTGGTAGAACAAAAGGAATTTAATGCCCAATTGAGCCAAAAAATCCATACTGTGGAGAACCCCCTGAAACAAAAAATTAGATGGGTTTCAAAGTGAAGTGGGTCAACAAGTTGACAGCCTACAATGTTCAATTTCAAAGCTTGCCCAACAATTGATCATCAAGGGAAGAAAATCCAGAGGATGAGTGTCGATCAAGCAATTTTGGGTGAGCAAGCTCAACCGCAGCCCCTCGTGGAGGAATTACAAAGCTGAATCGGCAGAAGCTCCTCCCGAGGAACCGGCAGGATGCCCCACACCAGGGGGTATAGCATATGTGGGCCATGGAAAAAATCAAAGAAGAAATTCTTCCCTTGTTGAGTGAGGAAAGTAATGGAAAGGAAGCAAGGGAAGAGCCCCAAAAGCCCATTACCCAAGCCACCACACAGCCCACTCCGCCATCTTCAAGCAGTATACCCCGCCAACAACACACAATTCACACCGCAAAGACAATTCACCCTCAAGCACTCAAGCCTCCCAAAACCCAAGCCACTCCATCACTGCTTGTACAACATTTCAAGAGATTAGTGGCCATTGTACAAGCTCTCCTCGCTATTACACACAAATACACAAGCAAATATTTACACTGCATGGGGCATAGTGGATGGTTCGGTGCTCTGTCGATTTGGAGCAATCAACTCCTGTTTTTGGTCTTCGTCAGCCCAACCCTCCAAAGGCCTAAGGAGTGGCTCGTATACGCCTCCCCACTTTTGTTTTAATTTTTCTTGTTTTATTTTATTTTATCGTATTTTATTCCTTTGATTTCTTTAATTTTCTTTTATAAATTTTCTCTAATTTTTAAGTTAATTTTGTTTTTAGATTAATTTTTACTTTCCGCAATTTTCCTAATTTTTCTGCATTAATTTTTATAGCCAGGTAATAAATTTTGAAAGATAAATGCAAATTTTGAAACCTCGAAAGAAGAAAAACCCGCTAGCAGAGCAATATAGTAAATTTTCGCAACTATAGCGGTACCGCAATCCTAGCGAAATGCAAAAATTTCGCTATAGGTGAAATTTTAAGCAGCAGCGAAATTTCGCTAACCTAGCTAAATCTACCGCAGATAAAGCAATGGCACTTTCGCTAAGAACAGAAATTTCGCTTAGCTAGCTTAAATTTCATCAGGGCTAGCGAATGGCGTAAAACGACAAGCCGCAAACAAGAAGGTAAGGTAAAAAAAAATGTTTATTTCTTTTTTATATATATATTATTTTTATTTCAAAAAATAATAATAATGATAATATTTATTTTTATTTTATTTTATAATTTTATAAAATAAAAATAATTTTGTCTCTAAAAAATCGCTTTTATTTTTAAAAAATTTATTATTATTATTAATTTTATTTTATTTTATTTTATTTTATTATTATTTATTTTATTTGATTTTTCAAAAAAAAAAAATCAAAAAATTCAAAAATTTTCGCTATTGGGACATAAAGGAAATTCGCAAATGATAATGTAAATTTTCGCTAGCTTAGCGAAATTTCGCTGAGCCAGCGAAAAATTACTCAGCACAGCTAAAATTTTCGCTACGCCCCACTTCGCTCCAAATTTCGTTTTTCGCCTATAACTTTTTCTATCCGAACTCGCTTTAGGCGTTTCAAGTACCATTGAAAGCTTAGAGAGCGTTGTAATCCAAATATGGCCAGAAAACATTTTGGTATTTATGAAAAGTTGTAATTTTAAAAATGCTCTAACTGGTCACTTTTTTTTCTCTCTTTTCTTCTCCTAACTTGTTTATTTGAAGCCCAAACGGAGTGAATGAGGTGTCGATGGAAATCTTGCGAAGTCTCCTATCCAGCAATGATCACATCTCATCAAGGAGGTAACACTTCCTTCTCTAATTTTTCAATCTGAGCCCCATTTCTGATTAATCAAATGTTCGGGTTGGGGGAGAGTTAGCAAAGGAAGTGGCTTTTGTATTTATGTTTTGTTATTATTTTGTGCAAGCCCATTTTGTGAGATGTTCGGTTTGTTGCCCTTTTCTATAAAGTCGTTATACTCATACATCTTACTTTTTCAAAATTTGGACCCGTTTTTGCAATCAGAATTTTTTGTGGTTTTGCCTAACCTGCAAGTTGGAAAATTTAAACTTTGTCCAATTCTATTCATGCTAGATTGGTTCCATGATTGGCTGGAGGAAGGGATTAGTTGAATCTTCGTATTGGATTTCGACATTTTCTTCCACCTTTAGCTAACCACAATACGCAGCACATTAGGGTTTCCCCAATGATAGGGCCGAAAAACTCCGACCAACCTCCTTACTTTGCATAACCTACCCTAGTTTCATATTGACTAGCTCTTAATAGGTTAAGGACCCATGTGGAAAGAAGGCCAATGCGTCTTCGGAAAAAAAAAAAAAAAACAAAACAAAAAAGAAAAAGAATAAAAATTGCAATGCTTTGCCTTGAAACCCGAGCACGGTCCGAGGGGTATATGGCGAAAAGTTTTAAAGCCCTAAGTGTCTTAAACCTTCACTCGGTTGGGAGTCACCGACTTAGTGTTCACAAGCATGGGTGGATGGGTGAGTCTAGCAAGCTGTAGGTGCTGGAGTCTCGGCTCCGAAGTCCGGTGAAACCTCGTAGAGCTTCAGGGTCGAAAGATCCCCATGACTTGGTGCCCTAAACCTTAATTGTCAGGAGTCACCTGTAGATCCCCCTCAAGCATGGACTTCGTGAGTGTTTCCATTCTCATTGCACCCCCTACAAAGGCAAAAAAGAATTGTGGAATAAGAGATGGGTCCTCGATTCATTTAGCCTAAGCTAGCATGCTAGGCTCGTGGTAGTAAACTTTAGGTTGGGGGAGAGTTTTTGACAAGCTTTTATTGTCAGAGCTAATCAAATAAACACTTAGATTCGTGGAAGTTTCGGTTGATTCACCAAGAAGGAGGCTCTTTAATACTCAATTTTGTATGGCATTCATTCTCTCATGATAGCTATTGACACTCTAGCTTTGATCATTTTTACTTCTTATGGTTAGGCATTACTCATTTACAACCTTTGAAATACCATTTTTGTGAACGTTATTTTGTTATGTTTTATATGTATTTTATTACTTCTTTCTTTCATTGCTAAGGGACTAGAAGTAATGTGTAGGTTGGGGTGTGATTAGTGCCCAAAAAGTGCTATTTTGAACCCTATTTTTTTATAGGTTTTGAGCGCTTTTTGTGTACTACTCATTATAATAGAGACCCACTGATATGTCTAATCTGATTGTATCCCACTGCACTGAATACTTATAGGTTTTATAGAATTGAATGATTGAATTATACGGACAATTCAAATTGCATCAAGATCGGTTTTGATTCATCATTTTATACGATATTCCTGTATCATTTCAAATATCCCTGAACAGAAGAATTTCAAAGCGTAGTTGAAAAATAGGAAAAATAGGAAGCTACGTGACGTGATACAGAACAAGGTCAATGGAAATAAGAATAAGCAGAGGAGAAACCCGGATTACCGTGGTGGCGATTCTTGGCTAGGCTAGCTTAAATTCATTAGCCAGCTTAACATCATTGGATAGCCTAAATTCCCTCACCTCGCTATCTCAGAATCGCTGTGGCCACGAAATTTCATTAGCCAGTTTAAATTCACCATTGATAGCGAATTTCAATTTCGCTATCTCTGTGATCTTCGCTAGGCTAGCTTAAATTTCGCTGTAAGAGCATTTAAATTTTCGCATGCTAGCAAATTCCCCGTATAGCGAAAATGGTCGCCCGTGCTTTTGATATATATTTTTGACCCAAACTAATTACTGCTTTTGTCAATTACCATTTTGTCCCTATCAGAATCTCATATTTTAGGCATTTTCGTCATTTCACACATTCAGTTGGCTATATAAGCCACCTTATGCTTTGTAACCCTAACTTTTAATCTTTCGCCCACGGCGCCTTTGTTCCAGCTTTTCTCTTCTCTCCCCTCTTCTCTCACTTTCTGGCCACAAACACTCCTCCGAGGATGGACAACTCAGAGGATGCTCTGCTGTGACCTCTTCCTCCCAAAGAGGAGGGCCACTGGTGAATGTTTGAAGGTAAAACATTGTCCCTCCTTTTAACACCATTTATGGGTATTTATGTTCTATTTCTCACCTTAGGTTAAAATCTTCTTGGCACACCCTCATCGACATGTATTTAGTAAGCTTTTTAGTTACAAAGTGGGATGCTTTTATCACTTCAGATCCTCTGCTATCCGCTAGCTTTTGTTTCCTATTAGCCACTGCAGTAGGTTTTTGAGATATGATATCACTGTTAGGAATATTTTTGCCCAGTTAAATGCTATGTTTCAAAAGGGAAAAATCATAGGGTCTTAGCTCTTTAAAGCCAAATGAAGATCCCACCAGAAATGACTATATGTCATGCTCCCCAATGTGAGGAAAAAGACCCGAGGACATGTTAGTTGCCTTAAAACCCTAAACCAGTGGCCCAAAACTTCAAGGAGTTCTATTTTACATTTTATTTTATTTCTTTTCAGTTTGCAAACCACCAACCCACTGTTTTTACCAAACCTTAAAATCTAAATTAAATTCACCATTTTTGACTTCACTCAAATCATTTGTACGAAGAAAACCCATCCCCGTGTTCTAATCTAGATCGCTATACTGGCAGTAGGGGCTGATCATCAAGAAGTAGGAGGAACTTAGGAATATAAATTTTGTTGATTCCGCATCACCCTACCGTGGCACGAATCAATCCATCAGCCCTCGGTACTCATGAACTTAGACTCTTGACACCTAGCTGAGACGAGCTAGTATCAGGACCATACTTGTGGATACCCACACCCGAGCTCCCTAGGTAATTACATTTACCTAAGCTCTGATACCAAGCTATGAAGCCCCAAATCCACCTATTGATAACCCGTTAACCTACGGAATTCCTGTGGATTTCGAGTGACCTGATACCACACTGTTGTGTCCCATTTATCGGGATCCATATTTTCACAAAAATCGGGCAGAGTCTCCTTTGTTCGGGGAGCTCTACCCAACATACAACTTGTATAACAATATAATCATAACCCATCCAGGTCTCAACAGAAGTAGTATTGACCCCACAGGGTCCATTTGTCCATATCCCCAATATACATCCCTTTACCGGGACCCATTCATTCACATTTAAATTTAAAAACATGAGTACTAAACACTGATCATACCCGTAAGAGTCCAATCAAGGCCCTTCTTACCATAATTACATACCCGACTATTTATCACTAGTCCAAAGAATTTAGTTTACAATTATTTTATACAAAAATATTAATGTTACTCAAAGGTAATATCAAGGCCACACACGGCCTTCATAATCACGGCCTCATCTTAACGCTGCCTCCCTCAGACACCCCTATACCTAAAGGTGTCCCCGCTTACACAGCGAGTACCTAAGAGAAAATTTCTCCTACAAGGACTACTCCCCACCTAAAATGCACATGCAATGGCAATCATGAAAACATCCAATCACATTCCATATAAATAATGCAATCCTATATAGAATATTATGTGTCATGCATGAGATGAGACTCCTCATGCCCACAACCTGAGTCCCGATTGACTCCATCACACCTGCAATGTCAAGTGTGAAAACTAGTCATTGGTGTTTCACTCAATGACTTAAACTATTAGACAACCCTCCGATATTTATTTTTATTTATCAAATCCCGTGTGTTTATTTGGGTTGTGAATTTCCGGGGTCTCACCGTAGGCTTTGCACGCCTTCCGACACTTTCGTGAACTTTCATCGCTAGATACATATGTCCTAATTTTAAGAATAAAATTTACAGTCTTTCACCCCCGGGGACCTTACCCCATTCGTTTCAAATCTTAAACACACGTGATTTATTATTATTATTTTTTTACACAACCGTGACTCTCGATTTTAGACGTTGTCCCATTTCCGAGCTCACCACACATTCACCAAGAATGATGAATAACCAACACCATGCCCATTAATACCCGACTCCTCGACGCCGATGTGACTGCAGATATGAAATGTAATCATGCTATATTTTATGTGCGCTATGTCATGCTACATGCAACATTTATAAATTTTGGATAATTATATTTCCTACATATAATTTCCATTCATTACCATTTCCATATTAACATGATTTTTACACACAACAACATGTTATTCATTTTCCCAACAACACACAAAATGGCCTAAATCTCGGGCCCACATAAACAGGGCACCTCTCGGTCCCTTAACGGCCATGAACCATTTTTGGTTCCATTCATCAACAAATTATAGTGATACCGAAAAACTTAACAAAACCCAAGGACATCGGGCCCCGAGATGTCCACCAACACAGCCTGGCCGCCCAAAAACGCTTTCGAAATCATGATTGACCGGCAAAAAACAATCCCTAAAATTCAGCCCGGACACCAAAAAACCGTTTCGTACTCACCCTATACTCCGTCCAAAAACACTCCTGCGACTCTCAATCCGACTGGCCTCGAAAGGGGCCCCGAAAATTCAAATTGACTGGTCCAAAACAACTCAAAAATTCCTGGGTGTGGTTCCCACACCCGCCCAAAAATTTGGACCTAAATTTAAGGTCTCTCATAGCCTCAAAGAAAACCCCAAGCCATTAAATGGCTTTTAGGCTAGAAATATTCCAAATATAGGAAAATTCCCTACCTTATGGAGTTTGAAGAAACTCCAAGATTTTGGTACTCATGCATAGCTTGTGATGCATGGATCAACTTTTATTCTCGCTCCAATGATAACCGATGGCTCGATTTCCGTAGATCTTAAAGAGAAGCGAAAAACCCCTTTTCCCCTTTCTCTCTCTCTCTTCTTGCTCTCACTCTTTGCCGTTTTGCCTTCCCAAAAATGGCCTTCTCCCCCATTTTTTAACTTTTCTCATTTCCTTTTATTTACTTTTCTTTTTTTTTTATTTAGTTTCCTTATTTTCTTTTCTTTTCTTTTTCTTTTCTTGTTTTATCTTTCCCATTATTTCCTCCACTTGACACTTGGCTCAATGTGAGCCATTCACACTAGTGCACTACATGTCATGCCATGTGTCATCGATACCCGATACCTCGAAAAACGTGAAATTCAGACTGTCTTAGAATCAGACTAAATTCAACGGGGTAATTAGATTTCGCGAGACGAATTCAATGGTGAAGTCCATTTTTTCATCCGAGATCTAGAAAATTTATGGTTTTCAACCAAAATTTACGTTTTACCATTTTTTCATAAAAATTGAATTTTTCCCTTATTTTACACACATATATAAATTGGTCCTCTCTATGCCTATAAGAGTGAGCAATATTCACAAAATGAACTTCTCCATCAGTAATATCTTAATAATAATTTTCTAAGTCTTTTTTTTTGCTAAAAATTACATCCTTCTTGAATTACATTTGTTTTGCCCTCATAGAAATTCAGTTCCCCCCTCCATGGTTCAAAGTCATGGTATCGGTCACCGACTCAGACGGTCCCGAGATGTATCGATCGCGATGTATCGGTCAAGTATCGGCCGATACGCAAAATAAGATGATTAAAATGTTTAAAAATTATTAAAATTTATATAAATTATTATAAAAATAGATATAATTAAGTAAGCTAAAAATTTAATAAAACAAGATTTTTATGTATTTAACATTATTTAAATAGTTAATGAAGCATTCAGTGAAAGATATTTTTGATAATGCTAACAAAATAAATTATTTTATATCAAACATAACATCTTTTTAACAAAATGTCATCAAATTAATCAATCAATACCATGTTGAATGACGAGGGGGCTCAAAATGATCATCATCATTAGTCCTACGACGAGCATACAAATTGAGACGATAATTTGCATAATGAGAATGTGGTTGAAAGAATTGTTCATTACTTGAATGTGTTGGTTGAGATGATTGACTTGATGATCCATAATTAGGAAAATATGACCTTGGAGGCTGATCGAGCACAAAACTATGCTGATAGTATCCAAACCTCAATAAGCAATGCTACTGCTATCAAAAGAATTGTTCATTATTATTCTTATTTTATTAAAAATATTATAATTTGAAATTAATTAGAAGTGAATTCTATAAGTAAAGGATAGTGAAGATTCGATTTCTATTTGATATTCAAATTCTAAAAACATTCTTTTAATTGATAAAGTCTCTAAATTAAATAGCTATTTTTTACTATAAGTTCTATGATATTTTTTTTTCTAGAGTAGACAATCTTTTATCTTTTAAAAAACAAAAAAAATTTATAAAATTCTAAATTATTTGGAAAATTATAGGTAAACAAAATTCACTATACTTCACTATATTTTACAATACTATGCATATTCTGAGTTCGATCTCATCATTTTTGGTTGATTTTTTAAGGTTAAGATTTTCCTATTTTTAGATAATTTTTATACCAATTTGTTTTTAGCGTTATTGATTTTCTGGTTTTTCTTTTCTTTTATGTGGTTGATATTTAGGTTGGGAGGGCTAGGGTGTATTTTTTCGGTTGGAAACAAGGACAAAATGGGGGTTGGAGGGGTTTGGAGTTGCGAAATACAGTTTCTGAGGCCAAAACGACGTCTTTTTAGCCATCATAAGTTTTTTTTTTTAAATTCGAGGATATCCCAAAACGACTGCTTGGTTAAGGACAATTTATTAAACGACGCCTGCTTTGACTCGCGCCCTAAACGACATCATTTTGAGATGTATTTAAAAATAATAATGTAATCAAACGATCGCTGCTTTATGTCCTACGTAGACCAAACAACGCTGCTTTGCGTTGGTTGCAAAAGAGAACCCTCTGTTTCCCCGCATTCCCGACACTAGCCAAAAAAAATGAGAAAACGAAGAAGAAGAAGGGGAAGAAGAAGAAGAAGAAGAAGAGGGAGAAGAAGGGGAAGGAGAGTAGGAGACATACATGCTCGAACTTGAAGGCATGCCGTTGGACTTTGGAGAGCTTTGAGCTTGAGGTAAGGTGCGAGCTTGAGGTAAGTTAGGTTTTACTTTCGTTAATTTCCTCATCTTCTTCGTTTCTTCTTGAAATTTCTATTTCAAAATCTCAGATCTAGGGGTTCTTTTGCTTTTTCAGTCGAATCTTTGAATTTTTTTTATTTATTTTTATTGTTGTGATTTGAAATTCCATCACGGGTATCTCTGAAAGTTTTCCGTGTTTTGGCTTTTTAGAGGAATCTTTGAAAGTTTGAATTTTTTTAGATTTTTTTTTGTTCTTTGTATTGAGGAGATTTGATTATCTGTATTTTCATCGAGTCGATTGAGTCATCTTGCGAAGTCGGCCGAGTTCACCGAGTTTTACTGAGTTTTAGCCGATCTACTCATAGTCTCGTATCTGGTGTCGGTAACAACATGGTTAGCCCCGAGTCAGTTACGAATAGGCCGAGTCGTACTGGACTTGGACTTGGCCGGACTCAATCTTATAGCGCGTAGCAGCTTTAATTTTTTGTATCAATGATACAAAAAAGCTGAAAAGGATCCGTATATGCAGAGGGCAGCATGCACAGGGGGAAAAGATAGATAAAGAGAATTGATAGGAATTTTGGGCCACTCACCTTGCTGGCTTGCTCTCCATCATTTTCTTCATTCCACCTAACCCAGCATAGCGACCAGGTTCATTGAAAACAGCTTGATTCCTCGATCTCCAACCCCAACCCACAGAGAGAGAGAGAGAGAGAGAGAGAGAGAGAGAGAGAGAGAGAGAGAGAGAGAGAGAGAGAGAGAGAGAGAGAGAGAGAGAGAGAGAGAGATGGAGGAACTCAGTATAAATAGTAGTGTAAATGAGTATTAGCTCATGAGCAAGAAAGATCAAGTGTCCCCTAGAGTTCCCTGAGCACTTCATTAAGGATCCTTAATTAGTTTCAGGCTGATTCCTATTGAAGTGTTTGGGGGAACTCCCGGTGTCATTTGATTATTACCTACAATGCTACCCGCCTTCCAACTAGGTTGATAAATCATCTAATGTTTTTAATCTCTGGGAGTTAAAAGAGTTCTTATCCATGTTGTGATATTGTTTTTTAGGCGTGTGTTTTACTCGTAAACCCTAACGCCATATCCTTCAATTGATTTTTTTTATAGTATGGTATGTTGGCTAGTTTTCATTTATTTTTCAGTACATCTTTATCATTATTTGCTTGTATATTTATCTGCTACTGCATCAGTGATTAATAGACCTAAAAGGGTTACTGCACAGTAGCATTTTGCTGTTTGGGATGATCAGATTTTCCAGGAGGTGACCGTTGTAGACATGATATAGGGAAAAGTATGTACCAAATTACCTATTTGCAAAGAAAGGTAAAGAGGGGATGAAAAATGATAAATATATGAATCACAAGATGTGAAACAAAACTAATTGGTTTGAGGTGAATCTACTATCTTAACTAATTATAGGTACTATCTTAACCAATTATTTAAGATAGTAGGTATAGTTAGTTAATGTAATACTTCAAGTGATTAAGATAATACCTCGAGCTAAAGTCAATTATTTTTCTTTGACGTATTTTGAATTATATATTTCCTAATCTTTATACTTTATTTACCTTTATTTCCAATTGGTAGACTAATGCATAGTTTTCCCGGTGTACTTGATCGTTGCAAAAAGAATTTGATGTACTTTTGACCGCTTTGGATTTATACAAATTAGGTATGTTTTGATTTATATCTTCATTTTCAATTCATGTATTTATGCAAAATATAGTTCGTATTTTGTGTTTCATTACTGCAATGATTGTTTCAACTTATGCCTGTTTAAATTATGAAAATTCAATGAATTAATCATAGTTGCAGTCATGACAGGCATAATCAGTATCTATCAACTAGGATTGCGAGTTAGTATATACATCTTTAAAACCCTAGATCTACACGGACATCAAATTCTACATGTAGTTTTGGTTGCACATCATTAGGGATGACAAATCATGAAGGCGAAAAACTCTATTTTACAAAAGTACAGTAAATTTAAAAATTAAAATTAAAATATTATGGTTGAAAAAATTCCAAATCTACTAAGACCCTTTTCTTGACATGAAGATTACCATTTCAAAAGAAGCATTTTAATATTAGAAGAAAGCTGAACTCCAAACCCTAACCTTATTTTCTCCCATGATTGAGCGAAGGTTGGGGCAATGCATATGAGTTTCACTTTTATTATGCCTTGAATGGATGTTTTCCAAATAGGGGAGTAGTAGTGTTTAGAGGGTCTTTGTATGGTAAGATGGGGGAAAGTGGGGTGGGAGGCGGGGAGTGGCACAGATGAGGAAGAAGGTGGATGAGGGCTTGTGTAATTTTATTTTTTTGGGGAAGAAAATTTGTTGTAAAATATAAAAATTATCATTTTTGAATTCTAATTTATTATTAAATTATATTTTATTGAAAATTCATGATTTTCTGATAGTTTGATAATACTTTGTAAATAACCTAAATTATTTGGATAATAAGGTAGAAATTTTCGACATACTATTTTTGGAAATTATTGTAATAACAAAGAGAGGTATAATATTTAATTTTTTTTATGTAAAATAAAATAAACTATAGATTTTTTTAATCTTAAGCAATGCTTCTTAAAAATTCAGATTTAACGATAAGTTTGACAATCAACACATTTTGATCAACTTCAATTTACTGATTGCGATTAGATCCTTAAATGTGAATTGGTGACTTTAGTTCAATCACCGACATTTCTCATTTTTTAAACATTTAATCTAAGTTTTATTGATGTTAAATTATATTTTTATTAAAAATTCATGATATTTACAGCTTTCCAAGTTCGTGTGGAACCCAAGAGGGATGCTCGTGACAAGTGGCAAGCCTGGCTTGACTGTCTATTCACCGTGGTGCAATCAGACATTTGTTCATTCCTTCAAGGAACATTTAGATTTCAGAAGAGGGGAAAAATGAAAAGAAATTCAAGTGTTAAAGTATTTTGTAATCTGCATTTTGCTTTACCTCCTCCTGCTCTAGAATAAATATGGATTTCACCATTGCAAGAACTGTTTGCTAATCACGTACGCGTTGCTAGCTTTTAGCAATTACTAAGCGCTTATTTGAAAATTGAAAGTAACGATGTCTTGGTTGTGTTTTAATTATAATAGTTTAACATCTATTAAATTTAAGAGGTCAGCATTTCGTATAGTTGGTGGATAATAGAAATAACATCATCACGGACAATTTGACCTATGATGAGAAGCAGAAAATTTATGGGATGTCTGATCCTTCCGGTGCAGTTATTCAGTGCAGAAATTCAGAAATAGGAAGTGGCATGCATTACACTGTGTTGCGCCTCATCCTCTCGCTTCTAGAACCCACTGTCGATCACTCATTAAATGTATATTTACAGAATTAAGGAAATACGTCCTCTTGTAGTACCAAACTTAATTTAACTGTAACATTAGTCAGATAGCAAAAAAGTTTAGGGAAGGATCTAATCATAACGAAACTATTGCTCAATAAAATTATAAAACATGCTGATGTTGAACAGAAAGGTGGTTATAATATGTTCTGTATATAAACTAGTTAATAATTTTTCACTTAAATTTGAAAGAGAAAAAAAAAACAGAATGGTTGATACATACGAAGGACCGATGCCTTAATAGGTAGAGGACATGTCAAACTAGAGATAGCATCAGGGCAGGGCAGTTCCCTCCCAAACCCGTCCATTAACATAAATTGTTTCTTATATCCATTTCATTTAAAATATTACTGAGATCAGAGGCATGAGAGAATGTGAACTTCCCACACCAGCATTTAAATATATTTTTTATCACATTAAAGGAGAGATATATATATATATATATATATATATATATATATATATATATAATAAATAAGATATTATATTTTTATTAAAATCTATTATTATTTTTTAAATAAAATAAAATACTTTTTAATGTATAATCTACAATAAGGTGTACTAAACAATACTTGAACACGCCTAAAAACTTTATTGCATAAAATCTTTAAACCATCAAAAACCCTATTATACTAATCTGCCCGTCCCATTAAAGGGGACTTTATTATGTTAGCCTTCCACAAATACATGGAATCAAAATTGAAGAGGGAGAGACAAACTAAAATTACAAAGGAAAGAAAGAAATTAACAGAAAGGAAAATAAGATCGAGTCTTTATCAGAGATTGAAAACACCAAATCTTGTGAGGAGTCACACTTCCTGCCATATTAGTCAAGCTTCTCCTTCAGCATTGAGGAAGGTCAAGCCCTAAGTCCTGTCTTCCATAATGAACAACTGATTGGTCATCAAACAGCATCCAGAACTACAATCCAAACGAATCCAGGAAAAGTTTGCTCTATCACCGACTAAAAAAAAGCAAGGAAGAAGACACTTCGATTCTCTAAGCTTCCAAGTGAGCATACTGGTCAGACTCACACCTATATATATTGAGGGCGGATGGACTCGACGAGGTGACAATCACTGCTTTCAAGGTCAAACTGATGAAAGGAAAGAACCCATAAAAGTTATTAAACTTTAAAACCCATTATAAGATCGCTTCAAAAGAATTTAAAACAAACGCTTCATGATTTTAATTTCATTCAAATGTAAAAATCTGTCAGATCAAGATAAGACGTATGAAGTGAGAAATAAAGAAACTAAACCAAAATCAGATACTAAACTGTGATTCATCTTTACATTTTTGTGAACAGAGATATTTTATAGCGATTGAATAGACTATTCTAGAATCTCGCCATAGGAGGTTATAATCCATATTAAGGACTATTTGGTTATCATCCTCCCTCAAGCCCGGCAGAACATAATGATTTAGAGTTTATTTCTGCAAGCAAAACCAAGCAAAGAGTGATGTCATAAGAACAGCTACTACTTGATTAAAGGATAAAATATAATAAACATCTAATTCATGTCTTAATACCTTCTCCCGAATGAATGTGGTGATCCGGGCTTCAATACGTTTTAATCAAGAACGTAAAGATCGATTTATGCGCTGGCGTACACACTTTGATCGCCACCAAACAACATGAGTCGAGTTAGAAAACTAAGCTCCTAAGGAGCTTAATCCGCACAAGTTGCACGTTATTACCGCCGAGATTCTATTTCACAGACCGCCGGCGAGACAATTCGCTGCTCGTGGATGACCATGATATGACATCGCTCCAAGGTATTAATAATCCATCGTGCTTTATTCTATCATCGTGACAGAAGCCTACCAGCATCACTATACCCTTGAAACGGAAGAGAAGAAGATAGCTGAAAAAGGAGACCATGGTGTAGACTGCCCTGGAGGTATCATAAAATTCACTTGGACACACTCAACAACTTAGTGTAAGTCGAGCTAGCTAAATGACATGCATTATTTATGACAGCAATGTCTGGGTCGAGCGAGGTAGCGATGCAAAGTCCCAACTATACTTCAGATTCAGATTATATATGTTTATCTGTTTGTGAAATTGACTAACCATCAAATTTCATGGGGTTAGCTTGTAGTCTCCAAATGTGCTCATCAAAATCTGACATCAGATCGGACACATAAAGACCCCAATACATCGAATCTGAATTTTGTAGAAAAAAATACAGTCATTAGGTCGATTGCAGGTGCTACAAGATGTGTAAAGGAATAACTGTGAGAATATCGAATTGTTAATGCACCAAGATGTCATCCAGATAGCAAGAATAAAAGCAAAGATTATATCAGTGTGGGATATATGAGCACCCGCCTAAGATTGTCTAAACCGCAGCATGGCTACACACACTGAACTAGGCTGTGCTTACTGCGCCATAAAGAGCTTTATTGAGAGGCAGCACACACCAAAAACTATGGATCAACAAAACCAGGAGGCTAGGAACATGAAAACTTTCTCAGATCATCGAGGAAGCACTTTCAAAATCTGCTTCACAACAGCCATCCAAAGACTATGGGCGGGCATCACTTAATAGTACATGGTTTATACTGAAGTCATATCAAATAATCAACCCGTTAAGTAAACTCTTGAGCCACCAACGAAATTATCTAAAGAACAATTTCACAGGCTTTGTTTTACAATCTAACGATGATCCAACACTCCTGGCAAGATCAGCCGGCAGGAAACTAGGTTCAAGCATTGCCTCATAAGAGCATTATACTACAAATTTGCATCAACCCAAGGAGGATGTCTGAGGCTCGAAGGTAAGTGAGTGGTCTCACTGTGGTTTTGGAAAGAAGATAACTATTTTTCTCTGGTACCTGACTTGAAGCTATTTACCATGGGATGAATATTGAAGAGCCAAAAAGATAATGGAAAGACCAAGAATCAAAGATTTTGGGGAGTACATGGAACATGAAAAGGGGGTTGTGTGGATTGAACAATCAACAAGGTCAGGAGGGTCAGGAGCGTAGGCAGAACTGGTGAATAAATAGGAATAGTAGTAGCAGTAAATGAACATGAGGGAGCCTCTAAGGGTTGGTGTAAGAATAGAGTTTGTGAGTAAGGGTGATGGAGAAGGGTGAGAAACTAAATGAAAAGGAAAAGAATGTTCATGGAACAAAACATAACAAGAAATATAGATGCGACTAGAATGAGAATCAAGACAGATATAGCCTTTGTGAGCAGGGGCATAACTCAGAAAAACATAAGGAAGAGAGTGGTATGAGAGTTTGTTTGTCATATTGGGACATAGGGATGGAAAGCATAAGCACCTAAAGACACATAAATGATGATAATTAGGTGTTTTATTGAAAAGTAATTGTAGAGGAATGTGATTTTGTAGAACTTCGGTTAGTAACAGATTTATAAGATAACATGTAGTTTAGAAGGCTTGCATTCAATATTTGGATGGAAGGGAAGCTTGAAATTTGAAGAATTTAAGCAGTCTATTGCTGTGATGAATCTTCCTTTCAGCTTTACCATTTTGTTAGGGTGAGTGAGGACAAGAAAATCTATGAAATGAGATAAAAACCAGAAGAGCTTAGTCTTTGGTGGGGAAAAAATAAAGACAAGTAAACCTTGAAAAGTCATCTGACAATGATTAAAGTACTGGCACAGTAGAAGGCAAAGTCTTTGGGACCTAATGAACCAAATGAAGTAATTCCATGAAGATAGGACTTTATGTAAAGCAGGGTGAGGATACTTGAGGCGAGCATGCCAAGGCTTGTGGTGTTTGAGGTGTTGGGCTAAATTTATAACAAACACATAAGAAGGTAGACATAGATGGGCGTAATAAGACTGTCCTTAATAGTGCCTAGAGAGGATGCGCGGTGACCTGATCCTTCTGAGAAGCAAGAAGAATGAAATTAAAAAAAGACAAGATTATTAGAACAAAATTTAGAAACGCTAATTAAATTAATAGACATGTTTGGGACATGAAGAACCTATTGTAACTGAAACTGTCTAGAGGAAGTGGAAAATAGTTTATTACTAAAATGACGAGTAAGTAAGCTTTGTCCATTTCTAATGGTCTCTTGATCAAAACCAAGATATGGTTTGACATCTTCAAGAGATTGAGAATTGTTAGTGAGATGATGGGTTGCTCCTGTGTCGAAGAACCAGTCATCTTACAAGGGAGAAACATCACCAGTTGTGATCATGGCTTGCACGGGGCGAAAATGCAGGAGGCTTGTTTTGTCGGAAGATGATGGCGAAAAAATTGTTTTGCCTGGGACTATGAAATGATATATCAAATCGATGATAACACCTAGCAACAGTGTGCCCAAATTTTCCACATAATTGACATTGAGGACGTGTAGGAAGTGAAGGCGAACTAGGTTGGGGGAAAAAGGAATGTGGCTAATAATGTGGTGATCTTGGTTGAGAATAGGTTGCAGACCGGGGTTGATTTGAGACAAGCGTGGTTGATATTGTGACGAGTAGAAATGAGGCCTCTGACCACATTTGGCATGAGAAAAACTAGAAGAATTATGTGGTTGTGTTTGGATTGCCATATGAGCAACTATAGAATTAAGGTCAGATGAAGAAGTATTCTGGGAAGTCGCCCTTTGTTCATGTGTGAGAAGCATACCATGAATAGAATGCAAAGAAAGCTCTTCATCCCTAGTAGTAAGTGAAGCAACAATGACATTGTACTTTGATCCGAGACCTCCAAGAATTTGAAGTATCTGGTCTGTTTCTTTTACTGGTTCTCCTCTTGTATGAATTATGCAGAAAGCGATTTTCATCTTGAATGTATTCCATATGAACTCTCCTCCCTTTTTATAGTTTGAAATTCCAATCTAAGTTGCATAATCCGAGCCTTGGAAAATCTTGAGAAGATTCGTTGAAGAGCAATCCAGGCTTCATGAGATGTGTAATAACCCACAATTTGACTCATTATATCAGGAGTTAGGGTAGAATATAACCAGTTAAGGATCGTTAGATCAAGGTGCCTCCATTGAATGAACTCAAGATTGATTTCGCCAGAATGCAGTTCCTTCGGTGGACACTGTTTGATGCCATCAATGAAATCTTCAAAGCCATTTGCAAACACAACATTCTCCATTTGAGTTTTCCATAGGTTATAATTGTTTCTATCAAGTTTGATTGATAGAGGATGATTGAGTTTTTTTAACGAAGCTAGTGCCAACAACGAATTCTATGACGATTCAGAAGATTGAATCGATGAATTCTCCATTTTAGAAGCAAAGACAAGAAACTAGGCTTTCAATCCGAGAGGAAACGGAGAAGAAGACACCAGATCGAAAGAAAGTAGAGAAAAAAAATCAAGAAATTCGTTGCGGCAAGATCGAAGAAACCAAAGCTAGGGTTTTCAATTCAAAACTCTGATACCAAGATAGAGAAGACGACATGAAGAGAGAAACAGAGAAACAAAACTAGAATTGTATTACCAAACTGTGATTCATATTTACATTTTTAGAATAGAGATATATTTATAGAGTGATTGAAAAGACTATTATGGAATCTCAGTTGGTTAGGAGGTGATAACCATATTAAGGGAATGTTTGGAAATCAACAGAAACCTGAAAAGACCCAGCCCATTGCAATACAGTCTAACTGGAGACTTGAGAAATGGTTTTCATTAATTTATGGAGAGAATGTGCATGTCGTACTGCTATATGGAACAAGTTATGCAAAGACGAATATCTGCACTATGAAAACTTAATCATCTTATAAATATATATAAGCATAATTTATATTGGATAACTTGTTTTTCATTAATTTCGTAATTCTCGTCAAGGTATAACCTCTTGAAACGAGCCTTTCATATCATTTTTTAACAACCAATTTTCTTAAACGTAAATATGAAAGTTCTGTATCACAACATCTAATGGCAAAGAACTTTGTGTCTTAGGCGGTAACCCCTTCCCTTATATTATCCCATCTTTTTCCACACTTTCATTTTGCTCGGCTGAGGTTGTAAGGAGACGCCGTCTTGTGCGACCCTTTCAAGTTGGTCCCAAGTAGCTCTTCTTAGGCGGTTTCTGCTCAAGAGGGCCAAGCGGAGGTTGCTAAAGGAACCTTAGTGAGGTCTGTTGATGAGTGTAAAACTCATCCATTTTTAATCCATTTTTCTGGCATGTTTTTAACAGTTTAAGTTATATTTTTATGCCAAACTGTGGAATATTCATCAACTTTGAGTTTTGCAGGCCATTATTGAAGCGAGAGAATCTAGAAAAGAAGCCCAGAGGACAAGCGTGATCAGTGTCACGGAGCACAAATTTTATATGTCATTGACACAAAATTCAAGCAAACGAAAGAACTATGTCGCGACCAACCGTCTATGTCGCGCGAAGACTGAGTCAGAACTGAGATGAAAAGAGCTTTCTAGTCGCGGCCAGTAAAGTTTTATTTAGACAAAACAGATTTTGAAGAAAGTATGTTGCGACAACCCTGAAATCTATCGTGACATACTTAAGGTAAATGGTGAAGGAATTATTAACCATGACATTATTTTCATGTCGTAACATAAGCGTAAGACCCGATAGGATGAACTGCATCATGACAGAAAATATCATAAAAGCGTCTGAAGTCAAATTTAAGACGGTGTTTTATGTTGTGACAAAGTTTCAAAATCATCATGACCAACTTAGGAAGAAATACATTTGTCGCAACATAGTAAATCTGAAATTCTGACAGGGAGCAACCTGATCTGTCGTGACAAAGATTATTTGCATCGCGATAGACAAAACATGAAGGAGAGTGAATTCACTGTGGCGACAAGATCTTTGAAGAGTAACCTGCAAAGGAATGCGAACAAAGAAATTATTGTTGCGACATAATCAAGAGTTGAAGGCAAAACTTTTGTCGCGACAAAGAAGTTTCCTATCGCGATAATAAAAGCTAAGGAATGATAAAATTCTGTTGTGACAGAGAAAAGTAGGTCGCGACAACAATTGAAGAAGACTTGAGAATGGCCAAGGCAATTGTGTCGCAACATATAATTCTATGTCGCGACAAACTGGTCGATGACAGCAGAGCAGAGAAGAAAAAATCGGTCGCGACCCGAGGAATTTCTTGTCGCATTGGCCTACTAAAGACTTAAAGAAATCTATCGTGACGAGAGGAAACTTTTATGCAGCAATTTTCAAGTGAAAAGCGGTGTATGTCGCAGCAAGGAAAATTATACATGTGATAAACTCAATGAGAACAAGGACATGGGAGCTGGGTGCAAATAAAAAGTTTCTTCTTGCGTGACCGCAGGCATTCTGTCATGACAAGAACAAGACTACTGAATCCAAATTATGTTGTGACATTTATCAAAGTATGTGGAGCACAATTCGAAGCAAGCCTAGAGGCAGTCGCGACTGAGAATACAAGAAGCTCTGACAGAGGCTGGCGACAAGGCGAAAGCTATGTAACGACAAAAATTTTTTATGTCATGAAAAAGAGACCAATTTGGGCCGGTACGAGATCCACAAATGCAGGTGTGATGAATGACATTGGAATCCACATAAATACACTTGAGCTTCCCACGTGATACTTATGACTTCGGGGGCTGAGTTTTAGGTGGTTAAAGACTCTTGTACATTTTTTATTATTTTATTTTCCATTTTAGTAGATTTAGATTAGTATAGCTTTGACATTTGGATTTTCCTTTAATTTTAAGTTTGAATTGTTAATACGGAAGTGCGACCGAGTTGGTATTTCTTTATAAATCCTTCTTTTCATTAACTGTTTAATTTAAATGGATGTTGGAAGGTTTTTGGAGTTTATTTATTTCAGTTTGTTTACGATTTCGATTTTCTGATTAGTTAGTCAGCGATGAGTAAACCGATTTTGAAGTTAGGGAACTCATTGGAAATGGGTCTTTGATAATAGTCATTTATTGCATAAGGAGGAAGGAAGCTTTAATTCGGGTGCTTGAGTTATTTGATTGGTATTGTTTATAAATTTACTTGTTCTCGGTGCTATAGGTAATACCCCGATGCAAGGTATTGTATCTCGCTGCGATTTCCTAAGAGGCCCTCACGACACGGAGATGGAGAATCTTGAGTGTAAGCGGTTCCTTGTGGGTATGGTAGTCTAATACTATGGAACTAATAATGAACTTTGAAGTTTTCGGATATATCACCAACATACAGGTTGAAGGTTGAATGAAGTATACATTTTAATCACTTAGAGAGTTTCTCCTGCGATGAATTGATTATGATCCGTGTTAGGTAAAGATCTAATCAAGGAGATGGTGATTTACATTAGAAGTGTGGGGATGGTGTCGATCAAATTGGAAGGCTTGCGAATCACATCTGTAGGCGAGAATTCTTTAATCTAGATACGAGTATAAAGTACTGAAAAGAAAAAATACTTAATTCTTAGAAAGAGGGTTATATATTACAAGTAACTGATTAGAATCATGTCTCATAAATGAATATGAACCTTTAATCATTGAAAAGTATTGTTAAGGGAGAAATCCAAACCATACTACCATGCATCTTTGGCAAACTCGGTTCCGATTGATGGGTGGGTATAAATTGAAATGATGCAGAAATTGATTATCATTAATTGATCCATATCCAGTTTTGTCTCACTCAGTGAATCCTAAACCCTAATTTTATTAAACTTTATGCTTGTATATTTAAGATTTCAGTCTAGGACTACTTTTAAGTCCTCTTATCATCATATTAATTGAGTTCTTATATTCTTTTTCTATATGATATGTGTCTTGATAGTTGGGGTAATTAGTCTTTTGATTTATCATACGTCCTTGTGGAACAATATACGGACTTTAAATGTCCACTTTTGTGGTGTCACGACCTATGCGCCACGATGATTGAGACCCTGAAACATAAATTTTAAATGAGTCATCTTCTGAGAAAACAATTCCATCTTTTCATACATATGACAAATGGAGTGCCAGCGAGTTTTTTAGCGTTCTGCAGAATTAGATAATAGTCCTTTGGTAGTAGTGTCATAAATTTGCATATATCATTTGGTCCCTATCATGTTTTTGGCGCCGTTGTCGGGGATAGAAAGGATTAGTTTAAAGATCAATATTCTAACTAAAAAGGGTTGTGAATTTGAAACATTTTTCTTTGATGTTATTATTTTGAAAATCCA
This sequence comes from Tetrastigma voinierianum, assembly GCA_016808115.1. Lineage (NCBI taxonomy): Eukaryota > Viridiplantae > Streptophyta > Magnoliopsida > Vitales > Vitaceae > Tetrastigma > Tetrastigma voinierianum. The sequence goes on along the minus strand of JAEQBH010002271.1, from coordinate 464,352 downwards.
CAAAAGCAGTTTAATAGCGTGGCGAAGACTCTTGACAGACTCTATGAGCTTAATGGAGATAAGCACTTTATGATTCATTTGATTTTAGTGTGTTTCTATTTCAGGAAGATTTTAAATGCATAGAAGACCATAAGCAGATCTGCTGCCTTTAGACACTGAAATAGAGAGAACACTATGGAATTTGAGAAGGACCAATAGTGCAAAAATCTAAAAATATAGCAAATCAAAGAGACAAATTGCAGGCTATTCCAGAAGAAGAAGAAGAAGTAGATAGAAATCAAAGGCTTAATACAATGAAGGACTTTTGGAGGCCTATTATCTAAGAGGAGTACTCTGAGTAAGGGAGCACGGGTGGAAGCAAGCGATTTTGAAATTTGGCTTGGCGTGATTGCTATGGTGCGTGACACTAGTACCACAGTCACCCCTCACAAGATCCCAATAACATATGGGGAGATTTATAGGGATGTGACTCTGGATCCAAGGCCGAATAGGGTGAGACCAAAAGTAATCAAAGTACGCGGCTCTTCCCCTTTCAGAGAGATGTAAGCCTTGACATGGTTTGATTCATTTCGATAGGATCGATGAACACTTGGGAAGGTGGTGGAGGCCTATATGAGTAGATTTTTCCTCCAAGCTCTACTTTGCTGAGAGAAGAGGAGAAATAATTGTCTTCAAGCAGGGAGAAGAGGAGAGTATCTACAATGCATGTGAGAGATTCAAGAGATTGTTGAAAAGATGTCTATCGTGGAATAGATCGGCCGCTCGGATGGATATATTCTATCATGCCATGAATTATGCCTCTAAAGGGTATAATTGAGTGTATCTGTTGTGGAGCTTTTGAAGAAGAAATGTGGGAGGCAGAATAACTTATTGAAGACAACGCCAAATGAAACTACAAGGCTCCATCGAACGAGGACGATGTGATTGAGGGAAAGGGTCTTATTGGAATTTAAGATAGAATGAATGACCATAGAAATGGCTTGGATGCAGTTATGAACAAACTGGGGAACAATGAGAAAAGAATGCATACTACACATGAAGTGGGAGTAGTAAAAGAAGGAATGAGAAGTAGTTCTAAGGGACCAGTTGAAGAAGAGCCCTATCAGGTTAAGGAGGCACAAATACCTCCAGTAAATGAAGCTACCTTTAAACTAACTGACACACTTGACAACTGCCACAGCAACGAGGAACCATGAAAGCTTTTCATATGGTAGAGGAGCACAATAGGGCCCTAGACCTAGACAAAATTACCATCAGGCTTATGCTCAACCTAGGTTCCAACAGCAACAACAACAGTAGCAGCATAGGGACAATAGAGGAGAATATCATGGTCAGAAAAGGACTCAATCTTTTGAAGATCAGATGCTGAAGTTCATGGGGGGAAACAAAAGAATTTTGAATATACATGAGAAGAGATTTTCTAAACGTGAGAATTTCCAAGCAAACACAACCATGTTTCAGAAAAATACTAAGGCTTCCTTGAGGAACTTGGAGACTCAAGTAGGGCAGCTGGCCCTATCCTTGCAAAACCAATCCAGAAATTCATTTCCTAGTAGTACAGAGATAAATCCTAAAGATATTAGACCTACTGCATTGAGAAGTACTGAAGAATTGCAAGGAAACAAGAAGATGTAGGACAAGGACAATGAAGCTAAATTCGAAGAATTACATTAAAGAGCACAGGTCTGAGAAATAGCGAGAAAATGACCTTCTGAGAAGTATTTCTAATTCCATAAACTTGTTTTAATAATAATGCACATCGAGAAGTTTGGGGAGTTTGATGCCAATTGCTTGAATGGCTTGTTGAATATTTTGATGAATGATGTTGATGTTAGAAATAGATTTGTTCATACATGAATTGAGGTTCTTTGATGTTTAAAATGTGTTTTCACAAGTATGATCTAAGGGGAAGGACTTATTGAATGATGATTAAGTGGGTTGAATGGTTAAAAGTATGAAATTATGAAATTTTTTGAGGCAGAACAGAACCTTGTCACTACAAAATAAGTTTTATCGCAACACTAATTGAACTTTATAGCGACATTGGTTATTGTCACGACATGCAGTCATATGTCGCGACAAGGTTAATGCTAAAATGGAGTTGGCAAGAGATTATGTCGCAAAATATTTTCTCTATGTCACGATAAACAGCAACGCAAACCTTAGAATTTATGTCGCAACAAAGAATTGCCCAAATTTAGGAATCAAATGAAAATTTTATGTCGCGACATTGATTTTCTATGTCACGACATAGATTTGAGCGTAATTGGCAAATTGAAAAATTTGTCATGACCGATTAAAGAAGCACCCTGATTCTTAGCTTATAAATAGAAAAATTCGAAGGCGAAGAGTCATCTACCTCATCATAATCAAACCTTCGGCCTCCCTCACCAATTCTCTCGCTCGTTTGAAACCACACAGATTTCTAAACCCAAATTCTCCGCGATGCAGGCCCACAGCCAACTGCGGTTCCAATTCAACGAAATGTGAAGGAGTATGCAGAGTTGGAAGATCAGATAGTTCGAACCACTTTCGGGCAGTGGTGAGCAGGTTGAGAGAGGGTTGAGTAGATGAACTTGAGGCGAACTGATGGAAGAATTACAGGAAAAGGAAAAGAGGAAATGAAGAAGTAGAAAACAGTGAACAAAAGGCTAGTGAATGGGTCTCTGACATGGTGTATATTGCTTGGAGAGACAAGCTACAACATAGAGAATTCATCGAGGAGAGAGGCTTCAACAAATGGATTTCCCCCTTCCAAGAGCTGATAGAAAGCAAAGGATGATATCTTTTTTGCAAGCATAAGGCTCCTAGGTTCGTAGATATGGTTAAAGAGTTCTACACTAACATGGTGGGAACTAAGGACAAGGTAGTTTATGTCAAAGGGAGATGGATATCCTTCAGCAGAGAGTAGATAAATAAAACATTCAATCTTAAGGAGGAGAGGGAGGTGGATCTAGAACTAAAGAAATGGTTGAAGTAGGATGCCACAGGAAGAGGCAGGCATGAAGATCCATCGCTAGGGGGCATTAGTGAGTAAGCAAGGTTTGGTTTACTTCTTAAGTCATCATTCTGCCCTCGAACATTTATACATAATCAAGGAAAAGGAAGAAGTTTTGCTCTATGCCATCTCAGGGATACAAAATTTAATGTTAAATGAGTTGAGTTGAAACTCAATCCTGAGCTACTCTGAGAGGAGGATACAAGGGTTAATCCTTTTGGGGCTGATGTCGAGGCTGTGTATTTGGGTGGTGTCAGGGAGGCTGGGAATGAAGAAAGTAGCACACAGCATATCTCCACTTGACTCAGCTGGAATCCGCAAGGGCCTAAGCAGAGGTAGGGGAAGTAAGGTAGAAGTTGTTCAAGAAGAAGAAGAACCACTAGAATTACAACAGCTACATCTTAAAGGTGAAATTACTGAGCCAACACAAAGGCAGAGAAGTGCAAGCCCAGTACTACCCTTCTCCCCTGAGGTGAGACTAGTCCATCAAGAGTATGATGAAAGCTCTGAACCTTTAGGGAATACCTCAATAGTTCTTGAAATGCTTAATGCAATGAAGAAAGAAATGGAAGAGAGAGACAACCAGTTGAAGCTCTAATTGCAACTCAGAGATGAGTATATGGAGGTTGAGTTAAGAAAAAGGGACCAAAACATAGAAAAGGCTCTAAAACAGAGAGATGAAGAATGGATAAGTAGATGGGAACAAAGGGAACAAGAGCTCAGTGAAGAACTAAAGGCAAGAGAAGATGCCTTTATCTTTCAGCAGCTAAAAAAAGAGAGTGAGTTATTCAAAATCATGAAGGAAATGAAGGAGGCTATGGAAGAACATCTTTTGCATAAAATGAGACCTTTGAGTATACATCTGAGGAACATCATAAGGAAATCAAAGCTTTGATTGAAAAAATGGACAAGGAATTGGAGGCACCTTGAGTTCTGAGGGGAAGTTACGGACAGAAAGTTTGGGCCTTGATCAACAAAACCTAATTAAGATGTCCTGCGCCGGGGCTGAGTTTGAGCAGACCACAGATTCTATTAGGCGTAGGCAAAATGATATGATCAAGCGACTAGCCCAACCATGGAGTGAAGTGCATGCTAAACAAAGTGGAGGAAGGTAGCAAATTAAGACAGCCACAAGTCTAAATCCCTGAATTCTCTCATTCTACAACTGGATATAAACTAGACCAGTCAACTGCCTCTTCCCATAGGCATGATAGAAAAGAAAATATTTCCTTCTTTGTTCCATCCTCATCCTCTCTTTACTCAATGTCCAATCATCAAAATAGTCAATAAAATAAAGAATTCTTGGAAAATTTTGTGTTCATTTGTGTTTTGGATTGTTTGGTGCTATTTTTTCTTAATTTTCTTTCTCTCATGATTGATAATTACTTAGTTAAATAATTGAGAAACCAGCTACCAGGATCAAATTTTCTAATTGCTGCAACATATTTGGTTGAACTGAATTGATGAAGCGTGGTTATTTAGTTGTTTGAGCTGAATGCATGATCAAAATGAACTTCTTGAATTGATTAAAACAACACAACAACAAATCTCAAAGCTAAACAAACCATTGATAGATGCATTGGGGTAGGATGAAATAAATGGAAATAGAAAGTTGTAAGATTATGAATAAATATGTTGAACTTCAAGAATAAGGAAGGTTTTACTAAATTGATGGAACAGATAAAACTTATATTTTTGTTTGATGTAAATAGTTTGGTCATGAAATCCTGATAACTTTGCACATAGTGTGAGTAACTCTGGAAAGAATTGTGCAATTTAAGACATCTGCAGGATTATCCTGATAGACTCTCAAATATCCACTAGAACTTGTTAGATTATTAGGCAGGAAACAAAATCCTAGAGCAATACCACTAACATATGAAATGATTTAGGCCATCCTTGGAAGTTTGAGCATTTAAAGCCTACCTATGATATGTAAGCATATACTTGATTGTATTTGAGCTAAACGAATTTCCTTTATTAGCCATGGTTAAACCCGATCTCTTCACCATTTAATCTCAGTAAATAACCCTTATTTACTTGGGTGCAAGACAAAAGACATCCAATGACAGAAAGGGACAAGTTTGGGGGAATATCATCTTGAGATGCTTAGAAAGAAGAAAGTGGGTAGAGAAGAAAGAGTGCATAGGAGTAATAAAGTAAAGAAATGAAGAAAGAAGTTGTGAAGAAAGAAAAAAACATAAAGAGGAATGAGTTGGTCTTGTAGCCTTCCTCCCTAGAACAATTAAGTCCTTAGGGGTGTTCAATACCTAATACCCTAATGCCTAGCGGTGTAAAATTATTGACCCCGAGAAGTTCGTTAGGGTGGTAAGCTTAAAGGACTGACATTTTACCCATTCGAAAGCTTGATGAAATGGAAAGTGACAAAGATTCTAAAATAAGGAGGAAGAGTATCTTTTCTTGGTGAACAATGACAGAAAAAGATACAGATTAAGATGTAGAGATCACTAAACTGTGGGAAGGTTAGAAATCATAATCGAGAGAAATCAAGGATATATCAAAGTAAAGTGTAAGTTGTCAAAATTTGAATGAGTGAGCCTAAAATTGTCCCATTATTTACCCAATTAATCATTTTATTCTGAGCACAGAAGACTCTTTGATCTTAAAGGTATTAATATGCACATTAGTGGAGTTAATACTTATTAAGCAGACATATGGGATTGTAAGATGAAGAGTATGCCCAGTGAGTATCCCAAAGATGAAATGATCATAGAAAGAGTAAAGACCAGCACACACAAATCGAGTTGAATGATTGGTTGTTACCACCTGATAGATTATTGGTTGGATTCAGTAGACTTAATTGAAAATCTTCACGAATCAGATTGAAACATGTTTTAGGTAATTCTCTGACTAACTATGTTTCACCTTGATTGAGTTTTGAATAGAAAAATGTCCTTAAAAATAAAAAGTTAAATTGTTTGAGGAGCAAACAAAATTTTCTTTCTTTGTAGGGACAAAATGGCTTTATGGATTGGGGGAATTTGATGTGTGCTTAAAACTCATCTATTTTAATCCATTTTTCATGTTTTAACTTGATTTAGATCTATTTTTACGCGGAATGTGGAATGTTCATCAACTTTGTGTTTTGTGGACAATTATTGAAAAATGATAGAATCAGCGAGAGATAGAACAAGAGGACAGCGGCGATGCAGTGTCCGCGACACAGATTTTATATGTCACGACACAAAATTCATGCAAGCCAAAGGAACTATGTTGCAGCCAGCAAATCTATATTGTAGCAAAGACTAGTCAAAACTCAAGGATGAAAAAAGTTTTTTAGGTTGCGGCGAAGTAGAGTTTTAATAGAGCGAGAACAGAGAAAGATTTTGAAGAAAGTATGTCGCGACAACCATGAAATCTATCGCGACATACTTAAGGTAAATGGTGAAGAATTTATTATCGCGACATTATTTTCATGTAACAGTGGGCAATGGATGAGCTTTGTCGCGGCGAAAATGCTCGGAAAAACCCAAGCACAGTGGCTTTAGACTAGTGTTTTATGTTTAATGACAAAGTTTCATCATCAAGTAACTTGAGGAGCTGTTGCCATGACATAACGGTCGTAATTCCACTGACGAGGCCGTATGAAATCTCTATCATGACAAGATTATTTCTATCACGATAGACAAAACATGAAGGAGGTGAATTCCCTGTAGGGACAAGATGTTGAAGAGCAACACAAGAAGAATGGCGACAAAAAAATTCTTGTTGAGACATAATCAAGAGTTGAAGGAAAAACTTTTGTCGGGACAAAGAAGTTTCCTGTCGCGACAATAAAAGCTAAGGAATGAGAAAATTTTGTCGTGATAGAAAAAAATAGGGTTCTGGCAATGATGGAAGACTTGAGAATAGCGAAGCCCGATTATGTCGCAACATATAGTTACATGTCGCGACAAATAGTGTCAGTGATAAGAACCCGAGAGAAAGAAAAATTGGACCTCTGTCGCGCAATTACCGGTGAAAAACAATTGTTTGTGTAGCCAAGGAAAATTATGTAAGTGATAAACTCCGGCATAACAAGGACATGAGAAGGTACAGGTGCAGAAATAAAGTTTTGGTGTCGTGACACAAGGCATTCCTATCGCAAAGAAGAACAGAGACTCTTTGAATCACAATTATGTCATGACATTATAAAGTATATCATAGACACAATTCAAGAGCAAGCCTAGAGAATAGGTTGCGACATAATACAAGAAGCTACGATAGAGGCAACAATAAAGACTGAAAGCTATGTCGCGACATAAATTTTTTATGTCACGACAAAGAGATCAATTTGGGCCAGAATTTTGGGGATCCACAATGCAATTAATGAAATGAGGCCCAACATTGGAAAGCTTACCCCATCATCTGGCTTCTAGAGCTGATATGCCTTGTGACTTTCGGAGGCTCCAGGATTTCTTGGTGGTTGAAGACTCTTGTACATTTTTATTTTTTTATTTTATTTTCTTTCCCATTTTAGTGGATTTAGATTAGTATAGCTTTATTTTATTAGTTTTCCTTTAATTTTCTGGATTTGGGTATTGTACCGAAGTGCAGCTTCGAGCTAGTATTTCTTTATAAATTATTCTTTTCATTAACTGTTTGATTTAAATGGATGCTAGAAGGTTTTTGGAGTTCATTTATTTTAGTACATTTATGATTTCGGTGAATTTTCACGATCGGTTAGTCGCGATATGAAGCAAGCGGTTTGAGAGATTGACTCCCGCAGAAAATGGGTCTTTGATGATAGTCATTTCTTGCATAAGGAGGAAGGAAGATTTAATTAGAAATTATTGAATTTATTTGATTGGTATTGTTTATAAATTTACTTGTTCTCGGTACTTGTGTAGTGTACCCCCGATCTGAGTCTTGCGTATCTCACTCGATTTCGGGAGGCCCTGCGAGGTGACACGAGAGATGGAGAATCCTGAGAGTGTAAAGCAGTTCCTTGTGGGTATGGTAGTCTAATACTATGGAACTAATGAACTTTGAAGGATTACTCAGATATATCACCAACTTACTTATGAGTTGAGAAAGGTTGAATGAAGTATCTGTTTAATCACTAAGAGGTTTCTCCTCTTTCTGATGAATTGATTATGATCCCGTGTTAGCTGAGATCTAATCAAGGAGATGGAGATTTACATCAAAAGTGTAGGATGAGGTATCAATCAAATTGGAGAAGGCTTGCAAGATCCTATACGTAGAGCGAAAATTCTTTTAGTCCTAAGATCTGTGTATGGAAATCTTTTGAAGAGGAAAAATACCAAATTCTTAGATAGAGATTTATATATTACAAGTAACTGATTAGAATCATGTCTCATAAATGAATATGAACCTTTAATCAGTGAAATTATTTATTAAGGAGAAATCCAAACCATACTACGCATCTTTGACAAACCCGGGTTTTCGAATTGATGGATGAAATTTATAGATTAAAATGATGTAGAAATTCAGTTATTATTAATTGATCCATATCCATTTTTCTCACTCATGAATCCGGCAAATTTTATTAAACTTTACATTTGTATATTTAAGATTTCAGTCTAGGACTACTTTTAAGTCCTCTTATCATCATATCAATGAAGTTCAAATAGTAATGATCTTGAGTAGTTGGGGTAATTAGTCTTTTGATTTATCATTTGTCCTTGTGGGAACGATATCTGGACTTTAAATATCCACTTTTAGTTCTTGCACGACCTGTGCACTTACGATATTAAGACCCACGAAACACAAATTTTGACTAAGTCATCCTTACAAAGATAAAACAATTCCATCTTTTCATACATATGAAAAATAGTCTCAACAAGTTTTTGGCATTTTTTCCTGGGACTAGATAATAGTCCTTTGGTAGTAGTGTCATAAATTTTCATATATCATTTAAAATCCCTATCATGCATGAGACACCTTTGAAGTCCACATTACCCCTTGGTTGGTAAAAAGAATAGGAAAGAGGCAGTGAGGCAAATAAAACGATCGGTCTTAGGTTGGAAGATTTTATAGATTGATTCAGTGTAGTCGCTGATGTTGCGTCGAGGAAGAGGAAGTGTCTAGCCTTGCCACCGGGTTTGCCACACAGATGTGTAAATGGGTTATAGGCTTGGAAGGTGAGGCCACCTCCAGTCCTGTAGAGCTTGTAGAAGGTCACTCTTTAGATGCGAGAGGTTCAAGGGCTGACGATAATTTCAGTTGATTCCTTTATCGACTCCTCGGGAGGGATAGTTCGCGGGCCTTCGGATGTTGATGAAATCAGAGGGGAGTATCCTTCGGGGGTAGCCGATGCTCTGATGCTCTCACGGGGTCCTGCAGAGTGTCGGGTCACAGCAAAAAGAGCGATCAGCTACTGCGAGCACATGTTCGTCGTTTGGAGAGGATCCTGTTCGATGGGCATGGTGGCTTGGATCCGGAGGAGAGCTTCAAAGGAAATTTCCCTACCTTGGAATCCCCTTGACGGAATCCTAGATGGTGGACATGCGCGACCTTTATCCGAATTATTTTTGGATACCCTAGCGGCCCGCTCAGAGCAATATACAATTCTGCTCCCTGTCCATATGGATAAAGATGTCTTCCAGCCTATGGTCGAGGACGAGATGCTTATCCGTAACCATGACTTTCACATCCAAATTAAGGTACGAGGTATATCAGATATTTATTTCAGTTACTAGTTTGTGTAGTAATTTTTCTTAACTTTTGTTATTCTTTTATCTTGTGTGACCATCGGAATATGGCTCGCTATCACCGAGAGTTCCAGTTCCACCTAGATGACGTCGAAAAAATGCGGCTTTATGCCTAGTTGGTCTCTTCGTGACATCAAGCCTTTGCATGACTTCTTTGTCTGAATGAGAATCTTCATCGAGCATTGTTGGGGACGAAAGAGGCCCGAGATGGCGCGCAAAGTGGTGGAGAAGAAAGAACGAGCTAAACATGAAGCCGGAGGTGGCTGACTAGTTTCCACGGTAGCGGAGGCCCATTGTAGGGTAGAGGATGACTGGCCCAAGGCCACAGTGCTTTGCAGCGGTTCGCGGAGGAAGGCGAAACAGTTGAAGTAAGATTTCCCGCTTTAGAGAGTAAGAAGAGCGTCGACTTTCTAGCTTCGAAGAGGAGAAGGAAAAGTCGAGGTGAGGTGTCTTCTCTTCATGCTGGCGACGGGGATAAGAGGAGCATGAAGGAAAGGCGCCGAAGGCCCGAGGCTCGTCATGCTGGCGGCTATGAGTGTTCAGCGCGTTCAAGCACGGCATCTACGAACGGACGGAGATCCCGGATAGCATGCGGCGCTGCCAGCCCTTTTTAGAATTTTGTCAACTTAGAGGTGCCTTGGCCCCGATATCTCGAGTCGGCTAGAGTAGAGCAAATCTAGGTGGGGCGATGATGAGGTCTAAAACTCATTAGATTTTAATCCATTTTTCGAGTTTATTATGAGATAAATGTTGATTTGTTTGAAGCAAAATGGGTAATTGACTCAAATTTCATTTGCGGAAAATAGCGAGCTAATTTTAGCAAAAAATCAGAAGAAGTGCTTTGCAATGAGTGAGTGCAGTGAAATTTAAGTCGCGACGAGGAATGCTTTGAGTTGCCCGACCATTCCAGTCCGTATCAACAATTTGGCTTTGAAGAAGAAAGCGAAAACTTGAACAAGTGAAATTAAGTGACTTGAAAAAGAAGGATTAGAGCTAAATGGTGAGACTAGAAACCATCGAATGTGAAGGCCCATGTGTGACATCACTTTGTCGCGACACAAAAAGGATATGAATGATGTGTGACACCACTGCGAGTCGCGACAAGAATCCACGTCTATGAAGCCACAAGAGAGGTCTTTGCACCCAAAAGAAGAAGTTTTAAGCGGTTTTTTAATACAGAGCTCCATTTCATGTCCTGCTGTCACCTCTTTATTGGCGACACTAAACGGGAAGATTTAAGTGCAACTAAAGATAGGGAATTTGAAAAATTATGTCTGTAGCCCAATAGAAGCACACAAGGAAGCGGGCGCGACCTTTACAAGTCAAGAGATCGAGAAATGATGTCAGGCACTAATTTGGGTCGACACGAAGCGAGCGAGGAAAGTGATGTTGCGACGTACAGCGAGAATTCGCGACTGGAAAATAAGTGGGAAGAAGGAAATTGGTTACAGCATTAGAGCTGAGGTTGCAAAAGCGGAAAGGAATGGGAAGCAAAAGAAGTCGCGACATCAGTATGATGTCACAACATAAAATTGGAAGACATGAAGACAAGAAGACCACCGACACAATTGCGACCAAAGGAATCGAGTCACAACATGAAGTCATCATCCCTGAGCAACAAAGTGATTCATGACCGAAAGCGGCGTCATGACTCGAGAGGCGTGAGGAAAGAAAAGACAATGATGTCGCGACATGGCGAATTGTGACATCAACATTAAAGAACATTGAGCAAATGAAGTGCGACCATGATCAAAATTTGTGGCAAGACAAATGGTTGCAACTTAAAAGAAAGAGGTCGCGGCCCGTCATGATCAATCAAGACAAGTCCGTATCGCGACATCAACTTGGTCGCGACATGGGACTGATGGTTGAGCTTTTCTTTGGATTTCCACACGGAGCATTTGGGGTTAAGGCTTGATTCATTTTAGAGTATAAATAGATAACTGAATAGTAAAGCGACTTCCGTCTTCAATACCCAACAAAGGAAAAGAAGAGGAACTCGGTGTATATTTTAGAGTAGAATTTTATTTTTATTTTTTTGTTTAATTTTCGGTTTGAATCTGCTGACTGTGCGAAACGAATAGAATTTGGATTACAGATTTGTTATTTATCTTAAGTATTACTTGCTGAAAATTATAAATCTAGACAAATTTCTGGAAATTCATTTCTTCTCGGTTTTATTGCAATTATAGTGGTTGTCTTTGATGATCGATTACTCCGTTTCTTAATAATCTGATGTCAGGCTTGCCTTCTATTTGAATTTGATTTACATTTAGATTCTGATCTTTCTACTGGTGCTTGAATTATTTTGGGTTAGTTTTTTTACTTAATCGGTGTCGTTTTAATGGATAAGTTCTCATAGTAGTACCTAGTACCAGTTGAGGGAATGTATCTTACTCTGATATCCAGGATGCCCTCTGCGTGACACAGAGACGGAGATTCCTGAGAGTTGAGAGCATTCTTTTCTTGGTATGTTCGACTACCATTGACGAACTGCTGAGCTCTGAGATTTCATTTTGATAAATCCCCCATTCGCTCATAATTGAAGTCGGAGGGGTGTATTTAACAATATAAATAATCAGAGGTTCTTATAATCTACGGGTAAGTTCCAATCCCGTGTTAGCTGAGGATCCTAATCAAGGGAAAGGGATGAAGCCACAAAGATGCGAAGGTTGAGCCTCTCAATTGAGTAGTAAATTTTGTGAAAATCCTTAGAAGGTAAATGAGGATTCTGTGTCAGCTAAATGAGTGTGAAGTATTGAGAAAGAAAAAACACCGGATCTTGCAAGAAAATTTGGAATCTGGTGGGTGGTTAGATCTTGTATTCGAGTAGCAAGGATATCTAATCGGTCTGAATATGGAGAAATCCAATTCCAATAATTGGAAATCTTGGACAAAAATAAGATCCATACACATAAAAGCGAGCAATGGATTTTAGTCTTTGGAATTGAGCGTTGTATTTCATTGATGGTTTCGTTTCTCGCGAGAAGCCCAGTTCAATCCATTCTTTTATAGACAGTTTATTTTTATTCATTTACTTTGTTTTAGCTTAATTTGAATATATTAAATAGTTTAGGGATTTTTAATTTGTGTTGTTTAGATAAAACCTTCATTATGAGTTTTGAGTTCAAATAGTATGAAATTTTAGTAGTTGGGGTAGTTGATCTGTAATTCGCTATCAATCTCTATGGGAATGATACCTGGACTTACATTCAGATTTTACTACTTGTATGACCTGTGCACTTGCGATTAATCGTAGACTTGACCCTTATTTTTAAATCATGAACAATTAAGGAAAACTATTTTATCAAGCAAAATTATCAAAGTAACATGTATCTGAAAGTGTAAGGCTCTTGTAATTATGTTAATTTGAGGTTTTTAGTCTATATAGAAAAAGCAAACAAAGTTTTTATGGCGCCGTTCTTTGAGGATTGAAAGAATTAAATAGATCAATATTCGACAAAAGAGAATACTAATTTGGACATTTTAAGAAAAGAACAAAAATAGCTTTGCAAGCAGTGGCTATTTTAGCCACTAATCTTTAACAAGCCATATTGAAAATATTTGTTTGGTTTGACTAATCCTATTAATTTGAGTGTGTTTTGATTTCAAGAAAACTTTTAATGCATAGGAAACAGGAATCTGACCTGGATTCCAGTAGACACTGAATTGGAGAAAACACTCAGGAGCTTGAGAACGACAAAAAGAGCAGAAAACGCAGCTATGGCAGATGAGAGACATGACCGAGACGAGGAAGAGCAGGAGGGACAGCGACCCGGCCTCCCATTCTTGATACAATGGAGGATTCACGGAGACTGACATTATTCAAGAAGAATGCAACGATCGGACGACCTCACTGTAGATGCGAATAATTTGAACTAAACCAGCCTTGATTACAATGGTTCGACTAACCTTCGGTTCTGGGTCATCCCGCAGAAGACCCAAACGAGCATGGGAAGATTTCTCGGGATGGCAAATACGAGTGAAGCTGAATGGGAGGTGAGACGGGTGATAAAATTGCATCTCTTCCCATTTTCTTTGAGAGATAGCGACCACATGGTATGAGTCATTACCATATGGTTCGGTTGATACTTGGGAAGAGTTGGTAGAAGCCTACTTGGGTAGATTCTTTCCCCCGTCTCTCACTTCAGAGAGAAGAAGAGAGAAAATAGTATTCCAACAGGGGGAAGATGAGAGCCTATATGTAGCATGGGAAAGATTCAAAAGGTTGTTGAAGAGATGTTCGATGCATGGCATAGATTTGAAGACCTAGATGGACATAGTGTATCATGGTTTAAATGATACATCTAAGGGTATTGTCGATGCTTCATGCTGCGGAGCATTCAAACGTAAAAGTCTTTGAAGGGCGAGAGATCGATAGGGCACGGCAAAATGCAATATGAGCTCCATATGAGTTTTGAGAAATGTGAGGAAAAGGGTCATGGAGCTGAGCAAGATGGCCGACCATGTGGAGAGCAAAGTTGGATGCCATAATGCATAAGATGGACAGAAGCAATAGAGAGAGGAAGATGCACCTTGCTCATGAAATAGGACGGTGGAAGAGAACTATGAAAAAGTGCGTGTGCTAACGAAGAGAGGAATTCTTATGGTCTTTGAGGAGGTTAAGTACGTGAAGCGATCGAGAAGTTATCATTTCAAGCCAAATCCCAACACTGCCTACACACTACAATCCCGACAGCGAGAACATGAGAATTTCTCATATGGTGGAGGGGCATTACAAGGCCCAAGGCATGGACGAGAATCCTCGAGCTAAGGATATCGGCGGCCATCAAGGTTCCAACGGCTGACGCGGGAGAGGTGAAAGCGAGAGAAATGAATATCGAGGTCGAGAGGAGGACTGACCATTTGAAGAACAAATCTTTGCCGAGTTCATGGGGGACAACAAGAGGCTATTACAATTCCATGAACATAAACTATCAGACTTGGAAGCTTTCAAGTCTGATACTCAAATGTTTCAGAAGAATGCTAATGCCTCGCTGAAAAATTTGGAGACACAAGTAGAGTATTACTGAATATGCCAAATCGAGCAAGGGTACATTCCACAGTGATACTTTCGGAAGAACTTCAGATTGCATGGCAATTCAATTAAGAAGTGGGAAGGATTTGGCTTGACAACAAAGAACATAAAAAAGAAGAGTAGGCGGAAAGAAGGGGCGAAAGGAAGGAGAAGAAACGGCCAGTTGAACAACGAAAGAAAGTAATGACCCGGAAAAAGAAGGAAGGAGTACCGGCCTATGCACCTTAGGTGCCATTTCGAGACTTCGAGAGTTAAGAAGAACGAGTTTTCTAAATTCTTGGATATTTTCAAGAAAATAGAAATAAATATCCCATTTGCGAGAGGTGGTGTAAATGCCTCTTTATGCAAAATTTACGAGAGAAATCTTGAGACGAAGAGAAAAGAAAGATAGGCGAGGAGGTATAGTTAAGCAGGCGCTACGTGCGTGCCATTATCCGTGAGCTTGACAAAGATGAAAGACCCTGGCAGTTTCACCATTCATTGCTCCATAGGGAAATGTGAATTCAAGAGAAAGCATGTGATTCTAGAGCAAGTATAAATTTGATCTGCCTCCCATGGTTAATACGAGACTTAATTTGGGGGAACTTACTGACATCAGTGCATTCTGGTCGTGATAGATCTATGCGCAGCCCGAAGGCATTCTAGCGAGAGATGTACTTGTCAAGGTTGGGAAATTCATCTTCGATTGGATTTTGTTATCATACAAATGGAAGATACACAAGTTCCTCTACATTCTTCGGGAAGACCTTTCTTAGCAGCTGGGTACGCATGATAGGCGTACGAGAAGGTGAATTGACACTCAGGGTTGGAAATGAAGTAGTGCATTTTAATATTAAAGTGCGGAACATCTAATGTAAGGAAGGCAGGTTGTAGGTACATGTAGGAAACAATAGTCTTCTCAATGATGAATTGAATTACGATTGTATCCTCGACCTCTATCAATGAAGTGAGATGAATTTTGTTATCTTGAGAGTTTGATTGTGAAGTCACGCCTTCAAATTTGTTTAACAAGGAAACAATCAGTATAAATGAAAGCGTCAGATGAAGTAAGCGACCCGAAATAGCAAGCTCATGAGCAAGAAACTAGTGCGAAGGGCTGACGTGAAGAATTGCCCGGTCATTTAAAATAGTTTAGAACGGAAAAGAAAACAGTTATCATATCAGATGCATTGAAGTGAAGGCTGAAGAGCAGTTCTTGGTAATTAGAAAATACAAGGAAGCAATTGCTTGGTCGATTGAGGATTTGAAAGGGTATCGACCCCTCCATTGGCATGCACAAAATATTCTTTGGAGGATAATGCGAAAACTTCTATTGAGCATCAAAGAGGCTGAACCCTAGTGATGAAGAAGTTGTCGAGAAAGAAGTTACGAAATGGTTAAATGCGAGTTTTATATATGCTATATCGGATAGTTCTTGGGTAAGCCCGGTGCATGTGGTTCCCAAGAAGATTGATTCAAACGTGATCGAAATGAAAAGAATGGCTGATTCTTACAAGAGCGTGACGGGATGGAGGGTGTGTATTGACTACAGAATGGCCAGATACAACCAGAAAGGATCATTTTCCCGCCTTTCATTGATCGATGTCGGATAGGTTGCGTGACACCTCATTTTTGTTTTCTTGATGGATACTCCGGATATAACCAAATTGCTATTGCACCAAGATCGGGGAGAAAAACCACTTCCTTTACATGCCCATTTGGTACTTTTAAGCTTTTAGAGAATGGGCCTGCTCAGGTAATGCCCTCGTACCTTCCAAAGATGGCATGACGCTCATATTTTTGATCTGTGCGTAAGAAGTTATGGAGATCTTCATGGATGATTTTACAGTGTATGGATCTAGTTTTGAATAGTGCCTACATAACTTGGGGACAGTACTTCAAAGGTGTAAAGACAAGAATCTAGCTCTGAATTGGGAAAAATGCCATTTTATGGTTACAGAAAGAATTGTCTTGGGGCACATGATTTCTGCAGCAGGACTTGAGGTAGACCAAGCAAAATTTTCAATTATAAGAAATCTAATGCCACCCACTACAAGCCAAGGGAATCAGAAGTTTCAGGGACATGCCGGATTTTATAAGATTTATCGTGAGATTTCAAAATTGCTGCACCACTCATGCATCACCGGAAAAGATATTAAGTTCTATTTTGATGAATCCTCGCCAGAAGCATTTGAAGCAAAATCAAATCCGCATTAGTTGAAGCTCCCATCATGGCAAAAAACCGCATTGAAATCGTAGAATTTGAAATCGCGTGTGATGCCGTTGATTTTGCAATGGCAAACAGATGGGATAAAGATGAAAAAGTGTTCAAGGCCATACTATGCTAGCAAAACTTTAACGAAGCACAAGAAAATTCATCACTCTTACTACTCGAAAGGAGATGCCGGTAATAGTATTTGTATGTGAAAATTTAGGCCATACATTTTGGGGTCCTGAAGTTGTTATACACACTGATCATGCAACAATTAAATATCTAATGGCAAAGAAAGAAGCAAAGCCAAGATTGATCAGGTGGGTACTATTATTATAAGAATTTGATTTAGAAATAAAAGACAAGAAGGGTAGTGACAATGTGATAGCTGATCACTTGTCAAGAGTAGAGAAACCCACTGTACAAGAAGAAAGAAGAGAAATAGTAGAAAATTTTCCAGATGATCAGTTATTTCAGCTATCACTCCAATCACCGGGTATGTCGATATTGTGAACTTTTTAGTCAGGAATTATGCCACTGCATCTGGGTTTACCAACGTAAAAGAAGCTAAGGACTGACAACAGGTGTACTACATCTGGGATGACCCATTATTGTTTAAAAGAGGAGTCGATCCGATTATAAGAAGATGTGTGTGCCGTATAGCGAGCAAAGCAAGATTTTACAAGAATGTCATGCATCACCATATGGAGGACATTTTGCAGGAGATAAAACAGCCCACAAAATTCTCCAGTCAGGAATTTACCGGCCTACTATTTTTAAGGATTGTTTTGAATGGGTGAAGTTATGTGATCAATGCCAAAGAATGGGAATAAACGCTGAAAAGGCATGAGATGCCCCGCAAGGTATCCCGGTGGTGCGCTTGTTTGACGATGGGAATGGATTTTATTGCCTTTTCCAATTTCACCTGGGAAATATATACATACTTCTAGCTGTGGATTATGTATCAAAAATGGGTAGAGGCAAGAAATTGTCCAAAGAATGATGCCACTACTTGTGGATTTTTACAAAGAAATATTCTCAAATAGATTTGGAACACCTTAACTATAATTAGTGATGGAGGGAGCCATTTTGAAAATAGTGTTCGACAAACTCACGAGCGCATATGGTATCAAACACATTATGAGCTTCGGGCTTATCATCCTCAAACAAATGGGCAAGCCGAAATTTCCAACAAAGAAATAAAGAAAATTCGAAAAGACCTGTAGCTCCAAAGATAAGAGATTGGTCTTTGAAGCTTGATGATGCACTCCGGGCATACAGTAACTACCTTTGCAAACTCCCATCGGAATGTCCCCAGCTACGTGCTTCGTTTTGGAAACCTTGTCACCTACCTCTTGAGCTAGAATATAAGGCAATACATCAAGAAGCTTAATTTTGATTTTAAAAGTCGCTAAGGAAGAGAGGCTACTCCAAGAATGAACCGGAAGAGTCGAGGAATGAAGCTCATGATGTACGCTGCACTTTACAAGGATTAAAAAAATTTACATGATCAACTAATCTTTGAGGAGGGAATTCAAGGTAGGAGATCAGGTCCTGTTATTCAACCTGCACTCAAGACTCTTTCAGAAAGTCAAGTCCAAATGGAGGACTATTTACGCGGGTATCAAGCAATAAATGGGGGGCGTGACACTTAGAACCAAAGAATCAGCGAGGAGTTCAAAGTTAATGGTCGAGATTAAAGCACTATCTTGAGAAAGCAATTAGAAGAGTAACCCCTTCTGCCTTCGTAAAAGATGAAATTGAAGAAACATCAATGGCAAAGAAGTCCGTACTCTAAAGACTAAAAATTGAAAGCAGTTTTGTGGAAGTGCACCACACCATTTTGATTTAAATTTTTGTTTTTCAAGTATAGTTTACAAATTTCCGTGTTTAAATTTCTAATAAATTTCCACTTGATTTTATTCATTATCCATTGAATGAGTAGGTAAAGAATTTTCTTTTAGTTTTACAGACAATGCAGATTGTTCAAAAGGAGGCATCTCAGAATCAAACTTCAATCACTTACAAGAGACAAAAAAAGGGGCAGTATATTCTTCTTGATTTGATTTTAAAGTTTGTCTTTGATATAGCATAATTGAAAGTTTGGGGGAATTTTTTTATTTTTTTTATCTTGTTTTGGTGATTAAGTTTTGAATGTGATACATAGTGGAAGTTGTTGAATTTTGTGCATGATGAAGATGAGTTGAGTTGCAATTCTTTTGATTGGAATTGAATAAATTGAAACTTGGCCGTGAATTTGAGTGTGTTTAAGCTCGTCGCACATTAATTCAAAAGTTGCAACCAAGAATTGCTGGATGTGAAAAATAAAAAGTGGAAAAGAAAGTCAAAATAATGAAATTGAGGTCACGACTGAAATAAAAGAGGGAAAGAACATTTTTATGTTGCAACACCAATTTCCCTGTCGTGACCACATTTCAGGTCAGAACCAAAAATTTTGAAGTCGTGACCAGAATAGTCCTGAAGTCAAATAAAGAAGGTTAAAACTTCTTATTTTGGGCGTCCAACAGTAAAAAAATAAAATAAAATAAAATTCATTGAAAATCATTAATTTAGAGGCCCAATAGTTAATGTCGTGACTCCCATAGCGCTGTCATGACATTAAACTTAGCGTCTATTCCACTTCAAATTCCAAGAACTAATTCAACCCACCTTCCCATTTCCGGCAAGATCCATTTTTGGGAATCTAAACCCTAGGAACCGTAGTGCCCAAGAATACCTCGCAAACCTCTTCAATCATGGCAAAAACAAGATGAAGTCAATAACTTCAAACAAAATGATCGATGAAATCATGAGATAATGTCGGCAAAGAGAAGAAGCTCAACCTGAGACTCGACCTGAAGAAGAAGTAAATGTCAAAAGGAAAAACCAATGTAAGGAGGATGAGCTTCCTGAGAGAGAAGTAGCAGAGGAAGAAAAAGACTTCATTTCAGAAGAAGCTAAAGACTTATGGAACAAGGTGATGTGGAACAAAGAATTTATCTGCGAAAGAGGTTTTAGAAAATTAATTTCCCATCAAGTAATAGAAAGAGGTGGTCACATTCTTTTATGAGCACAAAGCACTAGGATTTTCAGCTCTACCAAGGAATTCCTATGCAAACATGGTAGGAATGAAGGAGGACTGCTTTCGTGAGAGGTGCTCGGGGTGCCCTTCTACCTATAGCTTTGTCAAATGAAGTGTTTAAACCGAGATTTCAAGCATGGATTTAAATTACAGAATATTTTGAACCTACTTAAAGGAAAATATGTGGTACACCAGAGAGAAGGAGGTAGTGGACGTAGAACCCCACCATGCCATAAAAGGAGCCCCACGTATGAGGCAAGGTTTGGTTTTATTTTATGTGTTCTGTAATAGTACCCCAAATGCACACTCACATACCGAGCAGAAGTTATCCCCTGCTAGGCGTCTTTGAAAGGACATACAAAATAAACACGGACCGCTTAATCAAGAATCAATCAGGGTACCACTGTTAGCAATAAAAGAGGATCGATTCCTCACCCGTCACTAATGACTCTCGCTTCCGGGAAGGTGAAAGGAAATTGGGAGGAAGAAGAAAGTCCCTACCTCCTCTAACCTCACAGAGTGACAAGGGGGCCTAAAGGAAAGAAGCGTAAGGAAGTGATGATATTATTAAACAAAGGCAAGAGATAGATGCGTTAAACCGATAGAAGAGAAATAGAGGAGGGTACCGAACAATGTCCTTCCGTATGTAAGAACCTTCAGATAATCCTAACATATCCTCTATTCCAAGTACAAGAACAAAAATTAAAGTTCAAGCAGAAGCATCCAGGAGCATAGAAGGAAATGCTGAAATAATGGAAATGCTAAAAACAATGAAAAAGGAAATGGAGGAAAGAGAACTAAAATGGGAAAGGCAACAAATGATCAAAGAAGAATTCATGGAGGCTACAACCAGAAGGAAAGAGCAAATATGGGAAGAAAATTGGAGAATGAGAGAAGAAGAACACAAGGAGGAGCTGAAGAAACAAGAAGAGAAGATGATGGGAAGAATACAGACATGTATGCAAGCTTTCTACAATAATCAGTTCAAAAGAGATGCTGAATTGTTGAACATCATGAAGGAGAAGGGAGAGAGAAAATGGAAAATAACATGCTACAAAGATCGATGGGTTCGGGCATATATATGGCGAAATCCGTCTAAAGAGTTTGAGAAGATAAAGGAAAAAGAAAGAGATCAAGAATGGAAAATGATGATGAGTATAGAAGGAAAACATGGTTGGAAAGTATGGACTTAATCAATCAAAATTTATCCAAGCTGCTTGAATGTATCTCTGAGGTGGAAGGAACAGTCAATCAAGTGGGGGAAAGGCAAGATACGCTCATTCGTGCAGTGCAATTAAATAATGAAACATCTGCAAAGGGCAAAGGAATTTCCCCTTCTTCAGAGAGGCAAAAAGATGAAATAAAATTCCCTAGGTTTGAGCCCTCCAAGCAGCGCTTGATGTAGACCCTCCCAACATAGTACCTAAAAAGGGCAAGGCAATATAAGAAAGTGGAAATCAAGGTTTTAGCATGTTATACATATATACATTCCCAAAAATTTTAAGGGAAACGGATTTGGTTTATCCTACTTGTCCCTTGTTTGAGTGAATTCTCATTTTATAAGTATTCTTTTTGCTTGTTAGATAGTTTCTCACTTGTTGAATGAAAATTTGATTGTGGATAAATAGATGTTAGTTGATTGTTGTTTATGATATATGAATTTTGTTTCTGTGTCATTTTCTTTTCTGCGCAAGAATCAAATAAATAATTATGTTCTTTCTCAAATAACATAAATTCAGAAATAATCAGGGCATGAACTATTAACTTGGAAATTAGGGGTATTGCCTGCATTGTTTAACTTTAGTTTAGTTTTCAAGAATTGGAAAATTGGTTATCAATAATTTTAATAAAACACTGATGAAATAATGTAAGCAAATAGTAAATAAATACAAGTCTTGAAGAAATAATACACCTTGGTCAACAAACTTATGAACTTTGACAGAATTAGAACATCTTCTCGGGAATTTCGTGGATTGAGAGTCCATGATCCTAGAACTTGTTTCGATATTGATTGAGGTGAAATCTTAGGTGAAACAAATAACAAGAAATGATAAAGGCCATCCTTGGCATATTGAGTCTTTTCTAAGCCACCTCAATATATGCTTACATATTCTCTAGTTCCCTGATTTGAGCCAAATAAGCCTATTTCTTCAATAAAAAACAAATCGAAAATCTAAATTCCTCCTTGCAATAAACCCGCAAAGAAAAGCCCATATTATCCAGTTTCTAGTCCAGAAAAAAGTTTACTATAAAGGAAGAAACAAGTTTGGGGGAAAAATATTTCCAATTTTTTTACAATGAAGGAGGTGAAGAAGTAAAGAAGCAGAAGCTAGTAAAATAAGGGAATAAGATTTGTCTTGTGGCCTATTTCCCTTGAACAATTAAGCTCGTAAGGGTGTTTTAATACCTAGTACCCTAATTGCCAACTGGTATGAGAGTTGCTAGCCCAAAGTTCTCTAAGAGTAACAGAAAGCCTAAGAAGACAAAACATTGCACTATTCCCAATTCTAGAAAAACAAAAGCAAAGAGAGTTCAAGAAACAAAGGAACTGGCCTGAATAAAGTACATATGGAAATTGAAATTCCCTAAAAAGAATTCAACATGAAGATGAATCAGGCCAAGATTGAAGAGAATCAGCAAGAACGAAGAAGAAAAAGGGTGAAAGTTGAAGGCAACAAGTATAGAGAAAAGGAGGAAACTGGGTATTTTACAACTTAAAATTTTCCATTATCTACCCAATTACCTAAGCCCAACATTACAAGCCTGAAAGACCTCATTGATTTTGAAGGTTGGATTTACCTACATTAGTGAAGATCAATATGAAAAACAAGCATATGGGACTTTGACAAACAAATCTAAGAAAATCCTTAAGATTAATCAAATCCAACATGAAGATGAAAAGGATTGAAGACCTGCACACACACACATAACAAGACTTGTTGAATAAACTATTTAAATACATTAGTTTATCAAGAATTTGTGATAGAAGTATGCTACCATGTCTTATTCTTGAATCAAAACTGAAATTTAAATGATGTTGGTAGCTCTTAATTCCAGATCGGTGGAATGAGAAAGATCAGGTGGTATGAATCAAAAATGTCCTTAAAATTTTCTAAGCTTATTTGTTTGAGGACACACTGCTCTTTCTTTCCTCAAAATACAAAATTTTAAGTTTGGGGAATTTGATAGGCCCAAAACTCATAGATTTTTAATCCATTTTTCTGATTTTATTATGAGATAAATGTTGATTTGTTTGAAGAAAAATGGGTACACCCTAAATTTCATTTTGGCAGAAAATACAGCGGAAACTCAAAATTTTAGCAAAAATCAGAAGAAATTAGCCTCATAGCTAGACCGAGGTCACGACCGAAATTTAAGTCACAGAATGCTCACTAAGCCAGCCATTCCAGGTCACGACATCAACAAATTTGGCTTTGAAGAAGAAACTGAAAACTTGAACAAGTGAAGTCGTGACTTGAAAAAGAAGGTTACGACAAAGAAAACGTGGTCGAGACTAAAGGAAACAATCAAAGGATGAAATTCATGTCGCGACATCACTTTGATGTCGCGACACCAAAAGGATATGAATGATGTCACGACACCACTCTGAGGTCGCGACAAGAATCTGTCTATGAAGCCACAAGAGAGGTCTTTGCGAAAGAAAGAGGTTGCAACTGGTTTTTAAATACAAGGCTTCATTTCATGTCGCGATGATTCGCTACTATGTCGCAACATGTCGTGTGGAAGACGTAAAGTGCAACCAAAGATAGAATCTTGGAAAGGAGGTCGCAACCTGTAGCCCAATAGAAGCAATTTGCAAGGAATCGAATCGGGCACCTTTACAAGCCAAGGATCATAAATGATGTCGCGACCACTCAATTTAGGTCGCGACTCAAAGAAAATGAAGGGTAATAAATTGATGTCGCGACATGCAACCCGAGGTCGCGACTGAAAATAAGTGGGAAGAAGGGAATTAGTTGCAACGTAGAACCGAGGTTGCAAATCAAGAAAAGGGAATGTAGCAAAAGAAGTCGCGACATCAGTATGATGTCGCGACATAAAATTAGAAGACATGGTATAAGAAGACCACCGACAATAATTAAGTAATTAAAGGAATCGTGAGTCACAACATGAAGTCATCATACAAACAGCAAAGTGGTCGCAACAAAACTCGACGCCGCAACTCGTGGTCGTGGAGAAAAAGGTGCACAATGATGTCGCAAGCATGTAACCGAGGTGGCGACATCACACCGGCGTTGAACATTGAGCAAATGAAGTCGCCAATTAATCATCAAAGCCGGGTAAGACAAAACTGGTTGCAACTTAAAAGAAAGAGGTCGCGACCGATCATGAGCAATCAAGACAAGTCCATGTCGCGACATCAACTTGAGGTCGCGACATGTGTGATGTTGAGTCGGGCTTTCGATTTCCACCGGAGCATTTGGGGATTCGTCCGATTATTATAATATAAATAGATAGTTTAGAATAGTAGCGTAGCCTTTGGGCGCTCTTCACTACCCAAAGAAAGGGAAAAGAAGAGAACTCAATGTATATTTTAGAGTAGAATTTTATTTTATTTTTGTTTAATTTTTCGTTTTGAATCGCGAACTCCGTGCGTAAAACGAGTAGATCCGATTTTTAGATATGTTATTTTTCTTAAGTATTGGTCAAATTTTATGAAATCTAGACAAATTCGAATTCATTTCTTCTCGCTTTATCAGAATTATAGTGGTTGTGCGTGGATCGGTGCTCCATTTCTTAATTGGCAATGCAAGAATCATAACGCAGTCAATGATTTGATTTACATTTAGTTACGCCTTTCCCGCACAATTTATGGAGAATTAATTGGGTTCGAAGCTTTTTTACTTAATCGTGTCGCTTTTTAATGGATAAGTTCCTAATAAGAGTACCTAGTACCAGTTGAGGGAACAATATTCCCATCGATATCCAGGATGCCCGCGCGACAATGTAGACGGATTCCGAGAGTTGAGAGCATTCTTTTCTCGGGTATGTTCGACTACCATTGGACAGAAACTCGTTAAGTCAAGAGTTCATTTTTATAAATCCCCCATTCGCTCATAATTGAAGTCGGAGGGGTGTATTTAACAATATAAATAATCAGAGAGTTCACCTTAATCTACAGATAAGTTCCAATCCCCGTGTTAGCTCAGATCTAATCAAGGGAAAGGGATGAACCCATAGATCTGAAGGTTGAGCCACCAATTGAGTAGTATAAATTTTGGCGGTAAAATCTCTGAAGGTAAAGCAAAAGTTCTCACACAGAAATGGGTGTGAAGTATCGAGAAAGAAAAACACCGCATCTTGCAAGAAAATTTGAATACAGTAAATGTTAGATCTTTGTATCTCGAGAGAAGCAAGGATATTCAATCGTGCTGAATATGGGAGAAATCCAATTCCAATAATCAGAAATCTTTAGACAAAAATCATATCCATACATAAAACAGAGCAATGGATTTTAAGTATCGAATTGATTATTCCATTGTATTTCATTGATGGTTTTCAAGCTTTCATGTGAAACTGATTCAATCCATTCTTTTATAGACAGTTTATTTTTATTCATTTACTTTGTTTTAGCTTAATTTGAATATATTAAATAGTATAGGATTTTAATTCCTGGTGTTGTTTAGATAAACCTTCACAAGTGAGTTTTGAGCGAAATAGCTGAAATTTTAGTAGTCGGGTAGTTGATCCTGCACTGCCATCAATCTCTGTGGGAATGATACCCGACTTACATTCATTTTACTACTTGTATGACTGCAGCACTTGCAAAGGTCATAGACTGACCCTTATTTTTAAATCATGAACAATTAAGAGAAAAACTATTTTATCAAGCAAAATTATCCAAAGTAACATGTATGCAAGAGAAGTGTAAGGCTCTTGTAATTATGTTAATTTGAGGGGTTTTAGTCTATATAGAAAAAGGCAAACAGGCGGCTAAAAATTTAGAGGGGGATGTTGTTGCCAAGGAATAGGGCTTACTTTTTCCTTTTTCATATGTTAGTTTTGGCTATTATCGGGGATTTTGTAATGGGCGCCATTTAGCCATTAGTGTATATATATATATATATATATATATATATATATATATATATATATATATATATATATATTTATATATATTGTAATTTATGGTGCCTTTTAGCTTGCCATTAGTATATCAGAATGGATTTCAGGCGCACTGTAATGAAACTTGAAGATGCCAGGCATGAGCCAGTTTTGATAAGTAAACTAGAGGGATAATCTGCTTGAACTTTAGAATGCCAGCAAGACAACAACCATATCTAGACTTTTAGAAAGAAGCAATTGTAAGTTTTAAGAGGAAATGTGTAAAGGATAATATTTTATTGATGATAATCTCCTCAAATAATACACTACTGATAATACTTCTCAAGATGCATTGCGTTCCACATCCTAGGAACGACACTCCCGTCTGGTTTGCTCAATGCCTAAGATCCGATTGTCCTTACTCGAACCACCGTGTACGGTCCTTCCCAATTGGCCTGGAACTTCCCATATGCTGGGTTGACCATGTTTTCAAAAACCCTTCTTAAGACTAACTCCCCGACTTTGAATGTACGCGACTTTACATGTCGGTTATACAAGTTTGCCAGCCTCTGATGGTATGATGCTATGAGCACAACCGCCGCTTCTCGGAGTTCGTCTGTTGTGTCTAGGTCTTTGGTTATGGCTTCAGCATTTACTTCCTCATGAATTTCTGTCTGAATGGTAGGCATCCCGATTTCTATGGGGATGATAGCCTTCATCCCGTATGTGAGGGCGAATGGTGATTCCTCCGTTGGCTTCTTGCCGATTGTTCTATAGGCCTATAATACTCTTGGTAGTTCTTCTACCCACTTTCCTTGGCTGAATGTAAGCGTTTTTTTAGAGCTAATAGGAGCGTTTTATTAGATGTTTCAGCCTAGTCGTTGCTTTAAGGGTACCGTGGGGTCGAGTATAGGTTTTTGATTTTCAATTCGCTGCAAAAGTTCCTATATACCTGACTATCAAATTATGGCCCATTGTCTGTTACAATCGATTAGGGTATTCTGAACCTGGACACAATGTTCTTCCATATAAATCGAATGACCTCTTTGTCTTTGATGGATACAAAGGCTTCGACTTCTATCCATTTTCTAAATTAGTCGGTGGCAACCAGTAACAACTTCTTTTGAGCCAAGGTGGTTGTAGTTGCCCAACTATGTCAATACCCCACTAAGCGAAGTGCTAGGGGCTTGTTATGGTTGTTAAATTTTTGGCCAGGAGTTTTGAGACGGGGGCCTGTCGCTGGCAGTGGTCACACCTTCTAACATAGGCTGCGACATCCACACGCATGGTCGGCCAGTAGTAGCCTTGGGTATGAGCTCTATGCACCAACGTACTATCGCCTAGATGATTTCCACATATCCCATTATGGAGTTCTACCAATATGTACTATCCCTATTGGTAAGTGGGGCACTTAAGATAGAGCTCGCCTAGAGACCGCTTATATAGCTAATTGTTAACGAGGGAAAACCAAGCTGCTTGGACTTGGATCTTGTGGGCTTCAGCTCTGTTATCCGACAATTCCCCTGAACTCAAATAGCGGACTATTGGAGTCATCCAAGAAAGGCCCGTTTCATTTATTTCATTAACCTGGTTGGTAGTGGTCGACGGCTCTGGCTGGTAGTACACAGTGTAGGAGCACTATTTCTTTTATTAGTAGGGATGCGGCTACGACCACCAAAGCGTCTACCTTTTCATTAGAATTTCTCAAGACATGCTCCAGCCGCCAAGCTACGAAGCTTCCCAAAGCTTCCTAACCGTAGGTTGACTAGACTCACATACTTGGACATGCGATGGTCTCTTATTTCATATTCGTCGTTTACCTGCCCCACCACCAACTGAGAGTCACTTCTTATGAAGATTTTTTCTAAGGATACGGAGATTGCGAGGTCGGGTTCGCCATTATGCCATACTGGGCCTCGCCACAGCGTGGAAATCCAAACGTATGGCCTATTCTATTATTTCCGACGGCTTCAAGTTGCAAACCCTAATCCGCTCAAGGCCTGGTCGTGGAAGCACCATCCATTCAAGGTCCACTCACGGAAGGTTCGACTTCATTTTCCTCGTCGAAGAACCTCTACTAAAAAGTCAGCAAGTACTTGCCCCTTCACCGCCAGATGAGGTTTATATTAAATACCGAACTCACTCGGCTCAACCGCCCACCGAGCCATCCACCCTGATAGATCGGGCTTATGTATAGTGCTCCTAAGAGGGAGGTTGATGAGTACAATGATAAGGTGCGCCTGGAAATAGGGACGAAGTTTTTTAGCAACTACTCGAAGTACCAGTGTCGGTTGCTTGAGACGGGTATATCGAGTTTTTGCCTCGGATAGGGACTTGCTTACAAAGAATACGAGTCTTTGCTTTCGGTTTTCGTCTTCATTGAACAATGATGTACTCACCAAGATTTCAGAGACTTCCATTTAAATATAGAGTGTGTCCCCTGCTTCAAAGCCTAACAAGAACATGTGGTTTTTGTGAGATATTTTTTTACTACTGTAAGAGCCTGATCTCATTCTTGATTCCAACCGGCCCGCTGGGCTCCCTTTGGGTGGCAAAGAACGGCTTCAATCGATCTGTGAAGCGAGATATGACCGCCCCAAGGTCGCAACCAAACACAACATTGTCAGACTCTATTCTAGAAGTGGGGCCAGAATCCATTACGGCCTCAACAGAGCTAGATGAGATTTGCCTCTATTGTCACACCCCCAACCCCCGCCTAGGAGAAAGAGGGGCACGAGACAGAACTGAGACTCTTTACCTATTATTTTTTTTCCAGACATTAGTGGGCCCAAGTCTTATCACTGAATCCAAATATCATATACAAAAATACAAAAGAACTACCACCGGAGTGGTGTCCATCAAAATCTATACACATATACTGAGTCTCATTTACTTATACATATACAAAAACTTTACATTTCAATTACATATTCAGAGCGCAGAACCTATTGTGATGAACCCCTACTAGTGTAGTCGGGCCCAACAGAAAGTGAAGATCGCATATGTCCCTCCACTCCACACGGGGATTAAAACCCGTATGTTTTTTTAATACGCTTAGTGGGAAACATATGACTTATATTAAAACACATGCACTATTACTCATTTATAAGGAGTATATACAAGAATAGATATGCAAAGAAGATATCATAATTTTTTATCAATTCATACAACAACTTATACACATATTCGTACTTATAGTAAACGTATTCTTGTTCAAGTCTCTCATAGGACACGTACTTGTACTTGTATCAAACGTATACGTATTCAGATCTCCCAAAGGACATATATATCAGACTTATTCTTATACTTGTCTCGAACTTATAATTATTCATATCTCCCAAAGGACATCTACTTGAACTTATGTCAAACTGATACTTATCCAGATCTCTCGTAAGAGCATAGTAGCTTAGACCTTTACCGAGTACCCTCGTAGGTACCGTGTTGTAACTTAGTACTTTGCAATAGTATCTTATACTTGCGCCACGGAGCACATCCTTGTCTTATGGATTCCTTTATACCTGTATTAATGGAGCATATAATACTGCTCCTACGGATTTTATACTTGTATTACTGAAATATTCTTGTACTGGATCTATACTTGTATTATAGAGCATATACTGTCTTAATGGATCTTATACTTGTATTAATGGAATTTATTCTCAGATTCAGATCTTATACTTGTATTCGAACTTATTCTATATTTCTCGGATCTTATACTTGTATTACGGAACTTATTTCTTGTATTTCGCATCTTATACTTGTATTGATAACTTATTCTTGTATTTCAAATTCATTTGTATTGGCGTATCCATCATGCCAAATAGTCTTTGTTATTCGATCTTATACCTGTATTACGTATCTTATTCATCTTATTCTGGGTATTTCCTGATCTTATACTGTACATGTATCTTATTCTTTGTATTTCTGGACCTATACTTGTATTACAGATCTTATGTCAGATACGAGACTTATTCTTTATATTATAGAACTTATACTTTCTATATTGGTCGGGTACGAGTGCAAATTTGTAGGTACTATAGAGATTTTCTTGTACAAAAGCACCAGAGGTACTGGCTGCAATCGATATAGAGGTACCCATAGGTACATTCAGATCTTTACCATATTCATTTCTTTACTCTTATTCTTTATTCAAAGTCTTATCATATAACTGTTTGACTACCCATACCAATCATAAGAAATGAGTAGGACACGCCATCGTCAAGTACCCGGTTGCGTCATCACGCATCGAGGTGTCGCAGTTATCAAAGCAGAGTGCCGGCATCATCGTAAACGTTCGCCCCACGCACGTAAGTGTCGTGAAGACTCAGCAGAGAGTCGGGGCACCGATCGTAACGTGTTTGCCCACGCAATGGCGTCGCAGTACCAGCGTGAGTGTCGAAGCAATCGATTAGAATATGCCGTCCAATGCGCGTAATTACCGTATCATTCCATATCCGTCTTAGGCGCTTCTACAATTATATGTGATAATAATCATATATAATCTTTTTTTTATTCGTACGCACAATTAGGGCATTCTTATTACTATGTGTTCCTCATGACATATTGCCTTCATGTTCATGTTCAATGCTTTCAGTTCGCTTTCGAGTTTCACATCATAATTCATGTTTCATGAACACATCTATATATATTGCATTCTATATTTCTTTTTTTTTTCCTCAAGCTTTTTTACGCTCGTTGCATTTGGAATTTCATATACTTGTACGGTATGACACCTATGTAGTCACACATCATTCATTTATTCTTGTTCCTCTATGAATCTACTTTACTTAGAAAATGGAATCATTCCACTGAATCATCCAAACCTCAAGTTATGGCATTTTCTCATGCCAACTAGTCATTTTGCCCATTTTTATTAATTAGGAACAGTTTGAAATACCCATTTTCAAGTGTCTTGACTTCATTTGTCACTGGTTCTTTGTACTCCTTTGAAGCTAAGGTGTTAAGGGTTCTCCTCCAACTGGAATCACCCAAATCGGAGCATCGATACTCAAGATATGTCCTAAACAACCGGGACTACTCTATGTTCAAAACCGAACTAGAAATTGGCTTGAACATAGCCCCACTTTGAGTGAATTTCTGGGCCACATAGAGTTAGAATTTGAAGGTACCTATTTCAGGGTGTTTTGTTCTCCTTGAAGTCTAGTTTAACTAAAAACTTGAATCACTCAAATCGGATAAGAAATGACCAAGTTATGGGACAAAACAGCTGCACATCGATCCAAAATAACACAGTACCGGGTACCGAAATACCGGTACCGCCGACCGTAATCATAGTACCGGTACCACATTGTTTGGTACCGGTACCAGACCTCGGGAAAGCCCAAAAATGGTGGTTTTTCTCCCATTTTTCCATATATTTCCACCCAAACCAACTCAATACCACACACACTCATCAAAACCACTCCATATCCATTCCTCATAAATCCTCTATTCACTCAAATCATCTTTCAAATACTTATCTGCATTCAAAACCTTTCATGAATTACCCCCAATAAGCTGTAACTCTAATATGTCATAACCCATACACAAACCAAAATGTGACAAGGATTGCTAGGGTTTGTTCTCTAACCCAAACCTATTATTTAGCAAATTAAACCACTAATCCAACCTCAAAGGTGGAGGATTCCATACTTTGGATTCCATACAAGAACTATTCTGTGGGTTAGGTTTACAACCCAATAACCCAAAAACATGTATCCATACAAGAAAATCCAAGTAATCCATACTAAATGTTAGATTCCATACTCTTGATTCCATACAAGAATTAGGCTTCTTACAACCCACAACCCACAAACATGTATCCATACAAGAAATCCAAGTAATCCATATTCAATGTTAGATTCCATACCTTAAATTTGACTTCTTCTTCTTCCTTCTTCTTCTTCTTCTTCTCCTTCCCTTCTTCTTTCTTCTCTCCGTTTGTTTCTTTCTTTCCCAAAAATTTATATCCTTCTCAAACAAATTTTGGTCTTTGTAAATCCAAGATTTCCTCCTTAGCCGTCAGCCCCCAAAACCCATTTTTCGATTACTTTTTCATTTATTTAATTCTTGTCCTTAGGTTCTCTCTTTTTGCAAAATAAATTTAGGCATATTTCTATTTTTAACCATAGCCTTCTTAGGTTTTATAATTTTATATGTCCCTTTTTGGCAAATTACATATGTACCCTTGTTTTATCTTGTACAAATTATGGGTTTCTCATTTTATTTCCCAAAAATTCATATTTAACTTTTATTAAACCATAAACATGTCCAAAAACTGCTAGGGTATATTTCGGGGTGTTACATCTATCCCCCTCTGTGTTACCATAAAACCCAGGAATTTGCCCGAGTTGACTCAGAATGCGCATTTCAACAGGTTAAGTTTCATGACGTGTCTTCGCAACAGCCCGAAGGTTTCTTGTAAATGCATTGTGTGGTCAGGGCATTCTTTGGATTTTACGAGCATATCATCGATATAAACCTCCATGGATACTGGCCTATCGTAGTCGGTCCCGGTCACCATCCTTGATAAGTTGCCCCAACGTTTTTTCTCGTGACCAAACCATTAAGTTGTAGCGTATAACCAAGGCATTATGAAGGTCGTTTTTTCGTCAGCATGTACATAGGAATCTTATGGTATCCGAAGAAGGCGTCTAGAAACGACATAATGCCATGCTCGACTATTGCATCCATAATTTGATCTATACGTGGCAAAGGGAAGCCGACCTAGGACATGCTTCACTGGTGATTAGTGTAGCCTACACCACGCAAGCCACTTACCACCCTTTTTGGCATAACCTCCATTATCAAGCCGCCCATTCGAGATACTTCACCTCCCTTATAACCCTTGCTACTAGAAGATTGTCTACTTCCTCGGTCCGGGTGGAACTGACCCTTTGCCTTACTGGCTTGGTAGTGGGGAGGACGTTCAGTTTGCGAGAAGCCACCGTTGGACTTATCCTAACCATATCAGAGTGTCTCCAGGCGAATACATCCATGTTGCACAGTAGCACAAGTCATAATTGTGCTCTTTCTTTATTAGATAGAAGGGAGCTGACGTAGGTGAATTTCTATGGCCTGTCCAACTCCACTTCTTCCAATGGATCCACAACCAGTGGGTTCTTTTCTTCCACCCTGATTTAGGCAGCATACTGTGATTGCTATGTGGGTGTTAGATCATATGGGGGACGCTGTTCGGAATCGCACTTCGCTATTTATTCGTGCAGGGTCAGTTGATAGCATTTCCGTGCAGCCAGCTGGCTGCTCAAAAGGTTGACCTGCTATGCATTTTTCAAATACCTCACCATTTGGTAGTACGTTGACAACACTGCCTTCATGGAGTGTAGCCAGGTCGGCCCACTATGGCATTAAAAGGCCCCAAGTCTTCAACGACTAAGAACAAAACCCGTTGAGTGATTGGCATGGCTTTCACAGGGAGTGTGACATCTCCCAACGTCATTTAGTTGCTCCGTTGAAGCCAAAGTGGATTCTCTTGACTGAATTTAGCATATTAGAAGAAAGCTTCATCTATGTGAAGGCCAGAAGTTAGAGTAAGTCTGCCACATTACCTAGATCCACCAATACCTATGCACATCAAAACCATTAACACAAAGGGTGAGTACTAGGGCATCGTAGTGAGGCATAATGACCTTGTTTAGGTTAACTGAAGGAAAGGATATGGGGCCATCTATTGGCTCAACTTCTCCTTTAAAGGCCGTTTGTGTGGACCCATTATCTCACCCTAGCCTTAACCGTAGCCGGCCGCAAGAGTCTCCTTACCGGCCATTTTCGACGATAATGATCATCAAATTGGCCAAGATAAAAATTTACGGCCGGTCCGGGCTCGATGGAGTTGCTGATCGCTATAATTCTCCCTGGCCAAAGGCCCCGACTCCACTCCTTGATCAATTTCGTTGAGGTACTGTGGACCAAATTTTGTATAAACGACTACCAAAGACTAACTAAAGTCTTCGGCAATGGCGCCAAAAACTTGTAGGCCAAACTTTGTATAGACGACTACCAAAGACTAACTAAAGACCTGACAAAGGTGCCAAAAAACTTGTTAGAGACCAAATGATATATGCAAATTTATGACACTACTACCAAAGGACTATTATTTAATCCTAGGCATCAATGCCAAAAACTTGATAGAGACAATTTTTCATATGGATAAAAAATGGAATTGTTTTCTCTTGTAAGATGACTCATTTAAAATTTGTGTTTGTGGTCTCAATCACTGCAAGTGCACAAGTCGTACAAGTAATAAAAGTAGATATTTAAAGTCCAGATACCGTTCCCATAAGGATAGATGATAAATCAAAAGACTA
This sequence comes from Tetrastigma voinierianum, assembly GCA_016808115.1. Classification (NCBI taxonomy): domain Eukaryota; kingdom Viridiplantae; phylum Streptophyta; class Magnoliopsida; order Vitales; family Vitaceae; genus Tetrastigma; species Tetrastigma voinierianum. Next base: position 429,976 of record JAEQBH010002271.1, on the reverse strand, counting down.
CCTACCCCAACTATTCAAGATCATTACTATTTGAGCTCCACTGATATGGTGATAAGAGGACTTAAATGTAGTTCTAGACTAAAATCTTAAATATACAAATGTCAAGTTTAATAAAATTTGGGTTTAGGATTCACTGAGTGAGACAAAACTGGACATGGATCAAATAATAATAATCAATTTCTGCATCATTTCAATTTATAGCTCATCCAACAATTGGAAAACTAAGTTTGTCAAAGATGCAAGGTAGTATGGTTTGGATTTCTCCCTTAACAATACTTTTCACTGATTAAAGGTTCATATTCATTTCTGAGTCATGATTCTAATCAGTTACTTGTAATAAATGACCCTCTTTCTAAGAATTAAGTATTTTTCCTTTTTAGTACTTCATACTCAGATCTTAGGACTAAAGAATTCTTGCCCCCATAGACAGGATCTTGCAAGCCTTCTCTAATTTGATTGACAACTCATCCTACACTTATGATGTAAATCTCTATCTCCTTGATTAGATCTCAGCTAATACGGGATTAGAATCAATTCATCAGAAAGAGGAGGAACCTCTGAGTGATTAAACAGATACTTCATTTAACCTATCTCAACTTATAAGTAAGTTGGTGATCTATCTGAGTAATCCTTCAAAGTTCATTAGTTCCAAAGTATTAGTCTACTATACCCACAAGGAGCTGCTCTACACCTCGTGATTCCATCTCTATGTCACTCGTGAGCACCTCCTCGAAATCGAGAGCGAGACACAAGACCTGCATCGGTACACGATACTAGTATCGAGAACAAGTAAATTTGTAACAATACCAATCAAATAAATTCAAGAATTCTAATTAAAGCTTCTTCTTCCCATGCTAAAGAAACGACATCACTCAAAGACCCATTTCCAGTGAGCTCAACTTCTCAAAACTAGTTTACTCATATCAGTGACTAACTGATCAGGAAAATTCACTGAAATTATAAACAAACTGAAATAAATGAACTCCAGAAACCTTTCAGCATCCATTTAAATCAAACAATTAATGAAAAGAATAATTTATAAAGAAATACCAGCTCAAAGTTGCACTTCAATACAATACCTAAATCAAGAAAATTAAAGGAAAATTAACAAAATAAAGCTACACTAAGCTAAATCTACTAAAATGGAAAAGAAAATAAATTTAAAATATAAATGTACAAGAGTCTTCAACCACCAAGAAATCTTGGAGTCGTCGAAAGCTGCGCACATTGCCCTAGAAGTGTGTATTTATAGGCTTTCCAATGTTGGGCCTCACTTCATTAATTCCTCAAAATTATGGCCCAAATTGGTCTCTTTGTCGCGACATAAAAATTTTATGTCGCGACATAGCTTTCAGTCTTTGTCGCTGCCTTTGTCATAGCTTCTTGTATTTTGTCGTGATCTATTCTCTAGGCTTGCTCTCGACCAGGTCAGACATACTTTGGATAATGTCGACATAATTTGTACCTCGCACCTTGTTCTGCCAAACAGAATGCCTTGTGTCGCGACACTGTACTGCTTTGCACCTAGCTTCATGTCCTTTTTCGCTGGAGTTTGTCATGACATACTCTTTCTCGCTGCGACAAACAATTGTTTTTTCAGCCCGGCGCCTGTCGTAAGAACATAATTTCTTTGGTCGCACAGAGTTCTTAAGTCTTTAGCAATTTTTTGTCGTGACAAGAAATTCTTTAGTCGCGACCGATTTTTCTTCCCTGGTTCTTGCCGCTTGCTAAGTTGTTTGTCGTGACATAAAATTATATGTTACGACACAATTGCCTTGGCCATTCTCAAGTCTTCTTCAATTACTGTCGCGACCTACTTTTCTTTGTCGCGACATAATTTTATCATTCCTTAACTTTTATTGTCGCGACAGGAAACTTTATTATCGCGACAAAAGTTTTGCCTTCAACTCTTGATTATGTCGCAACAAGAATTTCTTTGTCGTCATTCTTCTTGTGTTGCTCTCCAGCATCTTGTCGCAATAGGGAATTCCACTCTTCATAGTTTTGTTTGGTTATGACACAGCTCTTCCTTGAGTCAGTTTCGATGTGATGGAAACTTTGTCGCAACATAAAAACACTTATCTTAACTGACTTGTGTTGCCTTCTTGATATTTTCTACCGCGATAGAGTTCATCCATTAGTCTTCAGCTTTTATGTTACGACATGAAAAAAAATGTCGCGACACAATTCCTTCACCATTTACCTTAAGTATGCTCTACGACAGATTCATGGTTGTGTTCTGAACAAATTTTCTTCAAAAATATTCTTTTAAGTTCTCAGTCTTATCGTAAAACTTTACAGTTGCGACCTAGAAAGCTCTTTTCATCTTTGAGTTCTGACTAGTCTTTGCTACGACATAGATCTACTAGCTGCGACATAGTTCCTTTGACTTGCTTGAATTTTGTGTCGCGACATATAAAAATTGTGTTGCGACACAAACTGTTGCTTTGTCCTCTTTTTGCTTATTTTCTGCTGGGATTATCTCATTTTTCAATAATTACCTACAAAACACAAAGTTGATGAATATTCCACATGTTGGCATAAAAATAGATCTTAAACTGTTAAAAACATACCAAAAAATGGATTAAAAATAGATGATTTTTATACTCATCAAAATTTATAGGTCTTAAATTTTTGCTTGTCCTCAAGCAAAGAAAGGAAAATTTTGTTTGCCCTTAAACAATTTAACTTTTATTTTTAAGGACATTTTTCTATCACAAAGACTGCAGAAAAAAAAAAAAAAAAAACATGTTAGTTGTAGAATTACTTCTAAACATGTTTCCAATCTAAATTCAGGAAAATTTTCAATTAAGTTCACTGAACCAACCAATAATTCATTGTGTGTAACAATTCAATCATTCAATCTTGATTTGTGTGTGTGCTGGTCTTTACTCTTTTTCTTTGGCAGATCAGTTCATCTTTTGGGATAATACTCAGTTGGCATACTCTCTTTCATTCGTACAATCCCATATGCTTGTTTGTCATATTAATATCCACTAATGTAAGCATATTACCACCTTCAAGATCAAATAGGTCTTTCAGGCTTGTAATGTGTGGCTTGGGTAATTGGGTAGATAATGGGACAATTTTAGGCTCACTTTACCCAGATTCTTAACAACTTACACTTTTGTCTTTTGATATATCCTTGATTACTCTTGATTGTGATTTTCTAACCTTCCCAATAGGTTTAGTGCATCTCTTTGCATATTTTTCAGTCTGATATCTTTTTCTCTTTTCATTGTTCACACCTAGAATATAACTTTTCCCCCTTATTTTAGAAGCTTTGTTACTTTTCATTTCTCATCAAGATTCTTGGAATGGTGCAATGTTGGTCTTTTTAAGCTTTTTCTACCATCGTTAACGAACTTTGGGTCAATAACTCCCATACTAGTTGGCATTAGGGTATTTGGTGTTGAACACCCCTCAGGATTTAATTGTTCAAGGGAGGAAGGCTACAAAATCAACTCATTCCTCTTAATGTTTTTATTTCTTAACAGCTTCTTTCATAATTCTTTTTATCTCTTATTATCTCTACGCACTCTTCTTTCTCAACCCATTTTCTCATTTTCTACATCTCAAGATGATATTCCCCCAAACTTGTCCCTTTATGTCATTGATGTCTTTTTTTATTTTCTTGCAATCTAGGCAAATAATGGTTCTTTATTGTAGGATTAGATCTAAGGAAGGGATTGGGCTTCTCAATTGTTGGTTGATAATGAAATTTGGCTTTAGGCTCAAATAAGGAACTAGTGTATATGCTTATGCATATCATAGGGGTAGGATTTGAAATGCTCAAACTTCCAAGGATGGCCTAAATCATTTCCTGTTGGTGGTATTGCCTAGGATTTCGCCTTGACTAATAATCTAACAATTTCTAGGACATTGGAAAGTCTACTATGATGGATCCCAGAAGATGTTCCTAATATTGGCACAATTCTTTCTAGAGTTACTGTTGACCATGTGCAAAGTTATTAGGATTTTATGACCAAACTATTTACATCAAACAGAATTATAAGTTTTATATGGTCCATCAATTTAGTAAAACCTTCCTTAATCTTGAAGTTCAACACATTTATTCCTAACCTTACAACTTTCTATTTCCATTTATTTCGTCCTATCCCAATGTATCTATCAGTGGCTTGTTTGGCTTTGAGATTTGTTGTTGTGTTGTTTTAATCAATTCAAGTAGTTCATTTTGATCATGCATTCAGCTCACAACAATCCAACACAACCACAATTTCATCAATTCAATTCAACCAAATATGTTGCAGCAATTAGACAATTTGATCCAAGTAGCCAGTTTCTCAATTATTCAACTAAGTAATTATCAATCATGAAACAAAGAAAATTAAGCAAAACAATACCAAACAATTATAAACACAACTGAACACAGAATTTTCAAAGAATTCTTTATTTTATTGACTATTTTGATGATTAGACATTGAGTACATAGAGGATGAGGAGATAGAACAATAGAGTGAGCTATTTTCTTTTTTTATCATGCCTATAAAGAGGTAGGTCAGTCGGGGTCTAGTTTTTATATCCAACAGCTGTATGAGAGGAATTCGTGATTTAGACTTGTGGCTGTCTTGATTTGCTACCTTCTCCACTTTTGTTTAGTATAGACCACACCATGATTAGGGCTAGCTGCTTGATCATATCATTTTTTCTTTGCCCAATAGAATTTAGGGTTCCCTTAAACTCACTTTGGGCAAAGTACATCTTAATAAGGTTTTTGTTGATCATGTATAAACTTTCAGTCCTGCACTTCTCCCTGTAATTCAGGGTGCCCTCCAATTCCTTGTCTCTTTTTTTAATCAAAGCTTTGATCTCCTTCTAATGTTCTTTGTACAGATACCCAAAGGCATCTGCCTTCTGCAACATGTTTTTCTCCATAGCTTCCTCCATTCCCTTCATGATTTTTAATAACTCATTTTCTCTTTTTAACTGCTCAAAGATAAAGGCATCTTCTCTTGCCTTTAGTTCTTCACTGAGCTCTTGTTCCCTTTGTTCCCATCTACTTCTCCATTCTTTTTCTATCTGTTTTAGAGCCTCTTCTAAGTTCTGGTCCATTTTTCTCAACTCAGCCTCCATATACTCATCTCTGAGTTGCAATTGGAGCTTAAGCTGGTTGTCCCTCTCTTCCATTCCTTGCTTAATGGAATTAAGCAATTCAAGGACTGTAAAGTTATTCCCTAAAGGTTCAGAGCTTTCAGCATACTCTTGATGAACTAGTCTCACCTCATGGGAGAAGGGTAGTGCTGGGCTTGCACTTCTCTGCCTTTGTGTTGGCTCAGTAGTTTCACCTTCAAGATGTAGCTACTGTAATTCTGCTGGTTCATTTTCTTCTTGAACAGCTTCTACCTGACTTCCTCTACCTCTGTTTTTAGGCCCTTTTGTGATTGCAATGAGTGTCAGGGGAGATTTTTTAGTATAATTTTTCTTCTTCTTCCCGGGCCTCATCGACACCACCCAAAATACGCCGATATCAGCCCTAGGTGTGGGATTAACCCTTTGTGTCCTCCTCTATAGTAGCGCTCGACTGAGTTTTCAATCAATCCTGCCCACATTAAATTTATCCCTTGAGGATGGCATAAAGCAAACTGTTTCTTCTCCCCGACAGCTAAATGCTTGCAGGCGTAATGACCGAACTTAAGAAGTAAAACCAAACCTTGCTTGCTCGGGCCACGTGCCCCGACAATGGATTCATGCCGATTCGCCGGTGGCATTCCACTTCCTTTTGCCATCGGGCCAGCAGACTAGCAAATCTTCTCGGAAGTTGCTTCGCTCAACCAGTCTTTTTAAATTTGTGATCCATCCTTCCTCTCCTTAAGATCAACGCTTGATATCTCGCTTCCTTCTCGCCGAAGGATATCCATCTCCCTCTGACATAAACTACCTTGTCCTTAGTTCCCACCATGTTAGTGTAGAACTCTTTAACCACATCTACAAATCCGGGAGCGAGCCTTGTGCTAGCAGAAAAGATGTCATCCTTTGCTTTCTATCAGATCTTAGAAGGGCGAAATCCATTTGTTGAAGCCTCTCTCCCCGATGAAGTCTCTGTGTTGTAGCTTGTCTCTCTAAGTAATATACGCTATGTCAGAGACCCATTCACTAGCCTTTTGTTCAATGTTCTCTCGCTTCATTTCCTTTTCCTCTTCCTGCACTCTTCCAATCGCTTGCTCAAGTTCATCAAGCGACATCAACCTTTTCTCAACTTCGTCTCGCCCATTGTCCGGGAGTGGTTTAATCGGCTCCGATCTTCCAACTCTGCATACTCCTCCATGATTTTGTTTAGGTTTGGAATCAGGGTTGTGGGCTTAGACATCGTGAGAAATTGGTTTAGAAATATAGGGTTTCAAACGAGTAAGAGAATTGGTGAGGGAGGCTAAAAGGTTTGATTATGATGAGGTAGATGACTCTTCAGTCTTCGAACTTTTCTATTTATAAGCCAAGAATTGTCGCGACAAATTTTTGACCTACAGTTATGCCCTTTTTAAATCCATGTCGCGACATAGAAAAGCAATGTCGCGACATAAAATTTTCATTTAATTCTAAAATTTGGGCAATTCTTTGTTGCGACATAGATAAATCTTGTTGCGACATAAATTCTAAGGTTCACTTTGCTATTTGTCGTGACAAAGAGAAAATATGTTGCGACACAATCTCTTGCCAGCTCCATTTTAGCTTTGACCTTGTCGCGACATAAGACTGCATGTCGCTTTAGTAACCAATGTCGCTACAAAGTTCAATTAGTGTCGCAACATATGACTGCATGTCGCTTTAGTAACAAATGTCGCTACAAAGTTCAATTAGTGTCGTGACATAACTTATTTTGTTATGACAAGGTTCTGTTATGCCTCAAATTTTTTCATAATTTCATACTTTTAACCATTCACCCCACTCAATCATCATTCAATAAGTCCTTCCCCTTATATCATACTTGTGAAAACACATATTAAACATCAAAGAACCTCAATTCAAGTATGAACACAAATCTATTTCTAACATCAACATCATTCATCAAAATATTCAAGCAATTGGCATCAAAACTCCCCCAAACTTCAGATATGCATTATTATTAAAAACACGTTGATGAAATTAGAAATACTCCCCCTTGTAGTTATTAACTGCATAATTCAGTTTTAGATATTTTTCTTTCTAATGACCTCCAATTCCAATTCCTCTTCCTTGTTCTTGAAAAAAAATTCAGCAATCTATCAAATTACATAAATATACTTCTAGCAATTTAAAACTAAAACCTTATATTTATAAAAGTAATCATCAATAATCAAACAATCCAAATTAACTTATTCTTGGGTTGACTCCCAAGAAGTCGCCGCTTTAATGTCCTTAGCCGTATAGTTGTCGTACCATCTTCTTCGCCAGAACCATTTTCCCTTTTTGAAATTTGGATCTACTTCATTTATGCTTCCTCCAAGGTAGTGCTTCAGTCTCTGACCATTTAATTTGAATTCATTTCCAGATTCATCTTTCAGTGTCACCGCTCCAAAGGGTGTACTAGTTATCACTATGTAGGGACCACTCCACCTTGACTTCAATTTCCCTGGAAATAGCTTAAGCCTGGAGTTGTATAAGAGAACTTGTTCTCTTGCCTTGAATTCTCTCCTTAAGATCTTTTGATCATGCCACCTCTTGGTTTTTTCTTTGTAGATTCTGGCATTGTCATAAGCTTCATTTCGCCTTCTTCCGCTCATCTCATTTGAAGTAGTCACTTTTCTGTCATGTTTTTGAAAAAGTCACTTAATTTCGATAGCCCACGTAGCTTTGTATTCCAGTTCTAAGGGGAGATGACAAGGTTTTCCAAATACTAGTCTGCATGGAGACATTCCAATGGGAGTTTTGTAAGCAGTTCTTGTAACGCCCTAAAAATACCCTAAAATTTTTATAATAATTTTATTATATATTTAGGGTATAAATCGAGCCAAATGGGGATTTTTCGGGAATTGATAAATGATTAAATGATTATATGACGAAATGAGCATATGATTTGAGTTGAGATATGCTATATTAATGATTCAACCCCAGAAAACAACCTATGGTGCGCAATTTGGAATTTTGTAAAATAAGGACCTAAGGGTCTAATGAAAATGGACTTAAATGCTAAAATGAGAAAATGAGAAATTTAAATACTTGAAAGTCAAAACATGCTTTTTTAAGGAGGAAAATGAGGACTTAAGGGTCATTTTTAGACAGCTATATGTCTCGTGGTGATTATCGAGATTTGGCGCAATAAAAATGAAATGTGTTATATAATAAATTGAGAGAACTTAACCCAAAAATGGGTTTTGGTGAGCCAAAAGACCTGAGGGAAATAGGGCTGGGCAATTTTAGTCTTAGGGAGCCTATTAAGAGCAAAAACGTTTTTGGAGAGAAAGAGGGGAGAAAAAAGGGGAGAAGCTAGGGCAAAGAGAGAGATCAAGTTTTTGGTGGCAATCTTTCCCATTTCTTGCTTCTAAGAGATCAAGCAACCAACTAGAGAAGATTTGAAGAGATTCAAGGTAAGAAATCAAACCCTAACTTCATCTTTTTGTGATTTTGATTTTGGGGAAAAGCCCTAACTTAAGTAAAAGGGGTTTGTGTTGGTGCTAAACCACTTTTGGGGTTGTTTTGGGTTGAGTTTTGAAGAGTGTTGTTGGTTGGATTGGTTTTGTGTAATGTTTGTAAAAGGGAAATGTTAGGTTTTCAAAGGAGATGTTGTCAAAAATTTGTCAAAACGCCTGTTCTTGTTTTGGCTATAGGTTAAGTTATAATCATCCAAATGAAGTGATTCTAATTGGTAAAGAACCATAAGAGATAGGTCTACAAATGTATAGAAGGGACCAGGAGAAAATTGTAGCTCTAAGGCTCCCGAATATGGGCTTAAAGGTGAGTTCGGGTAGCTCATGGGTATGCTCTGTTTTGGGTGGTGTTATGGTGTTTTAGCCATAAGTTGAGTTTCACTCATCCAAATTAAGTGATTCAAAATTCTGGGTAAAATAGACTTCTAGGGGAATAATTTACTTAGAGTAAGTGTATGCAAATTGTTACCCCAAAGTGCCAAGAAATCTGTCAAAGTGGAGCTATGTGTAAGAACAATCTGATTCTTCTTTGCAAATTAGAGTAGTCTGGATGTAAAATGCACTAACTTGAGTTTTGGTGATCTAAATTGGATGATTCCATTAGAGAAGAAACCTTAGAACCATAGATTCAAATTAGTGAAGAAACCATTACCAATTTATGGAGCTAAGATCCCAGAAAAAAAAATAATAATAAAAGTGGGTGATCCAAATGAGCCAAGTATTATCGACTAGTTTCCGGTGAAATGCCGTAACTCAGTTTGGGTTATCCAAATGAGATGATTCCACTCCCACTGAAATAGGAACCCTGTATCAACCGACTGGCGTGATTGTCATTGTATTTGAATAGGATGATGAGGGAGGAAAGCCTCGTATTAGCCGAGATTCCAAAGAATGGAATCAAATGCACAATTTTTGGATTTACAAATCCCTCTATTTCTAAAATATTTGAATAATACTTAAATGATTTTAATTTTGGAAATGATTGACAAGAAATGTCATATTGATTTATGTTTGAAATGATTTGTTTTAAGTGATTTTAGACAATTGCTTGTGAAACTAATTTGTATAAGAAAATTGCATGAATGTGAAAATGTTCTATTTGCATACAAATGTTTATATGTACTATTGTAAATTGTATTGAATGATTTTAATTCCCTTGAAAGAATGTTAACCGTTAGAATTCGAGTTAAGGATAAATTAGTATACCAATAAGAGTCGAACAAACGCACTATTGTGGCATACCGATCCATAACCGAACGGGACAGTATCAGTAGTGTACACCAACCGAGTACACACACACACACACACACACACACACACACACACACACACACACACACACACACACACACACACACACACACACACATATATATATATATATATATATATATATATATATGCTGGCATGTAGCCTGTAATCCGGGATTCCAGGTCGGTGGATTCGTTATCCTATGCATTGAAAACATAGGTTAAATTCGATAAGGGTAAAATGATAATGAGATTGAAAAGTGCATGATTTGTGATTTGAATGATTTAGTGCATATTAAATTTCATAACTTGAAATGACCAATGAATTGTACTGAATAATAAATGAATATATATATATATATAGAAAGTATATATATATATATATATATATATATATATATGTATTGTATCAGATTATCATTGAAAAATGTACAAAAGATTTGTTTTTATAAACATTGCATGATTTGATTTAAACTCGAAAATGAAGGAGAATTAGAGTAAAAACCACTACATGAAAATGCTTAGTGCAAGAGCTTGTCATAGCGTAGGTACCAAGTAGAAAGTAGCAGGACCAAAGATAGCTGGGCGCGGAGTCATCGTCAAACAAAGCGGAGTATAAGTAAATGCTCGTCCTTACGGTTATCATTCATTCAGATATTTTTGGTAACCATTTTACTGAATTAATGATGTAAACATTTCCCGCTTGAGAAGAATATGTGTTTTGACTCATTTTGTTTTTGATATCCATGGAATGTGTTTTAAAGAGAGGTGAACTCTAAGAATATCATTTTGTAAATGTATTTGTAAAGGCATGGAATGCCAATTTCTATAAATGCGTTATTCAAGAACAATTATGGGCCCTATTTGAATTAAGGAATGTATATATATATATATTCTTTTATGTCAAAGATTGTGTTTAGGTCATGATATCATATACCTATAAATAATTATGTTTTAAATTAATATTAATTATTCATATGAAAAATGGGTATATGAAATGTTTTTAAATGAACAGGTCTTTAAAAGGTAAAAGAGTGCTATAGTTCTATAAGTCCACAATGCATCATCTAGCTTTATAGACCCGTCTTTTCTAGCTTGTATCAACCTTTTTCTCCAGAATTTTCTTTATCTTCCTATTGGAAATTTAAGCTTGCCCACCTGATTGAGGGTGATAAGCCAATCCCATCATATGTTTGATTCCATATCTGCTCATGAGTTTTCAAAGACTTTATTTGTAAAATGGATTCTCTCACCACCGATGATGGTTATGGGTGCTCCAAATTTTCTCAAAAGATTTCTTTGTATAAACTCTACCACTGTTATGGCATCATTTTTAGGATAGCTTCCACCCATTTGGATACATAATCCACAGCTAGGAGAATGTATATATCACCAAATGATGGAGGGAAGGGTCCCATGAAGTCTATTCCCCAAAAATAAAAAATCCGCATCCACACCAAAACATCTGTGGCAACCATTTCTTCGCTATGTTGCCCATTCTCCGAAAAGCATCATTAACAAAGTTTACCCATTCAAAACAATTAATGTAGTAGGTCAATAAAAACCTGATTGGAGAATTTTTTTGGGCAATCTTGTCTCCTGCAAAGTGTCCTCCATATGGTGATGCATAACATTTCTCCACAATACCACATTGTTCTGTTTTTGGAACACATCTCCTTATGATCATATATGCTCCTCTTTTATACAGTAGTGGGTCATCCCAGATATAAAATCTGCAATCAATTCTCAATTTTCTTCTCTACTGGTAGTTAAATTCAAGTGGCATCACTCCACAAGCTAAATAATTGACAATATCAACATACCAGGTGCTTTGGATCGACAACAAAAACACAGCTCGCCATCAAAAATTTTCCTCGCTATTTACTTTTTTCTATCCCAACATTCACTAATCTAGACAAGTGATCTGCTATCACATCGTCACTACCCTTTTTGTCTTTGATCTCAAGATCAAATTCCTATAGCATCAATACCCATCTGATCAGCCTGGCTTCGTCTCTTTCTTTGCCATTAGATATATAATTGAAAAAAAGATGATCAGTGTGAATTATTATAACATGGGATCCCAATATATAAGGCCAAAATTTCACAAGGAAACACCATCAAGAAGGCATTCTTTTTCCTGCGTGGTGGAGTTGCGGAAACCCGAGAAAATCCTACTTTTCCAATCGATAATACCGGTCAAAGTTCAGAATTTTTCTAGATCTCAGATCATGAAACTGGATCTCACCGTTGGAATCGTCTAGCGAAATTCCAGCTACCACTGCCGACCGTCTAATCTCCAAAGACAATCGAATTTGCATGTTTTTCGAGGCAACAAGTGATGACAGTGGATACTTGGCATTATTTGAGTGGCTCACAAAGGTGCCACGTGTCAGGTGCATACGAGTCAACTTGAGCTCAAGCGCGGCCCATGCTGACACGTGACATCTCCTAATTAGAGGAAAATCAAAGGTAGGTGGATAAGTGGATAAGAAATCCAAATAAGCCAATGATGGCTTGACATGTGGCAATGAGGGGACAAAAGAAGACATCTACTCTCCATTTTTGATGGAATCCGGCAGTGGGAGAGGGGAGAGTAGATTTTGAAAAAGAGAGGGTTTTTAGAGAGAGAAAGTCCAACTTCTCTAGATTTCCCGGTGTTCGGACCGCCTGCCGTTTCCGCCAAGAAGCTGTTGTTCTACGCGGCAAGAGCTACGCATGGGCACTAGTTTTGGGGAGTTTCGACAAACTCCGAAAGGTAGGGGTTTTCTCCTACTTGATTTAATCCTTTTTTAATAGCCTTGTTAATGAGTTGAATGATATGAGGTCGTGAGGGGCCGTTTGATCAGTCCCGAAAATTGGGAATGAGATGTTGGAATTTAGAGACATGTTTTGGACAGTCCATGGACTGTTTGTGTGGCTTGTGTTATAATTTATGCATTAAATTGTGGTTTGGGTGTTGTTGGGCCGTAAATAATATTTCTGCTCACGTGGAACCGATAAGCCAGGAGAGGGCTGCCCACGATAGCCCATCGTTTTTCAGCTTTGGGGCCCTCGTTAAAACAAATTCCGCTTGCTAGATCGACTGAAAATGTCCTACATGGGTTATTTGTATTAATATTAAGCTTGAAAATGAATGACTTGAATTGTGTGGAAATTAATATGTTAATGCATGAATTTAATGTGTTAACATGATGTCACAATTATATGAAATATCATTGTGTGTGAGAACCATTGGAATTAAATTGGATTGTTGATTAGTCCATGTGAGCTAATTTTGATGTTATTGCTAAGAATTGAATAACATGATGTTGTGAGTTAATTTTTGTTAATATATGCATGTAAAATATATTAACATGAATTGTATGGAAATGGCATAATGCATTTCATATGCACCGGAGAGTTCTCATAAAGCCAATAGTCTGCTAAAGTTAAATGGTTTTCATAAAGCGGGCCGAATTTTCGCTTATACTAATTAAATTTGCCGCATAGCGAAATTGCTCTCGCCGTGATTTTTTGGTATTTTTGATTCCAAACGACCACGTTTTGATAATTTACCATTTTGTCCCTTATGTACTTCATATTTAGGCATTTTTGTCATTTCACATTACTGGGGGTCGGGCTATATAAGCCACCTTATAAGCTCAGAACCCTAACTTTTAATCTTCAAGCATTAACACGCAGCTTTGTTCCGCTTTTCTCTTCTCTCTCCTTCTTAGGGATTGGAGTTAGGGAAGTGAGTGCGACCTCACCTCACTCGTGGTGGTAAATCCGTGATTCAAGTCGCCGCAGCCGCCTCATATCCCAAGAGGCTGCTGGACCCGACGGAGCTTAGAAATGCCAAGGTTCGGACGCTCCAAATCCGAACCGGCACCTTAACCAACCACTATGCCATGCAATGTGCAAAACGCTATGTCTTTGATGTAGTGGCGTAGGCTTCAGCCAGTGGCCACACTCCTAATGTTTTGCAGCACAAGCAGTGATGGGGTGGCCTTTGTGGTGGGTGCTTCAGGGGTTTTGGGTTGGGATTGTGTTGCAGGCAGGATATACACTTGGTCAGTGGAGGGGCTACCGGGCAAAGTGGGCATTTAAGGGTTTGGGCGCGGGCAGTGGGGTTCATTCAAGGGAATTGGCTGAAGGACATTCTTTGGGCTCTTCCACCGCTTGTCTCACCGCCTCCTCACTTATAAAGGGAAAGATTTCTTCTTTCTTTTCTCTCTTGGAAAAACAACAGAAGACACGATCTGAGGATTCAAACACCTTTCCGTGATAATTCAATAAAATCCTCTATAAGCTCCTCTTCGTGTGGCCATGGTCATTAATCGCCTCCGCCATGGTGTCACTTTGGCACTCTTCCTCTGGTGGACAATGCTGATGATTTATTAGGTCTTCAGTGGAATCTTGCAGGTTGTCCCATTTATGCTCAAAATCATTGTTCAGCCCATCTAATCTTTGGTCCAGGGAATTCTCCGCATGGATTTTTTCACCCAATCAGCATTGAATTTCTTTGCTCATCTACGATCACCCAATTAGTTTAAGAAGGTTTAGAATTGCTTGCCTCAACCTGGGAGATTGGCTCGTGTTTTCGAGGCCGAGACAAAAAGGCATGACTGGGTGGGAGGCACCATGTAGGAGGGTGCACTCATCCATTGGTCTTATAGTCCCCTCATGGATCTAGGTGGGTTTGATTTCTCTCCCTGTGGTCAGCCGATTCCCGCTCATGGAAGGTTTATATACCTCATTGGACATGTATCCCAGGGTTTCTTTCCACTAAATATTCACTATATTGTTCTCCCCCTAGGTGTTCCATTTGATCACAGTCAATTTTTCCACTTAACCTTAAATGAACTGCTTGCCTTAAGAATTTTCAATCCACTGTAACTTATTCTCCTGCAGCAAATAGAGGAAACACCAAACAACACAGAAACGATCCTGCAACACTGTTTTTTTTTTTTTTTTTTTTTTTTTTTTTTTTTTTTTTTTTTTTTTTTTTTTTTAACAAAGGAAATAAAACTAAGAAAAATATGACTGCAAATGATAAAAGGAAATTCACCACATTCTGTGATGAGGATCACAAGTAACTCCACAGCCGGCCACTCTCGCACCAAGGCACCATCCCCCGGCAACGGCATGGCCATTTTCTGGATTCGTGCCACTCTGCAGGGTGATGCGAATCAACAGTCTCTATATTCCTAAAAGCCCTACTGCCGTAAACAAGCTACCGCAGTGCGCTGCCTAGGTCGAACACAGGGATGGGTTTTCTTCGCACAAATGATTTAAGTGAAGTCAAAAATGGTGAATTTAGTTCGATTTTTAGGTGGGGATAAAAATTAGTGGTTGGTGGTTTTCAAAATGAAAATAAGGCGAAATAAATGTAAATAGAACTCCTTGAAGCATTGGGTCACCTGGGTTGGATTCCTTATGGTAAACGAGGGTTCCAGGGTCTATTTCCTCGCATTGGGGAGGATGACATATAGTCATTTCCCGAACCGGATCTTCATTTAACTTTAAAAAAAAAAACTAAACCCTAATAATTTCCCTTTTGGTAGAAAGCATTTATTTAGCGTTTAAGGTTCCTACAGTGAAAATCTATCTTGACTAATCCTACAATGATTCGTAAAGGGTAACTAATGAGTCTCAATGGATCTAAAAATAAGAATCCACTGAACCCTAAAAGATTACCAAGTATTGATCAAGTGGATGCACTTGCAAAGGAAAATTCAACCCTTAACCTACCTCGTTGGCTCTGAATGGCAACTAATGGATATTAGTGTATCTAAAGCAAGAATACACTAAACCCTAAAAGCTTGCCAAGTATCGACCAAAGAAAGTACATCAAAAAAGCTTTTTAAACCTAGAGTTGAAAATTGGGAACCAAAATGACAAACCCGTCGCGTGAAAACAGGTAACCACCAAGAAACAAGCAGATCCTTCCCCCGCCTACCTTCCACTTCATGAGGAAAGGGTTTTATCGCTCATCCTCCAAAGTCAAAGCCATCCTCGAGGGTGCTTCCTCGCACCTCCAAGAAAATGAGAGAAAGAGGAGAGAGAAGAGAGAAAACTGGAACAAAAGCTGCGGTGTACTGAAAGATTAAAAGTTAGGGTTACAAACTTATAAGGTGACTTATATAGCCAACCCAAATGTGTGAAATGACAAAAATGCCTAAAATATGAAATTACATAAGGGACAAAATGGTAAAATATCAAAACATGGTCGTTTGGAATCAAAAATACCAAAATCACGCTGAGCAATTTCGCTATGCAGCAAATTTCGCTAGTATAGCGAAAATTTCGCTAGCCTAGCGAAATTCTACAGAGATAGCGAAATCAAGAAATTTCGCTATCAACAGTGAATTTCGTTAGCTAGCGAAATTTCGCTAGCCTAGTGAAATTTGTGTGATTTTCGCAATCATAGCAAAATTCCTGGGATTACTCCTGCTTCACTGCATTTCTCACTGCATCCTTCTTTTCTCAAAATCCACTTCATATTCTTTCATTTTTGATGGATGAAGACATCGTGAATCTTCAGTATTCGACACGTATCTTAACGTCAGATTTGAACTAAATGGCTGAGGTACGCAAAGACCTGCAAAATTACCAAAAACAAACTCGAAATGGCATCAGTGGTACTAAGTGGACCTACACACGTCAATTGGCCTAATTGATATGATTAGTGCGCAAAAAGCACCCAAAACCTATCTTGAATAGGGTTCAAAATAACACTTTTTTGGTACTAATCAACCGGGGCAACCTAGAATAATAGGTATGAGTGCATGACATGAAAGAAAATGAAAAACGAAAATGGTTGTGAAAGGAATTTCAATGGAAGATTTTTCGAGAATTTGGCCAAGATTGTCCAACAATTCACGTCTGAGGAGCTCCAGGACCGCTTTCTGAGAGTTATCCAACAAATTCACCTCAGAGGGTTATCTAATAGATTTTATCGAAACCCGGTAGTATGTTTTCGAGAACAAAAACCTTTTGTTTTGAAAACAATGTTTTCTCACATTTGACATAGGCATGCATGAGGGAGTCATTAAGGGCTCGAGAAGTGGGAAAGGGTAAGTCGAATTCTCATCCTTATCATGTAGACATTCAAGTAAGATCATGTATTTGTTTGAGTGTGTTTGGTTGTCATTACATATGCACTTAGGTGGGGAGTAACCCATGTAGAAAATTATCACTACTGGGCATTGCTCACCCTGTCAAGGGAACATCATTTCTGGTACAAGGAGTGTTCGGGAAGACGACGCTCATTAGAGGCCGCTTTTGACAAGAAAGCCGGATTGTAGCTTTGATATGTAATTTGTAAAACATGTATTAGAAATTCTAAATTTTAATATATGTTTGTGTTAAGAGTGATGTAATAACTCTTGAACTATTGTAATATAGTTGGTTAGATTTGGTGAGTGCTGTATGGGCCCAAGTGGCCATTTTTACTATGTATGGATCTCATGATATGAGACAATGTGTTTTTCGGTTGATGTGGTCAACGAACTCCGGGATTTAGGGCCACAAAGTTCTCTTTATGCCTCATTAAAGGTTTTGCTAGCATATTATATGACCTTGAATTTCTTTTCAATTCTTTGTCCTAATATAGCTCCCATTGCATAATCACTAGCATCACACATAATCTCAAAATCATTGTTCCAGTCAGGTGTTAACATGATGGGATATGTCACTAATATGGATTTAATCTCCTCAAATGGAGGTTTGCATCATCAAAATCAAATTTTACATCTTTTTCCAACACTCTACATAATGGTCTGGAGATTTTTGAGAAGTCTTTTATGAATCTTCTATAAAAACCAGCATGTCCAAGGAAGCTTCTTATCCCCTTGACAGTTGTATGTGGCCTGAGAGTTTTTATAACAGCAACTCTTGCTTGGCCTACTTCCAATCCAACAGCAGAAATCTTGTGTCGCAAGACAATACCTTCTACTCATAAATGGTAGCTCCCAATTCAAAGCCGATTATTCCGACACCTCTCAAGTATCAAGCTTAAATTTAAGACAATGCTCAAAATTGGATCCATATACTGAGAAGTAATCCATAAAGATCTCCATATCCTCTTCCACCAAATCAGAAAACATAAACATCATACATCTTTGAAAGGTGATAGGAGCATTACATAGTCCAAAAGGCATCCTTCTAAAAGAAAAGGTTCCATAAAGACATGTAAATGTAGTTTTCTCTTGATCCTCTAAGGCTATTGCAATCTAGTTGTAACAAGAATATCCATCAAGAAAACAGTAATGGGAGTGTCCTGCTAACCTGTCCAGCATTTGGTCAATGAAAGGTAGAGGGTAATGATCCTTCTTGGTAGGAGTGTTTAGTTTTCTGTAGTCAATACACACTCTCCATCCTATCATAGTTCTTGTAGGAATCGATTCATTCTTTTCATTTCTTATCACAGTGAATCCTCCCTTCTTTGGAACTACATGAATTGGACTCACCCAAGGGTTGTCTGAGATTGCATAGATGAAGCCTGTATTTATCCATTTCAATACTTCTTTTCTGACTACTTCATTCATTACTGGATTCAGCCTTCTTTGATGTTCTATAGAGGTTTTAGCATTCTCCTCCATCAGAATCTTGTGCATGCAGATAGAAGGACTGATTCCTTTCAAATCTTCTATAGACCAAGCTATTGCTTCCTTATATTTTATGAGAGTCTCAAGCAGTTTTTGTTCTTCAACCTCAATCAATTTAGCTGAAATGATGACTATTTTTCCTTTTTCTGGTTGCAAGAAGGCATATTTCAAATGTTAAGGTAATTCTTTAAGAATTAAGCCTTTTAAACTTGTGTTTTATTCAGCACCTTCTTCTTTATAACTGCTAGATTTTTCTGCATTATTTTCTTCAGCACTGAGTACTCCCTTGTTCAATTTAACATTGGGGT
This sequence comes from Tetrastigma voinierianum, assembly GCA_016808115.1. Lineage (NCBI taxonomy): Eukaryota > Viridiplantae > Streptophyta > Magnoliopsida > Vitales > Vitaceae > Tetrastigma > Tetrastigma voinierianum. The sequence goes on along the minus strand of JAEQBH010002271.1, from coordinate 411,241 downwards.
CTAGAAATTCAATTTCAAAATGCTCAAGATACTGAAAATTCTTCTCATTCTCATTCATTGAATTCTGGAAATTACAATCTTTCATATTTTCAGAACAGTTGAGACTTTTCATTTCTACAATCTCCCATTCAGCATCACTTAGTTTAGGTTGTTTCAAACTGTGATCGAGATTGAAGTGCACTGCTTCATCTCCAACCCTGAGAGTTAATTCTCCTTTCTTCACATCAATCAAAGCCGCCCTATTAAGTGCAAAGGTCTTCCTAACAGCAATGGAACTTGTTTGTCTTCTTTTATGTCAATAACTACAAAGTCCACTAGGAAAATGAATTTTCCCACTTTGATCAACACATCTTCTAAAATTCCCTCAGGATGGGCCAATGTTATGTCTGCCATTTGCAAGGTCATGGCTGTGGGAGTAAGTTCCCCCGAACTTAGTCTTTTTGCTACAGACATGGGCGTTAAGTTGATGTTGGCTCTAGAATCACATAGTGCTTTTCCCACATCAGCATGCCCAATTTCATAGGGTATAGTGAAGCTGCCTAGATCCTGCATCTTCTCTGGTATAGAATTCTGAATTACTACACTGCAGGTTGCTATCATGTACTATTCCTTCTTCAACAATCTTTCTTTTTCTGCTCAATATCTCCTTCATAAATTTTGCATAAAGAGGAATTTGAGTCAATGCTTATGAGAAAGGGATGTTGATCTCTATCTTCTTAAACATGTATAAGAATCTAGAGAATTGATCTTCAAGCCTTGCCTTCTGCAGCCTTTGAGGGAATGGAACTTGAAGTTCATACGCCTTTACCTTTTTTTTTTTTTTTTGGTTTTTCTTTTTCTACATTTTTCTCCGGGCCGCATCTTTTTACCGCTTCTCTCTTCTCTCGTAGTCTTCGGGGCTATGTCGCTTAAAGTGTTCCCCCCAATGTCTACATATTGTTCTTTCTCGCGTTCTTTCTTTCCTTTCTTCTTTCTTCCAATTCTTGCCACTTCTAGAGCTACTACCATACAATCCCTTGATTCTCTCAGGTCACTGGAAATGAATCCTTGACCGATTCTTATAAGCTGGGCAAGCCGCTCCATCTCGCACCTCCGCATTTTCAAAAGAATCATTTGTGTTGGCCTGAAATACAGTTGTGTTTGCTTGGAATGCTGCTATTTCAACAAACTTTTGTTCATGTATGTTCAGCAACCTCTTATTTTCCCCCATGAACTGCAGCATCTGATCTTCAAAAGATTGAGTCCTTACCCTGATATTCTCCTCTATTGTCCCTATGTTGCTGCTGTTGTTGTTGTTGGAACCCAGGCTGAGCATAAGCCTGATGGTAATTCTGTCTAGGTCTGGAGCCTTATTGTGCTCCTCCACCATATGAAAAGCTTTCAAGGGTCCTCAGTGTTGGTGTATATTGTGTTAGCAGGTTGAGGTTAGGCTTAAAGGTGTAGCTTCTATTTGCATTAAGGTATTGTGCCTCCTCAACTTGATAGGGCTCTTCTTCAACTGGTCCCTCAACACTGCTTCTCATTCCTTCTTTTACTGCTCCCACTTCATGTGCAGTTTGCATTCTTTTCTCATTGCTCCCCAATTTGTTCATAATTGCATCCAGTTTTACTTTTATGGATGTCATTCTATCTACTCCAATAAGACCACTTCCCCTCAATCTGCTGCCACTCCCTGAAGCTTCAGATGGAGCCTTGTAGTTACATTTTGGCAAGGTCTTCAATCAGTTGCCTTACCTCCTCTGCATTTCTTCTTTTAAAAGCTCCACCGTTAGATGCATCACTATTCTTGGAGGCATAATTCATGGCATGATAGAATATATCCATCTGAGCGGTCAGATCTAGTCCATGCATAAGACATCTTTTCAGCAATCCCTTGAATCTCTCCCATGCATTGTAGAGACTCCTCCCTCTTCTCCCCTCGCTATTATCACTATTTCTCTCCTATTCTTTCTCGCCAGCTTAGAGTTGGAGGAAAAATCTGCTCATATAGGCCTCTACCAACTCTTCCCAAGTGTTCACTGATCCTACTTGCAATGAATCAAACCATGTTGCCGCTACATCTCTCAGTGAAAAGGGGAAGAACTGCAACTTGATTACTTTTGGTCTCACCCCATTCAGCTTGATTCTATTGGCCATCCTCATAATTCTTCCCATATGCTCATTGGGATCTTTAGAGGGGTGATCTGTGAACTAGTGTTATAGCACCATAGTAATCGATGCTGGCTTCAGCTCAAAATTGTTTGCTTCAATTGTAGGTTGACTTACTGCAAAGTACTCCTTTTGGATAATAGGCCTCTAAAAGTCTTCCATAGTATTAGACCTTTGATTTGGCGCTACTTCTTTTTCTTCTTCTTCTGGAATAGCCTGCAATATGCCTCTTTGATTAGCCGTATTTCTATATTCTTCACTTGTGATCCTTCTCAAATTCTGTAGTGTTATTTTAGTGTCTAGAGGCAGCAGATCTACTTCTGGTTTTCTATGCATTTAAAATCTTCCTTTAAATAGAAACACATTGAGATCAAATGAGTCCTGTGGGAAACAGTTATCTCCATTATGCTCATAGAAAAATGTCAGTAGCTTCGTCAGCTACTGCTATTAAAACTGTTTTTGTGATTTTCTAAAAAACAATATCAAAAAGAAAAATGTCCAAATTAGTAAATCCCTTTTTGGTTAGAATATTGATCTTTAAATTTATCCTATCTATCCTCGGCAATAGCGCTAAAAACTTATAGACCAAATTTTGTATAGACGGCTACCAAAGACTAACTAAAGTCTCCAGCAACAGTGCCAAAAACTTGTTGTCCAAATTTTGTATAGACGACTACCAAAGACTAACTAAAGTCCCCGGCAACGACACCAAAAACTTGATAGGGACCAAATGATATATGCAAATTTATGACACTACTACCGAAGGACTATTATCTAATCCTAGGCATCAACGCCAAAAACTTGATAGGGACCAAATGATATATGCAAATTTATGACACTACTACCAAAGGACTATTATCTAATCCTAGGCATCAATGCCAAAAACTTGATAGAGACCATTTTTCATATGTATAAAAAATGGAATTGTTTTCTCTTGAAAGATGACTTATTTAAAATTTGTGTTTGTGGTCTCAATCACTGCAAGTGCATAGGTTGTACAAGTAATAAAAGTGGATATTTAAAGTCCAGATATCGTTCCCACAAGGATAGATGATAAATCAAAAGACTAACTACCCCAACTACTCAAGATCATTACTATTTGAACTCCGTTGATATGATGATAAGATGACTTAAATGTAGTTCTAGACTGAAATCTTAAATATACAAATGTCAAGTTTAATAAAATTTCGATTTAGGATTTATTGAGTGAGACAAAACTGGACATGGATCAAATAACAATAATCAAATTTTGCATCATTTCAATTTATAGCTCAGCCATCAATTGGAGAACTAAGTTTATCAAAGATGCAAGGTAGTATGGTTTGGATTTCTCCCTTAACAATACTTTTCACTCATTAAAGGTTCATATTCATTTTTGAGACATGATTCTAATTAGTTACTTGTAATAAATAAGCCTCTTTCTAAGAATTAAGTATTTCTCTTTTTTAGTACTTCATACTCAGATCTTAGGACTAGATAATTCTTGCCACCATAGATAGGATCTTACAAGCCTTCTCCAATTTGATTGACACCTCATCCTACACTTCTTATGTAAATCTCCATCTCTTTGATTAGATATCAGCTAACACGGGATCAGAATCAATTCATCAGAAAGAGGAGAAACCTCTGAGTGATTAAACATAGACTTCATTCAACCTATCTCAACTTATAAGTAAGTTTGTGATCTATCCGAGTAATCCTTCAAAGTTTATTAGTTCCATATTATTAGTCTACCATACCCACAAGGAGCTGCTCTACACTCTCAGGATTCTCCATCTTTGTGTCACTTAGAGGGCCTCCTGGAAATCAAAGTGAGACACAGTACCTTGCATTCGGTACACGGTACTAGTACTGAGAACAAGTAAATTTATAAACAATACCAATCAAACAAATTCAAGAATTCTAATTAAAGCTTCCCTCTTCCTTATGCAGCAAAATGACTATCATTAAAGACCCATTTCCAGTTAGCTCAACTTCTCAAAACTGATTTACTCATATCAGTGACTAACTGGTCAAGAAAATTCATTGAAATCATAAACAAACTGAAATAAATGAACTCCAAAACGTTTTAGCATCCATTTCAATCAAACAGTTAATGAAAAGAATAATTTATAAAGAAATACCAGCTCAAAGCTGCACTTCAGTACAATACCCAAATCTAGAAAATTAAAGGAAAACTAAAAAAATAAAGCTACACTAAGATAAATCTACTAAAATGGAAAATAAAATAAAATAAAAATAAAATATTACAAGAGTCTTGAATACGAAATCCCTAGAGTCGCCGAAAGCTGCACACATTGCCCTATAAGCGTGTATTTATAGGCTTTTCAATGTTGGACCTCACTTCATTAATTTCCTTGTGGATCCCCAAAATTCTGGCCCAAATTGGTCTCTTTGTCGCACATAAAAATTTTATGTTGCGACATAGCTTTTAGTCTTTGTCGTTGCCTTTGTCGTAGCTTCTTGTATTTTGTCGCGACCTGTTCTCTGGGCTTGCTCTTGAATTGTGTCAGGACATACTTTGATAATGTAGCGACATAACTTGTATTCAGTAGTCTTGTTGTTGTCGCGATAGGAATGCCTTATTTCGCGACACCAAACCTGTTTGCACCTAGCTTCTCATGTCCTTGTTTTGCTGGAGTTTGTCGTGACATAATTTTCCTTGTTGGACTATCAATTTTTTTTTAGCCTGGGAACTCTATTGCGACATAATTTCTACTGTCAAGATAGGAGTTCTTTAAGTGTTTAGCAATTTTTTGTCGTGACAAGAAATTCTTTGGTCGAGACCGATTTTTCTTCTCTGGTTCTTGTTACTTGCTGAGTTGTTTGTCGTAACATAGAATTATATGTTGCGACACAATTACCTTGGCCATTCTCAAGTCTTCTTTAATTGCTGTAGTGACCTACTTTTCTCTGTCGCGACATAATTTTATCATTCCTTAGCTTTTATTGTCACGACAGGAAACTTCTTTGTCACGACAAAAGTTTTACCTTCAACTCTTGATTAAGTCGCAAAAAGAATTTCTTTGTCGTCATTCTTCTTGTGTTGCTCTCCAACATCTTGTCACGACAGGAAATTCACCTCCTTCATGTTTTGTCTATCGCGATAGAAATAATCTTTGTTGCGACAACAGTTCTTCCTTGAGTTGGCTTGATGATGGAAACTTTGTCGCAACATAAAAACACTTGTCTTAGCTGACTTGTGTTGCCTTCTTGATATTTTCTGTCACAACAGAATTGATTCTTATCGTAACATAGTTCATCCATTAGTCTTCAGCTTTTATGTTGCAACATGTAAAATAATGTCGTGACACAATTCCTTCACCATTTACCTTAAGTATGTCACGATAGATTTCATGGTTGTCACGATGGCTTTCTTCAAAATCTTCTTCAAGTTACATCTTTAAATGAAACTTCTGAATCTGACCTAGAGCTCTTTTCATCTTTGATTTTTGACTAGTCTTTGCTACGACATAGATTTGCTGGTTGCAACATAGTTCCTTTGGCCTTCTTGGATTTTGTGTTGCGACACAAAATGCTGCTTTGTCCTCTTTTTGCTTCTTTTCTGTGGGGATTCTCTCATTTTTCAATAATTGCCTACAAAACACAAAGTTGATGAATATTCCACATTTTGGCATAAAAATAGATCTTAAACTGTTAAAAACATGCTAGAAAAATGGATTAAAAATAGATGAGTCTTACACTCATCAGGTACCTCCTGAGGTGTCCCGCCTTGATCAACTTTTCTACCAGGAACTTCAGACTTTAGCACCGGTCGATTTCATGGCCATGGTCCTGTGATAGGTACGCCATAGGTTTATTTCTACGGCGGGATCTCGGTCACAGATGGAGTGCGGAGCCATTTGAAATCTAGTAGGTTGCGAATGAGGGGCAACAACCTTTCGTACAAGATGTTCAGGGGAGTGAATTACGAGGGCTCTCTTTTCTTATGAGATTAGTCTTGACGTCACTTCCGATTTCTGTTCTAACCTTCCTTAAATGGCTTCTTTTCTCAATCGGCGGGTTTGTGATCATGACCGTCTAGGTTACTGCTCGGAAATTGTCCTCCAGTGTTGAGTACCTATCTGCCTCTAATATGCTCTCCATTTGTTGGTAGGTTGAGGAGATAGCGAATAGAAAGAAGGGTCGGCGGCAGCCTCTGAGAAGTTCTGGGGCGGAGTCCATCTTTGTAAAATTCCTATTTGTTGAATGACTTGCACAAACTCATATAAGTCCCATATGGACTTGTCTTCATGTTTCAAAATTGTTTGTAAGGATCTAATGTTCCTTTTCTGACACACTAAGCACAAGTGTTGCGAGATGAATGCTCCCCAAAGTTCGTTAAACGTGTTTATTGAGCTTTGAGGGAGCTTATGAAACCAGGCTAACACAAGACCGCACATGCTAGCCAAGAAAACTTTGCATAGTAGAAGGTCATTACTGGCATTAAAAGCCATCGCCTGGTTGTAATGGAGCATGTGATCATATGGGTCAATAGAACCGTCAAACATAGTGAAAGTTAGAATGACAAACCCATGGGGCAGCTCATAGTTGAGGATGTGTCGCCCTAGGAGAAGGAGAGCATGTCGTAAGGACTTCAAATCGTTGTTATAGGTGGTATGTAGGGCATTGATGTTATATCGAAGGCGGGATATACTGACGGCATGACCGACACTATGCCCGTGGGTAATGCATACGTGTCTTCGAGCGCTACGTTTGGTTGGCTCTACTCTCGGCCTGTTTTTCTCCTTACCCGGCGAAGTAGGCCATTATCGGTGTTGCTGAATGTAGGGCGGTGCGAGTGTCTCTGGCATGATTTGGCCCTATTTCTTTTTTCCGGGAAGGGGTTTGGCGAGTTGTCGTGTAAGACCCGGGAAAAAAAAAACCTATAAATTTGAATTTTTGCTAGGAATGGCAAAATGGTAATTTTATTGGAATTCTTTCTAGATCTCGGATGACGAAACAGACTTCACCGTTGGAATCGTCTAGTGAAATATAGTCACATATGCGAATTTCGTTGAATTTCGAGAAAGTCTAATTTTCAAGAATTTCAAGGCGACGGGCGTCGAGGGGACCCAGAAAACGAGATTTTTAGAAAATTTCTGAAAAATATCAAATATTTAAAATCTCAATTAAGATAGATGGGCGGCGGGGCCGAAATAAATTGTTTTGGTGAAACGAATCGAGAAACGTGACCGTGGCGCGATGTGAGCCACGATATATATGTATAAATACAAGAAATATCTAAAATGAAGGAAAGATCTCACAATTTGGTCTAGGACCAAATGTTAGAGAGAGAGAGAGAGAGAGAGAGAGAGGAGGGAGAAAAAAAGCAAGCTTCTCCAGCGATTTCACGAGGTTTTGTCGGTCGGAACTTGCGGTAGAGTTAAATTGCTTTCTGCGATGAGGCTACGTGTGTAGATCTTAGGAATCATAAGATTTTGCCAAGGTCCAAGGTTCGAGTTTTCACGAAAACTGAGAAGAAGGCGGTGTCTCGGGAAATCAAGCTAATTGAGGTAGGGTTTTATCTACTCGGTTTAATTTAATACAGGGCATGTGTGTGGGTGTCGAAGTGAAAAATGTTGTCGAGTTTTTTCCAGCCGACCCGTGGCCCATTAACTTTGCCCATAACTTGGTCATTCCTCCCCCGAATTGAGTGATTCCAATTTCTGGGTAAACTAGACTTATAGGAGAACATATTTCCTTGAAATAGGTCTATCCAAATTCCGACCCCTTTGGACTCAGAAATGCATTCAAATGGAAGCTATGTTCAAACAGTTTCTAGTTTTGATCGGAAGACTGAGTAGTTCTGGTTGTTTAGGACATATATTGAGTTTCAGTGATCTGATTTGGGTGATTTCAGTTGGAGAAGAACCCTAAGAACTGTATCTTCAAATGAGTACAAAGAAGAAGTGTCAAATTATGGATTAAGACCCCTGAATTGGGTATCACAAACTATTTCCAATGTAAGTAGAGTAAACTGATCAATTTTGAATGAAAAGGCCATAACTTCTTTGTCCGGACTCTGTTTCAGGTGTTCTTGGACTCTATGGAAAGCCCATTGAGTCAAGAACCTAGCCATATTCATGTGGAGGGTAATTGGTATCCACAACCATGCTGAAATTTTGTGTTTGTACCAAGTGTGCAGGTGGGACATAGGGGTCCATTCTTGTTTTGTTTGCCTTCAACTTCGGATGACCATATCTTTCGCGTCCAAACTCCGTTTAGGGTGTTCTTAGACTCTATAGAAAGCCCATTTAGTCAAGGTTCTTTCCATGTGCCTTTGGAAGGCAGTGGGTGTCAACAACCTTGCTGCAAATCTATGTTTTTCACCAAGTGTGTAGGTAATTTGGTTGTGTCGATGTGAATAGCCGGATTTTGACATGACCATTTCATGGCATTCTGTAGGGTATTGTATTGGGTATGAATTTCCATGAGTTAGCCTAAGGAATGCTATATGACATTACTTGTTTAGTCATGTATTGATGAATGCTAATATGCATAATAGTACGATATCTATAAAGATTGGCATGAAATGTATGGAACTTATATGCTTGCGATATATGTTGCATGGTACTGATGAGTACGATTGATTAGAATGTTCTATGTAGTGTGCATCATACATGTAACGGAATTTGCAACGTGCATATGGGGACATCGACATATTGGGTGTGTGTGCATGGATATGGTCATTATCATGTCGGTGTTGATGAATGGGTAGTGAGCGCTCGTGCTGAATGGCGTCAATAAATGTCTCACGGTTTTAAAACATAAAAATAAATGTAATTAATGTGTGTTGGGCAGAAGCGAAGGGGACCATTAACCATCAAGTGAAAAGCACGGAACATGTGGGTGTAAAGACACCGGAGTGTGATCAGAAGGTTATGTATGGGTGTAGGGCGAGTGGTGTGAGCAGAAAGTTCTGTTGCCCAAACAAAACACACGGTCATGTTTATCACATAGACTTCGAGTTGTGTGATAGGAGTCGGGATTGACTCGGGATTAGTTTCCCATTAACACTTGCATTAGAGTGCGGTGAGCCAGCGAGGACTCGGATGATGGTGCTGGATGACGAGTTGTCGCCGTGGCGTGTGTGGGGGTCGATTGAGTGACTTGGGATATGGGCGGAAGACATTCCATGCATGACATACGACATTCATGTAGACATTTCACTTGGATGTGTATGGATTGGTTTGATCATTAATATGAGCACTTAGGTGGAGAGTAACCTTGTGAGGATTATCACTCTTTTGGGAACTTTCTCACCCGTCGTGGGACCCCCCTTTCAAGTACAAGTCAGGTGTAGGTGGCTAACTCGCGTTCGGGACCGCAACTATGAAGAAAGTTGGATGTGACTTTGGACCATATTTTGTATATGTATATTAGAACAATCAGTTTTAATATATCATTTTGTATAAGAGTGTATAATTGAACTCTTGTAAACATATCACTACATAGTTGCTTGTATAGTATTCAGGGTATGGTTGAATGGGGCCGACAGGTCGCTATGACTCATGAATGACTTGGTGTGGTATATTGAGCTCGGATGGGTCATGTGATGTATGGTTATACATGTTGTATTTTGGGATAGAGCTTCCCGTACAGAGGAGACTCTGTCCGATTTTTTGTTAAATTATTGATCCCGATAAATGGGACATGATGGTGTGGCGTCGGGTTACCCGACACCCACCGGTTTTCGCATGTTGACGGGTTATCAACGGGACCCCCGGGATAGGGGTGTCACATGCCAGAGGACAACTCGTCGTCCGTCAGGATATCTGCATCGTCAGGGATGATGGACTTCTTTCCTTTGTCACGAACGGTCGGGTGCTTTGCTTGCCCGCTATCTTGCGCGTCTCCTTCACCAAGATTGTCTCCTCCTTAAAAAAAGTTTAGTCCTCTAAACTTACTATGCCTAGATCTTAAATTACTGAAGTTTTTTTTTTCTCTCCCAATTTCAAGTAGCTTATTTAATACTATGATTGCTCTTTTAAATCTTTATCACTTTGACAATAGTGTGTTTTCTTTTATAACTAAACTTAAGCTAACTAGGAATGTAGAAAGCCATTATATCTCTTAACAATTCACAAGTAATGATTGGAGACTAATTGATTCTTCCACAAAATCACATGAAACCCCTTAATATCAAAGAGTACTAAACTCACATCTTCTAATATTTTAAAAACCAATCATCATAAACTAAGATTTGGATACTATATCATCCATAAAAAGAGTATAGGGAAACCACCTAATAAGAATAGAAATTTGTGTAACACTAAACTAAACATAACTACTGCGTCACACATCTATCCTCAATCTAAACTAAGAAAAGTTCCTATCAAGATCATAAACCTATTGCTTTGATACCATTCTGTCATGCCCCGAAACCCGCTCCCGGGGCATGGCAGTCATTTCATACTAAACATCATTTTCTTGTAATTGAAATATTTATAATCATCAAATTCCTAATTATGATAAGAAAATATAAATCTTTAATCTTCAAATTTCCAATCTCAAAATAAAATATCATCCAAACTTGTCATTATGTAAAACTTTGAATTAAAATAATCCAAATACAATTTCCACTTTAACTCTAAAAATATCCAAATAAATAAATAGGCTCAAAACCCCCAAACTCTTAGTAAGGCCAAACTCCCATCTTAACTGTCACTCCTCGCTCAAACTAAAGGTTCCTAAAAAATTATAAATGAACGGGATGAGCTCAAGGCCTAGAGAGAAATAATAATACATTTTTATGGATAAAATATTTTTCACAATTCTTTCAAAAAGGAGATATAACATTTAGTCAGTTTCATAAAACTTTTCGGAATATAATAAAACAAAAATTCAAATTTTGTATCAAACCTTCATATTCATAACAAATCATTTTGTATCAAAATTAAAATCAAAACCACTCAAATATATATGTTCTCTGATTTTCGAATAACAAATAGTCCTGAATTTGGTGGAACATTAACAGATAGTCAACTATTATAACCGATTGATTAAGGCCATAGTGTCAATTATTATAACTCCTTTACAAGGGTCATAGTGCTAACTACTGTAACCCGTTGACGAGGGTCATAGTCAATTATTATAACCCATTGACGAAGGTCATAGTCAATTATTAAAACACATTGATGAAGGCCATAAACCAGAGTAAAATTTTTTTCTCTCCAATTCAAATTTATAAAACAATTTCATCATATCTCCAAAATTTATATTTTTCGTAAATCAAATCATAAACATACTTTCATACAAAATCACTAATTGATCCATAGATAGTCAAATAAACAAATAGTGAAATTTTTCATAATTTATAATATATATGAAAAAATCATGCACTACAATCCAATGTGCTGGAAAATGTGTTGCGCAGTCTTTATCATATATAAAAATAATATTTTATTTTCAAAATGTATATTCCAGTCTTATTTCAAGAGTTCTGGGCTTGAGGGTCCTCAAAGAATCTTAAGACAAAGATTTATTCTTTACCCGAAAAATAAAGTTTCAAACTTTGAACTACTAGATCTTCAAACCTTCAATTCTTTGTTTTCCCTAATCTCTCAAATTTTTGCATAAAGTGTTTTGTAACTAAAAAGGGTGTAACATTCTATTTTATCCTTTGGGTTTTGTATTTTGAATGCAAAAATATTTTTATCCTTAATAAATTGATTTAGTTTATTAATTGTTATCCTTATTTCTTTTTTCTCTTAAAAAGTACACTTTTACCCTTAAATAGAATTTGGGACGTCACATTCTCTTCTCCTTATATGATGTTTAGTTCTCTAAACTTACTTTGCCTAGATCTTAAATTAATAAAGTTTTTATTTTTGTCTCTCCCAATTTCAAGTAGCTTATTTAATACTATGATTGCTCTTTTAAATCTTTATCACTTTGACAATAGTGTGTTTTCTTTTATAACTAAACTTAAGCTAACTAGGAATGTAGAAAGCCACTATATCTCTAAACAATTCACAAGTAATGATTGGAGACTAATTGATTCTTCCACAAAATCCCTTAAAATCAAAGAGTGCTAAACTCACATCTTCTAATATTTTAAAAATTGATCATCATAAACTGAGATTTGGGTACTACATCATCCATAAAAAGAGTATAGGGAAACCACCTAATAAGAATAGGAATTTGTGCAACACTAAACTAAACCTAACTAATGCGTCACTCATCTATCTTCAATCTGAACTAAGAAAGTTCCTATCAAGATCATAAACCTATTGCTCGATACCGATACGGCCATGCCCCGAAACCGCTCTATTAGAGTTCTTGAGTCAGCTCTTTAAACATCATTTCTTGTCATTGAAATATTTCTAATCATCAAATTCCTAATTATGATAAGAAAATATAAATCTTTAAATACCAAATTCTAATACAAAATAAAACATCTTTAAAACTGTCATTATCACGGCACCGAATTAAAATAATCCAAATACTATTTGCATTTTAACTCTAAAAATATCTAAATAAATAAATAGGGTCAAAACCCCCAAACTCTTAGTAAGGCCAAACTCTCATCTTAACCATCACTCCCTGCTTCCCGAACTAAAGTTCATGTGAAAAATTATCTTGAATGGGATGAGGTCAAAATGGTAAAATAATAATATGATTTGCAATGGATCAAATAATTTTCACAATTCTTTCAAAACGGAGATATAACATTTAGTCAGTTTCATAAAACTCTTTGGAATATAATAAAACAAAAATTCAAACTTTGTATCAAAGCTTCATATTCATAACAATTCATTTTGTATCCAAATTCAAATAAAAACCACTCAAATATATTTGTTCTCTAATTTTCCAATAACAAATTGTCTCAATTTTGGTGGAACATTAACAGATAGTCAACTATTATAACCGGATGACTAAGGCCATAGTGTCAATTATTATAACTCATTGATAAGAGTCATAGTGTCAACTACTATAACTCGCTGATGAGAGCCATAGTCAATTATTGCAACCCATTGAGGAAGGCCATAGTCAATTATTATAACACATTGATGAGGGCCATAAACCAAAGTAAAAAACTTCTCTCTCCAATTCAAATGTATAAAACAATTTCATCTTATCTCCAAACTTTATATTTTTCATAAATCAATTCATAAACATACTTTCATTCAAAATCACTAATTGATCCATAGATAGTCAAACAAATAAATAGTGAAACTTTTAATAATTTATAATATATAAAAAAAATTATTACTTTTCACAATCCAAATAATATAGAAAATAAATAATTTCTTTTGCAAAGTCTTATACATATATAAATATAATATTTTATTTTCAAATTTTGTATTATAATCCCTTACCTCGAAGGAGTTAGAATTTGGGGTCCTCAAAGAATCTTAAGATAGATTTATTCTTTACTCAAAAAATAAAGCTTCAAACTTTGAATTCCTAAATCTTCAAATCTCGAACCTTCAAACCTTCAATTATTTGTTTTCTCTAATTCCTCAAATTTTCTCGTAAAGATTTTTGTGACTAAAAAGGGTGTAACATTCTAATTTATACTTAAGGCTTTGTATATTGAATACAAAAAGATTTCCTCTCCTTTATAATTTGATTTAGTTTATTAAGTATTATCCTTATTTCTTTTCTTTTTTAAAAAAAATACACTTTTACCTCTAAATAGAATTTGGGGCGTCAAACTATTGAAAAGCCAAAGAAACTGAAAATGATATATTGAAGAATGGGCATGAAAAGCGCTATGGAATGGGAATAATGGGCGCAACTCGCTGCAATCATCACTTTTTTCTACGATTCATCTAACCCACAGGTGAGGCTAGGTTAATTGGCCTGCAGCCTTATCCCCTCCTAGCTAAGGTTTTTTCTATATGTATGGCTTAATGGGAATAATGGGCACCACTCGCTGCAATCATCACCTTTTTCTACGATTCATCTAACCCATAAGTGGGCTAGGTTCATTGGCCTGCAGCCTTATCCCCCTCCTAGCTAAGGTTTTTCTTATTTAAAGAATAATATATAAAATACGATGTTTAAAAAAATATTTGTAATTCTAAGATAGTTTTTATTGATTAGGAAAGAAATAGTTAAAAATCATGTTTTGAAGAAACAATTTCTTCAATATTTCAATATTGTCTTTTGATAAGACGATTTTTTTCTTGTTTTATTTCTTCAATTTAGAAATCGTCTTTTCAAAAGATGATTTCTTCAATCGATTAAGAAACTGTCTTTTCAAAAGACGATTTATTCAAAAAAGCTACAATATCATTTTTAATATTTTAATGATACATCATTTTATTACTAATTAAAGAATAAAAAATATATAACATATATACAATGATATAATAATTGTAAATAAACATTATTTCAAAACAAATTATATATATTATAAAGTTATGTTATAAAATTAACTTGTTTTCTTATATACTTTATTAAATAAAATAATTATATCAATTATGATATAGTATTTATAAATAGTAATATTTAAAAAAATACATTTACTGACTGATATTAAAATAATATTATTTATCCAAATCTGCATTAATATAAAAAAATATGAATATTTTAATCATTATCTCTCATTATTTTTATACTTCTGGTTAAGAAACAACTATTATAAATTTGTTAGGTGAAAACATTAAAAAAACATAAACAAATTTATTATCAATTTTATTTTAATAAATAACATGTTTATTTTAATTTTGAATAAATAAACTCTTAAATACTATCATTTAATTAAAATTTAACACTACAACACGTTTTGGCTTATTAAATAATAAGTAATTTTTATTCTTTAATTAGGATATAAAATGATGTATCATTAAAATATTAAAATATTGAATAAAGATAAACCATTTATAATAACTATAATTTAAAATAATCTTCTTCTTTTTTCAAAACATAATTTAAAATAATCTTTTTTTAAAATAATATTTTTATAAGGAAATAATTTAAAATAATCTTAGTCCTATAATATATGAATAATGACAAATATAAATTCAATTGATATTAACATCAACATATTTATTTTTAAAAAAAAAACATCAACATATTTATAATAATTTTATCATTAAATTATAATATAATAATTTATTATCAAATTAAAAAAAAGTTGTTACAAAGATTTTAAAAATGAAAAATGAAAAATATATTAGAAATCGTCTTTTAAAAAGACAAAATGTGAAGAAAATAACATAAGAAATCGTCTTTCCTAAAGATGATATTGGAAGAGGGAAAAGGAGAAGACTGAAAAAGAAATTGGAAGAGATAAAAAGAAGAAAATTGAAAAAGAAATCGTCTTTTCAAAAGACGACATTCAAGGCCTTTCTGAAAAAAATCGTCTTTTGAAAAGAGAGTTTCTTAATTGAAGCTAAAGAAATCGTCTTTTGAAAAGACGATTTCTTAATCGATTGAAGAAATCATCTTTTCAAAAGACGATTTCTAAATTGAAGAAATAAACCATTGAAGAAATCGTTTTTTCAAAACACAATTTTGAGCAAATTGTTTCTTCAAAACATGATTTTCAAACATAGCAAAAATTGTCGTAAAATTGGAAATATTTTTTTAAACATTGTATTTTAATTTAGATAATATTTTTTAAATAAGTCATACATATAGGAAAAACCCCTCCTAGCTACATGCCCACAAGGAACATGCATGTGGGCGAGTGGAAAGAAAGGAAATAGTATCCTATAAATAGCACACTCTCGTTAGGCATTTGTTTAATTACCAAGTTGTAGGCACAAGTAGTTGGAGAAAGAACACATTAAGTGTCCCCTAGAGTTCCCTTGACAACTTCATTGGGGATCTTCATTCTCTAGTTATAATAAATGGCTTGATCCTACTGAAGTGTTTGGGGCAACTCCTTGTGCCATTTGATACTAATTACTCA
Source organism: Tetrastigma voinierianum (assembly GCA_016808115.1). NCBI lineage: Eukaryota > Viridiplantae > Streptophyta > Magnoliopsida > Vitales > Vitaceae > Tetrastigma > Tetrastigma voinierianum. The sequence continues at coordinate 395,223 of JAEQBH010002271.1, read as the reverse complement.
TCACTATCCATCATATATCAATGAAGAAAAAGACAAGCATGCAACAAGGCACTAAAGTTTCTCATCTCTCTAGAATTTGGAACTACTTCTCTCTACTTCTCTTAGGCTCCGTTTGGAACCTGGAAAGTACTAAGAAAAAAAAATAGAGAAGGAAAGTGAAAGGAAAATAAAAAATAGTGATGCATCGAATTAAATTTTGGCACGTCAGAGTGTGGAGTTAGGCACTAGCTAACAATGAATAAAAGTCTAAAAGAAAGAAGGTTAGATCCATTTGTACAAGCCCATAGAAGAAGTTCAAGGGTGTTTTTGAAAATTTTAAAATTTTTTGAAGTCAAACAAAGCATTATCAGAGGTGGTAGAGAAGTGGAGCAATTATGTACTGATGTGGAATATTCTTGGGGAACAAGTCCCCATGATGGAGATGTGGAAGAATTCTTGAGGATCAAGGGCTCCAGTGAACATGGAGAGTTCTTGAAAAACAAGAGCATGTGTTTTGGTGGTCACTTTAGAGTGGAGGGAGTGGAGAAATATAGACTTAGGCAGTAAGTCTTCTACGTCTATAAAGGATAAGAGAATGAGCCAATCAATCAGCGTTAACAACAAACAATTGGCTCAAAGTAATGCGATCTGCCCGACAAATCTTGGCTTTCGACAAAACAAATGATTTCATCGATTTTAGCATTCAATAATTCCTAGTGTTAATAGTTTTGGCGATTTTCAGTGTTATTTATGACATTCGTAGTGAAATCCATTAACTCTCTAACAATTCCAAGATTAAGTTGCGATGAAATTGTTTAGATAAAAAATACGAAAAGTCACTACTGCCTCTCTAGAGTTGGTATTACTCACACTAACTAAGAAACTAGTTCAAAAAGAGAGGCTGTTGGACCATAAAGTGAACAATTATATAGGGTTTTAAGCCCCTCAGTTCATGTTTTGATTTCATTTTGTGTAGAATAGGTGCTTTTGACCTTTTTTACCGTTTTTATGCATGTGTAGGTTGTTCGATGTCCCGTGCACATTTTCGTAGCGGTTTAGTTCTAGAGGGACAACGCGGTTCATGGATTGTCGATTCAAGCATTTGTCGAGGAGGCCTCGGGTGGTGCGGGGTGAAGTGGGGCGCTGTGGGAACGTGGTGCGGTACCACACTGTTTTCCACCGGTGCCATGTAGTGAGATGCGGTGGGGCTATGGTATGGTACCAGTGAAGTGGTACTAATGCAGAAGTGCTGATAGGAGAACCGGTGGTTTAGTGGGGTACCACACTGGCTAATCTTGGTACCAACATGCGATCTTCGTAGGATTTAAGAGGAATTTCGATCTTGGTGTAAGTGCACGCTCGTCTTTTGATTCCCACTTAGAGATCACTAATGTGGATTGTAGTTAAGCCGACTTTAGGGTAGAATTGAGGGAGTTCAGATTCTAGTGTTTTGGCTTTAACCTTTGATGTTTTTTTCTCATATCTTTTTAGGGTTTGCTAGAGTAGAGTAGCTAGTTTCTTCTGATTCCTAGTTTTTGAACATTTGGCTATTTCATTGGTTTTATAAATTTGGAATTGCTGAGGGACTCTCATGTTTTTATATCTCAACCTTGCAATTGAAGTGTTATTGCTTAATTCACATTTACTATTAGTGTTCCATAAATTAAGAATCAATTCTCACCTAATGGGAGTTCTAAAAACCTCCATGATGTGGTCTCTAATCTGGAAACTCATCCCCTTCAAGGTAACATCACTCACTCCCTCTCTTGTGCTTTAATGGGATTTGTATGATATTAAACACTTGCTAAAATTCTTACAAAACTTTAGTCTGCCATCTTCTTGACAACGTGTGAACGAGAGATTCTTGGTACACGTTGTGCTTAATCTCAAATGAAAACTAAGAGTCCAATCAAATTGTCTGAGCAAGCGTTTGATATCTTTCATTTATTATTTGTCTTACAAAAGATTTTAAAGTTATATCCTATCGAAGGCTATATTCATCAATGGCCTTGTGATGAGATTGTAAGTGAGAGGTGGGTGTTACCTAAGTTAGTGGAGAGCGGAAACCTTAGGATCCTATTATTCACCCTCGCTTTCTTTAAAATATTTTAAGTCAATTCCATAACAAATCAATCAATCAAAACCCTAGATTTTACTTTATTCGCACATTCATCGATAACAATCCATAAGGATCATCAGGAAACCACCGTGGAAATGACCTGTGGACTCCCATAATATTACTAAAATGCTCGACGACACGCTTCCTACGCCAGAATAATTTCAAATACACGAAGAGATAAAGCATTTGCTAAGCTGTTATCAAGGAGTGGCGAGCACTTTGTTGATCTGTGAGATTATGGTAATTTCAATTGCATTGCAAATCCGTATGCTTCTCTATCTTTTCTTTTAATTCTTTGCAGATAATATAAGTGGGATACCTGGCCCAATCGGGGTAATATCGTGCATGTCGGTTTGGGCTCATGACGAGCAACGCTGACTTGTAAGAGTTATACCTCAAAGACATCTTGAATATTCCACAGTAAGACGTTTGTTTCAAGAGAACCCTAATCCTCAAATGGAACACCCCGAAAATCAACAAACTCATTTTAATCCAAATGACCAAGGGTTACCTAGTAACCCACAAAGACCTTATGAACCTCCACGACAAGGAGTGGGTGTTGCAATCACCGGCACTCCCGCGACTGAGGGGGAAGACACTTTCATCAAAATCAATATCGAGCTCCCCCACCCCTTTACCATCAGGAGCGACCTTCGAGAGATTCCGCAACCCCAAAACCATAACAAACTCATGTATTTTCCCACCCGAAGAGGCTTAATCAATTCCTTATGAAGCTCTGAGATGATCTGCCCTCTCCTCGTGTATCAAGGGGGGTCGACTCGAAACCCATACCATTCATGAGAGATTTCGAGGATGTTTGCAAGGCTTTCTCTTCCATAGATCGCCCTCCATATAATTCAGATGGTTTAATTCCCATTCTCTCCAAGGAAAAGGGGCCAAAATATTTCACTCTCTTGCCCCAATTCACCCTCTCACATGGGAAGACATGCAAAATTAATTTTGAACAAATCTTTCCTTCCCACACGCACTAACCCACCTACGTGAGCAATCCAAAACTTTTTCAAAACCGGTGAACTCTTTTGATATTGTATGTTGAAAGATATATGGGCCTCTCCACGCCTCCCTCATCATGGTTTGGATGTCAGACAAATTGTTGCATATTTTCACCAAGGACTTTCCTTAAAACAAACAATACATCCAAACGATGCTATATATGTAGTTCTATGAGAAGTTTAGGAGGCTAAGTAAATCAAGCTGATATAATAGTTATAAAATGCTCGAACTTGGTAGACTAATACCTCCCTAGATATTGCTAAAGTGCATAGTACACTGATGAGTCTTAAACTCATATATTTTTAATCCATTTTTTTTTGGCTTGTTTTGAGTATTTTCAGAGCTGTTTTAATGCCAAATTATGGAATATTTATAAACTTTGTGTTTTGCAGGAGTTAATTCAAAAAGGAGAGATTTCTAGCAAGAAAGAAAAGAAAAACAACAATTGCAGCAGTCTCAGTTGCAACAGAGTTTGGTGTGTCGCGACAAACTTTTAAGCAATTACCAAAGAAACTGTGTCGCAACAACATTTCCTGTGTTGCAACACCATAATCTGATTGTTAACAACTGAGTTAGGTCATGACAATATTACAGGTCGCGGACAGTGAATGGGGAAAACACGCGCTAGTCACTAGGAACAAATAGTTTATGTTGCAACATGGCGCCGAACTAGCGTAATATCCACACGATTAACCTTCTTCTATCGCGATAATCGACTTTAAACATGGAAAGTTTGTTTGAGGTAGAAAAGATGCTGGAGAAGAAGTTTAGGTTGCGACAAGAAAACTAGGTCGCGACAAAGGATGCTTAATGGATGAACTGACCTGGTTGCAACAAAGAGAGTCAATGTTGCGACATACTTCAAGCTTAAAATCTGTTTTGATGTCGTGATAGAGATTTTTAGATCGCGACATAGAAATCAGCTGAACACAGAAAAATCCTGTCGCGAGCAGGAAATATGGGTCACGACACGAAGATAGGTTAAAGGTAGAAAAGTTATGTCACAACCAGAAAAACTAGGTTGCGACAGGAAAAGATGTTGCATACAGAAAAGTGTTGTAGCAACATAACATATTGGGATCGCGACATAACATATTAGGGTCGTGACATGCAAAACATCCTCAACATAAAGTCAGTCATGACATCTAAAACAAAGCTACGTGAAGTAAAGCTTGAGTAGCGACAAGCCTCATCCGCAGCCATAACTTTTTGGGTCACGACAGAAATGTAGATAATATAAGACAGTGTTACAACATGACTGGAAACGAGAGATCTTTGTCTGACCACAGAAAACTTTGGTGTGACATCAACTGCAAGCTACATTCAATATGTTGCGACATGATTATCGATGTTCTGACATAAGCGACTGAGGAAATGCACAAAATCTTTGTATCATGACAAAGGCTTCTGTCGCGACATAATTACATCATCTTGAAGGAAGAAAAATGTCACAACAAAAATATGTTGTCGTAACTCAAGAAAGAATGAGCACAAGATCTTCAAGTCGAGACAACTGACTGCATACCTGCAACAAAGACACAAAACTCTGTTGCGACACAACTTCTAGGTCGCGATAGAGAAGGCAAATCTGGGCCAAAATGCTTAGGGATTCACTTATAGCCTAAATTTTAGGGCCCAAACTTTTAGGGCTGTATAAATAGAAACGACTACGGAAAGCGAGGCAGTCAATCAACAACGACAAACCAGAGTACCTGGGGAGCTAAGGACTCTTTTGTATTATATTTTTCTTTATTTTTCTTTTATTTTTCTCATCTTTTCTTTTCTTCGTAAATTAGCTTAGCGTTATATTTTGACTTGTTTACTGGATCTGAAACAGTAATTTGTTCAGAAGTTTTGAAGTTGAAATTTAATATTGAAAATCATTTATGATTACTATTTGAATTCAATGAACTCCAGACAAACGCTAGAACTCATTTCTTCAGTTGATTGCAATTACAGTAGAATTTTCCTGATCAGCATTTCAATTATGCTGTAATCCAGTTTTCGAGAACACAACTTCCACTAGGAAAGATCTAATGTTAGTTATGGTCTTTTATGCAAAATGAGAAGAAAATTTCCTGAGTTGAATTTTGAGTTTATTTGGATAGTGTTGATCTTGATATAAATTGTTCCAAATTTTAGTAGCTTATATCCATGAAATGACTATTGTTTGGCTCTTATTTCTAGGAGGCCCTCTTAGTGACACAGAGATGGAGATTCCTGAGAGCTTAGATCAATTACTTAGGGGTCTGTTAGACTAATATTGAAGAACTAATGAGCTCTGAAAGATTACTTAGATAAATCCTCAATTTGTTCATGACAGAGAATGGGTTGAGTGATATATCAATCTAATCAATTGGAGATCTCTCCTTGGTCTAGAAGAATGATCTTGATCCCGTGTTAGAATGGGATCTAATCAAGGAAAGAGAAAACTCTTTCAGATCTTAAGGATGAGACATCATTCTTGTTGTAGAAACCTTGCAACTACCTTGTCTTGGGAAGCAAGAAATCTATAATCATAAGAAATGAGTATGAAGTATTGGAAAAGAAAAATACCCAGATCTTACAGAGAAATTCTAATTACAAGTAATTGATTAGAATCATGTTTTAGAAATGAACATGAACCTCTACTTAGTGAAAAGTATGGTTAGAGGAGGAATCCAAACTATACCACCTTGCCTCTTGACAAATTCAGATTCCAACTCGGGAAAATCGAATGAGATTAGGATGCAGGAATTGATAATTTCACAGTAGTGAAATCCCAGTGTCTACTTCCAGCAATAATCTGGTTCAGTCCAGTTTACATTTAGGATTTAATTTTTCCTTTTATCTTAAATATAGGATTCTAGTTATGAAAATTCATATTAGGTTACTAAATTTTCATCTAAACTAAATGTTCAAATAGTGTAGAACTTGAGTAGTTGGGGTAGTTGAGGTTTAAATTCCTTTGAATCTCTGTGGGAACGATATCCGGACTTATAGGTCCACTTTATTACTTGTACGACCTGTGCACTTGTAGTTTTTAAGACCAAAGTAAATTTTTAATTGAATTTAGTGACAAAATTCTTCTTCTTATGAGCATACAATGTATATTTGGCCTTGACAAGTTTTTGGTACCTTTACCTGGGATTCTAGTTAGTCTTTGGTAATAGTGGCATAAATTTGTATATATATCATTTGGTCTGATCAAGTTTTTGGCGCCTTTCCGGGGAATGAAAGAATTTAAAAATCAATATTATGACAAAAGAGAGAAATGCTAACTTGGACATTTTTCTTTGTTTTACAAAGAATTCAGTCTGTAAGCAGTTTTACCGGCGTCATTAAAAAGCCTCTTGACTCCTTTTGGAAGCTTAATGAATATACAATTTTTGTTATCATTGACTCTATTTGATCTCAGTGTGTTTCCATTTTCAGGAAGGTATTAAATGCATAGAAAATCAGAAGTAGAACTGCTGCCTCTAGATACATAAATTGAAAGAACCCTGAAAAATCTGAGAAAAACTACCAGTGTTGAAGATAGAAGTATAGCTCATTAGATAGAAATATTGCAGACTATTCTAGAAGAAGAAGAAACAGAGAGACCATAGAGGCCTAACACAATGGAGGAATTTTGGAGGCCCATTATTCAGAGAATGCTGCGCTGAGACAACCTATTGGAAAGCGAGCAACTTTGAAATTTGAAGCGGCTTTGATTACAATGGTTCGACCCAACTGCAGTTCATAGGCCACCGCCAGGAAGATCAAATGAGCATGCAGGAGATTTATGAGGATAGCGAAACAGCCAAACTAAATAGATGGAACAATGTAATCAAGCTTCAACTCTTCCCATTCTCATTGAGAGATGTGCTAGCCACATGGTTTGACTCACTGCCAATGGGATTAGTTAATACTTGGGAAGAACTGGTAGAAGCATTCATGAGCAGGTTTTTCCCTCAAGCTTTCATTGTTGAGAGAAGAGGATAAATCATTGTGTTTAAGCAAGGGGAGGATGAAAGTCTCTACACTGCATGGGAGAGGTTCAAGAGATTATTGAAGAGATGCCCTATGCATGGGATAGATCTAACAACTCAGATGGACATTTTCTACCATGCCATGAATTATACCTCTAAGGGTATAATTGATGCATCCTGCTATGGAGGTTTTAAGAGAAGAAGTGCAGAGGAGGCAAAGCAAGTTATTGAAGACCTTGTCATTGCTTCTGCAGACTCCATCTGGATGTCGAGGGAGCGTGACAACGGAATGAGGGAAATGGTCTGATAGGATTGGATAGAACTACAGCCATAAAAGCCAAGCTTGATGCAGTTATGAACAAGCTGAGTAGTAATGAGAAAATGATGCACACTGCACATGAAGTTGGAGTAGTGAGAGAAAGAAGGATAAATAGTGCTGAGGGGTATGAGAAAGAAGAGCCCTACCAAGTTGAGGAAACAAAGTATATGAATGAGCAGAGAAGTTACCGCCCGAGCTGGCCCGACTTGCCACCATACGGTCCATCACTAAGAAACCATGAAAGCTTTTCGTATGGTGGGGAAGCATAACAAGGCCCTAGACATGGATAGAACCACCATTGGGTTTATACTCGGCAGGTTTCAATATTGGGAACAACAATAGCGCGGAGGAAAGTAGAGCCAGATTGGGGTCGGGATTTCGTCCTTTGAAGATCAGATGCTTAATTTCATGTCGAATAACAAAGGATTTTGAATACGCAGAAAAGGAATTTCTAACCTTGAAAATTTTCAAACCCAAATGTGATATTTAGGCAAACACCAATGCTTCTTTGAAGAATCTGGAGATGCAAATTGGGTAACTGGCTCAAGCTATGCAAAAATAGCCTAAAGATTGTATGGCAATGACTCTTAGAAGTGGCAGGGAGTTAGATGAAGAACATGAGATTGGAGAAGAGAAACAAGTTGAGATTAGAGAAGAACATACTGACGAGCAGTTGTATTTATAGAAGGAGAAGTCAAGCAATTTCATCCCAAGCAGCGAGCAGGAAGGAGTGAAAGCATAATCCTCTGGTTTACATTCCCTCAAAGGCTACAGAAGCCAAAACTAAGAGGAAGCCGATTCTCAAATTCTTAAACATGTTTAAGAAGATAGAGATCAACATTCCCTTCTCAGAGGCATTAACTAAAATGCCTCATTATGCAAAATTCATGAAAGATCTGTTGAGTAAAAAGAGAAAGTTTACTAAGGAAGGGATAGTGAGCCTAAATGTAACCTGCAGTGCAGTAATTCAGAAGTCCATTCCAGAAAAAAGGCAGGATCTGGGCAGCTTCATGCTTCGTCTATTTCATGTGCTGAAATTATTCCCAAGCGTAGGAAATGATGTCGTTAAGCATTATAATAATGTGGGAGTCCACAGGTCATTTCCACAAGGAGTGGTTTCCTAGATGATCCTTAGGGGTTGCTATCCAATGAATGTGAAATTAAAGTAAAATCTTAGGGGTTTTGATTGATTGATTTATTAACCAATTGACTTAAACTATTTTAAAACGAGAAGGGCGAATGATAGGATCCTGAGGTTTCCGCTCACCACCAACGAGGTAACACCCACCTCTCACTTATAATCTCATATAGGAGCCATTGATGAATGGTCTTTAATGGGGGATTTAACTTTAAAGCTTTTAAGGCAAGGGATGCAAAGGCTTTTACAAGTGTTTAATACCATACAAATCCCATTGAAACTAAAGGAAGTTGAGGCCATTACCTTGAAGGGGGTGAGTTTCCACTGTTAGAACCCTATCATGGAGGTTTAGAACTCCATTAAAGATGATAATTGATTCATAATTTCTTGAACACTACTAGTATATGGGAATTGAGAAATACGTTGACATCAAGCACAATGTGTACAAAGAATAATTGAATGATATCAAACGCTTGCTCAGACGATTTGTTTATACTCTTAGTTTGCATTTGACATTAAGCACAATGTGTACCAAGAATCTCTTGTTCACACGTTGTCAAGAAGATGCCAAACTAAGGTTTTATAAGGCTTTTTGCAAGTGTTTAATACCATACAAATCCCATTGAAGCACAAAAGAGGAATTGAGGGCTATTACCTTGAAGGGGGTGAGTTTCCACTGTTAGAACCCTATCATGGAGGTTTAGAACTCCATTAAAGCTGAGAATTGATTCATAATTGCTGGAACACTACTAGTATATGGGAATTGAGAAATAACACTTCAATTGCAAGGTTGAGATATAAAAAACGTAGAGTCTCTCAATGAATACCAAGTTATAAAACCAACTGAAAGATTACAAATGCTTAAAAACTCAGAATCAGAAGAAAACTAGCTACTCTACTCTAGAAACCCTAGAAAAATTTGAGAAAACACTTCAAAGGTTAGAATCCAAACTCTCTTAATTCTACCCTAAAGTGGGCTTAAATATAATCCTAATTAGTGATCTCGAAGTGGGGATCGAAAGACGAGCGTGCCCTTGCACCAAGATCGAAATTCCGCTCAAATCCTATAGGAATTGCATGTTGGTACCAGTACCAGTAAGTGTGGTACTAGTACCAAAAGTGCCCTGGTACTCCAACAGCCTTTTGGTACCGGTACCACTTCCCGACCGGTCACGGTGCACTCTCAACGCGTAGATGCAGAGTCTGCGCCTCCCTGGCTACCCTCTTCACTTTAGAAGACTACCTGGGGCCTCCCGAAGCGGCGTCTGTAGTCGAAGCCAACAATGATCCAGGTTGTTATAAGATTGACCGCTACGAAAATGTGCACGGGATATCGAACAACCTACACACGCATAAAAATGGTAGAAAAGGTCAAAAGCATCTATTCTATAGAAAATGAAAGCAAAACATGAATTGAGGAGCTTAAAACCCTATATAATTGTCACACTTTTATGTATCCAACACACCCCCCAACCTGCATTTTTTCTAGTCTAAGATTTGAACTAATGCGCTACCATTATGAGGTTGACAAAGTGCGCTAGGAAGCAGTCAAGCATTACCAAGATTCCCAAAAGAGCAATCCATGAACATAGTGCTATAACCTAATAGAATTATGCAACCACCTAAGCTTAAATGAGCACCATGAGTCCCAAGTGTAATAGACTGAAAATAACAAAGCTGTTACAAAACGGAGATTCTCATATAAGGGATCCTGAATGCGAAATAAGGCGCAATGAAATCACCATACTGGAATGAACTTCATTAAAACTGTAAACATTTCACCATAACCAAGCAAGCTAACATGCATAAAAGTCAATAAGGAACACCCCACATAACTAAAATCAAAAATGTCTTTTAAGATTGTAATGACCATGGGTTACACAAATAGGGTTTGCAGGAACAAAATGGGTGTTGGCATGACATGGTTGAGGTCTCTACCCAATTGGCAACACCACCCTATTCTAACCCCAGTTTCCATTACTCTTCGTCCCCCTTTTCTCATCTTCATCCACACAATCATCCAACTCATCAGAATCCCCTTCCAAGTCGGGAGGGGGGTCGTCAACAACAACGGGCTCTCCTTGTAGAATGTGACCCTCAAGCTTAGAGAGCCTATGGTCCAACTACTTCTGCTTCCCTAGGATACATTTAAACCATCCTTTGATTCTACGCTCCATCCTCTTTAAGGGAGATGTACTCATCGGTCCAGGAGCCAACGATGATGATGGCCCAGAAATAGCCGAAGGCGGATGTGCTGACAAAGGCCTTGTGGAGGCAGCTCAGCTTTTTGCTTATGTTTTGTTTGTGATGGGCCCCTGCCTAGGACGAACTCTTTTTTCTCTACCAGAACCCCTTATTCCAACAGCTTCCACCAAATTTGTAACTAAGGTCAGGAAGGGGATGTGCTTGTTCTCAGTTGGGGACCTCAGAAAATTCCTCATTATACACCATATTACCAAAACATAGTCAATAATTTTCCCATTCATTACCTCGTACAGAAATTGAATTTCTTCCTTGCTTGGTAACTTCTCCTTTCCCTTAGGGCCGATCATATTGTGAATGACCTTATTCATCAATGCATACTCAGGCTTTAACTTCCCCGGGCTGAACTCCTTACGCACAAAACCCCCCATGGGTACCGGGTTGGTGCACATGGTATTTGCGAAATAGATTAGCATCAAACTCTATAATAGTCTTGAGTGGGTAAGGCCTGTCATGTGTGACAGGGCGATCATAATCTGACGATCTAGCGTCGAATTAAGACGACCATGAGTTGCTTCCACAGTTGTAGTCCTCCCGAGGGAATCCACATTCAAATTCTCTCTCAAGTTGGAATAAAAATTCCTAACAATGGGCAGCCAGATAATATGCACACTCCTCATCGACAAATTGCAAATTCTAATCCTGGATAACGTCACAAATGGGGTGAGTAAACATAAACGTTTCAATTTTCATTCCCCGCTCACAGTGGAAACCTCATCTTTCAACTGATTGGACCCACCTTTCTCGCTCGGATTCTAAGGATTTAGCAAACATAGCCTTAATTTCTTCGTCTTCGCTCTCACTTTCTTCCTCGCTCTCTGATGAAGGGCCTTTTCGCTTTCCCTTACTCTTTTTCACAGTTTGCGATGTATCGGCCTTTCGTTTTTTAACAGCTCACTCCATAGAAGAGATAGTGGCCTTTCCTTTCCCTGTGTTCTTTGATCTCGCCATAGATATGGCCAAATTGGCGAATATTGCGAGAACCAGTCCACACACACACAAAAGTCTCCCAATGTTATACCAGGCAATATTGGACTCACCGCTCGAGATCATTCAAAACCTTCCTCCCATGCAGCTCGTGTGAATGCCTAACCAACCAGGAGCATAGAGCCACAACCCAAAGCCACCTAACACAATCCATACTAACACAGTGCAAAACCAGTCAGATTGCTTTATAGAAGACGAGAAACACTTACCTGCAGTCACAGCACTTTGAATGCAGTAATGCGAGAAGAACGTAGATGCCCTGAGTTAGAGTGATGGAGACACATAAGGAAACCGTTTGACCTAGGGCTTGCTTTGGTGAGAGGAGAAGTTAGGTTAGGGTTTCTCTTATATAGGAGTTGGGGGAGGGGGGATATGAAAGGGGTTAGAAAAATAGGAGAAAAGATAACAAATAGCCCATTCACGCACAGTGAGTATCGGGTACCCCGATAAGTGTGGTACTGGTACCAAAAAGTGCACTGCATGTTTTCTTGATTAGTGCGGTACCCGGTAAGTGTGTCTTGGTACCCAGTTGCTGTGCCTTGTTTTTTTAGCCTTGAGTAGGTACGATTTTAGTGAAGTCTGGGTGCCACTTTGCAAAAAATTTCTAGAATAACCCATTCACGCCGCGATATCGGTACCGATAAGTGTGGTGCTGGTACCAAAGTGCACTGCATGTTTTTCTTGATTGGTCTTAGTGACCGATAAGTGTAATCATGGTGCAGTTGCTCTTTCTGCTTGTTTTTAGCCTTGATGGGTTTTGATTTTAGTGGTATCGGTACCACTTTACAAAAATTTCTAGAATTCTCTACAATTTGGATTTCAATGTATTAACAGCTTCTTTTTGCTGCAAGCCTCCAAAAAAATAGGAGAAAAAGGCTCTTCAAATAACCCATTCACGCACGGCGGTATATCGGTGCATTAAGTGTAGTGCGTACGAAAGTGCAACTGCATGTTTTCTTGATTAGTGCGGGTACGGTAAGTTATTAGTCTTGGTACGGATTGCTGTGCCTTGTTTTTCAGCCTCGGTACCGGTACCAATTATAGTGGTACCGGTACCACTTTATAAAAATTTCCAGAATTCTCTACATTTTGGATTTCAATGTACGCTCGCTTCTTGCATTGCTTCAAACCCCCTCCCAGGCAGCTTGTACTTGTAATTGTACTACACTCTCTCCCAGCACCTTCAAACACCTTGGGAGTCATCCGTACTCACGTGATCAAAATCCTAAGGTTCGAACATAATTGGCAACTCAAGGCTCAGCAAAGGGTCTGCAAAGGATGACTCAGTATGATTTAGAAGTTTAAAAGAGAAAATATGTCCTAAAATCATCTTTCAACTACGTATGGATGTTCCTCAAAGAATAAGATGCATGTGGTTGACATGGAAAGCTAAAAATGCACAGGCTGAAGCAATAGCAAGTAAAAATGAGCTTGGGACTGGAAATCAATGACTTGTGTAGTTTATGAATGAGAGTGATACCAGACAAGATTGACTTTGGAGAATAGAAAAGAATTGGGTCAATATGGTCCCAAATATGAAAATAAAGTTTTGTGCATGCCTTTTATTATGTATGTGCAGTGAAACTATATGGAGTGCAAAACATAAGGTCATGCGGTTGCATACATCAAAGGTTAAGTACCATACTCAAAAGAGCCGAAAATCGAAAAAATTGCATGCACTTAACCCCCTAAGAACACTGAATTAAACCAAATAGCATTCGCAAGTAACAACCACTAGTGTATGCCCACCCCCACTTTGGAAGTAAGCATTACCCTCAATGCACTGACGGATACATAAGGGTTGGACTCTCCTTTATTAAAAACAAAAATACAGACTAAATGAATAAAGCGTAAAGAAATGCAAGAAAAGGAAAAGAAAAAAAACTATAAAAAGGAGTAGGGCCCAGAATTATGCTGAAGGAACATCCCGATAAACCGGATCTGCGAGTTCCTCCTCTCTCTGGCGGTCGAAGTTCTTTAAAGAAATGGCTTTAGCTAACCATTATTTAAGATTTTCCATTTCAGTTCTCAATCTCAACGCCATATGGGTGAACTACCTTGATGATGAAAGTCGATCCATTTGCCGGAAAGATAATACAAGCGAAGGTATCTGTGATACCTTTTGATGAGGTTCAAAGGTCTTCCTTACAATGTTCTTATCATGGAAGAGCTTGAGCCTCTCTTTGTAGATTCTCGAGCTCTCATACAATTCATGCCTCAATTCATCAAGCTCATTCATCTGAAGCAGTCTATGTTGACCTGCCTTAGCCAAATCAAAATTAAGAGTTTTAATGGCCCAATATGCTCTGTGCTCCATTTCCACTAGGAGATGACATGCCTTGCCATAAACTAGCCTATAGGGAGACATACTAAGAATAGTCTTAAAAGCAGTACGGTAGGCCCAAAGAGCGTCGGTTAGTCGAAGCGACCAATCCTTGCGATTAGGGGTAACCGTTTTTTCCAAAATGTGTTTGATCTCCCTATTGGTTAGTTCGGCTTGACCATAATTGGTCTATGGGTGGTAAGTGTGATTGTGTGACTCATACTTTTAACAAACAAGTTTCAGGGTCAATTACAAAATGGAGCCCACCATGCTAATGATTGCACGAGGCTTTCACAGGCTTGAGAAAAATATGTTCTTTCCAAGAATTTCAAAACAACTGGGTGGTAGTTCTCGTTGAATGGCCTCTGCCCATAGAAACATAGTTTTAATAAAATGTAAGACACTTACACAAGGAAAGGCTATGAACTCTAAACCTAAAGGTTCAAAATAGGAGGAAAGGAACAACGAATAACCCGTTCACGCACGGGTATCGGGTACCGTTAAGTAGGTACTGGTACCAAAAGTGCACTGCATGTTTTTTCTTGATTGGTACTGGTACCATATTGCTATTGCCTTGTTTTTTAGCCTTGGTACCGGTACCAATTTTAGTGGTACCGGTACCACTTTACAAAAATTTCTAGAATAACCCATTCACGCACGGCGGTATCGGTACCAGTAAGTGTGGTACTGGTACCAAAAGTGCACTGCATGTTTTTTCTTGATTGGTACTGGTACCAGTAAGTGTGGTACTGGTACCAGATTGCTATTGCCTTGTTTTTTAGCCTTGGTACCGGTACCAATTTTAGTGGTACCGGTACCACTTTACAAAAATTTCTAGAATTCTCTACATTTTGGATTTCAATGTATGCTCGCTTCTTGCACTGCTTCAAACCCCCTCCAAAAAAAATAGGAGAAAAAGGCTCTTCAAATAACCCATTCACGCACGTGATATCGGGGAGTACGATGGGTGTGGTCTTGTTACCAAAAAGTGCAACGCATGTTTCTTGATTGATGCGGTACGGTAAGTGTGTCTTTGGTACCCGGTTACTCTTACCTTGTTCTTCTTGTAGTACCGGTACTGATTTTAGTGTGCCGGTACCACTTCTAAGAGGCTTCTAGAATTCTCTACATTTTGGATTTCAATGTATGCTCGCTTCTTGCATTGCTTCAAACCCCCTCAGTGACATGCAATTGTGGCTATACACTCTCTGCGGCACCTTCACGCTTACCTTGCAGGTCATCCGTACTCCGCGTGATCGAGAATCTAAGGTTCGAACATAGTGGCGCTCAAGGCTCGACAGGGTGCGAAGGATATTTCGGTATGATTTAGAAGTTTAAAAAGAAAATATGTCCTAAAATCATCTTTCAACTAAATATGGATGTTCCTCAAGAAGAATAAGATGCATGTGGTTGACATGGAAAGCTAAAAATGCACAGGCTGAAGCAATAGCAAGTAAAAATGAGCTTGGGACTGGAAATCAATGACTTGTGTAGTTTATGAATGAGAGTGATACCAGACAAGATTGACTTTGGAGAATAGAAAAGAATTGGGTCAATATGGTCCCAAATATGAAAATAAAGTTTTGTGCATGCCTTTTATTATGTATGTGCAGTGAAACTATATGGAGTCTGAACATAAGGTCGTACGGATTGCATATCAAAGATTAATCTGAAAGTACTCAAAGAGCATCGAAAAAATTGCATGCACTTAACCCCCTAAGAACACTGAATTAAACCAAATAGCATTCACTTAAATGGCTCTAACCACTAGTGTATGCCCACCCCCACTTTGGAAGTAAGCATTACCCTCAATGCACTGACGGATACATAAGGGTTGGACTCTCCTTTATTAAAAACAAAAATACAGACTAAATGAATAAAGCGTAAAGAAGTAAAGAAAAGGAAAAGAAAAACTGTATAAAAAGGGTAGGAGCCGAGATTATCTTTGAAGGAACATCCAGATGAAGCGAATGCCGAGTTCCTCACTACTCTCCTGGCGGTCGAAGTTCTTTAGAAATGGCTTTAAGCGCTAACCATTGACTTTAAAGATTTTCCCATTTTCCGGATTCTCAATCTCCACTGTGCCATATGGGTGAACTACCTTGATGATGAAAGTCCAGTCCATTTACTTGGAAAGATATGCAAGCGAGAGCTGTACAGCAGTACCTTTTGATGAGGTTCAAAGGTCTTCCTTACAATGTTCTTATCATGGAAGAGCTTGAGCCTCTCTTTGTAGATTCTCGAGCTCTCATACAATTCATGCCTCAATTCATCAAGCTCATTCATCCCAGAAGGCAGTCTATGTTGACTTTGCCTTGAATCAAAATTAAGGTTTTTGTGTGATATGCTACGTGCTCCATTTCATTTAGAGATGACATGCCTTGACATAAACTAGCCTATAGGAACATACTAAGAATGATCTTAAAAGCGATCTGGTAGGCCAAAGGCGTCGATTAGTCAAGCGACCAATCATGCGATTAGGGGTAACCGTTTTCCAAAATAATGTTTGATCTCCTATTTAGTTAGTTCGACTGACCATAATTGGTCTATGGGTGGTAAGGCCCATGGAAGCTATGTGTGACTCCATACTTTTAACAAATTTTCAAGGGTCAATTACAAAAATGGAGCCCACCATCACTAATGATTGCCACGAGCTCAGCGAAAAAAATATGTTCTTTCAAAATTTCAAAACAACTTGCGGTCATTAGTTCCTGATTTAGGATAGCTCTGCCAGCCAGAAACATAGTTGCCAATAAAATGTAAAGGTACCCACACAAGGGGGGGAAAGGCCCCATGAACTCTAAACCCTAGCAATTGAAGATCTCAATAATTAAAATAGGAGTAAGAGGCATCATGTTCCTTTTTGATCCTCTAATTATTTGGCACCGGCACGAGGTTTTGCAAAAGCAAGCAGCCTTTAAAGAGTGGGCGATAAAAGCGGAAGCTGCGAGTTGCAATCGTCGTTTTCTTGTGGAGAAATGCCCTCTGCAAGCTTCAGAGTGATAGAAGGTGAGTACCCCAATTGATCATCATTGGATACACACCTTCTCAACAATTGATCAGGACAGTATTTAAACAAGTAGGGATCATCAAAGTAGTATTTTTTAATGTCCACCAAAAATTTCCTCTTTTGTTTAGAGGTCCATTGGGATGGAATTTGTCCTATCACTAGATAGTTTACTATGTCCGCATACCATGGGCAGTGGACAAGAGCAAAAAGTTGCTCATTAGGGAAAGTGTCGCCTATGGGTAGTCCTTCAAAAGTTGCCTCTGAAACTAACCGAGACAGGTGGTCAGCTACCACATTCTCAACTCCTTTCTTATATTTAATGGTTAGGTTAAATTCTTGACATAGTAGAATCCACCTAGTCAAACGAGGAGAAGCATCCACAGCAGAAACCCAAGTAGCACAATAACTGCATGATCGGTGAAAATGGTTCTGAGGAGACCACTATGTGTAAGACCTTAACACATAGAGGCGAAGACTATAACCCGAGAACTCTTTTTCGTAGTTGTGTAATTGGTTGAGCGGAATCTAGAGTCTTCTTGGCATAGTAGATCACAAATGCTTTTATCTTCCTTTGCCTAGGATAGCCCTAGCGCAATCACTAGTCACACATGATCTCAAAAGGGAGATCCCAATTAGGAGATCACATGATAGGAGGTGAAACTAACATAGTTTTTAGTTTATCAAAGGCCACCTCACATGCTTGTGACCATTCAAAAGTGGCATCCTTGGCAAGAAAATTGCACAAAGGGCAGGCTATGGCACTAAAATCTCTTATGAGAATCTCTACTGGAAATCACATGACCTAAGAATGATCGTATATCCTTATTACACTTAGGGGGTGGAGTAAGTTGGAGTCAACTCGACTTTGCTTTATCTACCTTTATTCCTTCTCTCGACACTATATGTCCTAACCAGTCCTTATTGTCACCATGAAGTGGCTTACTTCTCCTAATTGACACTAAATTCTTCTCGACACCTTTGCATTACTCTCATAAATTCTCAAACATCCCTCATATGAATCTCGAAAAAGAAATCGTCCATGAAAATCTCAAGATATGTTCTATCATGCTCCCGGTAAAAATCCTCATCATATTTTATTTGAAGTTCTGGTGCATTACATAATCGAAGGGAATTTTCTTAAAGGTAAATGTGCCAAAAGGGCATGTGAACGTGGTTTTCTCTTGATCTTCTAGGGCTATCTCAATTTGATTATACCTTGAGTACCCATCTAGAAAATAATAAAATTCATGCCTTGCAACTCTCTCCAACATTTGATCCACAAAAGGTAGAGGGAACTCTTAATGTTATGAACTCTGAATAATCTTTGTCGCGACGAAGATTTTGTTGCTCCTTGTTGTGAACTCTTAATGTTATGTTGTGACAGGATTTTCTTTGTTGTGACATAAATTCTTCCTTGAGGCTCCATACTGAAAACTTTGTCGCAGCATAAAAACACTTGTCTCAGCTGACTTGTGTTGTATTCTTGCCATTTTCTATCACGACAAAGCTGTCTTTTGTCGCGACAGAGTTCATCTATTAATCTTTAGCCTTTTATGTTACGACAAAGGAAGTATTGTCGCAACAAAGTTCTTTTGCCATTTTCCTTGATCATTGTCGCGACAAACTTAAGGATGTCGCGACTGTCTTCTCTTCAATCTTCTTTAGCATTATCGCGACATAGGAGCTTTGTCGACAAAGATTTATTTACGCACAAGTTTGATGCGGACTTTGTTGGAGCATATGATTGTGCTGAGACATAGTTCTTTTGGTATGCTTGAAATTATGTCGCGACAAACAAAAAAACAAACTATGTCGTGACAAAGACTACTGCAATTTCCACTTTTTTTTTTGCTTATTTTCTACTAGAATTATATCATTTTTCAATTAACACCTGCAAAACACAAAGTTGGTGAATATTCCATAATTTGGCATAAAAATATATCTGAAACTGTGAAAAACATGACAAAAAAATGGATTAAAAATCGATGAGTTTAAGACTCATAAATTTCCCCCAAACTTAAAGTTTTACTTGTCCCCAAGCAAGGAAAATAAAATTTTATTTATCCTCAAACAATTTAGCTTTTATTTTTCAGTACATTTTTTTGTTTAAAGCTCAATTGGGTAGGAAACATAAGCCAGTTGTAAAATTATTTTAAACATGTTTCCAATCTAGAATCAGGAAGATTTTTAATTAAGTTCACTGAACCAACAAATAATTCATATGGTGTAAACAAATAAATTATTAAACCCCAGTTTTTGTGAGTGTCTTGTTTAGTCTTCCTCATTTCCTTAAGCGATTAATTTAATCTTAGGATAATATTCAGTTGGCATACTTCTCTTTCATTTTAAAAGTCTCATATGCTTGTTTGTCATATTAATCTCCACTAATGTAGGCATATCACTACCTTCAAGATCAAATAGGTCTTTTAGGCTTGTAATGTGTGGCTTGGGTAATTAGGTAGATAATTGGATACTTTAGGCTCAATTTTACCCAGATTTCACTGACAACTTGCACTCTTGCCTTCATCACGCATCCTTGATTTTCTTGATTTTGAGTTTCTAACCTCCCAATCAGGTTTTGTGCATCTTTCTGCATCTTCTTCATTATGGTATATTTTTCTCTTTTCATTGTGCACACACAGAAGATAACCTCTCTTCCTTATTTTAGAAACTTTTTCACATTTTCATCTCTCACCAAGTTTTATGGAATGGTGCAATGTTGGTCTTTTAAGCTTTCTACCACCCTTAAAGAACTTTGGATTAGTAACTCTCATACCAGTTGACATTAGGGTACTAGGTGTTGAACACCCCTAAGAATTTAATTGTTCAAGGGAGAAAGGCTACAAGACCAAACTCATTATTCCTTGATGTTTTTTTTTTCACAACTTATTTCACAATTCTCTTCATCTCTTCTTATCTCTATGCATTTTTCTTTCTTTTTCACCCCCTTTTCTCATTTTTCTTAAAATAATATTCTCCCAAACTTGTCCTTTTCTGTCATTTACGTATTTTGTCTTGTAATATGGGCAAATAAGGGTTCTTTACTGTAGGATTATGTTTAAGGAAGGAAATTGGCTTCTCATTTGCTGGTTGATGATGAGATTGGCTATAGGCTCAAATTATGAACTAGTTTATATGCTTATGCATATCATAGGGGCAGGCTTTGAAGGGCTCAAACTTCCAAGGATAGACTAAATCATTTCCTATTAGTGGTATTGCCTAGGATTTCGCCTTGACTAATAATCCAACAAGTTCTAGGACATTACAAATATTAATGTGATGGCTCCCAGAAGATGTCCCTAATCTTGGCACAATTTTGTTTCATATTTACTTTTGACCATGTGCAAAGTTTATTAGGATTTTTATAACCAAATTGTTTACAAAAACATAATTATATGTCTTATCTATTCCATCAATTTATTAGAACCTTCCTTATTCTTGAAGTTCGCTTACATTTTATTAATATTCTTCTGACTTTCCCTTTCAATTCATCTCATCCTACCCCAATGCATCTATTAAATTGTTGTTTAGTTTCCAAATTTGTTGTTGTGCTGATTAACAAGTCAAGAAGTTCAATTAAATCAAGCATTCAGCTCAAAACAATCCAACGCAACCACAATTCAATTATTTCATCAATCCCATTCAACCAAACATGTTGCAACAATTTAACCATTAGGTCCAGGTAACTGGTTTCTCATTTATTCAACTGAGCTATTTACCATAAGTCAACAATTTCAAATTATTAAACATAAAGGAAAGAGAATTTAAACAAAACAAAAAAAAATGAAAAAAAATGAAATAAAAGTGAACACCAAGCTTGCAAAATTTTTTCTATATTATTTAAATTTTCAAGGACTAGATATTGGGTATAGAAAGGGAGAATAAGTGGAAGAGCAGGGTGAGCTATTTTTTACTCCTTGAAGATTTTTCCTTGGCTGCTTCCATTCTTAAATATTCTTCAACCCCCTCTATTGGGATTGTTTTTTTATTTTTATTTTTTTTCTGTTGCACTAGGGGTTTTATTTTAGGCTGGTGCTTTACAAGGTTCAGAAGGTCCTTCTCATTCTGGATTTGGGTTGGAGAATGGTATTGGTAGGTTTTTTACACCCTGAGGGACTATTGTGTAAGGCACACAATCTAAAATTCTGATTTGTGGCAGTGGCATTTTTTATTCTTGTTTGAGACTATTTTCATAACCTAATCCAAAATCTTCGCATTGCTTTCTGTCAATTCTCGCTGCCTTTTAGCTAATGATTCCAGGAGTGTCCTGTTGTTGACTTGCTCATAGGTCATTAGGCGAAAACTTTTCTTGCAATGTGCCAGACCATTCAACCAATGATTGTCCCTTGATTTTAGGCATGCCTTCAAGGCATTGTCTCTATCCTCCAACATTTTTTTCAGCCCTACTTCATGTTTTCCTATTTCAGTCCATAAAGTCACTTCTTTATCCCTTATAACTGTTCTCCATTATGTATCCCTTTTCTCCAACTCTGCTCTCCATTCTTCATCTCTTTGTTTCAATGCATCCTCCAGATTATGATCTCTTCTTTTTAGCTCTGTATCCATACATTCATCCCTGATATGAAGTTGGATTCT
The DNA here is from genome assembly GCA_016808115.1 of Tetrastigma voinierianum. Classification (NCBI taxonomy): domain Eukaryota; kingdom Viridiplantae; phylum Streptophyta; class Magnoliopsida; order Vitales; family Vitaceae; genus Tetrastigma; species Tetrastigma voinierianum. The sequence continues at coordinate 373,526 of JAEQBH010002271.1, read as the reverse complement.
TAGCTGATTATCTCTTTCTTTCATCTCCTGTTTCATAGATATCAGCATCTCCATCAATTCTATGTTATTACATTTGTGCCTTGAACCTTCAGCTTGTTCTTCATGGATTTCTCTCAGGTCTGGGGATGCATTCCAGATGGGGCTTTGGCTTTCTTGAAATTCTTGCTGCCTTTAGGGTGGATTTTCCCAATGCGCTGGCTCATTGTATCTTTCCTTCCTCCTTTATTCTTCTACCTCTATTTCCTTATCTTTTTCTATATTTTTAAGACCTTTCGTCCCTCCAGTCAAGGTCAGAGGGGATGCCCTGGGGTATGTTTTTTCTTTTCCCCATTCTTTATCTACTCCCCCAAGAAGGCAAAGGCTGGTTATTGTAGATGGATGTGGAATCAATCCCCTACATTTTCTTCTGGAGTAGCTCAAGATAGAATTTTCAATTATCTTCCCCACATTTATTTTCTACCCTTTCAGCAATGCATAGAGGAGGATTGCTTCGTTCCTTCTCACTGTGATGAGGTGCTGTGAAACCCCAGAAAATCCGAATTTTCAAAAAAGGGTAAAACGGTAATTTTGATAAAAAAAACCGGAAATTTTCTAGATCTCGGATGATGAAACGGACTTCACCGTTGAAATCGTCTCATCTAGCTACCACGTCGAATTCCGAGAAAGTTGTAATTGCACATTTTTCAAGGCGTAGGGTGTCGGATGATACATGGTAGGGGATGTCACGCTGGCACCAAAAGTCTGCAGCCGACCCCCTTGGTGGAGCCCGAAGAGGGATGCGCGACATCTTTGGGACTCTTCTGCTTTTCAAAATATAATATACAAATACAAAATAAAACTACCCTTTGTAGTAATTGTTCTGGTCTTAATACATACAGTCTTGAGTCTCATTTACATGTACATATACAAAAACTGTACATTTACATTTACATAACCAAAGCGCAAAACCTATAGTGGTGATCCCCTACAAGTTTCCTAGCCCAGCAGTATGCGGAAGATCGCAGACGTTCTTCTCTGTACCTTCACGGATTAAAACTTAGTGCTAAACTGCAGCAGTGGGAACATATGACTTATACGTATACGGCATTGCTGCTCTTTTACGGTAGGCATATAACGATGTAGAGATGGAAGCGATGCCGGATACTCCCGAGAATTTGCGCAATTCATATAGCAAACTAATCTGATTCCTATGCCTGTAGGACTTATAGTTATCGGATCGATCTCGGTAGAGATTCTGAGCTTATACTTATTTTGAGGTACGAAGTAAGGTACTATAGAGATTTATGCTTGTACAAAAGTACGTAGGTACTCTGAGGCTTGTTACTTTAACCTTATTCGTTATTCAAACTCTTATCCTTATAGCGTTGGAATACCTAGACCAGTAATAAGAAATGAGTAGGACACAGCACAATAAGTACCCGAAGGTACGGTACAGTATTGAGGTGCCATAGCACAAGCGGGAATCTTAGAAACCTTGATCGAGACGTGCTACCCATGTAGCGAAGTGTCGCGACCTTGCGCGAAGTCTTGAAGCGCCTAATCAAAGACATGCTGCCCGCGTGGCCAGAACCATCATAGCATTGGCGGGAGTCTTAGAAGCACTGTCGAGCGTTCTTGCCCGCATGCTTGAGTGTCGTAGCATTGGCAAAGTCTTGGCATTGACCATAGAGTACCCGTACTATCGTGCTACTGCACTAGCGAGGAAGTGTGGTAGCCCCAGCGAGAATCTTGAAGCAGCATTCGAGGCGTGCACACGTCAGCAAGTGTGTGTCGTGTCTTGTCTTGGCGGAGTCTGATGATATGTGTTTAGGAATCTACTATCTTATAATGGGCATTTCATTTGCCGTAACCGGCCCGAAAATTGGCGAGGTGCGGGTATAATTTTCCTTTACCTTCTGAACATGAATGGACCGCTTTCATACGCTATAGAGTCCTCATTAGTCCGATAAACAATTCCTCGGAATAGCGAATATGAACAAACAAAACATAACATTTTTTCATCTTTACGTGAGCGGTAGCTCTGTGGCGTACCGAGGAAGCTTGACCAACCTCCCACTCAGCCACTCTGCAGCGTGGACCTCCATTGCGGCGTGGAGTCCCTACGACGAGGCGTAGGACCCCCGACATTGCCTAGATTTTTCTAATTTCTTCTATTTTTCCAAAAATCCAACCAAAACCCTCAAATATTCCAAAGGCATCACTGAAAACAACTCCTAAATAGGTTCTAACCTCACCAAAACCAAACATAGAGATTAATTAGGGTTTTTCCAAACCCAGACTCTAATACTTGTAAGTTATATTAAGCTGCCCTTTAACACCCAGGCTTATGGTATCCATACATCATATACCAAGAATCCTTACTCATGGGAGGATTCCATACCTATCTTACACAAACTAGGGTTTTTCCAACCCAACTCTCAACAAATATAGGGTTAGGATGGATTCCTAACTAAACCACAAATGAACAACCTACTATACATACTTATCCATGGTAATCCATACCAAATCATAAGAATCCATACAAAATCCATACAACCATAGTATTCCATACAAAATCCTGGTTTCCATACCTTTCTTCTCTTCTCCTCTCTTCTTCACGTATTTCCCTAGCACATCCCCCAAATGAGAGACCAATTTGGTCTTAAGTCACTTATTTTGGAGTTAAGACCATGTTTGGCTTAACTCATTTTTGAATTCTTTCCCCATTTTTGCATTTAGGTCATTCATCTCTCTATTATTCTCAATTTAACTTATCAAAATCCTACTTTGGCATACAATCTTTCTTCTTATGTCATTTTGAATCCTTAATTGGAAATTTACAAATTTACCCTTGTATCTTGTACAGACTAGTTTCTCGGTTTTCATTTCCATTTAAATTACGAAAATTAAATTATGCCTACAAAAATACCTAAACATCTTTCGACTAGGGTATGTTCGGTGTATTTTAAGTGACATAGCAGAAGCCATGGTGCATAAAGTGTGGCTCACAATTAGCCACATGTGGGATGATGCAATAAAAGAAATAAAAGAAAAAGGAAGGAGAATTAAGGCCACACAAATGGCACGAGGAAAGGGAGAGGAAGCTTCCTCCCTTGACCATTCGATCAAGTATGCTCTAAAAGGGAGGAGAAAATGCCAAAAGAAAGAGAAAATGAGAAGAAAAGAAGGAGAAAAAGAAAGGATGGGAAAATGAGATGAGAAAATGAAAAGAAAGAAAAGCAAAAAGGAAAGAAAGAAAGAAACAAAAAGAAAACAGTTCGTGGGAAAGAAAAGAGATTGTAGGAAAGGAAAGGAAAAGGAAAAAGAAAAGGAAAAATAGAGGATTTCCCGGTGCTCCGACGGTTGAAGCTCGGCGGTCCGAGTACTAAAGTTGGTACACGCAGTGCGATCTACGTGTGGACACCAAAAACTTGGAGTTTCGACAAACTCCATAAGGTAGAGGATTTTCCTACTCGGTTTACTTTTAGTGTAACGCCCCAAAAATACCCTAGAATTTTTATAATAATTTTATTATATATTCCGAGTATGAATTGAACCAAACTTGGGTTTTTTCGAGAAAAATTGATAAATTGATAAATTGTGAAATGTAAATGGAAAGTGTGAGCATATAATTTAATATTATATGCTAAAAAAATGAGAAATTGAGTGAACCCGGAAATAAACCCAAGTGAAAAAGGGCAAATATGGAAAAAAATTGTAAAATGAGGACCTAAGAAGTCCAATTGTTATAAAGAATAAAATGTCTAAGTGAATTTATGATAAATGAATGAGCGAAGTGGAATAATAGGAACTTAGTAAAATAATGGGTTTGAGCCAAACATGGCCTAAGAGAATAAGTGACTAAAGAGACCAAAAGGTGGAAAATGAAAAGTATAATAAGTGTGTAGGCCCAGACAAGGCCTTACACTTAAAGGAGTTATAAGGCGAAAATGTGGTCTTAGGGCTCATATGAGCAAATCTTGCGATTTTTGGAGAAGGAGAGAGGAGAAAAAGGGAGAAGAAATCTAGGGTTTGCAAGGAGGGTGGCTTTGGCGTTTGAAACTGCTTCCCATTCTTGCTCCTATGAACCAAGCAACATACGAGAGGAGATTTAAAAAAGGTAAGGTAAGAAAAATCAAAACCACAACCTCATTCCTTTTGATTTGGATTTGAGTGAAAAGCCACAACAGAGAATTGATTTTATTGATTCTAAACCATTTGGAGTTGTTTTGGGTAGATTCCATGGTGGATTTTTGATATGGGACAGGTGGAGAAAGATTTGTGGAAGAAAAATGTGTGAAAATGCAAAATCCCACATTTTTGGGCAAAAACCCGTAGGTGGTACCGATACCAAAGGAGTGATGCAGGTACCATATTGATGGGCAATCGATGCAGGTACCACTCAGCGATGCGGTGCCGACTGGCGTCAGATAGCGGTACCGATGCGGTCAAAGTGGTGCGATGCCACTGCTTCAACTGACCTGTTTTAACATATCTTTGCGCGGGTCAAGTCCGTATTCGTATCTGGAAATGTTTAGGGACCCTAAGAAATGAATAATGGGGGTTCAAATAAGGATAGAACTAAGTGAAAAACGTACCGTACATCGCCTCGACGAATTCATCTTCGGGCAAACTTAGTGTCTTAACCTAAGACTGTTAACAAAAATAAATTTGTAATTCACAAAAAAAAATTGTTTAACAATTGTTTATCCACTAAGAGTGGCGTGAATGTTATTGACTAGGGACGGGTGAGTGATCGCTAACCTGGGAATGAGATCTAAGAGAAGGAAGCGCTAGATTCGACGACTTGAAACGTTCTCGACTCTATTCTTATTTCAAGTATTTGGTAGTTTACCAAGTAACTGTAAAATAGTACATGAATAGTATAAGCAGTACATATGAATAAGTATATGAAATGAGTACGTGAATGAGTATATGAAATAAGTACATAGATTGAGTATATCTTTGAAAGATAATACAGAAAGTGAATATGGAATTGAAATGTGATATTTGAAAACGAATGAATGTGAATGATGATGGAGCCGGGATTCGTAAGCAGAATCGTCATAAATGTGGAATTGAATGATATATCGAATGGCGGGTGATGGGATGCACTAATCGGCATCCGTCACGAAGGCACCCGAAATTGTCCAATGTCCCACTTGACGGGATGCACCAATCGACATCCGTCATGATGGTGTATGGCATTGAAGAAATGTCCCACTTGGCGGGATGCACCAATCGACATCCGTCTTGATGGCGTATGGCATTTAAGTGATACCACATGTCGGGGTGCACCAAACGGCATCCATCATGATGGGAGACCGAATTGTTAAATGTGTAAGCACATTACCGAATGATAATAAGGGCAAGATTCATCAAACGGAATCCGTCATAAATGTGAATTGAATAGTCAAAGTGAAATAACCAACATTGACGAGTGTAAATGGGATTTTTATGTATATGCTTAAATCTCATAAATTGAATTATGAATTGAAGTGTTGCATTGAAAATGCATGTGGTGATATAGTAAGTGAATTGTAAAAATGAAAAGCATGCGAAAGTGAATAGCATGAGTATATGTTGATATAATAGGCATGGTCTAATGTTAAATTCATGCCAAGTTAAATTGAATATTGAAACCGGCTGTAGAACCACCTAAGCAGCTGAAAAATGCTTAGCGCTATGGATTTTTTATCTATCGCGTAGGTTTCAGTGAAGCCGGGAAGGAAGACAAGATGTGAAGCGCGAGTTATAAAGAGAGTCTGTATAAGTATATACCTAGTCATTTGCATATCATTCACTTTTTGAACAAGTGGAATTTGTAAAAAAAAAAAAAAGGTTAAACTTTGAACCTTGATTTTTGTATATCGATACGGAAGAGCATGAATGCCTTCTTTGTAAATGTATTTTTGTTAAATGTTTATGGAGCTATCGAATTGCATTGAATTTGTAAATGATTATAGGCTTGCCCAAATGAAACGTACGCAGCGAAATGACATAATAAAATGTTTTGATAAGATAAATGAAAGCGTCGGTGTAAAGCAGGAGCTCGATTCGGATCCATGTTGGTGAGTTTGGGGATTAGTCCGCGACACTTTTGAAAAAGAAAATTTAATAACATGGAAAATAAAAAGAATTAAACAGGCGTCCCCGGGGTTTCGGTTTGGACTCGCCATTCGAGTCGGACCGGGCTCGAGGGTCGATACATTTAGCCTAAAGGCTGTATAATGGTATGGGCTATTTATGGGAGGCCAAGATAGGCCAAGTAATTTAGTTCCAAAATTCTGGACTGGATGGTTGAGGTTTATGACCGATTTTAACAAAGTCCTAGACTATTGTGGGTTGAGGTTTGAAACCGCGACCGATGTCTCCGGGTTTGGTTGCTTGTTTTGTGATATAATGATTATATGGATGTGTGGAACCAAACTGGTTCAGGTTTGTGAAGGGACCGTGAGGTACCCTGTTGGATGGGTTCAAGATTGTGACCTTGTTGTGTTATGGCTTTTATGAATAACATGCAGTGTGTGAAAATTATGTTGATGCATGCTAATTGATGCTTGTGTATGGATTGCATGGATGTAGATGTATGTAAAAACTATAATTCTCCATGGTAATATAAATGTTTCATGTAGCACTCCTTATATACATGTAACATGAAGGGAAAATACGTGGCATCATGCATTTCATGTGCCGCAGTCACATCGCGTCAAGTCGGGTGTGGGTGCGAGTGTGTTTATTCACGGTGTGGGTGAATGGGTCTTGAAGCTCGGAGAAAATGGGACAAAGTCCAAGGTAGAGATTCACGAGGGTGTAAAATGATCAAAATGATAAATTACATGTTTTGGGTGGAGAAAGTTGGGGTAAATGCCCCCCCCAGGGCGAAAGACCCAAATGTTATTCATGATTAGACATGAATCCCAGTGAGTGGGGAGTAACCCTTGTAGAAAACTTTCTAATGGGCATTGCTCACCCCATCGTGGGACCCCCTTTCAGGTACAGGTCCGGTGCAAGCGTCTGACCCGCATATGGGACCGCATAAGGGATGAGAGCCGGATGCGACTTTGTTTTGTTTTGTTTTTGTCTTGTATTATATTCGACGGAACCAAAACATGTATGCTGTTGTATAAAAGGACTATTAAATGGACTGTTGGTCAAATAGTCTATCATATATTTTTGTATATTTGTGAATTAAATATGCGGGAATATGTCTCAATATATGAACAAATGAGTGTGATATCGGGACACTCAATATTTACAAGTTTTCGTAAGCTGACTGGTTGTCAACGGGACCCTCGGGATAGGGGTGTCACAGGTGCTTTGATGGTAAAATGACAGAGCTGATAAAATAGAACCATACCTTAGCCTCTTCAGTTAAATCACCTCTGGCAATGTATTCATAAAGGGTTTTCTTTGTCCCCTTCCATTTTCCTTTTTCGACTGTCAGTAGGTCCACTATCTTCTAGTACTCTAGCTCCTTTAGTAGTCTCTTGAACTTTGAGCCATCTTTTTGCACCTTCAGATTGAACAATCTATTTATCTTTCTTTGCTGAAATCTATCCATGGTCCTCTGACATATACCTTCTTTCCTTCCTCTTCCACCATATTAGCAAAAAATTCTTTAACCAATGTAGCATAGCCAAGTTCCTTGTGCTCGCCTAGTGATTGTCATCCTCTCTTCTCAAGCATTTCAGAGAAAGGGGAGATAAGCTTTTTGAATCCTCTCTCAACTATGAAACCTCTGTCCTTTAGACTTTTCTCCATTAAAGCTGTTGCTTTGTCTGTCTGAGATCAAGCTTCTTACTTTTTCATTCCTCTGTTCTGCTTCCGCTTCTTTAGTTACCCTCTTCCTTTTTCTTGATTCTCCCACTAGCACCTCAAGCTCTCCTCTAGTTCCAGCTCTTTCTTCCTCTTGCACTTCCCTTGACTAAGTTTCTTGAACACTCTCTTCCTCTACCTCTATGTATGTTTCCCTCAGACATGGTCAAGATGGGGTTTTGGAACTCTAGGGTTTTAGAAGGTAAGGTGAGAGTGATTTTCTGAAGGAAGCCAAGAGGGTTGATGGTTAATGAGAAAGGTGGCCTTTCAGCTTTAAAAAATTATCTATTTATAAGCTAACTGTTTTATGGTACCTTCATTAAATGTCATGACAACAACTAACCTAGGGTTTGTTCCATTTTTAATACTATGTCGACACATATAGAAATAATTGTCGCGACAGAGTTTTGCAATTAATTGGAAACTAGGTCAGTCTTATATCATGACATTGTGAGAAATGTTAAGACATTCTTTCTGATGCTATTTCGAATTTATGTAGCGACAATGAAAAATATTTTCTCGTGACAGAAACTTTCCTCTTCAAATTTAGTCTAAAGTTGATTATGTCGCGACATAGAGAAAGTATGTCGCAACAAAAAAAAATTTATGCTCAAGTAAACCTATGTTGCGACATTCAAAAATATTGTCGCAGCAATGTTTTTTTTTTTTTCTCTTCCAATTTCATAGGTCACTTACAACTCTGTTGCTACTGAAAGAAATAATGTTGCAATAGAATTTGGCAATAATGTCATGACATAGAGAAAGCATGTTGCGACATTGAACTAAAATTTTCAGAATTGCATCATTCCCAGTTTTCATTCAAGACACATTCAAAGCAAGGTGTATTCACTCATACCCCATCAGAACATACTTGTGAAAACTCATTTAATCATCAAAGACCCTCAATTCAAGTATGAACAACAACATTTCATTTCTTTATTCAATATAATCCGCCTATATGACATTCAAAATAAAAACATGAAACCAAACAAGCTACTATTCATTGTCTGCTTTAAAATAAAATCACCTTCCCTCAAACTTCATTTATGCATTATCATTAAAACCAATTGAGGGAAATAGAAATACTCCCCCTTGAAGCTATGTTCTGCATATTTCAGTTTGAGATAGTGTGCTTCCTAATAAATTTCATCTTTAATATAATTTCATTGTCCTAAAAAATCAACAACAATTAAAAAAAATAAAACTTATAACATATTTAAAACTAGAACAACAAACACACAAAATTTAACTAAATTAATCTAACAATAAAATTTAAAATTCTGCTTGGGTTGCCTCCTAAGAAGCTACTCAGTTTAATGTCTTTAGCTAGACATTTGCCGTAGAATGTCTTCATTTCAGCAAAACTCTTTTCCCTCTTCAAATTTTAGATCTCGACTTCCTTTAAATTTCTTCCAATTCACTCCTTCTCTTCTGGATAAGAGCCATTTAATCCTTCGAATTCTTCCTTGTGTCACTTGGGAATGCATCTTTGGGCTGATTCTACATGGCTAGGGCCAACTGCCCTACCCGAGTCTCTAGATTCTTCAAAAAGGCATTGGTGTTGGCACCTTGACACGAGTTGTGTTTGCTGGGAATGTTGCAGCTCAGTGAGCTTCTGTTCTTGTATGTTTAAGCGACCTTTGTTTCCCAGTGAATGACATCACGGTCTTCAAAGATTAGATCCTCGATACTGAGTTATTTGCTCTGCAATACCTTATTATACATTATTGATCTTTGGAACCCTTGTGAGGCATGATATTGTTGCATATTTTGTCCAGGTCTTTGACCTTGCTATGCTCCTCCACCTTATGAGAAGTTCTCATAGTTCCTAAGTGATGGTGTGTAGTGAGTGGGCAGGTTAAGGTTGGGCTTGAAAGTGTAGCTCCTATTAGCATTCAGGTATTGTGCCTTCTCAACTTGGTAGGAACCCTCATGGTTTGGTCCCTCTTCAGCACTCTTTCTTCTTTCTCCTTCATCTACTGCTCCCATTTCATGTGTTATGTGCATTCTTCCTTCATTGTTTCCAAGTTTGTTCATCACTGCATCCAGCTTTGCTTCTACGACAGTCATACGATTAAGCTCAATTAAACCACTTCCCCTTAGTCTACTGCTGCTCCCTGAAGCTTCAAATGAAACCTTGTAGTTGCATTTGGCAAGGTCTTCAATCAACTGCCTTGCTTCCTCTTCACTTCTTCTCTTAAAAGCCCCGTAGTAGGATGTATCAATTATACCCTTGGAGGCATAATTCATAGCATGATAAAAATATTCATCTGAGTGGTTAAGTCTATCCCATGCATAGGACATCTTTTAAGTAGTCTCTTAAATCTTTCCCATTCGATTGCAAGACTTTCATCCTCCTTGTTTAAAGACTATAATCTCTCGTCACTTCTTTCGAGGCGTGAGTACGGAGGAAGAATATCTTATATAAGCCTCCACCAACTCTTCCCAAGTGTTCATCGATCCAACTGGCAATGACTCAAACCAAGTTGATGCCACATCTCTCTGTGTAAAGGGGAAGAGTTGTAGCTTGATCCGCCACGGTCTCGCGTTTTAACTTGGTATGTTAGCTATCCTCGGAATCTTCCCATATGCTCATTTGGATCTTCAGAAGGATGACTAGTAAACTAGTGTTGTTGTACCATAGTAATAAAGGCTAGCTTTAGTTTGAAATCGTTGGCTTCTATGGTAGGTTGTCTCATAGCAGAGTATTCCTCTTGAATAATAGGCCTCCAAAAGTTCTCCATAGTATTAGGCCTAAAATTCTCTACTTTCTTCTTAACTGTACGGAATAGCTTGCAGTCTTTCTGCTGATTTACCGCCCTTACGGATTACACTTATGATCTTCCTCGGATTTCTCAGTGTTCTCTCAATTTCAGTGTCTGAAGGCAACAGATATGCTTCTGCTTTTCTATGCATTTACTATTTTCCTGAAATAGAAACACACTGAGATCAAATGAAATCTGTGAGAAAGCTTGATTATCTCGAATTTAAGCTCGAGAAAAAAATTTGATGCTTCTTGACTATTGCCATTAAGCAGTTTTTGTGATTTTCTGAAATTTATGATAAAATAAAGAAAAATAAAATAAAAATGTCCAAATTAGTAATTCCCATTTTGGTTAGAATATCGATCTTTAAATTCACCAATCATCCATCCTTGGCAACGACGCCAAAAACTTGTTAAGACTAGATTATATATATAAGTTTATGACACTGTTTTCAAATGACTATTATCTAAGTCCCCGACAATGGCACCAAAAACTTGTGGAGACCAAATTATATATACAAGTTAATGACACTGTTTTCAAAGGACTATTATCTAAGTCCCCGGTAATGGCGCCAAAAACTTGTTAACCGAGTTTTGTATATACCAAATTTTTCCAAGTGATTAGCATTGCTACCAACGACGCCAAAAACTTGTTGACCAGTAAACTTTGAATGAAGTTATGACTCGGCCACCAAACAATACTATCTATTCCTCGGCAACGACGCCAAAAACTTGTTAACCGATTTGTGATGAAAAATATATGTTTGTCCTTTTTTATTTGTAAACAGGATTCATTAAAATTTGAGTTTTGTAATAATCACTACAAGTGCATAGATCGAACAAGTAATAAAAGTGGATTTTCATTAAGTCCGGATATCGCCACAGGGATTAAGTATGAATCATAAAATCAATTACCCGACTACTAAAGATCCTTATTATTTGAACTTCAATATTAAGATGATTAGAAAAAAATAATAAAAATAATGCTCTGAGTAATGCTAGTGTGCATAAACTATTAATAAGAATAGAGTTGAGGGATTCACTAAAGTGAGACAACACTATGAACATAGATCAATGAATAATTTGTCGATTTTTGCATCATTTTTTGAATCTTAACTTCGGCCCGTAGGATTGAAAGGTGATTTGTCAAAGATCTGATAGTATAGTTTGGATGTCTTTTTGCCATGCCTTTCACTAATTCAGAGAGTTCATGTTCATTTTTATTTATGAATTTAATCGGTTATAAGATAACCCTCTTTCTAAAGATTTAACTATTTTCCTTTTGTTGCTTCATACGGATCTTGAATTTGGAGAATTCTTACCCAGGCGGGATATTGTAAGCCTTCTCCAATTTGATTAACACCTCATCCTACATTTCTGATGAAAAATTCCATCTCCTTGATTAGATATTTGCTAACACGGGATCAGAATCGGTTATTATGGAAGAATGAGTTTTCTTAATTAATTAAGCATTAAACCGTTCAACTATCCTCCTGCAATGGAGTAGTACGGTGATCTATGAAATAACCCATCAAAATTACATTAGTTCCATTATTGTTCTACCATACCACCACAGAAGCGCTCCATACTCTCAGGGTTCTCCATCTCGTGTCACGAAGGCCTCACAAATCATGGCAAGATACAATACTTTAGCATTTTGATTACTAGTACTAGGGCAGTAAGTTCATAAATAATACCAATCAAATAAATTCACAAATTCTAACTAAGGCGTTCTTCCATTTTGTGCAAAAAAATGATGATCATCATCGATTTATTCCCAGTGGGAGCTCAACTCTTCAAAACTTGTTCACTCATATCAGTGACAAACTAATCAGGAAAATTCACTGAAGTTGTGAACGAACTTAAATAAATGAAATCCAGAAATTTTCCAAACTCCATTTATTTCAAGAACAATAATGAAAGACAAAAATTTAACAATAATTTCCAGCTCAAAGCTGCACTACAGTTCATTACTCAATTATAAAAATAAAAAGAAAACTAACTAAAAACTACGCTAAATCAAAATCTACTAAAACGGAAAAAAAAAAAGAAAAAAAAAAGAAAATTAATATACAGAGAATCTTCAACTACCCAGAAATCCTGGATTTGTGGAAGATGTGCAAAGTTCCCTAGATGCATCTATTTATAGACTTTCCACTGTTGGGCCGCACTTCAATAATTTTGTTGTGGATCCCCAAATTTTTGGCCCAAATTGGTCGTTGCAGTCACGACAGAGTCTTTAGTCTTTGTCATTGGATTCTTTTGCAACTTGTTGTTTCTTGTCGCGACCTGTTCTCTGAGCTTTTACTTGGATTATGTCGCAATAGACTTTGATAATGTTGCGAAAGAATTTTGATGTAACCTGTTTTGTTTTTGTCACAACATTAATGTCTTGTGTCACGACACCAAATTTGTTGCAACTAGATTTTCATTTGCTTTTGCTTCTGGAATCTGTCGCGACATAATTTTCTTTTTCGCGACAAGCATTTTTCTCTTCAGCTTGTCTACTCTATCGCGACATAGTTTTCTCTGTCCCGACATGATTTCTTTGATTCCTTAGCAATTTCTATCGGGATAGCATTTTTCTTTGTCACGAAAAAATTTTCTTCTCTTGGTTCTTATTAAAACTGGCCGAGTTGTTTGTTCTTGAAATAAACTCATTTATTCAGACAAACGACAGCTAATCTCAGTTCTTTTACAATTTTTGTCGCAACATAATTTTCTTCTGTCGCTAAAGAATTCTTTCATTCTCTAGCTTTTATAATTAAGCGACAGAAAACTTCTTTGTCTGGCCAGAGATTTTGCCTTGATATTCGCTGTCTTCATGACATAAATTTCTTTGTCGCCATTGCTCTTTAACTTGTATGTCACGAAAGAGAATTCCTTGTCACAACAAAATTCACCTCAACCTCATGTTTTGTTTGTCGTAACGGAGATTTTGTTGCTCCTTGTTGTGAACTCTGAATGTTATGTCGCGACAGGATTTTCTTTATTGTGACAAAAATTCTTCCTTGAGATGGCTTGATTCGTGCCACAATAGAGTGATCCGAAATCAACAATATTTGTATCCTAAATTTCCTCCTCTTTAAAGCAGTCAAGCTACTCTGATATAACGGTTTAAAGGTAGTGGGGGGATGGATTTTCTTCGTACAAATGATTTAAGTGAAGTCAAAAATGGTGAATTTTGTTTGGATTTTAAGGTGGTGATAAAAACAGGGGGTTGGTGGTTTGCAAACTGAAAATAAAATGAAGAAAAATAAGAAAAAGAACTCCTTGAAGCATTAGGCTACTGGTTTTAGGTCCTAAGGCAACTGAGAGGTCCTCGGGTTCATTTCCTCGTATTGGGGAGGATGACATATAATTATCTCACAGAGCAGGATCTTCATTTTAGCTTTAAAAACTAAACCCTAATAATTTTCCTTTTAATAAAAAGCATTTATTTAGCATTTATGGTTCCTTCAGTGAAAATCTATCACCTAGACTCATCCTACAATGATTCGTGAATGGCAACTAATGAATCTCAGTGGATCTAATAATAAGCATCCACTGAACTCTAAAAGATTACCAAGTATTGATTAAAGAGGATGCATCTACAGTGAAAATATAACCCCTTAACCTACCTCTAGTGGCTCGTAAAGAGCAACTAATGGATATAGTGTATCTAAAGCTAAGAATACACTGAACCCTAAAAGCTTGCCAAGTATTGGCCAAAGAAAGTACATCAAAAAGATTGAAACCTAGAGTTGAAAATTTGGGAACCAAAATGTCAAAACACATTTGTGAAACGAGGCCACGGCTGACCTTCAGATCCTGTACCCAGCAACCTTCCACTTCAAGGAGGAAAGGGTTTTAGCCGCTCATCCTCTAAGTTGTCATCCTTAGAGGGTGTTTGGCAACCAAGAAAGTGAGAGAAAGAGGAGAGAGAAGAGAGAAAATGAGGGCAAAAAACAAGGGCAATGCTTCCTTCCTTCAGTGAAACTTAGGTCGGCAGGTGTTACGGTAAACATATAGCCTTGCAAACAAGTGAAAATGCCAATCTATCTAAATAGTATAATTACAATGAGGTAGAAAGGAGAAAAACCAAGCGGTCGTTTGAACACAAAAGCGAAGCGAGAAAATTTACGTATACGCATTAATTTTCATGATAAGCGAATTCAGCTATAGCGAAAATTGAAAATTTCGTATGCGCGATATTTTGCTATGATAACAAAATTTACCGGCTATGATAGCGAGATTTGGCTATCATAGCGAATTTTTCGTGTGGCGGAATTTTGGCATTGTTCATCCTTTGTTGGCCTCTTTGTTCATTGCTCCTAACGCTACTCATCGATTCATGTATTTTTTGCTTTCTTTTATTATACGATATTCTTTTCTTCTGATTTTTGATCTGTAATGCTAAGTTATACCAGAATTCTTCATGCTTGGAATGACTCGACAAACTTAGCATTAAAAACTTTGCGCAAAATTAACCCTGAAATATGATCGAGTAGTACAATAGGGACAGAACATGTCAATTGGGTTAATTATAGCAATTAGTACACAAGCGCTCGAAACCTATTAAAAATAGGGCTCAGTAGCACTTTTTAGGTAGCTAATCCACCCCCAACTACGCATTGCTAGTCATAGTAATGAAAGAAAGAAAGAAAGAGAGAGAGAGCATACAAAGTAACAAAATAATGTTCACAAAATGGTATTTCAAAAGGTTGTGAATAGTAATGCACAACCACACAAGTAAGAATCATCAAACCCTTGTCAAATAACCATTTGGCGAGAAGAATGAATGCCATACAAATTAGTATCAAAGAAACTTCCTTCTACGATGACTCAACGGGGAACTTCACCCAAAATCTAAGTGTTTTGTTGATAAGCTCTCAACAATAAAGCGCAAGCGCACTCTCTCCCCAGCCTCTAGCCACTACCACGACTGCTAACCAACCTAAATAGATCGGGACCAGGCTTTTTATTCCTGACTCTTTTGTGTTGTAGGGTGCAATGTTAAGGGTTCGACTTCACCAAAGTCCGTGTAACGGGGATTAACCGACGACTCCCAACCAGTGAAGGTTTAGGGCATCAAGTCATGAGGATCAACCGACCCTGAGCTCGAGTTTCACCGGACTTGAATGATTTGAACCTCCGGCTCTCTGACTCGCTAAACTCTACCCATCCACCCGTGTAGCGAACACTAAATCGGCGACTCCCAACCAGTTGGCTTAGGGCACTAGGCTTTAAAGGCTTTCGCCATATACCCCTCGGACTGTGCTTGGGTTTCAAGGCAAAGTGTTGCAATTTTTCTTATTTTTCTTTTTCATTTCTTTTTATTTTGGAAGACACATTGGCCTTCTATTCATGGGGGTCCTTAACCTATTAAGGTGGTCCATAGTAGGTGAGGTTATTGCAAAGCTTAGGAGGCTAGGCAGTTTTTCAGGTTATCGAAGAAACCTGATGTGCTTAGTGTGTGGTTACCTAGAGGTGAAAGAAAAAGGTCGAAACCAATAAGAATTCAACTAATCATTCACTCAATCAGGCATGGAACCAATATAACATTAATATAATTGGACAAAGTTTCAATTTTTCAAACCACAGGTTAGGCAAAACACAAAAAAATGGGTACGTTTTGAACAAATAAGTTGTAAGTATAACGACAACAAAAAAAGAAAACCGGCAAATAACTGAACATTACAAAATGGGAACTTTTCTCAGTAATAACAAAACATAAATACAAAAGTTACTTCCTTACAGCTAACTCTCTGACCAAATAATACCGTTATTAAGCGTGGGTGCAGTTGGAAAGTTAGGGAAAGGAAATGCTGCCTCCTTGATGAGATGTATTTGTTGTTGGATAGGAGACCTTGCAAGCTTTCCATCGACACCTTATTCCTCAGTTTGGAAGCCCCAGTAAACGAGTTAGAAGAAGAAAAGAGAGAAAAAAAGTGACCAGTTGGAGCATTTTGAAAATTTCACTTTCATAAAAATTTCAAAAGTGTTCTTTCCAACGGTACCAAAAACTCCTAAAACGGAGTTCGGATGAAAAAGTTATGAGCGAAACAAAATCAGGAGGCAAAACAGGAGGCAATAGCGAAAATTTTCGCTATACACATAGCGAATATATATATATATATATATATATATATATATATATATATATATATATATATATATTTTATAAATAAAATAAAATAATTAATAAAAATAAAAATAATAATAAAAACAATTTTTTTTTTGAGAGACAAATTTTTTTTTTTTATAAAATGAAAAATAATTTTTTTTTTTTTAAACGAAAAATAAAATAATTTTTTTTTGTGTGAGAGACGTTTTTTTTTTAAACTTACTATACACTTTTGTCTTTAGTGGAGGGGACATCCGTACTTAATTTTCGCTACATAGCGAAATTTCGCTATGTAGCGAAAATTTCATCCCGATTTTAGTATGTTGCAAAAATTTATGGTTGCGAAATTGCCCCAGCTTCTATTTGCTTGCTATTTCTTAATTCTGTTCTTTTTGATCTTCGTTTATGCTTGGTGCTCAAGCGCAGAAATTAATACAAAAAGAAAAATTAAGAAAAATTGCAGAAAAGTGAAAAACAAGCTAGAACAAAGATTAACTTAACAATTAGGGAAAATCTAAAAAGAAAAATTATAGAAATCCAAATAAAATACGATAAAATAAAATAAGACAATAAAAAATTAAAACAAAAAGTGGGGGAGACTATGCTCCCCTCAAACCAGTTTTTTAGGCCTTTGGAAATTTGTTGGGCTGAGCGGGCTTGTCAGAATGCGGGGTTCAGTGCTCCAAATCCGAACCGACACGAAGCCATCCCATTTATCTTAATCTGGCGTAAGCAAGCGCCAAAGTTTTGATGTAGTGGCAAAGTGCGTACGATTGCCACTAACTTCCTGGGTTTTGTAGAATAGGCGTGGGGTGGCCTTTGTCTTGGAGTGCTTCGGGGAGTTTTAGTCGGGATGATGCGAGGTGATGGTAGGATATAGACTGAATCAGTAGGGGGCAAGGGTAAATTGTCCTCTTTGTGTTCTTGTGTTTCCTCGATCAGCAGAGTTGCTTCTTCTCCCATGCGAGGCAATGACGCAATGTCGATGATTGAGAATTTACTAGGCCTTCTTGTAGGCTGCTTTGTGAACCTTTGCTCCTCATACGTAGTGTCACTCAGGCACACTTCCTCTGGATTCTCTTCCTCTTGAGGACTAAGCTGATTGGTGAGCTTTGAGATGGATTCCTGCAAGATGTCATATTTTTGACCAATTTCGCTGGAACCCATCAATTCCATCATTCGAGGAGCTCTCTTTGTGTTAGTTTCTGATTGGCACCAGACCGATCATTTGCCCTTTGCTTCTCATGAAATTATCCACTAGTTTGCTCGGGATTCGGGATGGCTTATTCAGCGGGGATGGGGTTGGTGGTTCTTTGTAGTTGAGAAGTGGGGGCATAATGGAGGTTCAGGAGGTGCATATTGTGGAGTCTTGGTTCCCCGAGAGGAATTTGTGTGATTCCCGACTGTGGTTGTAAGCAACGCCATATGGTGAACCTCATCCATTAGTTTCTATAGTCCTCATGGACTGTATTCATTTGGATTCCTACTCCCTGGGTTCTTGACTTGCCATGGTACAGGTTCTGTAATCCTCATGGACATGTAAGCTTTGAGGTTTCTCTCTGAGTACTCACTATACAGTTCTCCTTAGGTGTTCCATTTGATGATTCTAGTTCAAGCCCGGCTGGAACATGGATTCCCTCGTAATAGGCAACCTGAACCTTGAAACTAATCTGCGACAACTTTTTTTAAATGAAATTAAAAGAAAATGATAGTGAAATATAAAAGCAATTCACCAGTACTTGTGATGAGGATCACAAGTGTTCAATAGTTCGTCAAATGCACTAAGGCACCATCCCCGGCAACGGTGCCATTTGATTCGTGCCATAATAGGGTGATAAGGTGCAATATTTGTATCTAAATTTCCTCTTGCCGTGGTCGACTCTTTGTGATATAACTGATCTAGGGTCGAACACGGGGATGGGTTTCTTCGTACAAATGATTTAAGTGAAGTCAAAAATGGTGAATTTTGTTTTAGTTTTAAGGTGGTGATAAAAAGCGGGGGGGTTGGTGGTTTCTGGCCCGAAAATAAAATGAAGAAAAATAAGAAAAGAACTTCTTGAAGCATTAGGCTACTGGTTTTAGGTCCTAAGACAACTGAGAGGTCCCCGGGTTCATTTCCTCGTATTGAGGAGGATGACATATAGTCATCTCGAGGCAGGATCTTCATTTAGCTTTAAAAAACTAAACCACAATAATTTTCCTTTTAATAAGCATTTATTTAGCATTTATGGTTCCTTCGAGTGAAAATCTATCACCTTGACTCATCTACAATGATTCGTAAATGGCAACTAATGAATCTCGGTGGATCTAATAATAACATCCCTTTGAACCCTAAAAGATACAAGCTAGTATTGATCAAAGAGGATCAAAATGCAGGTGAAAAATATAACCCTTAACCTACCTCCCAGGTGGCTCGTAAAGAGCAACTAATGGATATCGGTGTATCTAAGCTAAGAATACACGAACCACAAAAGCTTGCAAGTATTGGCGAAAGTACATCAAAAAGCTTTAAACCTACAAGTTTGAAAATTTTGGAACCAAAATGTCAAAACTGCTGCGTGAAAAGCGGGAACCACCGGCGACCTTGAATCCTGTACCCGGCAACCTTCCACTTGAGGTAAGAGGTTTAGCCGCTCATCCTTGATTGTCATCCTTGGAGGTGTTTGTGACCCGAAAGTGAGAAAGAGGAGAGAGAGAAGAGAGAAAATGAGGGCAACGGGGGCATGCTTCATCCTTCAAAAATTAAAACTTAGGTCAACGTTAATATTCTGATGGCTTATATAGCCTTACAAACAAGTGAAAATACCATCCCATCTAAATAGTACAATTACAATGAGGGTAAAGGAAAAACCAAAGCAGATCGTTTGAACACAAAAACAGAAGCAGAAAATTTCGCTATGCAAAGTAATTTTCGCTATGATAGCAGAGCCGCTATGATAGCGAAAGTTTGCCTATCACTGCGACAATGAGAAAATTTCGCTATGCATAGTAGCCCACCGCTATAAATGTAAAAATTTAGCTATGATGCTGAGGCCGCTATCATAAGCGAATTTT
This sequence comes from Tetrastigma voinierianum, assembly GCA_016808115.1. Lineage (NCBI taxonomy): Eukaryota > Viridiplantae > Streptophyta > Magnoliopsida > Vitales > Vitaceae > Tetrastigma > Tetrastigma voinierianum. The sequence goes on along the minus strand of JAEQBH010002271.1, from coordinate 353,805 downwards.
CAGCGTAAGCGAAATTTTAGCCTTGTTCATCCTTTGTTAGCTCTTTGTTCCCATTGCTCCCTGCTGCTACTCATCTGATTCATGTATTTTTGCTTTCTTTTCCTTTTCTAATATTCTTTTCTTCTGATTTTTGATCTGTAATGCTAAGTTCTGAATTCTTTATGCTTGGAATGACTCGACAAACTTAGCATTAAAAGCTTGCAAAAGCGCAAATTAATACAAAATATGATCAGTAGTACAATAGGGACCTGAACATGTCAATTGGGTTAATTATAACAATTAGTACACAAAAAGCGCTCAAAACATATTAAAAATAGGGCTCAAAATAGCACTTTTTGGGCACTAATCATGGCTCCATGCTGAAAACTTTGTTGCAACATAAAAACACTTGTCTTAGCTGACTTGTATTGTATTCTTGCCATTTTCTGTCGCGATAGTGCTGTCTTTTGTCATGACAGAGTTCATCTATTAATCTTCAGCCTTTTATGTTACGACAGAGGAAGTATTGTCGCGACAAAGTTCTTTTACCATTTGCCTTGATCATTGTCACGACAGAGTTTAGGATGTCACGACAGTCTTCTCTTCATTCTTCTTTAGTACTGTCGTGACATAGAACTTCTTTGTTGCTCCTTGTTGTGAACTCTGAATGTTATGTCGCGACAGGATTTTCTTTGTTGTGACAAAAATTCTTCCTTGAGTTGGCTTCATGCTGAAAACTTTGTTGCATCATAAAAACACTTGTCTCAGCTGACTTGTGTTGTATTCTTGCCATTTTCTATCGTGATAGAAATTTGTCTTTTAATCGTAGCCAGAGTTCATCTATTAATCTTGACCTTTATGTTCAAACGAAAGGAAGTATTATCGCGAAAAAGTTCTTTTCATTTGCCTTGATCATTATGTGACGAGTTGCGATACCGCAATGATCCACCTCTCTTCATTCTTCTTTAACACTGTCGCGACATAGAACTTTAGCACTGTTGTGACATAGAACTTCTTTGTCGCAACAAAGATTTCTATTTTTGCCTGAAGTTTAGCCTGGACTTTATTGCGACATATAGTTGCTGGCTGCGACATAGTTCTTTTGGTATGCTTGAAATTCTGTCGCAAAAAAAAAAAAAAAAAACCATGTCACGACAAAGACTGCTGCAATTTCCACTTTTTTTTTCCTTATTTTATGCTGGAATTATCTCATTTTTCAATTAACACCCGCAAAACACAAAGTTGGTAAACATTCCATAATTTGGCATAAAAATATATCTGAAACTGTTAAAAACATGCTAGAAAAATGGATTAAAAATAGATGAGTTTAAGACTCATCAGAAGCATGCCTAAAAGACAGCTTCCCCTTGCCTCGAATAGATCAAACTGTTGATGGCTCTGCCGGGCATGGGATGCTGTCATTTATGGACGCCTTCTCCGACTATCACCAGATTCCAATGCACCTGCCTGATGTAGAGGAAATGGCCTTCATTACGCCGCACGAGCTATACTATTATAACATGATGCCCTTTGGTTTAAAGAACGTCGAGGCAACCTATCAGAGACTGGTGACCAAGATATTTCAGCCACTAATTGGCAGGACAATGGAATTCTATATTGATGATATGCTTGTCAAGACCAAGGAATACCCCGATGATACGAATCATCTACAAGAAACTTTTGAGTTGTTGCGCACAAACAGTATGAAACTCAATCCCCTAAAGTGTGTGCTTTTGGAGTTAATTCGGGCAAATTCCTGGGCTTCATGGTGACGTAGAGGGGGATTGAGGCCAATTCCATTCAATTTAGGGCCGTTATGGACTCTCGGACTCCACAAAAATGAGTGCAATAACTGACTGGCCGGTTGGTAGCTCTCGGGCACTTCATCTCTCTTTTTACAGACTGATTGAAGCCATTTTTCACCACCCTGAAATGGGTTAAGTAGACCAGCTGGGATACAGAATGCGACCAGGCCTTTATAGCAATCAAATAGTATCTCATCGAACCACCAATTCTGGCTTGCCCCGAGACAGGTGAAATGCTCTACCTTTACATAGTTATTTCTGATGTTTCAGTAAGTGCAACTTTATTCAAAGAAGATGAGCACTGGCAGCAGAAGCCCATATTCTTTATAAGCAAGTCCCTATCCTTGGTAGAAACTGTGATATATGCCCATCTCGCGGCGAGGGCGTTGGCCCTCAGGTAGCCGCGAAAAACTCGCCCCTACTTAGGCGCACCTATTCACTATGTTCACCCGACCTTCATTTGAAACCTTGTACATATACTGGAGCTGTTAGGCGAATGGCTCAGTGGGCAATTGAACTAAGTGAGTTCGACATTCAATTTAAACCCCGTATGGTGTTAAAGGGACATGTAATAGTTAACTTCTTAGCATAAATTCATCAATAATAAATGGAACCAAACAGCTCCGGCTGGTGGACTCTGAATGTGGATGGCGCTTCACGATAAACGGGAGCTAACCTAGGGCTATAACTTAAAGCCTCAACTGGAGAAGTCATAGAGCAGGCCATACGTTTTAATTTCCCCACTTTTAACAACGAAGTCGAATATAAAGCAATCATAGCTGGGCTCGATCTGGTAACCTCCGTGTCCTCAGAAAAAATCATCATAAGAAGCAAATCTCAATTGGTGGTCGGGCAGGTAAACGAAGAGTATAAAACAAGAGATTAGTGACGGGCTCCATATAGGTTGTGTAAAATTAATGTAAAACGTAGGTCCACACGCGCAAGTATACACGTCGAGTTTACATAGTATAGTGGTTTGTCAAGTGTCGTTCCCACGAGGAAAAGTGTGTTGAATACCGGAATTGGCTCTAGAATATTATCTGGATCTCAAACTATAGTGAATTATGGCTAGTATAACGAGAAGCTGGTCCTAAACAAATTGTTAACTCAATTAATAGGGACTAGGGTTTTTTTCCCTTGCCACACTCAATGGATTATAATCTAGTTAGAATTGATCATTCAGTACATTAACAGATTCACGCTAGCAAGTTGATCTTGCCTACGAGATATCCTCTCTAGAGGTATATTCGCCTATCTCGCTAGTAGGGTTTATTGCATCTCTGCATCAACCCTAACTCCGAGACGCTAGAATGGTTAAACCCTAATCGCCACACTTGGAACCAAGAGATATCTACTCTCCAATTTACCAAGTGTCACTCTACTCGAATCCCCAGGAATCTTCATCTCTCGATCTAAGATTCTCGGCAAGAGCATGTTAATGTTGGCCAAACACCACCATGTAGATAAATCATAGAAAATAAAGCAAGTCAACATCAGATCCATGGATATACTGAATGAAACTGCATTAATAACTAATCCATATGAATGTAACAAGGGTACAACAAAAACCCTAGAAATAAAATTAACACATCATGTTATTCATTACAATCATTGAGTTTTTAATCAGTAGGAGTTCAAGATAGAAAGTACAAATATAGGAATAACAAGATCTCTCATATCACGCTTACATCGTCTTCTTCGTCTCGTCTCTCTCTCCTCCTACTTTTTTTTTTCTTTTCACTTCTTATTTTAAATTCTCCCTAACCAAGTCCCGGTGATGTCGCAACGTTGCAACATCGTGACATTGGGCTACTGCGTTGCTTGACCTCAACGTCGTGACGTTGAGACATCACAACATTGGGGCTGGGTTCTCCAATTTACTTCTTCAAGCCTCCACGCAGCCTCCATATGTCGTCATTTTCACTTGAAATGCACAAGAATCCAAGTATCAAATATATGGCGATAAACACACGTATTAATGTATGAAATGACCCGAAAACATGTTAAACCGTGGGTATATGATGAGTGTTTTGACACTCATCACACCCCCAAACTTAGTTTCTTGCTTGGCCCCAAGCAAGAGACAGACCTATACAAAACACACATAAAAACTGACACACCAAAATGCTTACGACACAAGTTTGATGATATACATAACACCAAATAGGAGAGTCAAAACGAACCAAACTTGCAATTCAAGCCTTTATCTTCTTAAATCAGGGGATCCTTAAGATTATGCAACTTTCTAAAGAACTTAACTAAGCAAAGTCCGGTTAACCAAGCAACTCAACCCCCCAAGTTTTCAAAGACTTTTCCCCGAAAGTCTATGTGTAGTTGCTTCATGATCTCCAATATACACTTAAGGTCCAGTACCCCCAAACTTGAAGTCCACTAACCCATTTGAAAGACTCTAACCACATAAGGATAAGAACACACCCTTTTTATCCCGGCAATACCTAAGTATGAAAGAAAACTAGTGCCTATAGGTTTCAACTGAGTGTCCCTGTAGCGGGGATCCATTGGTGACTCCCCATCAGTTGGTTAAAGGCACCAAGCATTTAGTTCCCCTCGAACTTCACCCCGAACACCCAACCAAACCTAAAGGCCCTAGACTGTGGAAAGGATCCATCCTCTATCCCATGTAACGGGCAATGAAGTCAATGGCTCCCAGCCAGTTGGCTCAGGGCATTAGGCTTTGAAATGCCCCTCGGACTTTACCTAGGATTCCGATTGGAAACTCCCACTTATTCTATCCACACACTTCTTTTTTATCTTTTTTTTTTTTTTTACTTAATTTGGGGCTCGATGGCAATCCTCTTTTTCAAAGGTGTCCCATCACTTCAGCGTTAGAAATCCTCTAAGCTCGTAGAATCCTTATATGTAAGGTTCGGAGCTTTGATATACCCTGGAGATCACTGGTGTGTGTGTGCGATAAACTACTTAGGAAATGACCTTTTGAAGTGCAAAGGAGATGACTAAATTAAGTCACCTTAACCTTTCTAGCATACTGTTCCAAATCATGGCATAACCTAAGGGTCCCTTTTTACTTGCTGCTTGTTCTTTTTGAAAAATTTTGTATCAAATTGACCTCCCATTAGCGATCATGGCATCCACTCACACACAATACCTAAAACACAGAATACTGCGAAAGCAACCTAAAACATGCAAACACATAAAAATTGTATATAAAAACAAAGACACACGCAACCTAAACACATAAAAAACTAAAACAACCTAAACATAGAAAACAAATGAAAACATAAAACCAAACCAATCACCCGCACCTCCCAAACAAAAATGGACAGTATCCTCAATGTAACAAAATATCATATGAGAGTGGAGGGAACTCCCTTGGTGATCACTCGGATCACTACGGTGGTGGTGGCAACGGCATGTGAAAGGCGAGGAGCTGGGCAAGCTGCTGCTGGATAGACTACTGGTTGCTCAAAATTGCAGCCTGGTTGCGCATTATGGTGTTCATGTCTGCCCTGAGTGTGTCCATGTCCTAGCGTTGGCATAGTTGAGTAAGGCCCTCTTGCCCTTCATTTCACACACATTGGTCACCGGGATGAGACGGGATGTAATGAAGTGATGTCATACCTTGGGAATGTAGGCCAAGTGTTTGGCCTTGAAGTGCACTATGTGCCCTTCATTGTTCAGTTTCCACTTGCCCTGCCCGTTGATCAACATCCTACGAACTCTGGGATAGTTGGGGGTTTCTTAAAGCATATCATAGGCTTCGGAGTTAACCGGCTCAAGGTTATAGTATTGATTGATAGACTCCTGTGAGTGCCAAAGCCCGATGCGTGGCGAATTTAGGGTGGCGTAGAATTCTCATACCACCATTGTGGCGACCGACTATGGGGTTGGAAAGAGTGCTCTCGTCCCTTGTGTATTTTGAAAAAGCGTCGGTGGTGAAACCCCTTCTCCTTGATGAAGGATTGGTTCTTGGAGATTAGGTCAAATTTCTCGGTCGTACTCGCGTTGACAAACTTCTCATGATTGTAATCATGAGTGGGCTCTTCACTTGCTCAGTTTCTCTTCGAGCTTAATTTCAGCTTTTTACTCGACATTGGGCACTTAGTGAGGTAGGGGTTGGCTGATCTTCTAGGCTTTAAACTCTACTTAGCCTCCTAACACCTAGTGTGATGAACCTCTCCTTAAATAGCCAATAAAATCACACGAATCTCACTTAGGCAAAAAATCAAACACCTAGTGTGCACTACGTGAGATAGTGTTCTTGGCTAAAACCTAAAGCTTCTACCACCTCAAAACACCCTCCAATCTCTTTCCATATGAAAACCAAACTAAAAACACCAAGAAAAAACTCAATCTTCACCTTAGCTCACTCGAAATCCGGAAATTGTGAAGAGATATGAACAATGGGAGGACTCTAGGGTTTTCGGGTCTAGAGGTGCTCTTAGGTCTTTGATGGATGCGAAATTCATTTGGAACAAGGCTAGGAGAGGTTTGGCTGTTGAACCTGCAAAAATCAGAGATGGGGGTTAGGGTTTCGAATTTGCGGGACTTGGAAATATGAACGTTCATATTCATAAAAACATGGCAACGTCGCGATGTTCGGGCCAACGTCGCGATGTTCCAAAGAGTGGAAAATCCAACGTCATGACGTTTGGATCCAACGTCGCGACGTTCCCGAGAGGTGCTCAGAACCATTTTGCCAACATCATGACATTGAGAACCAATGTCGCGACGTTATAGAGAGCTGCTTTTTCCACTTTTTTTCAACGTCGCGACGTCCCACTTTTCTTCAACGTTGCGACATTGCAACGTTGGGGCGGCGACGTCACAACGTTTGGAAGTCACGACGTTGAGACGTTGCAATCCAACGTCGCAAAGTTACATTGGGAGAACTCAAAATTTTGATAAAGAAATTTTTAAGTTAAGGAGCACTCCCCTATTGAGGTTTTGATCCTTGTTCAACCCCGGAGCAGATTTCCCGAGGTATCTCTCTGTCGCCATTTCGATCTCGGAGCCTGAAAACACAACAACACATAATGCGATTAGGTTAAGTTTACGGTCTTTGAGAAAATTGCCATCTTTAAAATAATCAAACATATTCCAAACTACACTAATGAATGAAAAAATTTAAAATGCTTGGGTTGCCTCCCAAGTAACGCTTTGTTTAATGTCGTTAGATCGACTTCCCTGAATCGCAATGTCTCCGAGACTATGGGACTGCTCAAATTCCTTACTACACTGTTTCCGGTGTGCTCGGATTGATGGCTTGCTTGCTTGCATGAAAGTCGCCTCCAAAGTATGGCTTCAATCGTTGTGCGTTGACTTTGAAGCTCCCCTTCTCTAAGTGCATGATTTCCACCCCTCCGTATGGAAAAACTTAAGTCACGGTGAATGGTCCCGACCACCTCGACTTTAATTTCCCTGGGAAGAGCTTGAGTCATGAGTTAAATAAGAGGAATCGTTGACCCGGCTCAAACTCCTTCCTTACAATATGTTTATCATGCCAGGCTATCGTCTTTTCTTTATAGATCTTAGCATTTTCGTATGCCTCATTATGGAACTCTTCTAATTCATTGAGCTACAGTATGCGTTTCTCATTGGCCACCTTACTGTCCACATTCAATTGCTAAGTTGCCTAGCATGCTCTGTGTTCTAACTTCACAGGCAAGTGGAACACTTTCCCAAACACAAGCCTAAATGGTGACATCCTTAAGGGTGTCTTAAATGTTGTTATATAGGCCTAGAGCTCATCATCTATCTTTTTCGCCCAATCTTTCTTCGAGCTATTGACCATTTTCTTCAAGATAGATTTGATTTCTCTATTTGACACCTCTGCTTGGCCATTAGTCTGTGGGTGGTACGCAAGTGATGTACAATTCCGAACACCATATTTTCTCAGAACGTTGTCTATAAGCTTGTTGCAGAAGTGTGTTCCTCCATTTATGTCGATGCAGGTGGGTTGAGCGGGGTGGATATATGGTACATAAAGGAACTTTTCTACCACTCTGCATCGTGGATACGGTAGGTATGGCCTCCACCCATTTGGAAACATAGTCTACTGCCAGTAGAATGTATAGGTTATGGAATGATGAAGGAAAAGGGCCCATAAAATCCATCCCCCATATATCAAACAGCTTTACCTCTAAAATGGTTTGCAAAGGCGACTCATCTCATTTTGACATGCTCCCCATTCTTTGGCATTTATCACAGGTAGACACAAACTAGTGAGCATCCTTGAACAGGGTGGGCCAATAGAATCCCAATTGAAGTACCTTTGCAGTTGTTCTATTCCCCCCAAAGTGCCCTCCACATGCTAGAGTGTGGCAGTGAATTAATATATTTTCCATTTCCTCCTCTGGAACGCATCTTCTTATCACCTTTTCAGCATAATGCTTATACAGAATAGGCTCCTCAGTAGTAATGCTTGAACTGTGTGAAAAATCTCTTCTTTTACTGATAACTAAACTCTGGTGGGAGCACTCTTGCCACCAAGTAGCTCACATAATCAGCAAACCAAGGTACTGCGGCTCTTTGTCTTCAATCACTAAGAGCTGTTCATCGGGAAAATCATCATTGATATGAATTTCTTTACTTGACCCTTCCAATCGTGAAAGATGGTCGGCTACTGGATTTTTAGTTCCTTTATTAGCTTTAATTTCTAGATCAAATTCTTACAGTAATAACACCCTCCTTATCAGTCTCGGTTTCTCGTCTTTCTTAGTCATCAAGTACTTTATGGCAGAATGATCGGTGTGCACTATTACCTTGTTACCAATCAAGTACGGTCGAAACTTGTCAAACACAAACACAATTGCCAAAAGCTCTTTTTCAGTTGTTGCATAGTTTAGTTGTGCATCATTCAAAGTCCGGCTCACATAATAGATAACCTGAAATGTTCTTTCCCTCTTCTGACCCAATACTGCCCCTGTTGCGTAGTCGCTCGCATCACACATTAGTTCAAAAGGAAGATTCCAGTTTGGTGCTACTACAATAGGTGTTGACAACAATTTCTCTTTCAAAAACAAGAACGCTTGCATACACTGATCATCAAACTCAAAAGGTGCTCCTTAAACAAGAAGATTCGACAAGGGTTTAACTATTTTAGGGAACTCCTTTATGAATCTCCTGTAGTATCCCACGTGACCCAGAAAGCTCTTTGTTCCTTTCACTGAAGATGGGGGAGGTATTTGATGGGCTGATAGTGAGTGTGTAAAAGTTGGTAAAAATGCAGACACGTACGCGTAAGTATACGCGTCGAGTTCACGTAGTGTAGTGGCTAGTCAAGTGTCGTTCCCACGAAGAGAAGTGTGCTGAATACTAGCTTAGTGACCTAGATAATATTTGGATCCAGTCTTATAGTGAATTATGACTAATTAATTGATTTAAGGAAATCCTAATATTAAAATTTTGATTTAAAGTAACGAAGAGAAAAATAGGGTTTTGTCGTCGCCTACCACACCTGATGGATTTTAACCTAGGTAGCGTATTTATTTAATATTTCATATGATTTATGTTAGCGCGTTGATCGTGCCTACAAGAGATTCTCTCAAGATATATCCGCCTATCTCGCCAGTGGGGTGTATTGCATCTCTGCTTCGACCCCTTGACCCCGAGATGAATAAATGTTCAAACCCTAGTGCTACACTTGGGCAGCGAGATATCTTTTGTTTTGATTAACCAAAGTGTTGCTTTACCCGTATCTATATAGGTCATATTCTCTCGATTTCAAACTTCTAGCAATAGCATGCTAAAATTGGCCAAATAATAACATGTGATTAAATTTAGGAGTAAAGCAATCATACAAATTCATACCAATATTAAATAAACCACAATCAATGCATTAATCCATGATGGTGTGGTTAGGGTTGAAAAAAACCTAGAGAAAAGTTAGTTCATAGTGATTTTCATTACAGATTGAAAGATTTTTAGCATCAAACGAATCAGGAAAATAAATACAGAAGAAGTCGTCTTCATGATCTCTCAAAATCCGTCTCCACCAATCTCCCTCTATCCGTCTGTCCTACTCTTCAAGCTCCTTTGAATCCCCATTTTTTGCCTCGAAAATGCTTTCCTTTTTATATCTCAAGATACGAGCCCATCATTACCCCCAAAATTCCAAAGTTTTAAACGCTCCTGATTCTATAGAAAAACCTCGCTACGCCGCGACGAAGGGGTGCTATGCCGCAGCGTACCCAAGGCTACTACACTCTTTCCTTTTTAGTTCGCTGCAACATAGCACCTCCACGCTACTGTGAAAGGATACACCGCAGCATGGGGTGCTTCACCACTGCGTACCCGAGCCTCCTGCATCACTTCTCATTTTTGTTCTTTGCTTCGGGTCTTTTCTTTCATTGGTTAGCCTCCTTTTTTATTCTTATATCATCGTGTCCTGTAAAACATTATAATATAGAGGATTAGCGCAATATTAGTGAATATGAATGTGAATCAAGAAAAAGTGTTATAAAAACACATAAATTTTACTGAAATGCATGCATAATTCACTCCAATCAACACCCCCAAACTTAGTTTTTTGCTTATCCCCAAGAAAGAACATACTCTAACCAGGGCAGGCAAGAATAAAGCGTAACTAACACTAACGATATAGGTCGAGTACACATGATGCAACAAGAAGGGGTCAACATGAACCAATTCATTCGATCCAAGGACTACCTAGGTTTGTTCAACTCTCAAGAATCTGCACTGAGTTAGTCTTAGTTGACCAAGCAGGTCAACCTCCTTTTTAGTGCTCAATAACCTTTCCTAAGGAGTCTATAGTGCGGTTAGAGTGTGATCTCCAATGTATAGCTCGACTTCAGTACCCCCAAACTTGAATTTTACTTGCCTATTTGGAATAGCTTAACATAGAAGGATGAGAACACACCAATTTATTCACTTCAACTAATCCTAAGGGGATTAACTCTACAACAAAATTGGAAGAGCACTGGTGCTAAGAAGTTTTAGGTGAGGGTTCCTGTAGTAGGGATCCATTGGTGACTCCTGATTCGTGCCACAGTAGGCTGAGCTAAAATCAACAAAATTTATATACACCTAAGTTCCTACTACGCAGTAGTCGAGCTCTTGCCGTATGGTGATCTAGGGTCGAGAACAGGGGATGGGTTTCATCTAGGAATGATTTGCATAAGTGCAAGAAGGTAAAGGCTTTCTATTTGGACTTTTGGATTTTCCAAAGCAGTGTGATGAGTTTGAAGTGATTAGCTGTAAAGCTGAAAATGAAGTGTGAAAAGTTAACTTTGAAGATTTAGGTCACTAACTTGGTAACTTAGGGCAAACAAGCGTCCTCGGGTTTTATCCTCGCGTTATGACAAGCAACCTATAGTCCAAGCCACAACCGGATCTATGTTTAACTAGCAAACCTCACCCTAAAAACAACTCCTATTTGAGTTAACACAGGTAACATGCATCTATGGCCTCTCTACAGTTTGAAACCCTAACATTAAACATCATTTCAGTGGCTCGTAAAGACCATCTAAAAAACCACAGTGCATCTAGCAATAAGTATACACTGTATCCTAAAGCATGGAGAGTATTGGCCAAATCAATAACATTAAATGCTATTCAACCCTAATTTGAGAAGATGAGGCCATAAATACGATTACTGTAGCTTTTTAACCTGAAGGACAACATGCATGCCCCCTTTACCAAGCTAGCTTCCTTCCTCTTCAAAGAAAGGAGGCAGCTAAGCATCTCTTGAGTTGTCATCCTCAAGAGGGTGTTTAACAGCCAAGCAAATAAAGGAAAGAGAGGAGAGAGAAGAGAAAAAACAAAACCCTAACTAAAATCGAGACTTTGTTACAAAAATGAAAACTTTTACAAAATTTCTCCTTCCCACCCAATTGTTGTTTTTAGGGTTACAAAAAGGGAGGAAACATATAAGGCCACCTCAATACATGAGAAAGAATACCATAAAGCCTAACAATTGGCTAATTTTAGGGACAAAGAGTAATACACCAAATTTGAAGTCGGTTGGCATTAATTACAAAAACATGACGAGGCGGTGAATTTCGCTAGGATGAATTTAAGCTAGGTAAGCGAAATCACCATGCATATAGCGAAAATAGAAAATTTATTAAGGCTTGGCAATTTCGTAGCTTAGCGAAATTTATGTGTCGCGAACATGAAATTTAGCTAGGAGCGATTGCCTAGCGAAAACCACGGTGTCTAGCGAAAATTGGTAATTTAAGCTAAGGTTGAAATTTTAAGCTAAGGTTGCGAAATTTAGCAATCCCGGTAAATTTTCGCGATGCGAGTGAATTCTGAGATTCTTTGATCTTCCTTTGCATTGCTTTGCCATCCTCTAATGCATCGTTTTCCATCACTTTGCCTTCATTCTTTTTCTTTGATTTTTTGGTCGATTGATGGTTGACGGGTAGGATAAATCTTCGTGATTCATCATTTGACTCATTGAACTCCCAAAGTGCGCAAAAACACATAAAAACAACCAAAAATAACCTCAGCTTGGCATAAGAGATACTAAGAAGACTTGGGCACTTCAATTGGCATAAATGACATGATTAGTGCGCAAAAGCACTGAAACCTATATATAGGGTTGAAAATAGCACTTTTTGGGTACTAATCACACCCCCCAACCGAAACGTTGCTAGTCCCTTAGCAATGCAAAAAAAACAAAAAGGAGATGCATGTAGTGATTTTCAAAAAGTTTATGGGTTTATGTACATATAAACAGTACCTTAAACTGAAAAATGGACACGAGTTTGGCAGGCATGAAAAGGCGAAAACCATACAGAACAGTTTTAGGTCAATATTGGTTCCATGATTCTCAACTTGAATTTCCACCTAAGTCTAATGGTTCTTTATATACTTGATTACGTAATAAATTGCAAAAATTGTCCTACACGACCTAACAGCGTGGCCTTAAGTTTGTTGAGCAGCCTATAAGGATAGTTCACGCTTCTTTCTTTATTCAACTACAACGTAGGATGCAATGCTTAAAATTCGACTACCAAAGTCCGTGTAGCGAGTTCATAGATGACTCCCAACCCAATTAGGTTTAGGGCATCAAGCCAAAAGGATCATTGACCACAAACTCACAAAGGCTGCCAGGACTCAGAATGACTTGAAAATCAAGCACCTGGTCGTTGGAGCTCTGCCTATCCACCCATGTAACGAACACTAAATCGATGACTCCCCAGCAATTAAGGTTTGGGCCTTAGGGTTCAAAGGCTTGCCATTACACCTCGGACCATGCTCGGGTTTCAAGGCAAAACTTCACGACTCTTTTATTTTTCTTTTTCTTCTTTTCTTTTTCTTTTTCTTTTGCTTTCTTTCTTTTCTTTTTCTTTAAAGACAACATTATCTTCAAGTATGGGTAACACAAACCCATCTTTGTGTTGCCAACAGCGCTTGCGCTCCATGATGCAAAGCGAAAGGAAGCAAACAACTCCACAAACTTACGGAAACACCGTGCGTGTGTGAATTAGCCTTAAGGGAGAAATTCTCAAGTCGAGCACTACTGGAACTGCAACCGACTCAAAACCGATTCAAGCATGGAATTTTGCTCTAACATAAAGGTGACAAACAAGATCTAATTTTCCAATAAAAAGCAATTCAATTGTTCAATTGAAAAGAAAACAAATATACACGGTAAAGGCACAAACACATGCAAAGTTTGTATATATATATAATCAATAGCTTTGATATATCCAAAGTGGCTAGTACATACAACAAAAAGCTAAACATACAAAAATATCACCGCTTACTATGGCTAATACATGAATCCTAATCAAAATTAGTAGGCGCTTGATAAACCGGTAACTATACAAAATCATAAGAAACCCCAACCACCTCACCGCTGTGGTGGTGGTGGGTCTGCTTCACGCCGCCGCTTTAACATCCAAATAGGCTGCTGCCTCAGTGCGGGTTCTTCTCTCTCGACGTGAACACGAGGAAGGCCCAGCGCGCCATGATCTATCAAGCATAGAGGACACCGGGCTAGCCGATCCCGGGCTGCTGTGTAGTCGCTGCTAGTGAGCGATGGCATCCATCACACCACGATTCTCTAGAGCCGGCATGAATGTACTCCGCCAATGGTGTGCCTACTGTGATGGGCCGTGTATCACCAGCACTGGCAGAAGGTGTCGAGGAGGAGATGGAGGTGACATCCGGTAGCCGGGACCCCCTCCCCACCGCGGCTCGTGGGCAGGCATATCATCTCTGAGTCCTCAACCACCCGACCCTGCATTCCTCCCGGTCCCGTCTCGAGAAAAGAGACTATGGTTAGTCACCGCTTCACCGACAAAGACCAGAGGGCATCTAATTCTCATTCAATCCGGGCTCATTGAAATCCCAGATGCTCGAGAACATGGCAGGAGTCTCGGCATAAGTAATGGAAGGCTCTCTGCTCGTGCTAGGTCCTTCCGATGGACCTTCTCCTCGAACTGCAACAGAGAGGCCATCACCAAAATTTCGCAGGACCTGAACCAAATCCCCCGAGATCCCAGAGCAGCCCAAGATTTACCCTCCCTCCGCACATAATGCCGCAGAGGGAATAAGCCTGCACGGGGGCCAGATGTCTCGGACAACAGCATCTCGAGGCTAGTCGCCTCCCAGAACATCGACCAAGAAGGGTGTCTCTCGCCAAAGGCTCTTGACCATCTCCTATGAGGCGGGTGAGCCCAATGCCGGTGAACCTCCGACCGCGCTGGCGGCGCGCAGGTCAAAGTCGCAATATCTGTCGCTTCCAGTACACCGGCGATCATCGATGCCGAACCTAAGCTCATGGACCTACGCTTCCCTAGAGGTCATCGAGCGGTAAACCCGCAACACCAGCCTGTAGTAATGCCGCTTCTGAGTCATGAAAGGTACAAGAATACTCCTCGACAACCCTTCATGGATCCCAGATCCGATCAACCCCTCGCTATGGACGTCGTAGTACCACTCGGCGGAACTGCCCAAGATGGAGTCGCATATCTCCGAATGGGTTCCCACAAACAATGGTCGTCTAATCCTCTGAGGCAAAGATGCACTATGGGACAGTTGCCTAAGAAATTTAATGATCGGTGACTACCGAGGTCGAGAGCAGATATTCTCCGGGTCTCGATAAAAGGGCCCGCTTTGAAGGCCGAGCCTCCTAACTCTCCTCCAAATGCGCGATGGGGCCCGAGATCCCATCCGTGTCCGACATCGACTAAATCCTGTGGCTCCCGTGCACCGCCGGGGACCTGATGGTACCGAGCTCCGGGACCGGCCGGGCTGGGTGGCCTCTCGCCTGTCAACCTAACCCGCGGGTCGACCGCGGACCCACCCCGAGTACGAACCATATCGAAATCAATACTACTTCCCCGGAAGAGGGCTCGCCACCGAAAAATGTAATTAATGCACCGACACGAACCGAGGCTCTGTGAGCGATCAATCACTCAAAATGTAGATGAACTAGAGTCACCGATCGAGGGTCGCAATCGGCTTCCACAGGCCAAATAAAGCTCTAGAGGATCAACCTCCGAGGCGGCAAAATAGATGGACCAAGGACCTCGAGGGTCCCGAATCTAAGAAGAGAGGTGTGCAAATGTGAGCTGAACGGCCAAAGGCTAAAGTGACTGCATCTGGCGCACTCCATGCAGGCCGAAAATGCGTGGTCAGCCCAGGCTATGGCTCAAATGTAGACCGGGAATGCAGGGTTACTACCGTGGGCCTGAGGGTGCTCGTGCAAGCAGGATGGCGCAAAGAAGGGGATCGGGTTTCGGGCCGTGGTGATGCCGCCGGCTGGTAATAAAGTAGCTGGAGGCTCGGGATCAGTCGGCCAGTTCCCACAAACAGACTGATGTGCAAGGCAAGGATGTAGGGCTATGGCGGTGGCAACAGACCGGCGGCCAATAACAGGCAACTCCCAAGAAGGCAAACGACTACGGTACAGAGGTCGAGACTCAGTGGCTACCGGGAGGGAGAATGTGAAGTGGCAAATGGACAAACCCTCCCAGGTTTTTAAATAGGCTGTCACAGAGTCAAGGGTCTCCTTAGACACACCGCCGCTATTTTTGCTTAATTTGGCCCAAACCGATTATTCCACCTACATAACGAAATTTCAGTAGTTAAATATTGAAATTATAAGAAATAAAAATTATAATGACAATTATTGTATAAAACTATAATTAAAATTTAATACACAATACTATAGTATATAAACAAAATTACTAAAAAAAAGAAAAACTGCTAATTTAGGAAACTTACTAACAATAACTGAAATTATCAAAATTAACTAACTTAAGACAAAAAGCAAAATTAGCGAATCGCACCTGTTTCAAAACACTGAACCAGCTCAAAATCTCGGGCCTACCCAAGAGGGTCAAGAGAATGATCTCCCAACCTCGAGCCCGGGATGACTCAGCTAAGGTCGATGTCCAATTTGTCAGCGGGTCCTCACCACGCTTTGAATCGAAAGCAATCGGGGTTTGAGCAAGAGGTGCTGATGGTGTGACCGTGCCTCTTTCATCTCCTTGCTGATTACTCCCGCAATTCCCCGAAAGCACCCTTGTTTTCCCTCGCACATTGACCATTTGGAAACAACTTCACTGGGGCTATATGATTTTCATTTTCTAAAGAACTCATGCTTGTTGTTCAAATGAAAGATGTTCAACTCCAAATGTCATGTTACCAAAGGTAAGTTGCATGACTCCATTCCTGCGAATTGATATATCGTACTGGTCGTACAAAATGGTCTTCCTAAGATGATTGGTACATGATTGGGTTCATTTGCAATCAAGCTCAAGAGTCACACTACAAAATCTACTCCGGGTAGAATTTGTCTATTTTCACCAATAAGAACATCCTCAACTATCCCCTTAGGATTTTCACCTACCCATTTCCGCCAATGAAAGTGTGATGTTGGTAGGTTTGTCACCTAAACCCTTAACCGGCTACACTGAATACTAGAGATAGATCATGACCTGCTCCTAACTCCATAATGATTTATTCAGCAGTAATCTCCCACCAATATTGACCGAAATTGTGGGGAGATCCCGATCCCAGATTATGTGTATTGCTGAGCAGGCACCGACTGCCTCAGCTAGAAATGCCTTCTTCTCAATGCCAATCCCTTCTTAATTGTGCAAAGATCTTTCAAAAAATTTTCAGATAAGCAGACTCCTTCAAGCCTGACATGTCCAAAAGAGGCTGTTAACCCCACTCGCCTTGGGACTTCAAATGCCCTTCGCGCCGAGATGCCTCTTCACCCTGGCTTTCTATGGAAATGGAGGCAAGGCGCATTCACAACTTCCTGAGAAGAATATTTCACCACAATTCTTCTCCTGATCACTCTCAGCTTCACGGGTTGATCAAACCTCTTTCCACCTCAGGTAATTATAGCTCAACTCCACCCAATCTCCTAATCTTGTCGGATGACCCCACCATGAATTTGATTTGGGAAGTGTTTGTGATGGAAACCTCCCTTTATCTTATCTCAGCACCTCCTGTTGATCTCGTGATTGAATACGTAGGTTGTCAATTTTCTCGTCGACGTCCCTCAAGCCCCATCTATTCTCTTATCTCAGTTGTACTTTCTACAAAGATCAACTTTTCAGGCCGCTTGCACATTGATTCCTTTGTTCTCAACAAAGTTGCTCACCACCTTACTCAAATTCAATATGGCTTCACTAAACAGAAGATAACATTTGGCCTGCAGACCTATAAACCAAACCGAGGCCTGGCACCCGGGGTACAGGCAGGGGGTCAGGGTCTCCATGAGGCTTATGCATCTCCCAATCGAATCAGAGGTACAACATATGGAGCACCGACTTGTCAGTGGCTCAGACACCTCCACGTTGTTTGCACATTTCGACATCAAATCCTTCACCCCAGAAATACAGGACATGCATGGTTTCACTGGGGTATTGTGGATTAAAATCTGAAAAGTGTTGATTGACTCGTGTGGTGGGATCAAGAACCATAGCACCTTCGGGTTTCGCTGTCCAAGCTTCCTCCCACTCTCCTTCAAGTGAGGCTGAGAAACCCAGCCTCTGTCTCTATTTCTTCTCGGCAAGGTGACACATCCCACCCCTCGGGTTAACTCGTGGGTCTCATCCTTTCCACCCTCTAGGTTAGCTCATCCCAACCCTTATAGCTTCAGCCACTGCACTGAAAAACCATGGCTTCGTCCCATGCCACTTAAGTGTCTCTCCACACATGAGCCAAGTCGCCATGGTATGTGAGCAGAGATATACCACCATAGAAGTGGTTCACCAACATCCAAGTATCAAACCATGGTGTGCAGTGCACTTTATAGTCTCCCAACTTCTCCAACACTATAAAACCTCCCACCATCCCTTGAACATGGTATGTGTGCAATTGTCTCTTCAAATTAGTTGTCTTATGAGCACTACACTTCTTTCTCAGAATTTCGTCACAAATTTCTCACTCACACTCTTCTAATGTTCTAGTTCAAAGAGCTGAGCCAAACTGGTCTCACCTTTGTAATAAATGGAAATGCTTTCTACCATAAATCCATGTCCATCTGCACTTAAAGTAAAAACCTCCTAAATCCTGAAGATATGTGGATTTTCATTTTCCATACCATGATGTGGGGAGTAGGGGTACTAAACATGCTTCACCACACATCTTCAGCCAGGAGAATGACACGATGTGCAATTGTTAACTCTAGAGAGGTGACGTGACCCTCGTTCTATAGGCCTGGATCTATCGTTCCAAGTCGACTGCTGCCTTCCAGGTAGTGGATCCATGGTATCGCTGTGTACACCGACTTCAATGACTGGTCGTGCCAGAACTGACTTACACTGAAGTTCCTCTCCAGGTCCTGCTGACTTATGTCAAATTATTGCACAAAACTATGATTACTGCACCAAAGTGATACAAACCAAAAAATAAGTCAGTGGTTGGGCTAAAATAAAAACCCAACTGCATATATAAAAACAAATGAAGTTACCGCAAAAGTGATGAAACTTTTGCGCTACCAACCGTTTCAAAAGAGTTAAAGATTTACCTCTTTACTACTGTGATGCGTCGGATCACAAGCACACTTCCAACTGATTATTCATAGTTTGGCATCATCCCCAACGCGCCATTTGATTCGTGGCTACAAATAGGTCGAGCTAAAATCAACAAAATTTATATATTACCGAAACATACTCATCACTAGTGAGTCATGCCCAGATATGGAATTAGGCTTCAACACCGTATTTCAAGCTATCCTAGAATTATTTGCATAAGTGCAAGAAGGTAAGGCTTATTTGACTTTTTGACTTCAAAAAATAAAAGGTGATGAGCTTGAAAACTATTGAACTTAAAACGAAAATGAAGTGTGAAAAGTTAACTTTGAAGATTTAGGTCACTAACTTAGTAACTTAGGTGTCAGCGCCCGGGTTTTATCCTCACTATGACGCTGAACCCATAGTCCAAGCCACAACCTGACTATAGTTTGAACCAGCAAAACCCACCTGGGAAAATAATTCCTACTCTGAGTTAACAATGTAACATGCGACCTATGGCCTTCTCTACGCTTTTGAAAACCCTAACATTAAACATCATTTCAAAGTGGGCTCGTGAAAGACCATCCCTCCAAAACCACAGCATCTAGCAACAAGTGATACACCATCCAAAGCATGAGAGTATCGCCAAATCAATAACATTGAACACCAAACCCCACTGAGAAGATTTAGAGCCACAAACATGGCATCATGCAGCTTTAACAAGAGGACAACATGCATATGCTCCCACTACCGCTTCAGCTTCCTCTCTCTAAAGAAAGGAGGTTTAGGCTAAGCATCTCGAGTTGTCATCCTCAAGAGGGTAGTTTCGCAGCCAAGAAAATACAAGGAGGATGATAGATATATGAGAGAAAAACAAAACCCTAACTAAAATACGAGACTTTATTTACAAAAAATTGGGAAAACCACAAAATTCTCCTCCTTCCCAAATTGTTGTTTTTGAGGTTACAAAAAAGTGAGGTCATACATAGGCCAATTCTCAATACATGAAAGCAATTATGGTGCCTAACACTCTAATAATTTTGAGGACAAGATGAGCAATGACAATCAAATTTGAAGCCTGGTCAAGATTAATTTCACAAAAACATTTGATTTAGTGCTAAAGAATTTTTGAAGATCTAAATAACTTAGGTATAAAATTCACTCATTGGCTGAATAATATACTTAGTTATGTCATGCAATTTCCTCATTATTAGCTAAATTTCAAAGCAATTTTAATAAACTATAGTGATGTGAATGATTAATTCCTATTAGGAACAAGGCTTTAGCCAAAACTCAAGGTCTAGCTTAAAATTTGTATTTCGCCAAGGTCATAAATTCGCTGATATTTAGAAATTTTCGCAATCCCAAATGAATTTCAATCTGTTTTAAATCTCTCGGGATTTGTCAGATTCACTGATCGCTCTCGCCCTCTATCGCATCAAGTCATCACTTTCGCTTTCATTCTTTCTTTGATTGGCCCACTGACAACAGGGACAATCAGACTAACTTTCAGATCTATCATTTGATCTCTTGTTATTTGAACTCCCGCATGCAAAACCCCGTTAAAACAAACTAAAAATAACTCTCAACCCAGTGACAAGATAATACTAAGAAGACTTGAACACTCAATTGGCATAATGACATGATTAGTGCGAGTGCCACTCAAAACCTATCTAATATAGGGTTCAAAATAGCACTTTTGTGGCACTATTAATCAACTCCTCATCAGCTTGGTTAACTGACTGGGCATTCAGCTTCTCGAACTCACCCCGAACACCGAACCAAACTCAGAGTACTAGACCGTGGAAACTGGTCCACCCTTGTCCACAGAAGGGTTAACATGACTTTTGCAATAATAAAAGCACATGGTTTTTGAAAATCTCTGGTGGACTGTGTCTTGATCAATCTTGACATCTTATTTATTCCAAAACCATAAGCTTATTTTTTAGCTTATTTATTTTATTTTTACTTTTATTTTATCTTTTCGGGTGTGTAAATGAACCATGATCCTCTTTTGCATAGTCCACTTAGTATGAACCCTTCCACTGTCTAGAGAACTCAGATGGTGAGGTCCGAGTCTGAAGACACTCCCAAGATCACGCAGTAAGGCTTATGGAAATTTCTTCTGAAATGGCTCTGGATTCAGTACAGGGCATGGTCATTCTCAACTTTATACAATGCAACTCCGATCAATAAACAACCTGAGCTTTAGCTTCATCGAAACACAAACATCACTATAGACTCACTTTTTTGCAATCATGGTTAACCATACAAGAAATTAATAATACTAATTAAAACTAATTATATCATAGAATATATCAAACGCGAAACATACTAGTACATAATGAACAAAAACTCGCCTTTAAACATGCTAAAAAAATAAAACCAATCACCCAAAATTTAGACCTCAAACATGCCTAAAACATGCAAAAAAAATAAAACTAAGTCAACCCAGACACCTGCGATCCGCCACATGCACCCTAAATCCAAACCCACAATGTCCTCACGACAGAAGAAAATATGCAGAGGATACATCCTGAAAGAATCACCCATGGTGGTGGTGGTAAAGTGGCTGAGTGTGAAAAGAGAGAGCCAAGCCTAACTCCGCCGGGTGGGGCCATATCTTCGGTTAGAGCCAAGATGGGCCACCTCACCCTTAAGGTATCCATATCTCGACTCGGGGGTAACACTGCTCCCGAGACTATCCCAATATGCGCTAAACCGTGAGGGTGAGGGTGCATGAATCTGGTTTACCAAGGATCAGCTTAACCCAGGTGACTTGTCGCCCTCGCTGTGGTGTCATGACATCATCGCTTCCTTATCTAAATCACCTAGGGCTCCTAACTCACCTTGGGTATGGTAGTAGCGCTGTTGTGCACTTGTTCTCTGAGTCCAAACATCGGACCTCATCCGGGCTGGCATAAATGAGTAATTAGCAGGACGGATTGGTGTCCCATGGTATCTCCCTCGGGTTTTGACTTTGGAATTCAACCCCTTCCCTGTTTGACTTTGGTAATCCATATCAAACCCGGAAGCCCTAGGTCATGGCGTAGAGGAGGATCGTCTTGTCCTTCGTGACTATGCTAAGGTGTATGGAAGGCTTGATCTTAATGAGATAAAAATTGTGCATTAGACTCTAGCCACCAGCGCGAGGGAGCGTGATCTAAAATCGTAAAATCACTCGCCGATGGCTTCAGGGCGCTTTCCACACCGCTTCAGCCCTCGTGAGCTCCTGCATCAAGCGCTCATAATTTGTGTATGCAAATAATGCTCTATATTCCACATTGTCGTCATCCAACAGACGGTAAATCCGGTTGATGGCTTGGGCACCAAACTCAACCCACTTGCCTCGGACTAAAACAATGGTGCAGACTTTGAATTATAGACAGTGGAATTTCACACAACCTGGGCTACTCTGTGGACGTGGTGCATAAGAGTGTCTCGTCACCGCGGTTCTAGATAATGAAGTTAAAGAACACATTAGAGGTGGGGAAACCTCGTTCTAGGAAAAACGAGTGGTTGAACAGGGACTCATGATAGATCCACTCGGCCTATCAGGAAATGAACTTGTGTGGATCTTCCGAAGAGGGTGGTGTCGCCCGCGAGGTGGAGCCGAATCGCTGTCTTTTGGCCGGGATCAACTTCCGTGGAGCCATTTTGGTCGATCGAGGGTTAGGGTTCTATAAACAAAAAAAAAACGGGGGAGAAAGAGAGAGAGAGAGGAAAGGGCGGCCAAAATTCATGTATGGGGGAAATGAAAAGCCAGTCGGGGTTTTAAATGAACTCAAAAATTTCGCTCACTACGCCGCGGCATAAGACTCTACTTCACAGCGAAGCATGGCTATACAACGGCGTACTCAAAAGTTTGATAAGATCTAGCAAATGACGCAGGTACCACAATCACGCTGCACTGTAAAGTTAAAACAAACGAAAATTTCGTTTCTACGCAAAGGGGCCTAGAGATCCACGCCACAAGGTATCGTAAAGCATGGAACAAGTTTTTTTTTTTTTGAACACGACTTAGCTCTCACCAGAATGAACATGTAAACCCCTTTAGTTACAACACTGCACTATCTCTAAGCAAATTAAAACTCACAAACACATTAAAACAAACAAAAGTAGAGAGTCGAAAAGAGAAAAATGTACCGAAGAGCAATTAAAAACATCGAAAATAATGCAAGTTCAAAGGAAAAGGGGATCTCACAATATCGGGCTGCTCCTGCTAGCCATGGCGGTCAAAGAATGTCGTTAGCTGAGAGATTCTTGCAACGCATAAGACTTAGACCAGAAATGACTGAACCGGGCCGTGACCTTTCCATACTCCTTACCGTCTCGCCCTGTGTGTGCTTAGAATGGTGTCCTGTCTTCCTGTATGTAATTATTCTCCAAAATACGGTTTCAATATCTAGGAATTGACTTTGAACTGTCCCTTCTTTGGATGCATTATTAATCCCTCCATAAGGAAATACTTGAACCACTATGAACGAACCTGACCATTTTGACTTCAACTTGCTAGGGAAGAGTTTCAACCTAGAATTGAACAACAAGACTTGCTAACCCGGCTCAAACTCTTTCCTTACAATGTGTTTATCATGCCAAGCTTTTGTCTTTTCCTTATAGATTCGAGCATTCTCATAAGCCTCATTGTGAAATTCATCTAATTCACTAAGTTGTAGCATCCGCTTTTCTCTAGCTACTTTACTATCCATGTTCAGAAGCCTAGTTGCCCAGTATGCTCTATGTTCTAATTCCACTGGCAAATGGCATGCTTTCCCATAAACTAGTCGGAATGGCGACATACCCAACGGCTTTAAATGTCATTCTATATGCCCAAAGTGCATCATCAATCTTCGACCAGTCTTTCCTTTGAACTATTTAACGCTTTCTCCGTAATATACTTTATCTCCGATTTGACACTCCTGACCATTCCATTTGCCTATGGGTGGTATGCGAGTGTAGTGCGATGCTGCACACTATATTTTTGCAAGACCTTATCAACCAGCTTGTTGTAGAAATGAGTACATCCATCCGTAATCAATGCTCGTGGAGTGCCGAACCATGTGAATATGTGGCTGCAAAGGAACTTGGCTACCACACTGGCATCATTAGTGCGTGTCGGTATTCTACCCATTTGGAGACGTAGTCCTCTGCAAGGAGAATATACAAGTTACTGAATGAAGAGGGGAATGGACCCATAAAGTCCATACCCCACAAGTCAAATAGCTCAACCTCTATAATTATGCGCATGGGTGGTTCATCCTGTTTGGAAATATCGCCCATTCTTTGGCACTTATCACAGGTAGATACAAACTGGTGAGCATCTTTGAACAAGCTGGGCCAAGAGAAACCTTATTGGAGTACATTTTCCGCTGTCCTTTGGCCTCCAAAGTGCCCTCCACATGATTAGGTGTGGCAAAGGATTTAGAATACTACCCATTTCATCTTCTCTGCACACACGCCTTAATATCACTTGATCCACAATGCTTGTATAAAATAGGTTCTTCCCAATAGTAGTGCTTCAAATGCAAAGAACTTCTTCGTTGGTAGCTAAAATCTGGGAGGGCTAACCTTGGCCACTAAGTAATTCACACAGTCTAAGAAAACCACAACGGGTTTTCGTGTCTTCAATCACTAAGAGCCGCTCATTTGGGAAATTTTTTTTAACATGTACCATCTTAAAGTTCTTCCAATCGTGGGATGTATGGTCCGAGTGACAAGGTTCTCTTTCCTTCTCGTTTTAATTCCAGGTTAAACTCTTGCAATAGGAGTACCCACCATATTAGTCTTGGTTTCGCATCCTTTTTAGTCCTTAAGTACTTAATGGCCGAGTGGTCAATGTGCACTATTACCTTATTGTCAATCAAGTAAGGCCTAAATTTGTCAAAGGCGAAAACAATGTCCAATAGCTCTTTTCGCTGGTGGAATGGGGCTCAGCCAGGGCATCATTCAAAGTCCGGCTAGCATAGTGGATAACCTGGAATATCCTTTCTCTTTTCTGCCCTAGCACTGCTCCGATTGCATAGTCACTGGCGTCACACATTAGCTCAAACGGGAGGTCCCAAACTGATGCTACAACTATAGGGGCCGAGACTAATCTATCCTTCAGGACTGAAAATGCTTGCACACAGTGCTCATCAAAATCAAATGGTGTCCCTTGAACTAGAAAACTGGACAAAGGCTTTGCAATCCGAAAAAAATCTTTTATGAAGCTCCTATAGAACCCTACATGTCCTATAAAGCTTCTTATGCCCTTTTACCGATGATTGAGGTAGTTTCCTCTATCGTCTT
This sequence comes from Tetrastigma voinierianum, assembly GCA_016808115.1. Classification (NCBI taxonomy): domain Eukaryota; kingdom Viridiplantae; phylum Streptophyta; class Magnoliopsida; order Vitales; family Vitaceae; genus Tetrastigma; species Tetrastigma voinierianum. The sequence continues at coordinate 328,799 of JAEQBH010002271.1, read as the reverse complement.
CACCTTGCTCTGTCTACCTCTATTCCTCTTGTAGAAATCCGGTGTTCAAGTACTATGCCTTCTTGTACCATAAATGGCAATTCTCCCAATTCAGAACAAGATTGGTTTCTTCACATCTAACTAACACCGACCTCATGTTTTCCAGAAAATTTTCAAAGGAGTTCCCCAATACTAAAAAGTCATCCATGAACACCTCAATTGTCTTTTCAACCATATTTGAGAATATGGCCATCATACAACACTGGAATGTGCCTGGTGCATTGCACAATCCAAAGGCATCCGCCTAAATGCGAATGTACCAAAAGGGTAAGTGAATGTTGTCTTCTCTTGATCCTCTAAGGCTATAGCGATCTTATTGTAACCGAAGTACCCATCCAAGAAATAGTAGTATTCATGCTCTACCAGCCTATCTAACATTTGATCCATAAATGGCAGTGGAAAATTTGGTCTTTCGAGGAGCTCATTCAATTTCCTGAGTTTATGCACCTCCAACCTATGACTATTCTGTATGCAAAGAATGTATTATTCTTTGTCTTTATCACTGGTGTTCCTCCCTTTTTAGGCACAACTTATACTAGAATCACCCATGCACTGTCAGAAATAGGATAAATAACCCCGGCATCCAGCCACTTCAGCACTTCCTTATAGACAACTTCTTTCATGGTTGGATTCAGTCTCCTCTCTGCTTCCACTGAAGGCTTATGACCATCCTCTGCAGAATTCCGATGCAGGCCACATGTAGGGCTAACTCTTTAAATCAACCAAAGACCAGCTAAGCACATCCTTGTGATCTATGAGTACTCTTAATAGCTTATCTTCTTCTACTCGTCACAAGGATGCCGAAATAATCACCGGTAAGGTAGTAGTTCCCAAGATAAAGATACCTCAAACGGCTAGGTAGCTGTTGGGCTTCCATCTTCAGTTGTTCAAGGATGGAACTGGTGTTTTGAGTATTTTGCCTAAGGGTTCTACATTTCCTTCCTGCTAGGTTGAAGGAGTCCATCCATTTCATACATAATTTTCGAATCTCTTCTCCCGCTTCTTCCGATTCACCTGCATCAGTTAGTCTCCAAAGGGTTAGCGCAGACCACTCTTGCCAGACAATATAGCCTCATGGTCCCAGCATGAAGCATGTATCACTTCGTCGAGGTCTCACAACCTCAAACACATTGAACTCGACCTCATGATCTTGCACCTCACTTCAATCCTCCCGCCGTACATCAACTATCGTCAGACGGGTGATGGTGAAATGGTCTACCTTAACATTATGGTATTTCTTTATCTTCTTCCATGTCTGTGAATGATGAAAATCTACCCGATGAACTTATCTCTCTACCTTCACTAACGTTCTCTATCTACTCCCACCCAAAGGATGCTGGCAAGCCTATCTCGCTTAACCGGAGCAGGATCAGAAGTCATGAGCTTCCACCTAATCCCGTACCATCTCGAATATGGATAATCCGGCATGAGGCTAATACTAGCCCCCAGGTCACACAAGGCCCTCTCAAAGACGGAGTTCCCGATGGTACAAGGAATAGTAAAACCGCCTGGGTCTTTAAGCTTTTATGGCAGTTTCCTCTGAAGGATGACACTACATTCCTCAGTGAGATTCACTGTCTCGAAGTCTGACAGCCTTCTTTCCTTTGACAATATATCCTTCATGAATTTGACATAACTAGGTATCTATTCTAACGCATCAGCAAATGGAATGTTTATGTGTAGTTTCTTGAACACTTCCATAAACTTTGTGAATTGCTTGTCCAATTTTTACTTCTTCAAGCATTGAGAGTACTTAAATCGCAAAGGGGTTGCTTCGTGGTCGGGTCAATCTTTAGCCCCGCTTCTTCCACTCACTTTTCTCTCGGGGCGGTTCCCTTCTATCTTGTCATCTCTGACTAGTCCGATTACTTCTCGCTTCTTCCCTTACTCACTAGTGGCCGCTCTTGAAACAGTCGCAAATTCTCTGGTCACTTCAATGTGACAATCTTACATGTTCATTACCTCTCTGCCCTGGGTTCACCCTGAGCTTCAGGTAATGATCCATGTCGCTCTCACAACAATGTGGCCATTTGGCCTATTTGCACTTCAAGGTTTCTCGAAATGGGCTCCTTGGATTCCTCAGAGGTCAGCGGATTGCTTCAGAGTCGCAGCCGTTTTGGAACGCCGGCCTCTGCCTCATTCATAAATGTGCTATGGGAAGTCAACATGAGCTGTAAGGCTTTCCCAAATCCACTTTCTTCTTAGGTGGTGGCTTGCTCGCTTGAAGTGGTGGCATACTATTTTGGTTGTTCCTCCAGCCATAGTTCTGATTGCTCTGATTATTCTGATTACCTATCCAACCCTGGCCTTGATTTTGATGATGGTTCCTATACCTATTCTGATAGGTATTACCTCCATAATGTCCCTATTGTTGTTGATTTTGCTGATTCACATACTATGCTTGCTCGATCACATCCGCCCCGACCGACAATCCATGGGGCACCGTGTTGTCCCTCCTCGCAAGACCTCGTAGATCTCCCAAGGATTATTCTGAATAGCATTCATTGTACCTTGCTACTTCTGTAGCTATTTAGTTAACTGTGAAACATGGTTTACTAGGTTATTGAGAACTTCTGTGTATGTTCCCGCTATGGACTTCTTAGGTGCTGATCTATCTCGAGGCCACTGATTTTTATTAGTGGTTGTATCTTCCAATATCTCATAAGCTTGATCTATAATCTTCTTCATCAGAGCACCTCCTGATGAGGCATCAATGATTGTCCTAGCTGAATCACTTAAACCGTTGTAGAACGTGTGCACCTGCATCCACCTAAGAACTCATGATGTGGGCAACTCCTTCAAGAGGTTCAAGAAATCTCTCCCAGCCCCCGCTAAGTTCTCCCCTCGACCGTCTAAATGTGTTAATCTCTTGCACCAGTTGTGCGATCTTTGCGGGTGGGAAAAATTTGGTTAGGAATTTATGCACTAAGTCATTCCTAAGGTAATGGAATCCGATGGTTAGCTTGTCAACCAATGCTTATCTCGGTCGCTAGGTGACAGTGGGAATAGACACAATGTGAGAGCTTCTTCTGTTACTCCATTATACTTGACTATGTCACAGACTTCAATAAAACTTATCAGATGTGCATTCGGATTCTCACTAGGCAACCCACAAACCAAGCCATGGAGCATTTGGCAGAGTTATCCTTTCACCAAAGTTGTTCGCTTGAATGGATGGTTGTCGATAGCTACCGAACAACTCAGAGGTGGAAAGAACTCCTGGCAGCATGTATGAGGATCACGCCATACAAACGCATTTAGTGGCCTGATTTCTATGATTATGTCCATTTTGATCCACCGGGTGGTTCATTCCTTTCTTGAACTCCGCCTTCATCTTTCTCGATTCATAATGATTTTAAATTGGGTTGCATGTGCTTCTCTACATAATCGATGTAATGTCCGTTCTGGTTCAGGATCGAATGGAAGTAGTTCCTAGTGATCTTGTCTTTGCATGCACACTAATTGCTTTCCTGAAATCATAAGTATGAAGTCGAGACCAAGTCACAAAGATCATGAAATAAGGCAAAATAGAATTCAAAATAAAGAATAATAAAATGATTAATAAGTAAAAAGAACTAAATAAAGCAAATTGATGGTAAAAATGTAGACTGCACGCCGCGAAGCATAATGCCACAAGTTCACATAGTGCGGGTTAGTCAAGTGTCGTCTCTACGAAGAGAAGCGCAATGGACATCGGGCGGCGGACCCAGATAATATTCGATCCAAATTATAGTGAATTACGACTAATTTAACTTATTTAAGGAAAGCCTAGTTGACAAATTTTGATTTAAAGTAATTACTTGAGAAACTAGGGTTTTACTTGCCTACCACACCCGATGGATTTTGAACCTAGGGTTGCATATTTATTTTAATATTTCATAATTTATGTTATAGCGCGGTCGGGATCGTGTCTACAAGAGATTCTCTCCTCAAGATATATCTACTCATTCCCACAAGCATCAGACAGACTCGTCACCCCCAACCCCTAGACAGAATAAATGTAAACCCTAGTGCTACACTTAGAACGTGGGATATCTCAATTCCCTGATTGACCAAGTGTTGCTTTACCCATGTCCCTATGAGTCATCTTCTCTCGATTTCAGACTCCTAGCAATAGCATGCTAAAATTGGCCAAATAATAACATGTAATTAAAAACCACAATCAATGCATTAATCCATCATGGTGTGGTTAGGGTTGATAAAACCCTAGAGAGAAAATTTAGTTCATGGTGATTTTCATTACAGACTGAAAGATTTTTAGCATCAAACGAATCAGGAAAAGAAATACAGAAGAAGTCGTCTTCACGATCTCTTGCAATCCGTCTCTGCCAATCTCCCTCTGTCCGTCTATCCTCCTTTTCAATTTCCTCTGAATCCCCCATTTTTACCTCGAAAATGCTTCCCTTTTATATATCGGGATGCGGGCCTATCATTGGCCTAGAATTCCAGAGTTTTAAACGCTCCCGATTCTCAGAAAAACCCGCCACGCCAGCAGCAGTGCGGTGCTACGCCGCGGCCGCACCCGCTATCGCACTCTTCCCTGTCGGGTTTGGTCAAGTAGCTGTAGCACCCCTCCACGCCGGCTACGAAAGGATACGCCGGCAATGGGTGCTTCACCATTGCGTACCCGAGGCTCCTACATCACTTCTCATTTTTATTCTCTGCTTCGAGTCTTTTTTTTTATTGGTTAGCTTCCTTTTTTATTCTTATATCGTCATGTCCTATAAAACATTATACTATGGAGGATTAACGCAATATTAGTGAATATGAATGCGAATCATGCAATTGAGTTATAAAAACACATAGAAATTTGAATGAAATGCATGCATAATTCACTCCAATTAGTATCTTCTTTATTGTTTCAATCTTTGCTTTATGTACCTCGATTCCTCTTTCTGATATCCGGTGTCCCAGTATAATGCCTTCCTTCACCATGAAGTGGCACTTTTCCCAGTTCAGTATAAGGTTAGTTGCCTCACATCTTATTAGTGCTTGTCTCAATTTCTCAAGACAATTATCAAAAGACTTCCCTAACATAGAGAAATCACCTATGAATACCTCAATTGTTTTCTCAACCATGTTTGAGAATATAGCCATCATGCAATGCTGAAACGTGCCCGATGCATTACATAACCCAAAGGGCGAACGTACCATATGGGCACATGAATGTTGTTTTCTCTTAGTCCTCTAGTGATATAGTGATCTGATTATAGCTTGAATACCCATCCAAGAAACAGTAATACTCATGCCCTGCCATCCTGTCTAGCATCTAATCTAGAAACCGAAGTGCGAAATGATATTTTCTAGTCGCCTTATTCAATTTCTGGTAGTCTATGCAGATTCTCCACCCCGTAACTATTCGAGAAGGAAGCATTGTGTTATTCTCTGTCCTGGTCACCGCGGGTCCTCCCCGGGAATGTTCGTATCGGGCCTTACCCACGAACCATCCGAAATATCAGAGGATCAATTCCCGCATTCAAATCACTCTAACACCTATTTTCTACGACTTTCATTGTCGGTTGAGTCTTTGAGCCTCCAACTGCTGGGTTTGTGCCCATCCTCTAATAAGATCCCGTGCCTACACATGGAGGGGCTGATCCCCTTCAACCCGCTTAGAGACCATCCGATAGCATCTCAGATCCTAAGTCCTCTCAAAAGCTTCTTTCCTATTGTCAGCCAAAGATGCTGATATGATTACTCGGTAAGGTTGAGATTCTCCTAGATAAAGAATGTTCAAGTGACTCTAGAGTGGCTTTTGCTCCAACCTCGTGGTGGTCGCCCAATCAGCATATCAAGTATGGGCGTTCTCCTCCCTCCCAATTATTCCATAATACTTTCCCCGTCGATGGAAGGAGTCCATCCATTTCATATATTCTTCACCTCTTCACTTAGTTGGTCCCCACTACTAAGATAAGAATTCCTTAAAGGGTCAATAGAAACCACTTTGGCTAGACACTATAAAATTTCACGCTCTCTATAATAAAACATGCTTCGTTTATCTCCATTATTGCTAACATTAAATACACTGAATCTGACCTCATCGTCCTACACTCTTAATTTCAATTCTCCCTTCTACACATCAATCATAGCCTTGCCAGTTGTTAGAAATGGTCTACCCATTCTAATGGGTATCTCCTTATCTTCCTCCATATCCAACACTATGAAATCAACTGGGAAGATAAACTTGTCTACCTTTACTAGCACATCTTCTATCACTCCCCGAGGATGTTTCAATGATCCATCTCGGCTGTGTAATAAGGTGACAAATATGTCTAGCTTCACCTAACCTCAACCATCTAAAAATAAAGGCATGAGGGTTAACACCACTCCCAAGTCACATAAGGCTTTCGAAGATCGAAGCTCTCATCTTACATGGGATCGTGGAAGCCGCTCAAGTCCTTTAACTTATGCAGTTTCTTTGAAGTATAAAGCACTACATTCCTCAATAAGGGTCAACAGCCATAACCTGCCAGCTCTTTTCCCTTTAAGACAAAGATATCTGTCATAAATTTGACATAACTGGGCATTTGTTCCAATGCATCTACAAACGGAATGTTGATATGCAGTTTCTTAAACACTTCTATGAATTTAGTAAACTGCTTAGCCAGTTTATTCTTCTTCAACGGTTGAGGATACGGGATTGGTGCAGAGAGTTCATTTGTAACTACCTGTTTCTCAGTCTCTTTCCTTTCATCTAATCTCTACTGACTTCTTCTCTTGGGGCTACTCCCCTTGCATCTAATCTTTCAAGCTGAAATGGTCTACCACCCAAGTTTCCACTTCTCTACTAATCCATGGCTGCCCGGTATCGCTAGTTCTCTACCATTTTTAAGGTGATAGCCTTAACATGTTCCCTTACCTTCACCTCTCGTGTTTATCTTTGAATTGCTCGTAAAGGAACCCTGCCACCTCTCACAACGTATCGCCATTCGGGCCCATTTGCACCTCCAAGTTTCTCAATTGTAATGCCTAGCTATTCAATTGGGTTGACTGATTCTGCATATTTTCTTTTGTTTCATTCATAAAGGTTGTATTGGAAGTGAGCATTTGAGCTAGTGCTTCTTCCAAATCTACTTTTTTCTTTGATGATATTGTCACTTGGCGTGATGGCATGCTGCCCCGATTGTCTCATCCATAGTCTCTAATTATTCCGATTATTCCCAAATTTCAGTCCCGATTCTCGGATCCGATAGGGTGTTACCCCATAATCGACCCTGTTGTCAGCGTTAATTAAATCCGACACATACCGTGCCCGCTCTATCACATCCGCCCGACCGACATTCCTGTAGTATCAGGTCATTCCTCTCGCTACGATCTCACATATCTCCCAAGTGGTTACCTGACATACTGGCAGCACCCCGTCGCCAGGAAATGCTTGCGAGTCAGGTGGACATGATTTCTTATCAAATTACTCAAGCCCTCTATGTCTGCACCTCCCACCGCCTTCCCCAGACGCCCCATCCCCGTCATCGTTACTAGTAGCCAGGTCCCCTGTGATTCCATCTCTCACTGGGTCTCGTAGTCAGCTCTATCAACGCGCCTCTTGTTGAGGCATCTATAAATGTTCTAGTAGAATCACTCAAACCATTGTAAAAAGTGTGGACTTGCATCCATCTAGTCAACCTGTGATGTGGAAACCTCCTTAACAGTTCATGAAATCTCTCATAAGCTTCAACTAAGTTCTCCCCATCCAACTGTCTAAAAGTGTTAATCTCTTACACTAGCTATGCGATCTTTGAGGGCGGGAAAAACTTGGTCAGGAATTTTTGCACCAAATCATTCCATGAGCTAATGGAATCTGGTGGTTGGCTCGTCAACCAATGTTTAGCCTATCAACCCAAAGGAAAGCCGAATTAATCTCAGCTTTGCGCTTTCTTCTTCTATTACTCCATTGTATTTGAACGTGTCGCATACTTCAATGAAGTTTGTCAAATGCGTGTTCAGATTCTCACTTGGCTGTCTATGGAACCGAATGTTTGAAGCATTTGCAAGGTTATTGTTTTCAACTCGAAATTGTTCTCTTGAATGGATGGTCTTCGTATAGCAGATTGAACAACCATAGGCAGTAAGGCAAACTCTTCTAGCACCATAAAAAGATCATCTGGCTGTATAAAAGGCCTGGGAACATAATTCCTACCATTATTCCAATTATGTCCCCCTTACGGCTCGTTTTGCTCTTGGCCCTAATCTTGCCCTTCCTGGTTCTGCATGACTGCTAGATTTCTCTAGTGGACTTCTCTTTGCTCTATGTGTAATCGGTTTAAGGTTCTCTTTAGCTCAGGATCGAATGAGAGTAGTTCAACTTGACCCCGTCTTCGCATGCACACACGTCGACCTTTACTGTAATCACACACAAAAACAAGTAAACAAAGAAAACAAATCTAGAGTAATATCTATTGCGCTATTGTCAATATTAACACAACTTCTCCCCAACAACGGCGCTAAAAATTTTACGAGCTCCGTATAGGTTGTGTAAAATTAATGTAAAACGTAGGCCCACATGCGCAAGTATACGCGTTGAGTTTATGTAGTATAGTGGCTTGTCAAGTGTCGTTCCCACGAGGAGAAGTGTGTTGAATACCAGAATTGGCTCTAGAATATTATCCAGATCTCAAACTCGAGTGAATTATGGCTAATATAACGAGAAGCTGATCCTAAACGAATTGTTAACTCAATTAATGGGGACTAGGGTTTTGCCTCCCCTTGCCACACTCAATGGATTATAATCTAGTTAGATTTTATCATTCAGTACATTAACGGATTCACGCTAGCAGGTTGATTGTGCCTACGAGATATCCTATCTTGAGGTATATTTGCCTATCTCGCTAAGTAGGTTTATCGCGATCTAAGATCAACCCTGCAAACCCGAGACGCTTGAATGATTAAACCCTAATCGCCACACTTGGAACCGGGAGATCTCTACTCTCCAATTTACCAAGTGTCACTCTACTAAGATCCCCATGAATCTTTATCTCTCAATCTAAGATTCTCAGCAAGAGCATGTTAATGTTGGCTAAACACCACCATGCAGATAAATCACAAAAATAGAGCAAGTTGACATCAGATCCATGGATGTACTAAATGAAACTACATTAATAACTAATCCATATGAATGTAACAAGGGTACAGTAAAAACCCTAGAAATAAAACTAACACATCATGTTGTACATTACAATCATTGAGTTTTATTCAGTAGGAGTTTGAGACAGAAAATACAAATACAGGAATCACACGATCTCTTGGATCATGCTTGCATCATCTTCTCTGTCTCATCATCTTCTTTTCACTTCTTATTTGAAATTCTCCCTGACTAAGTCTTAACGACGTCGCGACGTTGGGCTACTGGGTTGCCTGACCTCAATGTTGCGACGTTGAGACGTCGCGACGTTAAGACATTGCGACGTTGGGGCTGGGCTCTCTAATTTACTTCTTCAAGCCTCCACGCATCCTCCATATGTCGTCTTTTTCACCTGAAATGCATAAGAAGCCAAGTATCAAATACAAGGCGATAAACACACTTATTAATGTATGAAATGACCATAAAACATGCTAAACCCAAGGTAGATGATAAGTGTTTTAGGCACTCATCAATCAGCGTATGGCCAAGTATGTGAGTTTAATCAACCTACGATCGGGAAGTTTTGGCGCTTACGGTCGGGAGACGTCTCAAGAAGCCTTGAATGAAAAGTGTCGCTTTAATATTGTAGTTGTCCCTTACTAATAAAAGAGACAAAGTGTTCCTCCCATATATTATCACGTAGTCAGTCTCGTCACTACTTCGAACTGTGCAATGAAGGATGAAACAGTCCTTCACGGATTGATCACGAGTCTACTCATTTAAGCTCGGGGAACTAATGCATAACAAAGCTAAAGCCCAATATCTAAGTCCAGCAACCCGCCTCCCTCACGCTGAATCAGGAGGCGCCCCCGGCTCTATCTTAAATGCCTCACAGCAGTCAGGACAAAGACAAATCGCACTCCAATGTATGGGGATATGAAATCATCCAAGTGGTAGGACATTGGCACATAGAGCCCACACCCAAGGCTACTATTACCTGACCATACGGGGTAGATGCTGCCGCCTTTGTTAGAAAGTGTGACTGCTGCCAACAATAGGCCCCCATCTCAAAACTCCCGGCCCAAGATTTAACAACCATAACAAGCCCCTAACCCTTCACTTAGTGGGGTATTGACATAGTTGGGCCATTGCCTACCGCCCCGACTCAGAAGAAGCTATTGTTAGTTACCACCGACTACTTCAGAAAATGGATAGAGGTTGAAGCATGTGCGTCCATCAAAGACAAGGAAGTCGTTTAGTTCGTGTGGAAAAATATTGTGTGCAGGTTCGGGATACCCCAATCAATGGTAACGGACAATGTGCTATAGTTTGATAGCCAGGTATATAGGAACTTTTGCAGCGTAGTTGAAAATAAAAAACCTATACTCCACCCCGCGATACTGGGCAGAAATGGCTTAGAAGCTGCCAATTAAAACACTTCGTTAGCTTTGAAAACGCCAAGATTATCCAACTAAACGGGTAAATGAGTTACTAGGAGTGTTATGGGCCTGTAGGACAACCAATCGAAAGTCAACGAGGGAATCACCATTCACCCTCACATACAGGATGGAGGCTATCATCCCCATGGAAATAGGGATGCCCACTATTCGAACGGAAATTCGAGGGGGGCTAATCGAAGCCATAATCAAAGACCCGACACAACTAACAAACTTTAAGTGGCAAACAGACACATAGCATCATACTGAAGAGAGGTCAGTAAGTTTCCATAACCCATGCAGCTTCGCACGCTCAAAGCCGTGTGAATTAACCCTAAGGAAGGGTTTTCGAAACAAGTTCCAACTCCGCAGGACTCGAAGTTCAAACTTCAATTAGGGAAGGACCATACACGGTGGTTCAAGTAGGGATAGCCGATTCTTACGGCGCTAGCGTACTCGTATGGGGACGCTTGTTCCTGCATCGGAATGCCATGCACCTCAAGAAGTATTATCAGTAGTGTATTCTTTGAGGAAATTATCATCAATAAAAGATTATCCTTTACATATTTACTCTTAAACCCTACAATCACTTCTTTCTAAAAGTCCAGATATCGACATCGTTCGGGCCGCATCGAAATGACCGTATATGTTATTGTCCTACCGGGCATCTAAAGTCTAGATAATGACAGTTGTCCAAATGGCATCTAAAGGGCCAGATATATATTAGTCCGTCGGGCATCTAAAAGTCCAAATATGGTTACAGCATCCCATTCAGATCTAAAGGGCCATATACCTGCTATTGTCCTGGATGGTATCTAAGTCCGTGATACACGGTTGTTGTTCGCTAGCATCTAAGACCGTATACAATTGTTGTCCCACTAGTGTCCAACCGTATATCGCTGTTATCTAGCTAGCATCTAAAACATGGCTCATGACTTGTTGACATCCTCAAATCTCATTAAAATGCGCAAAGTGTCGCTAGAGACTACAAATAAAGAATATATGTATTGATGGCCAAACGGCCCCACTTGCAAAATTTCCTAAAGTAGTCGAAGATAACATATGACAGGAAGCCCTATTCCTTGGAAACAATACCCCCCTCCGAGTCTTCAACGTCCATCCTTGGTCAACTTCTACATCTTTGGCTTTGATCGCTTCGGGCTTCGGGGCACCTGTGGTCGCAAAATTATTGAGAGTGGTTTGGCGTATCGCATGCCATCCGGATCTCCTGTCTGGCCCTCGCATATGTTGTTCTTTAAACTGCAAGAACCATATAGTCGTGAAGTGCATGAGCTCCAAAGATCCTCGTAGTCTTTCACCATGTCTTCCTATCCTTGTCTTCTTAGGTACGGCGGGAAGATATTTCCACCTTTAGACTTCGAAGCCCAAAGAAAAGTGACGCCACTCAGCCTCATATGCTACATTTCAAATTTCTCCGACTTATAGCCGCTTCTTCCACACCGCCAAAGAATTTGCATTTTAGTCACCGTGATCAACTTCTACCCTAACTTTGGCATCTCTCGCTGACGTAGCCACTAACTGGGCCGCCCTGCCTTCTTACTTGGCCTTGTCTCTCTCTTTCTCTACCTGGATAACGCTTGTCGCGCCATCTTTGGCTTCTCTTTCCCAATGCTCTGCCAAAGATTCAGCCTTAGCCAGAGAAGCATTCAAAGTCTGATGATGCAAAGCTTAATTAACTGGGCGCGCGGGACGCAGCCGCGATCATCTAGGTGGGATCAAACTCAGCGTTGGGCACATATTCCGTATGGCCACCACAAACTTTCTAAAAAGGGAACGTGGGAGTTAAAAGAAAATTACTACACAAAGCTAGTAGTCACAGGCTAGAAATCAGCACTTACTAATTCAGCCAACCGATGGAAGTTGTGGTTGCGGATGAGCATCCCATCATCAACCATGGGGTGGAAGTCCTCTTTGTCCATATAAACAGGAAGAGGAATGGTATACTACTCTAAGAGGGGTACTAACGTAACCCACATAAGTAATTCATAAAGGTCGCGCATGTGTAATCAAGATTCTCCCGCTGAGGGATTTCACCAAGTGGACAATTTTCTTATGTTCTCGTGATCCAAACCAACACTTCTCGGCTTCGAGAGATGAACCTCTCTAAAGGGCAAAACATATGTGCTTACTCACCTGGTCAAAATGCTTTTACGGTCCGCATGGTGACTGGCAAGGGTGTGGGAGTAGTAACTACTCCTGATGGGGCATTCATCCCAACCTCTTCAACATCTGGAGGGCTTGCAACAGGAACCCCTTCCTCCGGAGGTGTATTAGCCTTAGTAGGGCAATCTCCTAAGGCCGACTAGTCATTGGAAGCTTAGTCTAAGGATTCCACCAAGACTATGACCCAGTCCTTTTGAGCCCCCTCATCTGAAGGAGACCGCCCAAGTCACTTGGAATTAGAGGTGGCCTCACCCTTTAGAGTCGTAGACCACTTGGCATCGGTGCAGTAAACCCGAAGGCCAGGCTGAACATTTCTTCCTCCTTGGTGGGCTCACTGTAGACTACTCCCATCCAATCTACGAAACCTTCTAACCCGACGTCGGTTGTCTTTGTTTGCCACTCCCATCCAATCAGGAAAGTAAAGGAACGTCAATACATAATCCACCTAGTAGAGCATGAGTTGCATTCTGGCTAAAATAAACCTGGAAACACCAGGGATTGATTCATGTTAAAAGGAAGCCCAAGAGAGTTAGGCGTCTCATACCAAGGGCCCTTGATCAGGACAACCCCCTTTACCTTAGTCTTGGGGGAATCAAGGAGCCAGGTTACAAACTGAAGCTTTGGATTGTGGGCGGACATCGATAACTCCGCCCCTAGCGTCCCGAAGCTCAAACAGAGATAACAAAACAAATCTCCACAACGAGATATCCAAATGGTAGAGAAGGTTGATGATGCCGAAACGCGGTGTATAAAATGAATGCCTAAGGCGCAAGTGCACGCGTAGCCCCAAGTAATATAGTGTACTCTAATCTACTTATCGATCCAATGTGGAAAGTAAATCAATTACGTAGATTCGCTTCTATTAACCGAAGAATGACTTTAAAAGGGGATTTCAATTATGTAAAAAACTAACTTAACTCTGATTTAATTAAAGTGTTGTTTAAAGCCTAGGTTGTCTCCCCACACGCCTTCAATGGATTGTTTTTCAAAGAGATTGTTATTCATCACATTTATAATCCGCCTATGGTGAGTGATTCGCTACGAGATATCCTCTCTCGAGGTATATCCGCCTTATCTCGCAAATAGAATCGAGTATATCTCTATCTCAATTCTAAGATGCCGAAATGCTTAAATGTTCTACCTCTAAATACCACCCTCAAAACCCGGACATTCTATCGAATCGAATCACCCAAGGCCATCACCCCAGATCCCCTCGAATACCCTCATCTCTAATCTCTGATCTTCTCAGCATGGCTATGCTAATGTTGGCCAAACATTATCATATAATTTAAATACAGGTATAGAGTAGATTCGACAATTTATAAACAATTGAATAACATAAAAGATCAATCCTTAATCCATATCGTATGACAGGGTTTGATGTAACCCTAGAAAAGATCTGTAACATAATGGAAGAAAAGATGAAACTGCTTACAACTGAAAAACATTGTTCTAAAACCGAAACATACGAAAAGTCAAAAGCGCACTCCCAGCACTTCCTAAGCTCGTCACTCGCTTCGAACCTCAGGTCTCGTCAGGCGCCGCCCTCGATCTCCCCTTACTCGAACCCTAATTTGCTTTAATGACGACGGCGATTTTCAGCCGACGTCGCTGATGCGGTGACGTCACACGTGGTGACGCCGCGACGCGACGTACCACTTCCTTGTTTGCTCCTAAACGCTTCCAAAGTTACTTTATGTCACCAACTCAGAATCACACCAAACACGAAATCGTGGAATAGCCACAAAACTATAGCCATTATTATAAAATAAATGTGAAATGACGACTGACGCTTATGTGGATGAGGTTTTAGGCACTCATCACACTCCCCAAAAATAAGTTTCTGCTTGTCCTCAAGCAAGAACCGAATTCTAAACAGATTACACACCCCACACCATGCAACTAACACTAAGATTCGCAGCAATATGTCGAAAGCAGGGGGATCAAATCTGGATTGACTCACATACCACCGCTTCAATGTTCAAGAAAGGCATAAAGATATTTAACTTTCTGTGAATTCGCGATCGAGATAGGTGAAAATCGACTAGTACATCAAATCCCATGGTGTTCAATAGCCTTTCCCAAAATCCCTATGTGCTTATAATGAGTGACTTTCAGTATATGCCTAGGTTCCGATACCCCCAAACTTAAGCTCAACCCACCTATTAGGAAGAAGCGAACTAGACAAGGATAGAACGCACTCCATTTATTTATGTCCCTGTACTTAAATTTCTACGTACTCCAAAACAAAATGGAAGAAGACCTAGTGCCAAGAAGTTTTAGCGAGTGAACTGGTACGGGGATCCATCGGGTGACTCCCACCAAATGGTTAAGGGCACTGTGCATTCACCTCTTCAAATCCTCACCCCGAACACTCAAATCAAACTCACCCGGCCCTAAAGTTGCGTGAATGATCCATCTTCTGGTCCCATGTACGGCAAGGAAGTCAATGACTCCCTACAATGGGCTCGTGTGGCATTAGGCTTTATAGCCCTCGACTGTGCCCTGGATTCCGATTGATGATCCCGCTTTATTCCTATGCATATACCTATTTTTAATGCTATTTCTTTTTTTCTTTTCATTGTTTTGTATTTTCTTTCGTCAGCTCAATGGCAATCCTCTTTTGTTTAGGTGTCCCATCACTCAAATGGTTCGAATCTCCCTAGGTTGGCCTTCCACTTAGGTAGTTGGTTCGGCACATGCATACTGATCGTCACTAGTGTGTGAGTGTGATGTAGCTTTGAGAATTGGCTCTCTTTCGACTTCAATTTTGATCAGTTCACTAGCCTTTCACTCATTCAATCTAATTACCAGCATCAAACAAATGTATGCATCCGAACAAATCTATAATGAACTCAATCTAAAATCTGATCCTCAATTTTCTAACATATACAACCAATTTGCAATTTTACTACATTATGCATGAATATCCTAAAACAAACAAACAACTAACAACTCATCACTAACATAAGCAAAATATGCGATGCACAATAACTCAAACAAATACTAACACTACCTACAACCCGCATGCACATTAAAAACAAACACAACCAAATGCGAAACAACTAACAATACTATAAACTACTAAAACTAAAACAACGAAATAAAGCAGTTGATAAACAAACATAGTATCCGAACAAATGCACTCCTCTCCCCCCCAACAAAAGATCCAAAGTGGTCCCCACCTGTAAACTAAAACATAGAGGGTAAGGGACTTCAGATCATCATGAAGGGCGGCGTACGGTGGAAAGCTAGAGTCACACAGCTTCGGGCCTCAGATAGCTCGGGCCGCTAAGAGAATGATGGCCTGATTGCCGACCGTGGCGCATGCTCAGGCATGCCAGCCGCCTCCATGTCTCGAGCACCCAGGACTCTGTTCTGGCCCATCCTTAATGCGCCAAAACCGCCATGAGTGAGAGCACCGGTCCCCACATCTGGGAAGACCAGAGGATGGCCGAGGCCGCCATGAGCGGAGGTCGACAGGACCCACACGTCCTCCCGGGTGTCACCCAGAACGAAGAGCCCGATAACTGAAGCTCGTCCGCCCGAGGGCTCATGTCCCAGTCATAAACCTCAGCCGTGGACACCGTGTGTGTCCCGGGCCAATCGATATGGTCTTAATTGCGTCAGCTCATTGGTGTCAAGGGCACTCCCAAGCGGCTTGCACAAGCCAACATCGTAAAAGGGTGCCCTGTGTTCATTTTCGCATCCCTTTATGGAGGGGATGGCACTTCGATAACTCGCCCAACATCAAATGGTATATCCCTTGTAGTGATAACAGCGAGCAAGGAGCTGGCGGGCCACTCACACAATAATAATCTTCGCCGGCCTAGATAAGACGCTAAGTGATAAAGTGCGATGCCATCTTAGGAATGTAAAGCAAATGCTTAGTCTTGAAATTCTACCGCGTGGCTCCGCACTATTGATCTCGCCCACTCACCCTCGAGCTCCGTCAACACTCTGGATGACCTCATGGTAGTCGTGGTGCTCGCGTGAGTCGATCAAAGGCCCTGCGGATATGCTCGAGGCCATAGATATCACCACCCGCGCTGAAGTCGACATCACACCCGCACCCCGACCTTTGAGGACGTGAGGCGAGGTCATGCAGAATTCTAACGCCACGCCATAAAATGGCGAGGGGTCAAGTACAAAGCACTTCAACCCGGGCCTCGATAGTTTTGCAAAATCGTCTGGGTGGTGAAACTCTCCTAACGGCTGACGGCTAAATATGCTAAACCGACCATGATCCGCATAAACGCGAGGCATCGAATGTGAGCCTGGGGCTCGCGGCCCGACTCCGCTGGGCGTGCAACTTTCGCTGCTTGCCGTAATCCCAAGTTAAACCAACAAACACCTAATACGACGACAAAGAAATTAACTAAACACTACCTAAAGACTCAATCAATACCTAAGAGACTAAAACCCTAATGAATCTAGTTAACCCAAATGACTTCTAAAAGACTCCCAGCTAATAAAACACATAAAGAAACCCTAAACGACTATAATCTTAAGCTAGAATCGGACACACAGTACAGGAGAAGACCATGGTCCAAAACCCACTAATGCTGGTGACTTAAGGTGAGGTCTACGTAGCAAAGAGAAGCATCTCTTTATCTACCCAAATAGCTCACAAGGCAGCCGCATTAGTCTGTGGAGGAGATGAGGCTAAGAAAGGCCAAAATGGCCTATTCTCATTTAAAACTACCACGTCAGCGACGCGATCATCGCCGCGACGCGGGCGTGAGGATAACGATCAAACGACTTCGCACGTATGGATCACGCCGCGACGCGGCGCAGGTAATGACTCCAATGACGCCGCTGACGCGGAGAAACTACGCCGCGACGCGACGTGAGGGCTTCATAAATTGACGCCAAGACGCGGAGAATACACGCCGACGCGACGCAGGAGTAAAGAACCCACGTCGCGACGCGAAAATCCACACGCTGACGCGACGCAGGTAAAACTCGATCGTCAGCGACGTTTGAACCACACGCCGACGCGGACGCAGAGTCAAAATGACGCCGCTGACAGAAATCCGACGCCGCGACGCGGGCGAGCTTCAAAATGACGTCGCTGACGTGAAATCTCACGCCGCGACGCGTAGAAGGTCTCCCAAGATAATTTATACCAAACCCCACTTTTTCGAGAACTCTCCACTCAGAACTTCCTTCACTTTCAACCTCTCGCAAGCCTCTGACCTACACCCGTCTCCGAATGAAACCATCAAGCAACAATCGATCATGGATGCAAAGTAAAATTCAAAAAAAAATTTCAAAACAACAATAGAATCAGAACTTAAAAACAAAGTTTTAGAAAACTCGTCAAGCCCCAAGAAGCCACATGAGCCAATGTCAGTTAGCTCGACGACCGAATCTCAATGTGTTCGGGGAACCCAAACGCATTTATCAAGCGATTATACCGCTGCCCGCAGCTGTCAAAGAGATAATCGGTCTTGTTCAAGTAGAAACACGCCTCCATAGTATGGCTTCAAGCGTTGTGTGGCGACTGTGAATGTGCCTTTTTCAGGGTGTGAAACTTCTGCTCCACCATATGAAAAGACCTTTGTTACCGTGAAAGGCCCTGACCACTGGCACTCAATTTCCCCAAAAGCTTTAAGCCCAGAATTGAATAGAAGGACTTGTTGTCCAAATGAACTCCTTTCTAGTGATGTGTCTGTCGCGCTGCTTTAGTCTTTCCTTATAGATGCTAAGCCACATGCTTCTCTGCTTCAACTCATCTAGCTCACTGAGTCAGAGAGATGTCACCACTCCAATGTACTGGCCCATGTTTAGTTGTCGCAAAGGGTCCAATAAAGCTCGATGCTCCAATTCCACTGGAAGATGACAGGCTTTACCATATACGAATCTGAACGGAGACATGCCCAAAGGAGTTTTAAATGTGGTGCGGTATGCCCAGAGCGACTGCCATCTTTTAGACCAATCTTCCCCGGAACTGCTGATGCTTTCGAGAATGTACTTGATTTGATCGATACCCTGCCTTGTCCGTCTGATTGTGGTGATATGCAAGAGATGTACGATGGCGCACCCCATACCTTTGCAACACCTTATCGACACCTTATCAGCAGAATGGGCACCATTATCCGTGATTGGGGCTCGAGGAGTTCCAAAACTACGAATATATCATTACAGAATCGAGCCAACACTGCATCATCGGGTGTGTGTAGGAATCATTTCCAATCACTTTGAGACATAATCTACTCACAACAAAATGTGCCAAAGTTGTATCGATGCAAGTGGAAATGGTCCCATGAAATCGATCCCCCATAAATCAAAACAACCTACCTCCAAGATGGATGCATGGGGCGGTTTCGTCTCTTCAGATGCTCCCACCGCCACATTCACGCAAGTGGAAACTGCACCATACATCTTTAAATAGGGAAGGCTAATAAAAACCCATCAGAACCTTGGTTGTCGTTTCTCCGTCAATTAAAGTGTCCACCCACACTAGCAGAGTGTGGCAAATGGTTCGTAATACTATGTATTTCATCTTCTGGGTACATATCCTTCTTATCACCTCGACAAGACAAGAAACTGGTAGAGAATTGGCTCTTCCCAATAGTAGTGTTTAAGGTGTGCGAAAAACTCCTTCTTCTCTTCGATAATTAAACTGGGAATCACCGCTACCAAATAGTTCATAGTCCGCAAACTGAACTCCATTCTCTTGGTCCTCAGTGCTCGTCCTGGAAATTGGCCATTCACCGAACATCATCTCTGCCCTTCCAACATAAAGGTGGTCTCGCCACTAAATTTTCAAGTGTCTTTCTTGTCCTTGATTTCTACGCCGAACTCCTGTAAATGTATGACCTGCACCGAATCAACTGGTTTTGGCGCCTTCGTCATCAAGCAATTTAATGGTCGAATGATCGTTGTGCACCACCGACTTTGTTGCCAATCAAATATGGTCTTAATTTCTATCGTAAAGCAAAGACAATGGCCAATAGTTCTTCTCGCAGTGGCATAATTCACTTGAGCGCCATTCAAAGTCCCGCTTGCATAATAATCACCGAAAGATTTTTTCGCTTTTACCTACTACCCCCCAATCGTATAGTCGCTTGCATCACACATCACCAATGAAAACACTAATCCGGCGCTACAACAATAGGAGCTGAGATCAACTTATCTTTCAATACAGTAAAAAGCATGTACGCATTGGGAGTCAAATTCGAATGGGATCCCCTGGACTAGCAAATTAGACAATGGTTTTGCAATCTATGAGAAATCCTTGATAAACCGCCTATTAATCCAAAGATGGTTTCCAGAAAAACTTCGATCCCTTTCACGTAAGAAGGTGGAGGTAACTTCTCAATCGCTTTCCAATCTTCGCCTATCTACCTCTATCCCCTGGCAGAGATCCATGTCCAAGAACAATACCCTCACTCATGAAATGGCACTCTCCCAATTGAGTACTAAATCGTCTCTTCACATCTTCATGCGAGTATGCTTCTCAAATTTGCTGTAGATAATTGTCAAAATGAATTTAATATCGAAATCAGCCCATGAAAATTCCAATCGCCTTTTCTACCATGTCGAGAATATGGCCACTATGCATCTCCGAAAGTACCCTGAGCATTACATACTAGGGCATCCGCCTGAAAGCGAATGTACCATAGGGACAAGTGAATGTTGTCTTCTACTGATCTTCGCTATATGATTTGGTCAGAACCTGAATATCCATCCAAAAGCAATAATATTCATAATTCATTAATCGATCGAAAGATCCGATCTGAAATGGCGCAGGAAAGTGATCTTCCGAGTGGCCTTGTTCGCTTTCTATAGTCAATACAAATTCCTCCACCCACAATTGCTCTAGATGTTAAGATATTGTTTTCTGGCTTCATACGCTATCCCCTTTCTCTTTGGTACTACTCGAACAGTGGTTTACCCATATTGTCGCCCAAACGGGGTAAATCACCCCAAGATTCAGCCATTTAGAACTTCTTTCCTAACTACCTCTTCATCGTCTGACTAGCCTCCTCCGCTTCCACTCGAGGGCTTGTGACCATCTTCTAATAAAATACTATGCATACACATGTATGGCGATCCCTTTTAGGTCACTAGAGACCATCCGGAAGCTTGTTTCAGGATCGCTAAGAACCTCAATAATCTCTCTTCCTCCATTTCGCCAGTGGATGATGAGATACCATGTGGCTGCAGATTCCCACCCCCTGTGCATGCATACTAAATGGCCAGTAGAGGTTTTTGTTCCATCTTCGGGTGGTCAAGCCAATCGATGGAACCGGCCGCTTAGCCCCTTTCGCCAGCGATTCAAGTATTTCCTTCTATTGTGCCCAAAAGAATCCATCCACTTAACGATTCTTCCGCCTCACACTGTGCAAGTTCTCGATGTCATTAATTAGGCTAGTCTCCAAAGGGTTAGTGAGACCACTTCGGCTAGACACTATAGCCTCTACTATATCAAACCATTAAGCACTTATCATCACGGGTGTCTCACCGCTCGAATACATTGAATTTTACTTCTTCTTCAGATTCTGGGCTTCGCCGCTCTCCGCACACATCAATCATCGCTCGCCAAGGTTAGAAAAGGTCTTCCCAAGATAATTCAGATTTCTATCTTCTTCCATGTCTAAACTATGAAATCACTGAAAGATAAACTTGTCGAATCTTCTACTAAGACACTTCATTATCCCTCTCGTGCTTCAAAGATCCGTCTCGCAAGTCATAGAGTGATCAGAGCCCGACAAGCCTCTAATCCCAACGCTTTAAGATGGATAAGGGTACAAGATTACCGTCGGGCACCCAAATCACATAATACTTCAAAATAGCATTTGAACTGCAGCAATGGAGGTTGAAACCGTCTGGTCTGAGCTTCACTGTAGCTTCCTCCAAGGATGCGGTACCGCAGACTCTTCTACAAGCTTTACCGCCCTCGAAGTCTCAAGACCTTCTCTTCTGAGACAAATGTCTTCGCGAACTGATAATAACTGCATTGCTCTAGTAACAAACAAAACGGATGGTTGATATAAAGTGCTTTTGAAAACATCCAGAACTTCTCGTGAATCGCTTGTCCGCTTTATGTTTCTGAAGACTGTGTATGGACTTAGTACACAGCCTTTGTTTCACTAGAGGTCCCCATCAACGTTTCTCCCCAGGATCCACTCTTTCACCGTGATCATCTTTCTCTGCTCACTGCAGGACATCCCTGGGCTGTCCATCACGACAATGAATTTATGATTCCAATTCTCTCCACTTTCGTGGATCTTTAACGCGTTTCATTCATCTCTTCTGGTTTACTCCGAATTGCCTTATGAGAACCCTGCCTTTCAAGAAGTGTTTCACACGCCCATCAGGTTTCCAAACTCCTTAGTCATCGCTTGATCGCTTAATCGGGCTGTTTCTGTCGCCGCATGTTCGCCTTAGTCTCATTCATAAACGCTTTAATGAGAAGTTAACATCTCATGTAGACGCTTCTAAATCCGCTTTTTTCAGGTGGTTCATTAGCTCTACTTGATCAAGGGTGACGGCTCATCAATCTCCCAATCCACCCTGGTTGCTCTGATTGTCTGTCCCAGATTGCACGCCTGTCCCATCCATTCACTCCAGCTATTACCCCCATACCTGGCCCTTGTCAGCCAGACGACTTCATTGAACTGAGACACTCAGCTTCGTCTCCATGCCCAGAGGGTTCCTCAATTGACATCTGCACCAACAGGTCGGGCCCCCTCCACAGACCACACAACTCCCATGGAGCGGTCCTCAGATAGCATAGCCGTCTCGCCGCCATTTAATGCTTAACAAATTTTGTCATGACTCAATGCGGTATTGGCCAGGACTCATCACCTGTAAGCACCTAATCGTATTTCATCGGGTAGCCTTCTCTGTGCCACTCGATTAGTGCCGGCTCAGATCTTCCACATCTCACACGCCAATCGTGGGTTTTCATCAATGATCCTCCAGCCGAGGCATCTATCATTGTTCAGTTGTATTTCTGCACATTGTAAAAGAAGTGACTGATCCCATCCGTTAACATGCAGAGGGACACTTCCGCATTAATTCATGTGAACCTGTCCCACGCCTCCTCGCCGTGTTCTCCTCTCTAATTGACCGAACATTGATCTCTCACGCTGCAATCTCATGGAAAAGAACTTATATCAAACCCCTAACAACTCGTCCATGTAGTAATAGAGTCCGTGGTCGACTAGTTAGCCAACGTCGCTCTATCCCCGAGTGAAGGTAATTAACCGCAATCCAGTGGCTTCTTCGCTGACCCCGCCAGGGTTTGATGGCACCAAACTCGAGGAAGCTAGTCAAATGCATGTCTGCCCCCTGTCGTATAGTCATGGCAACATGCCCGGGCCACTTCAATCGGATCGATCAATCCAAAATTGCTCGCTTGAATCGCGCCGTCCGACTACCATTCAACAACTGCTGATATAGAAGAACTCACCTGACAGCATGCAATGATTTGGTCTGCCATGAATCACAGCGCTTGATTTCTAGTTCCCGCTTTCCGTGGTTCACTTTGTTCACAAATCTTGTTCTTCAAGTTTCATGACTACTGAGTTCTACTGCTCGCTCTTCCGTTTCCTAAGGCAACTGTGCGTGTCTTTTCTCGTCTGATCACACAAGTGTTTGATAATCTTGCTTACTGCCGCATGTACTCACTAAACCTCGACCGCAATAACACACCAACTAACAAACCCAATTACCAGCACTTATAAAAAAAAATAAATAAAAAGCAAGAAAATTCGTAGACATTATCTATGTGCTCACTCCTCTATATCAATTTAAACCTTCACTCGCGAACGCGCCCAAAACTCGACAGCCGAAACGCCGGTGGTATAAAATGAATGCCTACGCAAGCGCACGCTGCAGCCCCAAGTAATATAGTACTTAACGATGATATCGAGACCACAGGAAAGGGCAAATCGACTTGCAGAGATCTGCTTTCAAACAATATCCAAGAATGACTTTAAAAAGGGATTTCAATTATGTAAAAACTAACTTAACCGTTGATTTAATTAAAGTGTCATGAAAGCCTGGTTATATCTCCCCTCACACGCTCAATGGATTGTTTTTCTAAAGAGATTGTTATTCAATACATTTATAATCCGCCTATGGTGAGGATCTTACCACGATATCCTCTCTCGAGGTATTATGCATCCGCCTATCTCGAAATAGAATCGAGTATATTCCTATCTCGACTCTGCATTCAAATGCTTAAATGTTCTACCCTAAATACCACCTTCTCAGTCCGAACATCTCTATCAATCGAATCAAACTGGCTACTCTACCCGCATCCCTCGAATACCCTCTACATCTCGAATCTCTGATCCCCGCTACACTATGCGACGTCGGGCCAAACATTATCATATAATTTAAATACGTGTATAGAAAGTAGGATTCGACAATTTATAAACAATTGAATAAATATAAAGATCAACTTTAATCACACCGATGACGTGGTCTTACTGAACCCTGAAAAAGATTCGTAACATAATGAAGAAAAGATGAAACTCGTTTAATAATGAAAACATTGTTCTAAAATCCAAATATACGAAGTCGTGCTGCCACTCCCGAGCACTTCCTCGAAGTCGCTGTCACTCGCTCGAAACCTCGTGGCCCGCTCAGGCGCCCATCCCTGCTTCGAAACCCTAATTCGCTTTTAATGATGATGGCATTCGAATGACGTCATGACGCAGGACGCCGCGACGTGATTACCACTTTGTTCGCCCTCCTTGTTCCAAAACTGCTCCCAAAAGTTACTCTTTATGCTCCACTGAACCTGTAATCACACCAAACACGAAATCAGGTAATAGCCACAAAAACTATACCATTATTATAAAATAAATGTGAAAATGACGAACTGACGCGAGTGTAAGATGAGTGTTTTAGGCACTCATCAGTTGAGCACACTGCAACCCATCAAAATCCGAATAGCGTTCGGATGGATAAGGGCAAGAGGTGCCCGGGAGACATGTGGAAACTGCTTCACCAAAACGTAAATCAATGGGAATCAGCTTCCTCGGTGGTAAAGTAGACGACGCTTATCCGCTCCTAATCGCCGAGGTGCCCAACCATCTAACAATTCTAAACTAATGTTGCCAGGAATTTGGTAGTAGGATCTCAATTCCTCCATGGACATGGAAGAGACAAGGGCGCTTGTAGAAGGCAGCTCCCAGCTGGGCCCTTTCCTATACCCAACCTGACTGGTGGAAGTCTTATCTTGACCTCTCGCCATTTTACAAGTAGACGACAAAAAAGAAAGAAGGGGAGATCAACTTCGACAATATCCTACCAAAGCAATAGCAGGACTAAAAGCCCTAAAGTTTTACAAAGCCTATTAGGAAACCCCTAGGATTGGGTACATCCCAAAACCCCACATGCAGTTCCATCCCTAGGAAACCTACTAGTGATTGAAGGATGCGCGTAAACAAAGCAAAACAACCAAACAACCCATGCAAACGAAATCGAAAGAAGAGCAAATGGAAAACCCACCATGAGATAAAAATGACCAGATTCTCTGCTTTACTCCTTCAATCGAAAACTTCAAAGAGTGGCCGTTAAATGTAGAGTGCTTTCTGCCAAAAGTGATATTGAGCGTACAAAGAAGTTAGCTGAGACCCCTAATCTTATATAGGGTAAGGCATGTACAGGTGCATTAATTATACTGATGAATCAGCCATAATATCTGGAGACATGCTCCTTCCTCCCTAACATTTCATATTTGCAAAACGCTTCACCTTCTAAGGCACAGAAAAAACAAATGAGCCCTATGGGCCTAGATCCGTCTGGATGGTGGGCCCTTGGGCTTGTTCATCAAAATGGCTCGAACCTGTCAATGAAGTGGAGCCCAACGACCAACCCTATATGGGAAATACAATAAATCATCTCTGAAAACAAATTGAGGCTTCTCAGGAGCCACCTTCAGATAATTAGCTTCTCTAGCCGAGATACGAAGAAAGAAATGTGCGAGGAAAACTCCATGCAATCAATATGCTCAAAACCCAATCAGATTAAAATATGCCAAATAGTTACATTAAAACCAAGATAAATGATATTCGAAAGCAACTCGTGGATGATCCTTACAAGAATATCCAAACGTCCCGGGTTGATTACAATCAAAAAAGGAGAATCATAAAAGGCGGAGATGAAAAAGGAAGAGGAAAAAGAAGAGGTGAAAAGAAAAGGAAGAGGAAGAGGAAGAAGGAAGAAGGGAAAATCAAAGACAAAAAAGAAATTTCATTATCTCGTTTGATATTTCCCTTCCTCTCAGCTTTACGCCGACCACGAATTCCCAAAGGATTCAAGATAAGGGGGCCAGCAGCCCCAACACGTAACTCCCAAAAAAGGGTAGTGGCATAATCAAGCTCCTCGTCTATGACTTCCAAATTTGATCTACAGACGCGAAGGCCCAAATAGAAAGAGCTCAGTGCGTGATATCAGATGTCAGCTCCCATCCGGGACGCCTTAATAGGTCAACACACAGACGTCTTCAAGCACATAATATCTATGTTTAATAAAGGTCGAGACTTCAAAGTCTCCACCCCACCATTATTCCTCCTTCACCGTCCCAAAAAGAATTCACGATAGGGGTAAGCTAATGTAAGAGAGGAATTAGCTGAAATTTATTGGAGTCATTAGCTCACCACCATATATATAGGGGTGAGATTCCAAAAGGCATGTTAAATACATCATCGAAAAAACAATATTTTCCGGTAATATGCACATCAAAACATATACACATTAATCACCTCCAATTTTCCACACTATGGACCCTGAAACACAAGTAATTTTTTTCCCGCCCATAAAAGCATGACATTTGTCGGAAAAGGGGGCATCAGACGCATTCATGTGGCTTTCGCCCAAGATCCACAGACTGAGCTCAACAGGCCTAGCACCGCACTGCCCATTGAGACCGATTCAAACCCAATACGGCCTAAAATAGTCTATTACATCAAAACCATAAGGGAACAAATTAGACGGGAAAGTCCTACACCTCGTCTGAAGTCCCGAGTCCCTAATCGGTCGCCCTACTACATACAGGATATTTCTCCACGGATCTCACAATATCCCAGTTTAGTATGTCTCAAAACATTAATCCTCAATAAGGGAGAATTGGTCTTTGATAAGGAAAGACAAATTT
This sequence comes from Tetrastigma voinierianum, assembly GCA_016808115.1. Classification (NCBI taxonomy): domain Eukaryota; kingdom Viridiplantae; phylum Streptophyta; class Magnoliopsida; order Vitales; family Vitaceae; genus Tetrastigma; species Tetrastigma voinierianum. The sequence goes on along the minus strand of JAEQBH010002271.1, from coordinate 301,957 downwards.
TATCACTAAGTTTGTGATATTATTTTTCCAAAAATTAAGGAGAATTGGTCTCTGATAAGGAATGAGAGATTCTATCTCCGAAATCACAAGATTACCTTTCCAAGAATCAAGGAGAAATTCAAGTATAAAACAAAAACTCCTGACAAGGGAAAGCAGGCACCCCAACCGCACAAACTTCTTCTTCATCTTCCATCCATAACTTAAGCATCGAGAGGCAAGACACCACCGTCTGACCCCATCTTTTCGTGAAGTTCACGCCACTCTACTAATGCCCTCGAAGGATCGACGAACTAGACATGTCTACATAGCCCAAGTTGATCTTCTATCAGACATCATGTCTAATCAACATATGTGTAGGCTTCAATAGTCCTTTAATCTCCCTTTTTAAAGAACAATCCCTTTCCTAGGGTACTTTTTAAGTACCTCAAAATCCAAAATATCGCATCAAGGTGCTCTTCATATGAAGAGTGCATAAACTGGCTCTCAACACTCGTTGAGAAGGCTATATCAAGACAAGTATGAGCCAAGTAAATAAGCTTACCCACTAGCTTCCAATATTGAGCAGTATCAATAGGAGTTCCATATTTAATATCTGTAAGCATATGATTTGAATCTATAGGGGTGTCTGTAGGTCGACATCCACTCATCCATGTTTCCATTAGAAGGTTCATGACATACTTACATTGGGACACAACGGAACCCTTCCTTGACCGAGCAACCACCATCCCTAGGAAATATCGTAACGTTCCCAAATCTTTGATCTCAAAACTAGAAGCAAGACTCATCTTCAACTCGCTCCATCTCTATCAAGTCATCTCAGGTAAGGATGGTATCATCCACGTACACAATAAGTATTGTTATCTTCCCATTTTCCGAGTGTTTAACAAACATGATATGATCATTTTGAGCTTGTGTAATCTTTGACTAACCTAGTAAAATTTTCAAACTAGGCCTTAGTAAATTGCTTTAGGCCATATATTGATTTCTTCAGCTTGCAAACTCTAAATTGAAACCTTCCTTCAAATCTAGGGGGAGAGCCCATGTATACTTCTTCCTTTAGATCACCATTTAGAAAGGCTTTCTTTACATCAAGTTGTTAAAGTGGCCAATCAAGGTTTGTTGCCATTGAGAGAAGCACGCTAACAGTGTTTAATTTTGCCATTGGAGCAAAAGTTTCAAGATAGTCAATGATAAAGGTTTGAGTAAACCTTTTTGCCACCAGCTGAGCTTTGTACCATTCTAATGTCCCATTGGAATTGTACTTGATTGGGAAGACCTATTTACACCCTATTGTCTTCTTCCTCTTTGGCAAGCCCGTTACTTCCTAAGTTTGATTCTTCTTAAGAGCCCTCATCTCCTCTTCGATGGCCTTTCTCCACTCTGGAACTCATAATGCTTCCTGTACATTCTTTGGAATTTCCGCACAAGAAAGTTGTGAAGTAAAAGCCAAGAAAGTGGGTGATGATTTATCATAAGATACATAGTTAGACATGGGGGTGTTTGGTACATGAAACAGAGAATTCTTCTGGGAAGCAATAATAAAGACCGAAATCATCACTTCGATCGTGGCTGATTTTACCAAGACTCAAACACATTAGGTTATGTCCTAGGTTCGGATTCTTGGTTGTGAAGAGAATGGAGAACTTTTTCCTTTAATCGATAATTTTTCTTGACATAGAATTGCAATTTTTTTTTTAACTAATGCTCCTATCTCGCACTAGGAGAATTAGATCATGAGAGCATTAAAGCTTAAAGAACTAAACACTTTTTATTCTCAATACTTTTTTTTTTTTCTAATGCCTGATCATTGATTTTAGATGTTTCAAATTCTTTTAAATTGGATAGAGACATCAGATTTTTTTGGAATATTATTTAAGAAAGATTCCTTTTGGTTAATGGGAATTGAGATTCTCTAAAAATCGCAAATCGCTATTTCTATTAGTAAATTTTGATATCGATTTTGATCTGCAATACAAAAAATATCATCTTCTACAAGCTGTTCTACATGTTGTGTAGGCAATAAAAAAATCAAGATTGCTGACGGATCATTATACGTGATAACTGGCATGGGTTCCATTATTATCTCTCCTACTCTAACACTCCATAAAGTCCTTCATGTTTCAAACTTGTCATGCAATTTGCTATCCATAAGTAAATTAACTAGTGATCTTAAGTGTCGAGCTAATTTTTTTCCCATTTTCTGTGAGTTTCAAGATCTGACCACGGGGAGGATGATTGGATGTGCTAGAGAAAGTGGGGGACTTTACTTCCTCAATTACAGGAATCAAATCTTCAACATAGTATATTTTTATTTAAAAACAAAAACCATAGCCTCATTTTTTCTCAACTTTTTCACTGCTAACCTCTTTTCTTTAAGCAAAAAATGGTGATTTTTTTGGTCATTCTTGGTCTGAAATCACCCATCTATACCTCTTTTCATCCTTTTCTTTCTTAATAAAATGGTTATTCCACACAGATTTAGGTTTTTATTTGTATTTTCGTGATTTAGTCGTCGCCTTGGCTCGCATGTGATTGTCCTCGCTTTCTCAAGTGCTGAAGTGTTGTGGGTTAAGTCTCGCGACGTTTCGTTTCATCGCGTGGTGTGGTGTTTATTTGTGTTTAGGCGATTCAGACGAGTAAAGTATATACGATCAACGACAAGAAATCAAATCAATGGTTGTCAATATGTTGCAGAACTTTGAATCATATATATTCTAGTCACAATAGTAATATCAAATGTGTAGGCTCAACTATCAAATGTATAGACTTTGAGTCGATTCATTATACTATTAACCTAGATGTTTCATCCTTTATGGTTTTTAGCGATTTTGATTCTACATTTCTATTGATATATTGCTAGTTTGAATCAATTAAATTATTTTTCTTTTCAAAAAATAATTATTTTTATTTAAAATCTCTCAAATAATAAATTTAGTAAACAAAATAACTTATGAGAGGTCGAGCTCTTGATGCAGTCACCAGGTGCAGGCCACTAGTAGCACCTAACATGACATGGGAAGCTCCTTTTACTCATTGTAAACCAGATTCTCTTGTATATAAAGCAGTATAAAGATGGGACAAAGGGGTGAAAAGGATGTATATAAATGTGGAGAACCGAAAGGAAAAAGATAGAAAGTGGTATTAATGGCTGCTTGCCCTCTCTATCACTTCCCTGCCTTAGATATCTCGTCTGGCCTACAAGTGCAACTTTGTTATTTCCATAGTAGTACACACATGACTTCCTACTAGCATGTCCGAATTTTGCTTTTCTGTTAGGCATATGTACTCAAGGAAAAAGTCACTGTAATATTGAGTTTAAATATTCCTCCATCTACGGACCTTCACCTTTCACTCCCATGACAATTGTATCTTTGTTAGTTCAATTTTTTACAAAAAAATATTCATCATAGATATGTTTTCTTAAATTTATTTATACTTTATAAAATAAAAAAAATTGAAATCAAACTTATATTTAGTATTGAGACTTCAATACAAATATTGAACCTTAGATTTGAGAAAGTGGACTGCGCTAGAAATCATCTCTGCAGCACAAAAATCCCCTAAGTTTGCCGGGTATAACACTTACCATGTAAGAGATTACTAGTTAGCTGGAATATAGGTTAAAAGGATGGAAGAAATATTGTTAAGGACCTAAGGTTTCAATTTATAGCCTTCCACAAAAACTAGGACATTATAATAACTTATGGGTTCAAACCAAGAATTTAAGACTTTATATCAAAACAATTTGGACTATAACCTAATATGCTACAATGCATACCACCTAAGAATGTAAGACGATTTGGGTGCTTAGTGCCAAGAATGCAGATTGGAAATAATTTCATCTTAGAGATGAGAATTGGGTTCAAAGGAATGCATGTTGGGGTACAAAAAACTGTTACATAATGAGATATTGTAAACTATTGATTAAAAGTGCTTGTTAGAAACTAATGGATCTATCCGTTTCCACATTAATGTGGCCTGAGACCCTTATTGTTTTAAATTTGGGATTTCCAAAAAGGTTCATACCAATTGGATATTGTCCATACTTTCTTCTTTTTTAAAGTTAAACATTTTAGTTATAATATAGTAAATTGTCTTACTATGACTCGAATTTGGGACCCCTTTCATATGCATTGTCTTTGAAACGTTGAGCGCTTCCACATGAGCTAGGCATGATGGGTCATGTTGTCCATACTTATTAATTCATAATATTATTTTTATTTTTTTAACCAAAGTGGGACTTTGTACGCACACCTAACATATTTAAGATGATTGGGAAAGTAAATCTTTAATCTATTCAGACCCTGCATGTACTACCTAATTTCTAAGGTCAGTCTCATAAACCGGTGCAAGGTATGATAGTGAAGGCCTCTTGTGTAGGGGTTTACTACTAAAGGATTGTTATACAATGGAGTACTATTTAAGAGTAGGGAAATTCAAGCAAATGAAACTGCAGGATAGTTGAACCTGGACTGAATAGCAGTGAAGAAGATGAGAAGAGAATAATATCATGCCTAGTGGGCGTGCAGAAGATCCCTGAGATTGAGACTGTTGGAATCAAGCTATATGTCATTAGTGAAAGGTCAAGTTATAAGAGTGATATGCTTTAATGCATGGTGCATGTATACGATATTCTGGGGGGTATAGAAGCACTGTGGAGCTAGAAGCGAAAAAACCGAAAATGATATCTTGAAGAAAGGGCAAAGAAAAAGGTAGAATGGAATAATGAGCAACACTCGCCTCAATCATCACCTTTTGATCTCTACAATATTTCATCTAATTCATAGGTGCGGCTAGGTTCATTTGCCTGCATGCCACCTTATCCCTCCTGCAAGAATTACACGTGGACGACTGGAAAGAGAGGAAATCAGTACATTATAAATAGCATGCTCGTCAGGCATTTGCTTACCAAGTTGCAGGCACACAAGTAGTCGGAGAAAGAACTCATTGAGTGTCCCCTAGAGTTCCATTGATCACTTCATTGGGGACCTTCTTTACTTATAATAGGCTTCCTACTGAAGTGTTTGGGGGAACTCCTGGTGCCATTTGATATTTAGTTACATCAGTGACGGAAAAGACATGCTACAAGGTACCAAATTTAATCTCTTCTTTTGAGGACTTAGAACTACTTTTCTTACTTTTTTGAGGTCCAACAAATTTAAAGTCTATTATGAATATTTCATGTCCTGATATTTTTGAGGCATGAGGCCAAGTAACAAAATAAAAGCCCCTAATGTATATAATTAAAGTTGAAGTGTATGTAATAAAAAAAAATTTTACTTGTAAATAGTAGTTTTTATTAGACTTATCATATAACATATCCTTAATGTACAATCTAAATAAAAACATCGAATTTTAGATTAAACATACAAATATTCATAAAAAAAAACATTGTCTTCAAGCATTTCTAGAGGCAAAATCATTGATAATAGTATCAACATCAACATTTTCTAACATATTTTTCTCAATACATAAAATTATCATACTATTCAATCTTTCTTGGGACATTGACAACCTCAAGTAAGATTTTAATAATTTTAACTTTGAAAAACTTCTTTCGGCGGATGCTACAATCATAGGCATTGTTAATAGGATTCAGTAATAAATTGAAACATTTTGATAACAATCTACAGCTTTGACAAACTCGACAATTTCAAGTGCTAACATTGACACATTTTCAAACGATAACGATTTTCAAAGGACTTCCTTCTACTGACAATGGATTTTCAAAGAAATATGCAAAAAATATTTCAAAGGGCATAAATTCCCATCAATGTCGGTAAATTTTGATGAAATTTCTAGGAAATTTCAGTTTGAAGAGAAATTTTTTATGAGATAATGATTTTTTGGCGAAATATCACAGAAATATCCATCGAAATGATGGATATTTCCATTTGAAGAATGGAAGAAAAATAGAAAAAAATTGAAAATAAATAGAGGAAAAAAGTTGACCAAATAAACAATAGAATTGCAAAAAAATAAAAATAAAAACCCTAATAAGACTATTAGCTTTAATTGTTATCTAATATTCATTTAATTAATTTTAGGTTAGATTTAAAATGAAAGTATTAATATTTATTTCATTTAGGTTATCATCAAAAAATTTATCCTTGCTTGACCCTCATTTAATTAATTTTATCCTTATTTCATTAATGATAGGTCCTTAAGCCCAATAATAGAGTCCAACCCAAAAGACTGACCTGATAGTTGAGAACCTCTTAAGCTTAAGTACCACACTACACTTTTGTATGGAACCGATGTGGGATCATATCATTCCATACCCTTTGAGAAACTAGACGTTCGCGAACGACATTCACTTTGGGTAGCTCACACTCTAGATAACATCCACTCTGGACCCACCTTTAGGGCACCAAGTAGTCCTTTCCCAGGTAGTCTTCTCCCATTACGCATCAGCTCTCAATAAAAGCACCAATGATAGGTCCTCAAGCCCAACCCAAAGATCTGCCTGATAGTGGAAGAATCTTCTACGCTAAGCACCACTCCACACCTTACCGAACCCGACCATTCTCTTCCTTAGCATCACCTTCCAAGAAGATGATCCCAACTCAACCTAAGGGTCGACAGAAGACATAAGCATAGCTCACGCTCCAGCCGTGAGAAGATTTCGCTGGCCAGATCGCTCTCACCTTCTCTGTTGCCTCTAATCAGACAGACCCGTGATGGAGCCTTCTTCACCCCATTCAACATAATCCAGAATCTACATGGCCTCCCTTAAGCAATGCCTTATGGTGCCATTTGTATACTCCGCCCCGACAATCATTGTCGTAGCGTTTAACTCCACTAAGGCACCGCTCCTCCTACTCCCATGACCCAGACGCATGCCCGCAGCCGCTCCTCCAACACCTATATATAATCCACACAACATGTAACCCCACACAACCCCTGCTTATGCTAGAATCAGCCGACCTTCCTAAGGTCACACACGACAATCCAATGGACTCCATTAACCTAGTCCATGTCATGAATGACATCCATATACCGAGCCCTCGTCGCCAACACCTAATGCAATTTCCAGCAATCTAAATCTCTAGTCACCCGACTCCTATCACTCAACTCTAAGTCTACATGATAACCTGATCATGTGTTTTCATCTCTAGCAACATAACTCTTCGGCTTACACTTCGAGCCTCTTACATTCATACAGAAATTTCGGATATCTCCACTGTCCTTACACCCACACGTAAATTCCTGATACTCCCAGTCTCTTACACCCTAACTCCCCTGTTCTCACCTTAGGGATTAACGAATTTCTTTGCTTCGCCTCTAACACACTTTAATTACTCTTCATTTCCGACTGAACTATGAGTCTCATCGATCGAATTCTAAAGACAAACTCAACCCACACTCACCAAGAGTGGTGAATGGCCGTACCGTGCACCCACACCCGACTCGACGCGATGTTACAGTGCACACGAACGCATTAATGCCATACTGTGACACCCTATCCCGGGGTCCACCATGAGCAGAATCTCAGAAACCTCTCACTCATAATCCCGACCTATTAGATCAACTCTCACCCTACATCCTAGGGAAGAACATCTATACCCGGCTTCTAAAGGCCTTAACCTCTAAGCCCAAGCAATCCAAGGTCGCATGTATGACAACCCGGGCCATAGTCCCACCATCGACAACCCGATGGTCAGCTAACTCATCCATGTCAAGCCCCGACATCAACAACCAATATGTCTACCACCCTAAGGTCCACCACGCCTCCGTCGCGAACTCCTCGATCCGGGCTCCCTCGACTTCGACCCACACTCCGTCCCTCCGCCCATTCAGGCACGGGAAAGTGCTTATATAGCACCCCGAAACCGAACCGGTCCCTCCGACCTGCATTTGGGTGTGGAGGAATGAACCGTATACTCTCCTCGTTTCATCTAACTCGGGATGATCACGTCCCAAAGCCCCTGGATCCCCGTCTGGGCAATCCCGTCTCACATGCCCAATCCGGCCCCGGTCATGAAACTCGGTGAAGTAGAAGTCTTCGCCTTCCCGAACTAGAAGCAAGGTCAGATCCTCCCTCTTTCTAATTAACACTGCATCCCGAAAAGCCCGTGATCCTGACTTCTCTCTACAGCCCGGTCGCCCCAACTACGGGAGTCCCCGTCCGTAGCGAAGTCCACGATCCCCGCCCGAACGGACAACTTCAGCCCATTCTCGAATCTTCTCGTACCCAAATTAATCCCAAGAAACCACGCATCTCGAAGATTTGACATTCTGCCTCTCCCACGAAGACCACGACAAACTGATCTAGATAAGGTCAGGAACACCCTACGATGAGGTCCATGAATGTCGGCGCACTGGCCAATTCAAAGGGCATCACCAGAAACTAAAGTGGCCATAACGTCCTAAACGCCGGTCTTAGTGGATATCCAGATCCCTAACTCCTACCTCATGGTAACCAAGCAGCCCCATCTCTGAGTGCACTCCCGCTCCTCTTCAACCGATCAAACAAATAGTCAACTTCAATGGGTACCGATCTAATCGTAACCCCGTTCAACTCCGTCTGTAATCAATGCACAGCCATGGGTCTCGCCCTTCTTCTTCTTCAAACAACCTGAGCGCCCCATGGTGAAGTGCTCCTAGCCTAATGAACCCTTCGTTTCAAGAGTCTTTATACTGACTCGAGTTCCCTTTAACTCAACTCGTGCCATCCAGCGGCATGTAGACGGGTAAAGTACCGTGGTAACTCGACATCTAAGTCTACCAACCCTATGCGAGAGGTATCCAAGTAGCTCATTTGGAAAAACATCCACATACTGCAAACTACTCGAGGTGCATCTAAGTCTAGTCTCTCCTCGTCCCTGGGTAAGGTCGCAGCCAACCAGCCTAACTCACCCCCGACACCCGGACTCGTATACTGCCCAGGCAAACACTGCGCCACCCCTCAAATACCACACGAGTAATCGGCCCCGCGTAAAGCAGAACTCCTACGCCACAATCGATAACGACCTGTAGCCGTCGCCAATCCATCCCTGTGGATGACATCGAACTCGACATATCCACGATCTTCGTGTCCACTCAGGAGTAGAGTCCCCGAGATCTCCAGTTCGCAACCTCGACATCATCCTTATTCTCGCTTCTTAACTTCTAGGAGAACTCACCCACAAAGGATCCTCTAAGATCTCTAGAGGTCCTTGCCCATTTCCACCCGTATTCGCCCACTCTCTACCGAACACAGCCTAGTCTAATCCTCTAGTAAAGGTCGAGGTAATCTCCATAGCCTCTAACGCCTTCTCGTTTTGTATGAGCCAATGGTCTGCCACCATCGAATCTCCTCCTCCTGTGAATGTCAGAGGATGATGCGCCCTAAACCTCTGAAGGTTACTAGGATCTCCCTCACTAAATTCTACGCTAAGAAGCATGCGATAAGAATTACTGAATACCTACACCTCAACAAAGGCCCTCATGACAAATACCTGGTGTTTCGACCACACCTCGCTGACGACTTCATCCTCTCCTCGACTAGCCATCCACATATGTCAAATGGAAACAAGATTCATTTAATTTTCATTTCGGGGCTTCAACTAGCAAATGCATGCCACTACTAATAGGTTTCACAACCATGAACTCGAATCTGCTCATTTCCTGCTCATTTCATTATCCAAATCCCTGGGGTCATAGTCTCTAACTCCAGTATCTTCACCCTTTCCCATACGATTAGCACCATGCATATAATTTTCTACGCAACAATCGTGCAATCATAATTCCCATATACATTATACCGTGTATATGTCCTTCCAAGCGATTTGAAACATAAAATCACGTGATCAAAACATCAAACATAAATTACGTATCTCAAAGGGTGTAAATGCAAATCTAGACACTATTCATACGTAATCAGCAGTATTTCAAGTCCCTGCATTCACAAGCAATGCAAGACCATTTATCCAATATATTAAATCATATTTATCAACAAAAATTTTATTTTCGAAAATTTCATTTTTTCAAAATTTTGTCCCATTTTGTTTGATTTTATTTTATTTTAATTTAATTTAATAAAAAAAATCGAAATTATTTTGCGATGAACCGGGTTCATGAATAGTGTCCAAAAATTGACTCATGAACAGCATCGAAATAAAACTGGTCAGTATTAGGCCGAGGCACTAAGTGCACAACCTCGGGCCGCCCAAGAAGACACTCCAGTGCGCACAGCCGCGCCCAAGGGGCCCAGACGCCTCCTACTCACAGCCCCGCTGCCCCCGCCCGAGGGGGCCCACACACCTCTGCTGGCGCCCCTGGCACATGCCTCACAAGACTCACACCTGCTCATTCTCGCACCCCGCCGCTCCTCCCCGCGCCCCAAATACCAAATTAAAACCACAAGACTTCAAACATACAAATTTTGTAATTGCGGACAAGGCCTTTCGCTCTGTACCCAACTCTCTGCGAATACAAATCCTGCAATACAATCCCAGCCAAGTCTACCTCCTCTAATACAACAACCCACATCGTGAATACGCTCCAAAGGGTCGTCGCTTCGTCACAATACAATTATTGTATCAGAATACAAATTCACAAACATTTAAGCCCCTAAGACCTCTCACATATGTCACGATACATCGCTCTCTCTCAGAATACACTCAAGCAAAGAGTCTAAATCAACTTTGCACCCCACCCATTTATTTTTCTCGTTTTTCATTATTATTATTTTTTTTTTCAATTCTTTTTCCAGCCACTGGAAACACCTAAAAAAAAATATCCATCCTTTTTTTTTCATTTTTCATCCAATACACCAAATAATTTCATAAAAATTAATTTTCTTCATTTTCTTTAGTTTTCCTCACTATAAAACCTTAGAAATGATTTTCTTCCTCCAATTTTTTTTTTTCTTTTTCAAAATACTCAAACAAATTTATAAAAATGATTATTCACTTTCTTTCGCTTTACACTCCTCAGAAACCCGTAAATATTTTCTTCATCTCTAAACCAAATAAATTGATTAAAATTTAGTTCATTTTCTTTTCTTTTTCCAGTTTTACTCACTGTAAAACTCTAAAACATTTTCTAAGATATTTTCTAACACATCAATGTGCTAATCACTAAGCACACGTAAATAATCTCAACACATCACAACCATGATCACACATCATTCATGTTATGCATATCGTTTCCCACACAAGTCATCGTCACACACACAAAACACACATGCAAGCAGTCCTAGTTTCATGGTCAGGCCTTCCTAGGTAAATCCATACCCCAAACCGAACATCATATCACCCAAGTGGTGATGTTCTTACCCGACTATGGCCTAAGCCCAAATTCCCTCAAGCCCTAGGTAGTCGTATACCTATGCTCTGATACCAAGCTGTGACGCCCATTCCCGGGGGTCCGTTGACAACCCGTCAACCCGCGGAATACTTGTGAATATCGGGTAACCCGACCCTACTCACAAAAATCGGGCAGAGTCTCCTTTGAATGAGGAGCTCTACCCGGAATACATAACCTGTCCCAACATCAATCACATGAGTAAACCACTCGGGGCCCATAAATCAATACTCATCACAAATACATCCAAACCAAATATATGATCTCATGGTTTCAAGAGTTAATAATTTACTCTTATACAACGTATATTAAAATTCTAGAATTCTAATACATGTATACAATATAACACCAAAGCCACAACCCGACTTTCTTCTAAAACGATCTCTAGGATGAGCCGTCTCCTCGCACGCTCCCTGTACCTGAAAAATAATATCCCTCGACAGGGTGAGCTATTGCTCAGTAGTGGAATCACCCGACATGGGCTACTCTCCACCTAAGTGCATATGCAATGCTCCAATGAAAACAAACATTCAAGTAAATGTGATCCTACTTGAGTGTCTATATGCTCAATCTATATCCCGAGTCCCTCACCGACTCCCACCGACTCCCTCATTTGCCCCAAGCCACGTATGAGAAACATTATTTTTAATAATGATATTTGTTATTACTTGTGGACTACCCTCCATATATAAGTAGTGGATCGACCATGTTATATTTTTAGTGATTCACCTCCGAGATATATCACTGCATTTAATTCACGATTGATACTTTATATGGACTACCCTCTCATGAGCATCAATTGGCCGACTGACGATTGATATTTTGTATATGGACTACCCTCCGATATAAGTAATGAACCTAATTCTATATTTATTATAAATTAGTCAACCCTCCGAAACCACTAATGCAGAACTACCTTACGTACTCACTCCTATCGCTTTAGGCCCTCTAGTATACGGAACGACAGACGCCAATTCCAATATAATTATATATAACACACGAATATATAATCATGAATATATTCACATAATTTAAATCACATAAACATGTCATGTACTTCACAAATTATTACACCAAAAAATTAGCTCATCAGTTAATTATCAAACACGAGCAATTCAACTTAAATTACTCAACCAAATTACTATTTCACAAAAGTATTTTGTGAACACTATTCTATGAACAAAGGAAACCCTGTTACTGCTCCCTCGACAAATCACCAATCACCTGCTCACTTTGTGAATCAGACTCTACTACCATTTCCGCCATACAAACTAATACATGATTTATTTATTAAATCAACACACAAACAACCCAAACAGCCCCTACACCGCCACTCCGGACAGGCAGAACGGTCTAAAATTCTCAACATTTCTAGCCTCTAAGATTTTGCACCCATCTAATCCGCCTCACCGTCCTCAAATCAATCGAAACATTATAAAACACTTAAATAAAGTGTAAACCCAAGGTGATAAATCCCCTACCTCACGGAAGCCAAACTCCTGCAAAACAAGTGCCCACGCCAGAGGTCTCGATGCAGAGCAGCTTCCTTCTGGCCCGACGACCCGATCATTTGATCTCCCTAAATCTGTAGGGAAGTGGCTTACTCTCTCTCTCTCTAAAAACTCCATTTCCCAACTCTCTGTATCTCCTCCTCCCTTCACATTTTCTTTTCCCCTTTTTAGTTGTAGGAGACGGCACTATAAGGACTTTTGTCCTATTATCATTTAAACTTTCCATTAATGACATCTACGTCCCTTCTTTTCCCAGCTTTTGATACTCTGGCACTATCTCTAAGCCGTCCATTTCATCATTTCCCTCTACTCATGTCACTTATGGCACATGAGCGCACGTGTTAGACGTGATTTTGGCCACATCGTATATCGCTTTACTTCAAGACCCAAAACGCCTATGCCCTCGAAAAACGTGGCAAACCCGAATGCTCTAATTCGACGAAATTCGCCGTGCTACTAGATTACGAGATGATTCCAACAAGCAAACCGCTTCATCATCCGAGGTCCAAAAGAATAAATTTCGGATTTTAATCGAAATTATGATTTTACTCTTTTGAAAAAATTGTTTTCTTGCTTACACCACCAGCCCAAAGCACTAAAGGCTTGAGAAATCGGCTCGTGTATACAATCTCCCCACTTTTGTTTTCGATTCTTTTGCTTTTATCTTATATTTTATTTGATTTCTTTTATTTTTCTTAGATTTTCTAATTTTTAAGGCCTTTGTTTTGGATTAATTTTTATTTTTCTGCATTTTTTTAAATTTTTCTTATGTTTATTTTTATGTGTTTTTCTAATTTTTAGAGCATAGTAAATATGCATCTAAGAAACGCGAATTCTCAAGGCAGAATCGTAAATTTTTTTTTTTACTGAGAATTAAATATATAAAAATTTTAACTTTTGAGAATTAAAAATAAAATAATATATATATATATATATATATATATATATATATATATATATATATATATATATATATATATATATATAGTATATATATATATATATATATATATATATATATATATATATATATATATATATATCACAAAAGACAAAAGCATGAACAGTGAACAATTTGACGGAAGACAAAACAAAACAAAAACTAAAAAAAAAAAAAAAAGGAAATGGCGAACAGTGCAGGCTGCGAAATTATTATGAAGATGTAATTTTCAAAAGGCTCCAACTGGTCACTTTTTTCCTCTATTTTCTTCTCCTAACTTGTTTATTCGAAGCCCAAACGGAGTGAATAAGGTGTCGATGGAAAGTTTTGCGGTTCATTCCTATCCAAAAACGAGTACATTTCATCATGATAGAAGACTTCCTTTCCTAACTTTCCAATCAAAGCCCTACGCTAATAATGTGACATTTGGTCGGGAGAATTAGCTAAGGAAGTGGTATTTCTATTTATGTTTTTGTTGTTATTTTCTATGTTTCCATTCTCAGATGTTCAAAGTGGGCTTGCCGTTTTCCTTTTTGAAGCTTTTATACTATACAACTTACTTTTTTCAAAAAAAAATCGCATCTATTTTTTTTGGTGGTTTTGCCTAGTCATGCTTGAAAAAATTGAAACACTGTCCAATTTTATTTATGTTAGATTGGTTTCATGCCTAATTGAGTGGATGATTAGCTGAATCCTCGGGCCGCTGACCTTTCTTCCACCTCTAGCTAACCACACATTCATGCACATCAGTTTCAACAATAGGTCGAAAACCGCTCTACCTCCCAAACTTTGCAAAACCTACCATAGTTTCATTGACTACCTTTAATAGGTTAAGGACCCCCATGAAAAGGATGCCAATGTGTCTTCCAAAATAAAAAGAAGTGAAAAAGAAGAAGAAAAAGAAGAAAAATTGCAACGCTTGGCCTTGAAACCCGAGCACGGTCCGAGGGGTATATGGAGAAAGCCTTAGGCCATGCCCTGCCAACTGTCAGGAGCCACCGACTTAGTGCTCGCTACACCTGATGGATGGGTGGAGTTTAGCAAGTTATAGGTGCCGGAGTTTCAAATCATTCGAGTCCCGGTGAAACCCGAAGAGTTAAGGTCAAAAGATCCTTGCGACTCGTGCCCTAAGCCTTAATTAATGTCACCTGTGATTCCCCGCTTACATGGACTTTGGTGAGGTCGATTCTTTAACATTGCACCCCTACTACACAAAAAAGAAAGGTTGTGGAATAAGAGCTGGTCCTGACCATTTGGGTCATAGTATGCTAGGTTGTGGCAAAAGAGGGGTCGGGTCGGGGAGAGTGCAAATTTAGCGCTTATTGTTGAGAATTGATTAAACAAACACATGTGTTTTCGTGGAAGTCTCTCATGATTCATCAAGAAGGAGGCTCTCATACTCAATTCTTTGTATGGCATTCATTCTCTCGAGATAGTTATCGGGCAAGGGCTCTTGATTCTCATCGAGGGTTGTGCATTACCTATCTACAACCTTTGAAATATAATAATTTTTGTGAACATAATTTTGTTATTGTTTCAGACGCCTCTTTCTTTCTTCTTTCATCAAGCAGGACTAGCAATGTGTGTTGGGGTGATTAATGCTCAAAAGTAGATTGGAACCATGTTTATTTAAGGTTTTGAGTACTTTGCAGAATTCACAAAGTTGCAATTAACCCACCTTACTACAAGCGTCCCTACGATTTTATCGATCGCATTTTCAGGGCTAATTTTGTGTTTTTGAAAAGCTATTTATCCCAAATTGTTGAGTCGATCCAAGCACCGAAGAATTCGAGTCAAACTCAGCATTTCAAGATCGTAGACCAAGGAAAGAAGAGTTAAAATACAAAGAAAAATGACAAAGCAGCACTCAGGCTGCGAATTTGCATCCTACGAAAGAATGCTCATGCCCCTAGCCAAATTCCACTCCGTTCATCCCAGCCTAATCGCTCTCCTCGCTACTTTGATGTTTTTGTTACAATTTTTGTTTCTTCCAAATTTGTCCTCAGAATAGCTTAGTTTTGTTTTTTTTTTGTAATTGCCCTTGTTCCGAGCATATGCTTCTCGCCCAAGCTCAGACAACCGATCAATCCATCAATCAATAAACTGATCGTAGAAGCTTCAGCTTCCGCTTTCTTCTCGCTTCCTTTCTTTCATTTTCTTCCATTTTCTAGGTAGTTGCCATCTCTGAGGATGACAACTCTGCTGATGATGCTAAAACCCCTTTCTCCTTGAAGACGAAGGCCGCTCGGGTGTCGGGATCTCGAGGCGTGACGAGGAGTCCCCTGCTTTGCACGCAGTACTCACCGCCGTCTGTGTTCTCTCCTTAACTCTGTAGTTTAGATCCTTCGATTCATGTTGAATGGTCAGTACTTGGTAATCTTTAGCTCACTTGATGCTATTACTAGATCTTTTGCGGATGTTCATTATTATCATTTATTACCCATTGTAACGTGAGTTAAGGAGACCTTCGCTTGAACCGGACCGAGAACATTAACGCCGTTGAATGCCATTTTCGTGAGAAATTTAATAAGGGTTGTTTTTATAGCATATGAAGATCTGCTCGGAGTATGACTATAAGTCATAATTCACGAGGAAATGACCCTAGAACCCCTGCTTGCTCCTAGGATCCTAATCTCAATATCCGATACTCAAGGAGCTTCTTTATTGTTTTCTTGATTTTACTCGCTTTATTTCGCCACCATCAAAACCTCCACCTGCTTTTATAAATTCCAAAACTAAACCGAAAAATTCACCATTTTGAATCACTGCAAATCATTTTGTACGAAGAAAACCCATCCCTGTGTTCGACCCTATAGCCACTATACTGCAGTAGCTCTGCTATGGAAGTAGGAGGAATTTTAGGATATAAATTTTGTTGATTCCAAACACTCATCAGGGCAACATCAAGAAGAAGGTGAATGTCGCTACATTGGATCTGGTAATGTCGCGATATCAACTCAATGTCGGATATCATATTTTCAATGTCAGATATCGCTTCACTAAATGTCACAACATCGATTGAAATGGGTAGAACAGAAAGTACCAATGTCGCGGATATCGTTACCTACATCAACCTGCGACATCACATTAGACGTAACCACTCAATGCAAAGTCGCGACATCATAAATGTAGCTTCACAAGAGTGACATCAACACTACCGTCAATCACAAAGCAAAGAATGTCGCGACATTAGATATGTGCATCTAAGGTTGAAACATTAACGGACCAATGTCGTGACATCAGATATTCAATCTCGTGACATTGACATCAAGACTCGGAATATCAACTCAATGTCACAACAGCAGGTTAACAATGTCTCGACATCTCGTGATATTGAGGCAATGTCGCGACACCATAATCGATCCACGTCACTGCATCTCCGATGTCGCAACATCGCCATGACATTTCCTGGTAACTCATAATGCAGAATTGACACAACAGATTTTCAATGTCGCGACACCATATTCGATCCACGACATAGCAGCTCTAATGTCTCGACATCGGTACGACATTGCCCACGACATCAGCATTAGGGTAGAAGTTTTCTTGGGCTTTTTGAAGGCTGTGATTTCCACCTTCTTTTTAGGGCCCAACGTTTGAAGCGTATAAATAGAAGCTCCTAGGGAGGAGTGCAGAGCTTTTCAACCGTTTTTCATCCAATTTGTGTTTTTATTTTAAGGAGCTGAAGTCTCGTTGTATATATTTTCCTTTTTTCTTTTATTTTTTCCTTTTAGTTTTACTTTTTAGTTTTGTTTCTAGATTTATTTTTCTTTCTTTTAGGATTGGAGTAGTGGATCTAAGCTAAGATTCCAAGTTAGATTGATTGTAAATCAAGCTTCATTTATGTCTGAACTTTAGTGGAGTCTGGAAATTTTTCTAGAATTCATTTTATTTTAGTTTTGATTATAATTTCAATGAATTTGTTTGATCAAGTAGTCATTTTCATTTGTAATTCAGTAATGGAAGGCTAAGCTCCCTCTAGGAAGAACCTGTTGTTTTAATTGTTGTTTGTAGTATCTTAATGTTGTTTTGGGAATGAGACTAGAGTGATTTAATTGGTATTACTCTTACATTGAACTATTATGAATATAAGTGTTCTATACCCAGAAAGAGTTGTATCTATATTCTGATTTCGAGGATCCCCCTAAGTGACATAGGGATGCACAACTTGAGAGCAAAGAGCTATAACTTGGGGGTATATTGTACTGTATTCATAGAACTAATGCACTCTAAAGATCACTTTGATACATCATTGTTGATGTTCTAACCTCTGACTTTAAGGTTCTCTCCTAGGTGACAGCAGAAGTGTGTTCTCGAGGCATAAGAGCTGCCTATTGATCTATCAGTTTAATCCTTAGAGGTTTCACCTCAACTTGGTAAAATAATCTCAATCCTGTGTTAGCTAAGATTCTAATCAAGGGGAGAGGGCATTTTAGTCGAATTGATGGTTCAGGTACCAATTGTATAGGAGAAGGTTTCCATTATCCTGTCTATAGGGGCAAGCAGTTTCCAATCCTAAGAGATCGATGTGAAGTAATAAAAAAGAAAAACAATCAAATCTTAAAGAGAATCAAGTCCTACAAGTAGCTCTTTATATCCATTGACATGGTTTAGGAATATTGTCATCTAGAGAGTGAAATGTGTTCTTCAGATCCACAGAGCCGTCGAGACAGGTTGGCGGATCGGGCCGAAGCCGGTGATGCGGCGAAGAGCATCAATCAAATATATTTCATTAATATAAACGTTTTCGTTCTCAAATCTTTGCAGAAGCGATTTCAATTTGGGGCAAGCCCATAAACATTTACAAATTCAATTCAATTCCTTTACAAAATATGCATTTAACCAAAAATGGCATTTTTTCCATTTACAACATAATATCCAAAATCAAATTTAGATATAGGTACAAAATAATTTCGAAGTTGACTCCTTTTGTTTACAAAACAATGTTATGCTCAAAAATGGTGAGGATGCATGTGACGGAGCATACTCCGTGAACTTTCTGAATGACTCTGAGCTCCTCGACCTTGGGTCCGCTTTCAATCACTATCAATAACTCGGTACCTGCATATTGATAAAAACAATACACTAAGCATTTTCATGCTTAGTGGCTCTATACAATTCCATTCTTTTGTTTCAGTTTAAGAATTCGAATCATGCGGTACACTAAACAATAGTTTCAAATCTTACGGATGATCGATTATTAATACAATACATATACTTATTTCATATACAATCATTTTATGGTTCATTGATCATCCCAAATATACACTTTCATATACCCAATATATATATCATTTATAACCAAATCATGCATTTCACGTGCTCTTTTCCTTTCAATTTGCAATCATGTTTCAATTCGATATGTCAACAATCTGAAGTAATTCGGTTATGCCATGCGAATTTAACCTATGTTTTTCGATATACGGGATGTGGGAGATCAGCACTGATCCCCGGGCTGCGGGCGATTATAAAAACATTTTTTTTATAACACAGTTCAGTCCCACTTTGGGGCTGGGCTGGCTGAATAATCGAATTTATTGAAATGCGATATTGTCCGCATTTGAGTCTTGATCGAGTGACACTTCAATGCGGTTTATTCAGCGGTGCGCTAATTTGGCCGGATTATTGGTATACGATTTATCATATCTGGCGAATTAAATGGTTAACATTCTATTAAGGCGTTCAAATCTATATAGCAGGCTTCTGATTACCATATGTACATTTGTATAACCAGTTCATTTTCAATTCTCATGCAATTTTTATATGCAAACATTTCACAATCAATTAAAACAAATCAATATGCTTTTCTTAAACATTTAAAACAAATATTTCAAATCTTGAAATGAGAATAGGAGAAGTTAGAAAAAACCACTCTATCTCTTTCTTTTTGCCTTGTCGTCAATCTCGGTCCTAGGATAGGTGATCCTCACCTGCCCCTAGCAAATCACACACATCACATTTAGTGAACTAGCACTAATCACACTTAACAAATATCCTTGAGGAGGCGAGGTACGGTACATTTTTCACTTAGTTTCATTCTTAATTGAACCCCCATTAATCATTTATTAGGGTTCCTAAATAATCGATTAATAATCTGAGACTTCAGACGAAAATCTAAAAATTTGTTCGCGTGAGCAGTGTCTCGTTCGCCGGCGTAGCATATGAGGCTGCGTCGTAGTGTGCAGGGAGGGAGGCTTTTTGTTGCTGGCCTCGTCATGGCGAGACGGCCGTGGCTGCGTGGGGATGCTGCCGCGGCGTGAGTGCCCAACACTATGGCGTAAAGGCCCATTTGCCCAGATTTTCTAGTTTTCCCTTTTTGTGATTTTTCTCTAAAATCCCAAAAACTCAAAACAAATCACGGGAATCACTCCCAATAACATCCTAATACCTTCCTAAACCAACCATGAGCAAAACTCATGGATGGATTAGGGTTTTTCTAACCCAAACATCATTTAAAGAAATCTAGGGTTTGATTCTTACCTTTAAATCCTTTTGAATCTTCTTCACCCAAGATGCTTGATCATTAGAAGCAATGAATGGGAAGAAATCACACCAAAATCACTTCTTCTTGCAAAACCCTAGCTTTCTTCTCTCACTTGCCTCCAAAACGTTTTTGCACAATGGCTTTCCAAGATCAAATGTGGTCTTAAGTCACTCATTTCTCCTAAGGCCATGTTTGGCACATCAAAATTCCATTTTTGGATTTAAGTTGCCTCAATTTATGTTATAGCACACATATCACTTCTATTTGCACTTAAGCATATAAACATTTTCTCAATTGACCCTTAGGTCCTCATTTTACAAAATTCCAAATTTGCCCTTTATCACTTGAGTTTCTTTCCGGGTTCAATCAATTTCTCATTTTAGCAAATAATATTTAATCATATGCTCACATATTCATTTCACATTTCACAGTTTATCAGTTTCCCCGGAAAAAACCCAAGTTTGGCTCAATTTATACTCGGAATATATAATAAAATTATTATAGAAATTCTAGGGTATTTTTGGGGTGTTACATGTGTAATGTAAGGAGGCATTCCAAGGCTACACTACCCTACTCTTTGACAATTTCAAAGTTTATGCCCTTAATTATATTTTCTTTAGGAACTTTGCAAATTGATAGTCATAACACTAATTTCTTTCCTAGTTTTATTTCATTTCAGTGAACTCTCTAATCCATGTATTTTAAATTTCTTTTTCATTACAGAACATTATATAGAAAACTCTTTCATTCAATTTATTCTATTCTTGAAAGTTTAATCTCTTCTGGAAATTAGTGGTTCAAATATTAATGATCTTGAGTAGTAGGGGTAGTTGATCTGTAAATTTATAATCAATCTCTATGGGAATGATATCCGAACTTATAAAGTCCACTTTATTACTTGTATGACATGTGCACTTGTAGTGATTTGGACCAAAAACAATTTTTAACAGAATTATTATAGGCAGCAATGAAAAAAAAGTTTTTATATATAGATCTTAACAAGTTTTGTTTATTCTGCAGGGGGCCCCAGATTAGCCTTTGGTAGCTTTGTTGATTACTTGGTCAAATTTGGTCCAAACAAGTTTTTAGCGTCGTTGTCGGGGACTGAATTAGTCTTTGGCAGCTTAGCTAATTACTTGGTCAAATCTAGTCCAAAAACAATAAATACATGAGAAATAGGCTATAAATGCTAATACAATTCACCCCCAACAATAGACCTCAAGAAAACGGATGAAATCAATTGCCTCCGACGGTTTCAAGCTTAACGGTTGGACATAAAACCCCATAAAGGCTTTAAAATCAAAGGTTTCAAACAAACATTAAAACCTAACTATTTCAAAACTTATTTTAATTTCATTCAAACAAATAGATAAAACCAACATAATGACTCCAAACTGAAGTGTTTGGGGAAACTCCTAGCGTCACTTAATTGTCTATGAGTTATACAATCATGATAAAGGTTGATATGGTGAGTATGCTCTTTACTAAGTTTTTGTTGAATTTTGTCTAGCTAGCTACTGTGTTGTCCATTACAGCTCAACAATGATAATTTTTAATTTGTTTAGCTTTTTTTTTTTTTTTTTGGTGCCATTTATTTCAAGACAGGGATAATGTTGTGGCAAAAGAATAGCTACCATGCATGTACATTTGATCAGTCAGTCATTCAACAGGCCTTATATGCATTAAAAGAATCAATGCTTGGAAAAGACAATAGATTACACATTGTTTCCTTTGATTTTTTTTCACCTCTCTAGCTCCTGTAGTACTATCTAGATATCCAAAAAATAATTATGTACTCCAAGCCTTGGCAATTTATGAAAAGTACACCAAAAAAAGTTCTAAAGCAATAGGTACCTGTGAACTAGCTGTGAGTAATTTTGGATCACCGATATCGGGAAGAAAATGAATTATGGTTGTTATGATAGATGTAATGTGATCAAACTTCAATTGTTTAAGCCAATAAGACCTAGCTCAAGTGGTCAAGAGCTCAGGCTGGCATAAGGAGGGGAGGGTCTAGGGTTCGAGTTCTAATGGGGACAAATTTGTGAAAGAACATATTACTATGATGTATTGCAAAGTGAATAGATGTAAAAAAAAAACTTCAATTGTTCAGTAATTGGCATAAATATATGTCTTGAATTTTTGTAATTAAATGATGTTGAATAGTATTAAATGATAATTTTGAAACATAAAACTTCACTTCAAGGGAGCTCTTATTATTATTATTATTATAAAATAATATTATTATTATTATAAGTTAATTCATGAATAAGTGGTATTAACAAGACTTCCAAGACTAATTAGCAAGGCTATAAATTCATGGCTATGGAAGTTCTCATCACGGATTTCAAGAGCATAGATTGAAGAAGAACAAGCAAAGTGTGGACGTGTTGAAAAGAGAGGAGTGCATATACTCGGTTGAGGTATTGCACGTTAAAAGGCTTTTACCTTGTGTGAAAGATGTTCTTTATTTTCTTCATTTTATATTGATGTAATGTGTGTATGGTTGTGCGATGCTTTTGAGAGAGGAATAAAGAGAATTAATTATGAATTACACTATGAGTGATTAGGTTTCAAGAAGGGGCGTGGGTAGAAAGGGAGTCTTGTACCACATAAGACTAATTGTAAACCTTGAATCAGATTAGTGGAAATCCTTTCATTTGGGCACAACCCCATGGATGTAGGCAGTTATCGAACCACGTAAAAAGATTGTGTGTTCTTGTGTCTTATTTCGTGCATTTCATATCTGTCTTGCACACACTCAGTTCCACAAGGGGAGTTTGGACAACCCACACTAAAGTCAGAAAGCCCACACAATCCCAACGTCGAGAACTGTGTTTGGGAGCACTCACTTATTTATGTCAATTGGTATCAGAGCAGGTCACTCTAAGTTACTGAGTGAGATCCCTAGATGCTAGAATCATTTGTGTGTGAGTATCATATGGATTCGACGAAGAACCTAATGTCCTTAAAATGCCTTGTCTAATTGATGATCAAAACTACGATGACTAGAAAATACATGAGTATGTTTATCAAGTCACTAGAAATAGAAGTATGGGAATTCGTTATATTAGGATGGACCATCCTAACCAAGATTAAAAATGGGGAAACAATTATCAAACTCAAATCATAATGGAACTATGTAGAAAGAAAAGTAGCCTTAAGAAACTTCTTTACTCTACAAGCTATTCAATGTGGTATGGATGACAAGACATTCAGACTCATTGCCTCTTCAGAATTTGCAAAAGAAGCATGGAACATCCTATAGAAAATATTTTAGGGATTTAGATGCAGAAATTTGAAGAAAGAATAAAGTGGTAGAACCTTGAAAAGGGTTCAATCTCAGATCTCGAGCGAAGAAGATCATGGAGACTAAGAAAAAATCAACCGTTGTAGAGCTATCACGTCAATTATCATAACAAAAAGAGCTGCTCCTCAAACAGCAGAGAGGGTTGAAGAAAAATCATCAGATTGTTAGGTACGTTCGGACTTGATAGCATCCTCATATGATAATGTGATATTCCACAATAATAGTATAGAGAAAGGAAGAAAATATCAGACAAGAGATCTTTCCAAGTCAAAAGTTGCAGTCCTGAAGATTTGTGAACTAAAGTCTCTGGATCAAGAAAGACAGTCTAAACCAATACAAGAACCAGACCTTCTGGGCAAGAAAGAATGTAAAACTCTTAGAAGAGATGTCACAGGGCTTTGAGAAAAATCTAAAAAAGGATTCTTCTCGAACAAAGATGTTAGGGATGAACAAACAAATAACCTTGGTGTCTTTCCTTCTACTAGAAATAAAATCAAAGAAGATTGGTATTTTGACAGTGGCTACTCACAGGGCATGACAAGAAACATTTATTTCTCGACTGACCTTCGATTGACCTTCGACAAACCAATTAGGACTGGGTGATCTTTAGGGGTGATGGAAAAGAAAGAGTTATGGGAATTAGTTCCTTGATAATTCCAGGGTTGTCTAAGCTAAAGAATGTGTTGCTTGTTGAAGGACTTATAGTAAATCTAATCAGTGTAAGCCAACTATGTGATGAAGATCTACTTGTACAATTCACAAATGACAAGTGTATAGTACATAACCAAAATCATTGTCGCATCATGGAAGGGGAAAGGACCTCAGACAACTGCTACCTACTAACTAGCACCAGCCTCTATATGAATGAAATGCAGCAAGAGCAAGGAACAAGGTTCCATTAGTCCAAACATACCATTAGCAATGACTTCTCCCATCACTAGACAATCAAACCGAAGTGATCCATATTTGAAAGCAAAACCTTATCAAATGAATGATCTCTACAAGTCCAGGAAACAAGCCCTGCCATCATGTGATGTAAGGACAGGACCATGATTGATGATCTAATGGTTTGGGTAAGTTAGGGATGGGTTTGTGGTAGTTTAAGGGTATAGAATGTAACTTTAAAGGGTAAGAGACAAGTATGGTCTCAAAGGTTATAGAATTTATTTGAGGCTTATTTATAATGGAATTGAGGTTTAGAATCAAGGATTTTAAGTTTGGAAAGTTTCGAGTTTGATTTGATGCAAAACAACTTTCTTTTGAGCTAGTTTACGATTTTCGGGTTTTTCTAAGGTAGGTTAGAGCTATGCACGAATTTGGGGTTTCTCTAAGGTTGGGGATGATGGTTTTTATGGTTTTTAGGGTGAAAGAAGGGTTTTGGAAAGGTTTTATAGGTATGGAACAAGATTTGGAAAGTTATACGTTGAGGTTGAAAAATTAGTTATGAAAAGGTGAAAAAGATGATGATAAGATGAGTAGAGGTTATAGAAGGATAGGTACTTACTTCACAACTTAAGGAATCCACTAAGATATAAGAAGCCACGAACTCACCACGAACTCGCCACTCAAAGGAATCCACACAAGAGATAAGAGAAAAAGATATAAAGTTCGCCACCTAAGGAATCCACCAAGTGATAAGAAGCAACAAACTTGTCACTCAAAAGAATCCACCCAAGAGATAAGAGAACAGTAGAGAACTTTTAAAAAGAGAGAGAAATATGAAAATATTATTAAACTTCTAATTGATAATGAAAAAACTACATTAGGGAGGTATATATAGGCCCCATACTTTCTAAATCAAATAAAGCAACTCCTACTTTGACTTGGAAAGTAAGACTTTCTAATTTAAATAAAGCAAATCCTACTTGACTTGGAAAACAAATCTTTCTAATTTAAATAAAGCAACTACTAAAAAAAATATTTCTAAAATAAAGCAACTCCAAAATAGCAATAAGACTCCAAATCATGCCTCTAGGATTTCACAACCTCCCGAATTTGAATTTTCCACAATCAAGATCAAATTTCCAAGGGTTGTTATGGAAGCTCTTGCATCATCCTGTACCAAGTTCCAACTTAATACAACAACCAACATACTGAAATTGCTACATATAGATCTAATAGGAACTAGGGGAGGAGAAAGCTTTAATAGAAAAATATACATCTATGCAAAAGTTATTTGCATGGTCTGCCTCCATCTTGAACAACTAATGTGCTAGAACTCTTTTAACCCCTTATGTGATTAGGAAAAGGATGCCGATCCAAATATGGAATAGAGAAATTCATCTCAGTCATCACCCTAATGAATGAACATGTCAAGTGAAGATCTTAACATCCAATGAGACAGAACCCTTGTACCCCGTAAGAGGATTAAGGAACTTCTTCATTAGTACGTCATCTAGGAAGAAGACAAAAGAAGGAAGAATGCCTGTCAGGACGACCAAGAACGCTTCCGTGGGTAAAAGAAGCCTCCCCATCTTCACAAAAGTTTGAACTACACCTAGAACTAAGCGGAGTCACAGAAGGTGTTCGAACTATCAAAGAAACAAACCAGAATTTGGACAATCAAGACACAAGTTTGAATTTCTCCTAGGTGTCATGAAGACCGCCAAGTATGGAACAAATGATTTGGGTGGAAACTCTTAAGAAGGGAAGTATGTGACTAGAAGCTATAAAAAGGAGTGCCATACATGGTTTGACAAAAAATAGAACTACATAGCCTTGGGAAGACACGTAGAGGCAACTAGAGAGAGGACACATCCGGTGTAGTTAAAAAGGATGGTTAAGGACTATGTTGTTCTAGAATGAGTCTCAACTTCCTACTGTGACAACCCTAGCTAGGAGGATCTGGATCCTCATTCAAGGATGGATGCCACTAAGTATGAAGTCTCAGATCATCCCTTGGTTTGAGCATCATGAGTTTAAAAAAAAAAATCAAAAGAAATGAGGGAAGAATAGGTGGACAGGTGGCGTCCTGCCCTATTCGACCATTATAACGGGTAAGGCATCCAAAGAGAGAGCTTGAAATGGGCACGTTCTAATAGGAGTTCTAATGCCCCCATTTAATAGGAGACCATTACAGACAAACTTTAGGGTTTCTAAAGAGGCGATGGGACCTTTATATAAGAAAGAACACCATAAGACAAAAACACAATTCTTTTCTACAAATTCCTTTGAGAATCCTCTAAAGGTTCGAACTTTCATTGAGATCCTTGGTCCTTGTCTGTTCTTGAAGATGGTAATAACCAGATCCAGTAGGACCGACATTAGAAGATTGAGAAAAAAGGGTTCTAGCAATAAAGGAAGAGCCTTTAACCGAGATGGGTTGACTATGAACCCTATTGACGTGGAACCTTTGAGTTCAACGCCACCAACAGCACTCATGCCCTATGGAACATATGAAGAAAACGTCCCTACAGTAGACACTACCAAGTAGTAGCCTCTTAATCCGATTAAGGAAAGTCCTAGCATAAAAGGTCTAAACCCTGAGAAAGATCTCATTTGAACATCGATAGAGATCGATGTGTCTAAAACTAAGGCTGAGGGAACCAAATAAGATAAGCCTGACTCCTTCCAATTCGTAAGACGAAATTCTGTAGTAGCGATACCGAAATTTCAACTAAAGCATCCTCGACAAATGATTGATGAAAGTTCATACTCTGATTGGAAAAAACCAGAGAAAAGGGATCTCTCATCCTCCATTAAGTCTCTGTCCCATCGCCACTTTCCATGAGGAATTCTATCCACCTTTTCACTTAGCCAAAGAAGATTACATTGAAGAAACCAACGACCAAGAAGCAAAAGGTTTGGACGTCACCAGTAGTAAGTAAATCACTATCCTTATTTTTTAAATCTGCCTCCCATGCAAAGTTATGGGCCTCTGTTTCAAAGAGGATCCTTATGAGTGAACGAACCTTGCATGCTAAGGACTTCGAACACTATGGGATTATGAAATTACTTAGGGAAACAAACCTACAGGACACCATGGGGCCCCCCTTTTGTGTGGCAAATTGTCCTAGAGTCTTATGTGAACTTGTCAAGACATGGGGAACTCTACCAGTCCAAAATTCCAACCTATGTGCGATGACACACATTTGAATTCTTCCCAATATCATCAATCAATATTGGAGTTGGCCTGACGTTCAAGATAATGAAGTAGAGGTACTAGAGGTTGATCCAATGGTCTCCGTCATCACTAAAGGAAAGGTCAGAACATGACCATACAAGTACAACCTTTGTTCCTCTCACTCACCCCCAGATACTCCATTTTTGCACAAAATGGATATGTGCAAATAGCTACCGACAACTCATCGCATGTGGGTAACAAAGAGCTTTGCCACCCTACTCTTCCAGATTAGCTTGAAGAGAAAATTCAATCTGGGTAAGTTAGTGTTTGAACACATCTTGGGACATGCCGAGAATGCGGCTTACCAGAAAGCGTTTAGGTATCCTTCATTGATATATGGGATACTCACAACCTAGAAACCAGATCTTGTAACCCCATGGACATCCTGGGCCTCCAACCGTCGAGGTGCACATCAGTCATAAGTTGTATGAATGACATCATCTCCGAGATGTTCCTTTTGGGAAAAATATGTCATCATAAACGGGAAAGATGAAAGGGAAAGTCTCTAAGACCATTCAAAATTTTGGACCAACTGCCACCTCATCAAGCCAACCTTCCACCTTTATGCCGAAGAAGTCCGAACTTCTAGACAAGACCATCAAGTCCCATGAGAACATGTTAGCTCACCTCTATGAGCAACAACAGTTGCTAGAGTTACAACTCTAAGACATTTAGAAGCAATGACAGGAGATTACTACTTTCATATAAGTTCTGAAGAAGTCCAAGGATGAGGACTTCATCTTATCCATGTTAGACGATGATGATATTTGAAAGGGGGGTGGGGTGGGTACACGGATTCATACCGTCCCCTGTCCTCACCACCAGTCCTAACTCGAATTCGAAGATTAAGTGAAACTCTCATTTGTAGTGGAGACCGAACTATTGCCAGAGACTGCAGAACCTGCTTTTAAGGCTAAGATTAGCGAACCGGCCTTTTGTTGACCAATTTTTGTGTGTATAGATCAAATTTCTGCTACTGTTACCCAAGGATTATTATCTAATTCCTAGTAAAGGCACCAAAAACTTGTTGACCAAAATAGAACGTGTATGCTCATAATAAAAATGGCTTTGTCATTGATTTTAATAAAAATTTAACTTGGTCATATTACTGCAAGTGTACAGGTCGTATAAGTTATAAAGTGGACTATAAGTGCGGATATCGTTCCACAGTTAAGAGAATTCAAGAGTTCAACTACCTCAACTACTCAAGTTCTACACTATTTGAACTTCCATTTCATAAAATTTTCAATAACCTAATTAAGAATTTCACTATCTAAATTTCTACATCTATAATAAAAGAAAAATTTAAAATTCTAGACCTAAACTGGATTGGACCAGATTATTGCTGGAAGTAGACATTGGGCTTCACTGCTATGAAATTATTAATTCCTGCAACATATTCTAATTCTTTTCTATCATGAATTGGAATCTGAATTTGTCAAAGATGCAAGGTAGTATAGTTTGGATTTCTCCCTTAACCATACATTGCGCGATTAGAATTCATGGTCATTTACGAAACATGTGTCCTAACAAATTACCTATGTCAGATTTTCTTTATAAGATACGGGTATTTTTCTTTCCAATACTTCAT
Source organism: Tetrastigma voinierianum (assembly GCA_016808115.1). Classification (NCBI taxonomy): domain Eukaryota; kingdom Viridiplantae; phylum Streptophyta; class Magnoliopsida; order Vitales; family Vitaceae; genus Tetrastigma; species Tetrastigma voinierianum. Next base: position 272,709 of record JAEQBH010002271.1, on the reverse strand, counting down.
ACCCATTTCTTATGGCGGTAGATTTCTTGCTTCCCAGACGAGGGGCCAATACCAAATTTCTGAGCGAATGATGTCTCATCCTTGTGATCTTAAAAGTTCTCTCTTTCCTTGATTAGATCTAGCTAACCGCGAGGATCAAGATCATTCCCTCGAGATCAAGGAGAAATCTCCCCAGTGATTAAATTGATAAATCCCTCAACTAATTCTCTCAAACCATGAGTAAATTGATGATTTATCTAAATAATCTTTGAAACTCATTAGTTCTTCGGTATTAGTACATCATACCCTAAGTAATGCATCCATCCTCTCGAAGTCTCAACTACGTATCACTTAGAGGGCCTCACGGAAATCGAACGGATAACGATCATGAGTAAGTATAAGTTACTAATGTTGGGAACAATTCACTTCATGAACAGCACCATTCAAATAAATTCAAAATTCTCAATCCAAGGAATCTCTTTCTCATTGTGCAGGAAAGACTATAACTAACATCAAATCTTTCCCAACGGAAGTTGTATTTCTCGAAAACTGAGTCACAATGAACATTGAAACACTGATCAGGAAATTTCCAATGCAATTGTAATCAACTGAAAGAAATGAATCCGATTTTTATCCCGGAGCTTCATTAGATTGAGCATTAATCGAAATTGTCTTCAGCAATTTAGCTGACTTTGAAACTACGAACAATTCAGCGTTTCAGGATCGATCAAATGGCGAAATTCTACCCTAAATCTAATCTATGAAGAAAAGAAAAATAAAAGAAATATTTCTATTTATAGAGCCCCATAAATTTGGGCCCTAAATTAGAGGCTACATTGTGGATCCCCAAAATTCTGGCCCAGATTGCATTCTTGGTCGTGACCTGAAAGTGTTGTTGCGACAGAGTTTTAATTCTTTGTTGTAGGTCTCTATTGCAGCATGCAGCAGTCTATCGCGATAGTATTTGTTTCTTCAGCATATTTATTCTGTCACAACAAAGTTTCCTCTGTCACGAAAGATCTTTCTTTGGCTCTTTAACACTTTGTCCTGCAAGGTATGTCGTTCTATCCATTCTATGTCGCAACAATTGATTTATGGTCTAGTAGGGTTATCCGGAATCAACAAAATTTATGCTTATTTCCTCCTACTACCGTAGCATGGCTATTAATAGTATAATTGACTCTGAGTTAATTTCTGGGGATGCGTTTTCTTCGTGTAAATGACTATCAATCAAGTTCAAAATGGTGAATTTGTTTTGGATTTTAAGGTTTGATAAATACAGGGGGTTTAATGTTTGGAAACTAAAAATAAAATGAGGTAAAAATATAAAAGAGAATTCTTAGAAGTATCAGGCTATTGGGTTTGGGTTCTAAAGGTAACTGAGGGGTCCTCTAGCCCTTTTCCTCACGTTGGGGAGGATGACCTATATTCATCTCCCGAATCGGATCTTCATTTGTCTACAAAGCTTTGACCCTTAACATTTCCTTTTGAAAGCTCGCATTTACTGGGCATTAATGGTCTCCAGACAATGAAAACTTGTCTCTTTGCCCCACCTTACAATGACTAATAAATGGCAACTACCGAATCTAAGTGGATCTAACAATAAGCATCCACTAAACCTTAAAAGATTGCCAAGTAAGGGTCATTCAAAGTGGGTCTAAGGGATTTGAACCTAGGGTTAGAAAGAGAAACATGAATGACAGTAAATACCTGGGTTAAAAACATGAGAACCCTTAGTTCACCTTGGATCCCTTGCCCATTAGCCCTCTCCTCCAAGGAAAGAAGAGGTTTAGCCACTCATCCTCTGAGATGTCATCCTCAGAGGCTTTTTAGCAGGTGAGAAAATGAGAGAAAGTGAGGGAAAGTTTGAAAAGGCGGGAGCTGCTGAAAGCTTGGCGCCAAAAAGCTTTACTAATGATTAAAAAAAAAATGTCTGGTTATAGTGCAGCATGGAGCTTATATACTGCCCTAAATATGCAAAATTACAAAAATATATGAATTGGCCTTGTTAAGTGAAGCGATTCAAAGAAAACACCAAAAATTGAACAAAAAGGTCAAACGGGTCAAAAAGGTGGAGGACATTTTCACAGCCCTACAAAATTTAGTAGGGGCTGGGAAATTTTGCAGCCCTTGCGAAATTGCAAAGGTTATGCTTTTACTCTTCTGCTACTCTTCTTCTTTTGCCTTCTGATATGTAGCTCTTAGTTTAACTTGGATTATTCATAATTGAGCTGACTCAAGAACTTTGGCATGATTAGCTTGCAAAATTTGCAAAATTTGCCACATAATGTGATCAGTAGTATAGCTAGGACCTCAACATGTCAGTCGGGTTAATTAAGTTGATTATTACACAAAAAGTACTCAAAACCTGCAATAACAGGGTTCAAAATAGCACTATTTGGGTAATAATCACCCCCCAACCAACACATTGCTAATCCCTTAGCAATAAAAGAGAGAGAGAGAGAGCAAACAAAACAATATCAAAATTATGTTCATAAAAAAAATGGTATTTCAAAAAAATATGTGAATGGGTAATGCTTGACCACTTAATAAAATCCCCCAAAGGCAAACCATCTTGAGAGAGTGAGTGCCATGCAGAATCAAGTATAAAAAGCTTCCTTCTCTAGAGGACCAACCTAAAACTTTCCACTAAAACCTAAGTATTAGTTTGATCAGTTTTCAACGATATAGAACGTCAAAGCGCACTCTCCCCAACCTGGCAATGCTAAACCTAGCGGTAACTGACCTTAACAGATAAGGACCCACTCTTATTCCACAATTCTTGTTACGTTGTAGGGGTGCAATGCTGCAGGAATTGATCTCACATATGTCCATGTAGTGGGGATCCACCGATGACTTCCAACCAGTCAAGGTTTAGGGCAACAAGTCATAAGGATTTTTCAACCACTAACTCTTCAAGCTTCACCTCGGACTTCTTATGAGTTTGAGACTCTAGCACTTTATAACTTGTTAAGCCATTCCTATTCACCCATGTAACGAACACAAAGTCGATGGCTCCCAACCAGTTGGCTTAGGGGACCGGGCTTTAAAGACTTTCGCCATATACCCCTCGGATCGTGCTCAGGTTTTAGGACAAAGATTCACAAATTTTCCTTTTCTTTTCTTTTTCTTTTCTTTTTTTTGAAAGACTCATTGGTATTTTTATTTAGGGGGGTCCTAACCTATTAAAGATGGTGTCTTGGCGGCTGCGCGGGGGTTTAGGAAGGGTGAGCGGTTTTAACATATCATTGAAACCTAATGTGCACAGTGTGTGGTTAGCTTAAGGTGGAAGATAAAGGTTGAAAACAATAGGAATTCAACTGGTCATCAACTCAATTAAGCATGGAACCAATCTAACATCAACAATATTGGGGCAAAGTTTCAATTTGTCTTATTGTAAGCTAGGCAATACACAAAAAAAAAAAAAAAATTATTGTTGCAATTTTGAAACTATAATTGTAAGTTGTATGGTAATATTGAAATTAAAGACATGACTATATTTTCAACTTCACAAAAAGAAACTAATAGCAAGTCATTGAACTACACAAAATAGACTTGCTCAAAATATTAGCAAAACATAATGTAAAAGCCACTTCCTTCTCTAACATGCGCCCAGGCTGACTAAGTTTCATATTGACCTCGATGAGGCTCGGATTGGAAAGACGGAAGGAGGAGGTACTGCCCACTCGGGTGTGTGCGGTACGGGGTGGGATGCGTCCTCATCATGGCCGGCGAGGAGCTGCGATGAAGTTGGAAGAGTGTCTGCAGCCTAGCACTGGCGAAAGAAGGTCAATGAAGGCTGAGAAGGGTTTGGATAGGTAGATGGTCTTTGGCTGGCTGTGGAGGATGAGGGCGAAGAGACGCACAGCGGGGCAACGATGGAGGGTTAAGGCGGGGGCAGGTGACTCACGAATCCACACGAGGATGGCATTGTTCTGAGCAAGCATGGTTGAGGTTTGAGCAACGATGGCCTCATCATCTTCTCCTCGAGCGTATGGGCGGCCGCGAAAGATCTTGAGTGGGCGAGAAAAAGTGCGGAATGTATCATGATAGCCAAAATATCCCGGGGTGATATAGAGATATCTTTGCGTGGGTGGTCTTTGAAGTACTCGGTCTAGTTGTGTACGAGGAGCTGGAGGCACTAGGGTGTAGGGGGCGGGTGATGCTGCCGGTGGGGGTAATATTTGCTAGAGCTTTGGATACTGGAATCTGGGGCTCCTTAGTAGGCAATGTAGGAGGTGACTGATCCTCTACTAGATGGTCATCTACTGGTTGATCCTCGGCTGGGTCCTGGAGTGGGGGATGAGAACCTCATGGCCTGCATTTCTCTGTAAAAATGACACCCTTGAAACATGACGATGCTGAAGGTGGGGCTCGGCAAGAAAACTTAGGTGCTCCAACACCTGCGATAGTAGCTTTGGAAATAGGAGGGGAATGGCCTCAGCCCGGCTAAGGTTCTTGCGATGAATCTTGTCCTCGAAGTGGAAAAGAGAAGTCATGATAAGCTCGGCAGGGCTGAACTAAAAACCCTCGGAGATACGATAGAGAGCCTCAGAATGGCTCATCTCCTCTATACCAAGTGCTGAAGTGGAAATAGGTTGGACCGTAGTATATGGTCAATGAAAAGCATAACGGGAGGGAGTTGCCTCTTAAGCAGGATGGTTCCTGCAGTCGTATCCCCGGATAATATGCGAATCATCTCCCGACGTGAGGGATGGGGCTACTGTCTATACTCCACCGTGTTGGCGAGGACGACCGGTAGATTAAATGCAGCTACAATGTCAGTGGCCCGAAGTGTCCCCTCACGGCCATCTATAGAGAAATGTAGGGCAGTAGGATGGGGGACTCTCCTGGAAGTCATAGTATGATAAAACTCGATGACCACACGAGGGTAGAAAAACTAGAGCGGAGTCATGAAAGGCTCCAGGGAGTATCGCTGCACAAGTCGCATGGAGTCTCTAAGCTCAGGAAGGGCGGTGAAAGCTAGAAAGTCATAAAAATGTTCGTTGTGCAGATCCTTGCCACTACAGTCGGAATTGCCCTAAATGGGGCCATAGTAGAGGATAGGCCTTCTGATAATGGAACCAGGAGACTCATCCTAAGGAATGTTAGAGGTTGGACCCTGTGTAGGTGATAAAGGATGCTCCTGGGCTGAGAAGTGGAGGATTCGCCCAAACCTAAAGTCCGATCCCTCTTTGGAGGCGGGGGCCTCCTGGATGGCCGCGGATGAGGAGAAGATGGAGGGGTAGGTCCTACCCTTGTCTCGTATTTGCGCTGGACTAGGGCAGTTGAAGCATGGTGCTTGATGGCGGGGCCGATGGTAGCGGCTACGACTAAAAGCAGCGACAAGCTGAATTTGAGGTAAGCATTTGGAAGAAGGAGGCGGCAGTTGGAGGTGGGGAAGAGGGCGCACATGAAGTAGGTGGTTAGTGTCCGCAGCGGGTCTTTGCCATAGCCTGATTAGGAGGAGGATGGAGAGGATGGGGAGAAGGGAATGGTTTTGCTCCAGAGGATTTTCTTATGAGGAGATGGGAAATGAATTCAAATGAACAAGGTAGGGATATTTATAAAGGGTTAAGGAAGGGGTGAAGCCCCGAAGTTACTTGAGTGATCATAAATAGGCATAAAGTTTAAGTGAATTGGGAGAATAGTGGGATTACGGGAATCGAAGGTGCGGGAGTTTGGTTTGTAGGAATTAGGCGTCAGGCTGCGGGGTTACCAAATTTCGTAGGGGTTGCGAAAATTTGCAACCCTTGTGAAATCTGGCCTTCAACCCACTTAAAAACTGCTTCCCACTAGAAAACAACTCCTGCAAAACAAAACACCAAAATAATGAATAAAAGCACAGAAAAGTGAAAAACTACAACTTAATATAGGCTACAACTAAGAAAGCATGAAGGACAAATATAAAATTTGAAGTGAAATAAGCAAAAATCCAACAAAAGGGAGTGGCTTTTTTGTCTCTACAATAGCCTTTCAAACTTCTGGAGGTTCAAGGAGGGGGAGCTCCTCCTTGTTTGCGGATGAAAGGCGCATATGCTTTAAGCCTGCAGCGTTTACTTTAGAACACTACGAACACTATGTTGTCATTTAAGTTTAAGTAATTCCCACTTTACTCCATTGGTGTGACTTCATGGACGATTGAAGAATGAGTCTATGATTTGAGCTTGCCTGGAAAGAGATGCAGCTTGGAATCATAGAGCAGCACTTGGTCCCCCTTTTCGAAATTCTTTCAAACCACCATTTGGTCATGCCACATTTTCAACCTGTCCTTTACAATTTTTGAGTTCACGTAGGCATCATTTCATAGTTCCTCTAATTCATTGATGTCAAGGAACCTTTTGAGGTTGGCCCTTCCCAAGTCTAGGTTCAGCTTCTTGATTGCCGACCATGCCTTGCATTCTATTTCCACAAGGAGGTGGCATGCCTTGCCATAAACCATTCGATATGGAGACTTGTTAAGAGGAGTATTGCCCCGAGGATGTCACTGTAAGCCCTGGCGGTCGGTGTTTGAGGACCAGTTCTTCTGTTGGTGTTCCTGCTTTCATCATAATGGCTTTGATCTCTCGTTGGCAAGCTCCACGCGTCCACTGGGTTTGAGGATGGTAAGTGGTGAAGCCACTTTTATGTTCCTTTGCATACTTGGTAGGAGGGGTTTCAAAGGGTTTGTTGCAAAAATATTGAACCTCCATTACGCTGAGTATGGCCTTTGGTACTGATGCGGAGAAAATGTTTTCTTTCATAAACTTCGGTACCACCATTGGTCGCTTCACTTTGCGGGGAATCGCCGACCCACTTGGATACATAGTCAAACCCCCACGAGATATACGAATAGATACCAGAATGGTCTCATGAAATCAATACCCCCGAGCATCGAATAAGCCTTACTAGGATCGGGTTCAAGGGCATCATGTGACTGCCAGAAAGCTTCCCAAGTCTTTAGCATCTATCGCACCCTTGGCATATGTTATGAGCATCTTTGAAGAGGGAAGGCCCGATAAGTCAGTTGAGCACTTTCATGGTGTTTTACGTGACGAAATGGCCACCACGAAGCATTTCATGCCGGTGGCTAAGGAAATCCCCTACGTTCTCCTTAGGGCACATCTTCTAATTATCTGATCTGCATAATATTTGAACAAAAATGGCTCCTCCCAGTAAAAAGAGTGGATCTTGCGAAGAAGGTGACTGCTGTCTGTGCCTTCCAGTCAGTTGGGATTTCTCCTATGGCTAAGAAATTGGCACTGTGAGCATACCATGGAGCATTTTTTCCACTTATGACGGACTCCTCGGGGAAATTCATCATTTATTGGAGGATTTCGAGTGTTGTGTGCTATAGTCAATCTGGAGAGATGGTCTGCCACAACATTCTCTACCCCATTTTTGTCTTTAATATGTAACTTGAATTCTTGGAGCAGAAGGACCCATCTAATAAGTTTAGCTTTGGCATCTTGTTTGGTAAAGAGATACTTCAGGCGAATGATACAAATAACGATATCTGATCCACAAGTATGCACAAAAATTTATCTAAGGCATAGACCCGCGCTAGCGGCTCGCTTCTACATGGTAGTATGGTTTCCTGCATTAGCCACGTTTAGGTTTTGATTGCATAGTAGACCACACATGGTTTCCCATATTTTCTCTGTCCAAGAACTGCCCTGACAGCAAGATCACTTGCATCACACATGACCTCAAAAGGCAGTTGTCAGTTGGGTGCCCTTACTATAGGTGCAGTGGTCAAGTGGGGTTTGAGCTCCTCAAAGCTCATTTGGCAGTCCTCAGCCCAGGAAAATTTAGTGTCCTTCTCCAGCAACTTGTAAAGAGGCTTTGCAATTTTCGAAAAGTCCTTGATAAACCTCTTATAGAAGCCTGCATGTCTAAGGAATTGCCTCACAGCTTTTACACTTGTGGGAGAAGAAAGTTTGGAAATAAGCTCAATTTTTGCCTTGTCAACCTCAATTCATGTGTTAGATATGACATGCCCTAGCACAATCCCTTGGTTTACCATAAAATGGCATTTCTCCCAGTTTAGCACCAAGTTTTTTTCAATGCATCGATGGAGCACAGTTTCAAGGTTGGTCAAGCATTCCTCAAAAGTATCACCATATAAGGTGATATCATCCATATATACCTCCATAATGCACTCCACCAAATCACTGAAAATGCTAAGCATACACCTTTGGAAAGTGGCTGGTGCATTGCAAAGGCCAAAGGGCATCATCCGGTAGGCATAAGTGCCAAATGGGCAAGTGAAGGTGGTTTTCTCTTGGTCTTCTTTAGCAACCACAATTTGAAAGTATCCAAAATAACCATCCAAGAAGTAGTAGAATGGGTGCCCGAAAATTCTCTCCATAAGTTTATCAATGAAGGGTAAAGGAAAATGATCCTTTCTTGTCACTTCATTCAGTCTCCTGTAGTCAATGCATACCCTCCAACATGTGGTAAGGCGGGTGGGCACTTGCTCTCCTTTTCATCTACAGGTGGTCTTGATTTCTTTAGCTAACTGAGTTGGACTTACGAATTACTATCAAAAATGGGCTAAATGATGCCAACTTGTAGTAGCTTGATAAATTCAGCGCGCACCACTTCTTGCATATGTGGATTTAATCGCCTCTATGGTTGTCTCACTGGCTTGGATTCCTCCTCTGTGTATATATGATGAGTGCAAACCAAAGGATTAATCCCTTTTAGATAAGAAATTTTCCGTATAATGGCTTGCTTGCACCTCCTTAGGGTGTCCAGAAAATTTCCCTCTGAGAATTATTGTGATGAAGAAATCACCGATGAGCGGTGGTTGTCCCTCGTGAAGAATGCATATTTGACTTCCAGAGTGGTTTGAGTCGAGGCTATTGAGGGTATGGTTGTCTCCTTTGTTGTTGTCCTCTTGATCAACAAAGGAAGGATTCTTCCTTTTTTTTCTCAAGTCCATGCTGCTGCATGGCTTCTACTGACATCACCGTAACCGCAATGACTTCTCCTTGACCCTTGTCAACTCCTCCTTTAAAGCATTGCGATTGGCACTTTATTCTACACCAGATAGCATCAATTGACAAAATTGTTCCTGATCTTCTTCCATGGGGGGCATGTGCTTCTTGCTCAAATGGAAAATATTAAGTTCCAGCGTCATATTCCCAAATGTCAACTGCATTACTCTATTCTGGAAATTGATGATCGCATTTTATGTAGCCAAGAATGGCCTCCCAAGGATGATGGGCACACTGGTGGAGCTAGAAATGTCGGCTCGGTGTCCCAGGGACAACAAAATCCCTCGTTAGTAGAATTTATCAACCTGCACCAAGACATCTTCAATAGTGCCCTTTGGATTTTTTATGGATTTGTCTGCTAAGGATAGAGTGATGGTGGTGGCCTTCAATTCTCCTAGCCCCAATTGTTTGTATACTGAATAAGGCAGCAGGTCGACACTAGCCCCCAAATCCAATAAAGCTTTCTCCACACAAGTGCCTCCGATATTCACCGAGATGGTAGGACACCCTGGATCTTTATATTTTATCGGAGTTTTGCATTGGATAATGGCATTGACTTGCTCTGTAAGGAAAGATTTTTTTTCAATGCTCAACCCTCTTTTTACAGTGCATAAATCCTTTAAGAACTTAGCATATGTAGGGACTTGTTTGATCATGTCCAAAAGAGGGATGTTAACCTTTACTTGCTTCAACACATGTAGAATTTCAGCCTGGTTGATAGCCTTTTTCTTTCTTTTTAGTGCTTGAGGAAAAAGTGGGGGTGTGCTCTTCTTCACTGCATCTTCTTTGATTATAACTCTCTCTGGTTCAGCTTCCTTTTCTTTTCTGTCTTCTTCGGAGGGTGCTGGCATTGGTTGCTCAACCTTCTTACCACTCCTCTAAGTGATAAGTGCCTTGACCTCATCTATCCTGGGCGTTGGTTCACTGGAAAAGCTTAATTCATGCACTCCCCTAGGATTAAATTTGTGTCTGGGAAGAAATTTTCCTTTCTGCACTTCTTCTTTGATTGGTCGACCTAGAAGTGAATCTGCGAGGTTATCAAATTTTTAGCAATATCAGATTTGCGGAGTTTAATCTTCATGTTCAAAGTGCTTTCTACTGTGTCGATTCTCTTATTAGCCTAGACATTCACTGCTTTTTGTTCTTCGACAAAACTGCCCACCACTTTACTCAAGTCCATTATATTTTTCTTTCGACTAGAGATGATGGTGGTGAGTACGTATTTGAGACGAGGAACCATATTATTCTTGTGCGATAGGGAATTTTTATATGGTGGAGGCTTTGGTTTCCAGGAGTGGTTAGGATGATTCCTCGATTAAGGTTATATTTCTTTGTTGTATGGGGCATTAGTTGGTGGCTTGTATTGACCCATAACATTAGCTTGCTCAACTAACATGTCCCTCATTGAAGGAACAGTTGGGCAATGCTCTCCTAGGTGTTCAATAGACTGATAAATGAAACAAAGGTTGTTGGGCATAGGTGTCTTAGCCACTGTTCGCACCTCATGTTGATTTCTCATTTCTAGCTCCTCCAACCTTCTAGCTAAGGTTGACATTTTTTCCTTCACTTCCATGTCTTAGGGAGGAATACGTGCCTCCCCTCGGTGGTTGTGAACCTCATTCTCCAACTTCTCGGGTTAGGTTCATCCCGAGCCTTGGATCTCTGCCACATAGTTCGGAAGTCCATGGCTAACCACGGATTCTTACTTAGAAGTCTCCTCACATTGTTTCTTGTTGATTGTTTTTCATGGCAAGGGACATTCCATCATAAAAACTGGATTGGCTAATAGTAGCCATGTCAAAACCATGGTGAGGACAAGCATTGAGCCTTTCCAAGTATCTTTCCGAGCATTGGTAGAATTTTTTCATTTTTATTAGAAAATTAAAAGTGTGGGTGCCTCTTGGACTAACAGTTGCGTGTGTGGAAAAAAAAAAATTTAAGAACTCAACCTGCATCTCGGTCAATTCCAGAGGCGGTCCTTGGCCTCGAGTTGAGCCAAATCTTGGCTTGTAACTAAAGCGGAAGGAAAAATTTTTAGCCTCATTAAGTCAGTGGTAGCATCATCTTGAGTGTTGGAGACTTCCTCAAGTCCGGATAATACAAATAGGGTTCCTCTCTATACCATGGAAGGTGGGAGTAGTGGCAAAATGTGAATCGACAATCATGTCCTCGATGGGAAGCACAATGCACAAGGGTGCACTAACTTCGTGGAGGCGTGTATGTGGTCACCATGTTCTATGCATTGAGGGTTCCTCTGGTTTCCCTTGCGCTTCTTTGTTCCTCATGTCAAATCCATTTAGTCCTTTGTCCCAGTTCAATTCAATGTTGTTCTGTGGAATACTAATTCTCTCTAATCGCCTCTTTGTGTTCTATCCCATTAGAACACTAAACTCTGTGTAAAAACCGGCTTATACCAATGGCTCCTTGAGCTGCAAAAAGGGGTTACTATTGCTAAAAAAGAAAAATGTATATGGGCCAGTAAAAATAATTGAATTAACAGTGATTAAGCTGCTAAAAGAATGAAGTTAAGAAAAATTCACCAGTACTTGTGATGATGATCACAAGTGTTCAACAGTTCATTATTTGCACTAAGGCACCATCCCCGACAACGTCACCATTTGATTCATGGTCTAGTAGGGTTATTCGAAATCAACAAAATTTATGCCTATTTCCTCCTACTTCCGTAGCATGGCTACTGCAGTATAGTGGCTCTAGGGTCGAACACAGGGATGGGTTTTCTTTGTGTAAAATGACTATCAGTGAGATTCAAAATGGTGAATTTGTTTTGGATTTTAAGGTTTGATAAAAACAGGGGGGTTTAATGTTTGGAAACTGAAAATAAAATGAGGTAAAAATATAAAAGAGAATTCCTTGAAGTATCATGCTACTGGGTTTGGGTTCTAAAGGTAACTGAGGGGTCCTCGGGCCCTTTTCCTCGTGTTGGGGAGGATGACCTATAGTCATCTCCCGAACCGGATCTTCATTTGTCTACACGGTTATTTTGAAAAATAGCATTTCTTGGGCATTAATGGTCTCACAGATAGTGGCTTTGTCCTTGCCCCACCTTATAATGACTACAATAAATGGAAACTCACAGAGATCTCGATGGATCTAACGATAAGCATCTGAACCACTAAAAGATTGCCAAGTACCCAGTCATCGAAATTAGATTACAGGGATTTGAACACAGGGTTAGAAGGAGACACATAAATGACGATTAAATACACACGTTAAAAACACATGAGAACCCTCAGTTCACCTTAGCAGATCCCTTGCTGTAGCCTACTGCTCAGGAAAGAGAGGTTTAACATATCCTTTGAGATGTCATCCTCAAAGGTTGTTTAGCAGGTGAGAAAATGAGAGAAAGTGAGAAAAGATGGGAGCTGCTGAAAGCTTGGCGCCAAAAATCTTTATTAATGATAAAAAAAAATAGGTCGGTTACAATGCAACATGGAGCTTATATACTACCCCGGATATGCAAAATTACAAAAATATATGAATTGGGCACTATTTCATGGAGGGCAATTCAAGAAAACACCAAAAATTGTACAAAAAAGGTCGACGGGTCCAAAAGGTAGAGAGACGATTTAGCGGTACGCAGATTTTATGACCACAACGAAAATTCCTTGAGGGTTAATTTCGGCCTTGTAAAATTTCATAGGGTTGTGAAATTTTGCAGCCCTTGCAAAATTACGAGGGTTACCTTTACTCTTTCTTTGCTCTTCTTCTTACGCTTCTAATGCGTGGCTCGAGTTTAGCAGATTAATAGCACATGGTGAGCTTACTCAAGAACTTTGGCATGATTAGCTTGCAAAAACTGCAAAATTTACCACAGAATGTGATTAGTAGTATAGCTAGGACCTTAACATGTCAGTCGGGTTAATTAAGTTAATTATTACACAAAAAGTACTCAAAACCTGCAATAAACAGGGTTCAAAATAGCATTATTTGGGTAATAATCAACATTCTCATATGTGTTTACTGTAATAGTTATGTTGCGACATTGACAATTGTGTTGCGACATTGTTTATGTGCAACTTCTTCAAATTTACGTCGCGACCCAGTTTTTATGTCGCCAAAGTATTTATGTTGGTCCTTGTTGCAACAATGTTTCTTGTATTGTCAGCATTCCTATCGCGACCAGGAAAGTTTGTCGCGACAGAGTCTTGTCTCCACTTAACCTGATTTCTTGTTACAACTTCATTTGATTTTGCGACATAGTCTATTGGTGTTGTAGATGTTTTATGTCGTGGCTTAGTTTTTATGTCGCGACAAGACTTTTTGCCTTTCAGCTCATCTTTGTGTCGTGACCTAGTTCTGTTATGTCGCGACAAGACTTCTCTTCCTTGTGTTGGAATCTTTGTTGCGATATGGAAAAGTTCTATCGCAACCTTGTTTATCTATGTTCAGCTTATTTCTATGTCACGACTTTAGTATCACGTTCGACATCAAAACTTCTCGCCCGGCTTAGTATGTTTGCAGCATTGAACTTTTGTTGCGGCGGTCGGGTTCAACTGAAATCGACATCGCCTTCGGCGACGCATTTCTCTGTCAAGACCAAAAACCTTGTCTTTTAGTGTCGCGACATTCATTACCTTGTCGCGACAAAACTTTTTCATACAATGTCTCAACAGGCTTTTCCAAGTTGCAATAATCAATGTCACGACATGAGAAGATTATGTTGCGACATAGATTTTTCCTGCTACTTTTCATTATGTTGCAACACAAATTGATCTGTCGCAGTATTCTTCCTGTATTGCTCTTTAATTTCTTGTCGTGACATATGATACCTTGTCACGACATACTTTCCCTATCTTCACGTTTTTTTAGTGTCGACGGGAGCTTTTAAGTATTATTAAGTTCTTTAGCGATGTTGGCGTCAGTTGGCGAAACCTTATCGCAACATTATCTCTCTTTGTCTTAGCTGACTTGTTACATTCTTCCCATGTTCTGTTGTGACACATTGTCTTTTGTCGCGACATAGCTTCTCTTCTATATTTAGTCCTTTGTGTTTGCATGAAAAATATTATTAAGTGTGATTTCCTTAGCCATTTTCTTGGGCGTTTGTCGCACGAGAACTACTGTTGTGACATAGACTACTGCAATTGCTGTTTTTCTCTTCTTTCTTGCTGAAATTTTCTCCTTTTTTAATTAAAACCTGCAAAACACAAAGTTAGTGAATAATCCATAATTTGGCATTAAAACACATCTAAATATACTAAAAATAAGCCAGAAAAATGAATTAAAAATAGATGAGTTTAAGATCATCACGCCGCTGCTCGTCATCACGAAAGAATTTGTCACTAATGCTCAATTAGAGTCCGAACAAAGCAATAACAAAGTGGAGACACAACGCCTCTGGATTTACCATCTCCTCAGTCCCTTACATTCTAAGTCTTCAACAAAAAAATGGGAGTAGACAGGATGCAAATGGAAGGTAAAAGGGATAGTTTTTTGTAATTTTTTTATCCCTTCAAAATTGTATGGTTGACATGTAAAAAGGGCAAACAATCAATGAAATGATAATATTCATCTCAAAAGTGTCAAGTGCCTCTTTTCTCCCCTCTTCGGTTCCTTTTTCTTGTTTCATTCTTTAAGGGATGTTAGGGATGTTTTTATTGAAGACATAGACAAAGAGGGAGAATATTGAGTTTAAGATTGTCCATGTCTTTGTCTCAAGTATTCTACAAGTAGATAGCTACTTTAGAGATTGAGTTTAATGAAGATTTGATGGATGTATCATGAAGTCCCAGGTAGAACTAGGAAGCAGTTCGGACTGAGGCTATCCTGTGGTGCAGGGACATGCTAGATTCAGCGAGTTTGGACTAGGAGCAAAGTAGATATGGGACACATGGGAGTATGCAAACTTGGAGGCCAAGGTATTTGGGGAGCAATGTACCGATGGGCTTGGGATCAATTTGGCAAGAGAATAAAGATCAAATCAAAGTAGAACCAGAGTTCTAAGCTATCAAACTAGAATTATAAACAAATAAGGTTTCAATTCTGAAGAGTATACTTAATCAGCAAGTTTCCTATTTCCGCAGTGATAGCTTAAAGGCAAGTACATAAAATAGAAAGTAGAGTTGGTGTGACGCCCCAAAATCTAGGGGTCCATTGATTAGCCATCAACCTGCGGAAGCCTATGGATATCGTGTAACCCGATACCACACTGTGTGTCCCATTCATCGAGATCCATAATTTCAAAAAATCAGACAAAGTCCCCTTCATACGAGGAGCTCCTCCTAAATTAACCAACACATAATATATAATACTGCTGGAAAACAACACCTAGCAAGAGAACCCGGGTTCGCATAGGTGAAACCCACCTTCACTTAGGTGAAGCTCACTTTCACCTAGGTGAAGAAGGTGGCAAAGCCTATCATGCAGGCTTAGCCTCGGGCTCACCAAGGTGAGACAGAGCCTATTTAGTACTGGACAGTTACATTAAAAACAATCCAAAAGAGTTCAATTTCACTCTTTTACATAAAAAAGCCATATGAGTTCGCTCTTCAGCACGTTGTACACGAGAATTTGTTTACTTCAAAAACTTTACAAAAAAATAATCATAAAGCCACAAGTCACCTTTCTTCATTCTTGCGGCCCTGAATGAGATCCGCCCGCCGGGGCATGTCCCATACCTGAAATGTTATCCCATATAGGGTGAGCCACGCCCAATAGAGTAATTTTTACGAAGGCTACTCCCCACCTAAGTGCACATGCAATGTTCACCTTTAACACTTTACATTCACATCAACAATTCCAAGTAAGAATATGCAATACTAGGTTGGAATTCTACATGTCATGCCATGAAATGAGATGAGACTCACTCATACACCATGCCCGAGTCTTTACCGACTCACACCACACGGTGCAATGCCATGAAATGAGATGAGACCCACTCATGCACGATATCCCAAGTCTTTACTAACTCCCCTCACATAATGCAATGCCAATGTGTGATAAAATCCGTCATTGATGGATTACATCTAGTGATCATTTTAAAATAAAAAAACATTTGTTTACAGACCAAAACGCGTTGGATGTTACACCTCAAATGATCATTTCACATTCAAAACCATGTGTCTTTTATGGCCAGTGGATTTTGGAGTCTCACCTCAAGCTCCACACGCCTTTTACACTTTTTGGACTTTCACCGTCGAAGTGTAATGAACCAGTAACCAGGTCTTTCACACGAGAGAGTGTTTAGCCCTTCTTGCTATTACCTAACACAAGTTTTTCTGTTTCATACAACTATGTGACGTTGTTGAACTTCGTTCAATGGTACCGAGCCCACACATCAATCACCCATTGTGGTGATTGATTTCAACCACGCACTCACACCCATGAAATGCAATGTTCCCGTGCATATGCAATGTGATGCACCATTGCATTGTCAATGTCATCCCACATATGTGATGAATTCCATATGGACAATTTAACTCATACATGTTTACTATGTATCATGGACAATTATATTACATGCATATAATCTCCAAAACAACCATTCAATTCAATGTCAATATATAAGCACACATATATCAACATTCATCAAGCACCCATTGACCAAATCCTGTTATTACAAAATCAAGTAATAACAACTTTAACTCTCAAGGTCAATTGTGACATATAAAATGCTCATAAAAACAGCCCACACTACAGCCCCAAACCGGCCCTTAAATTGGCCGTAAAATAGGCCAAACAAGCCCTTAGCAGTCCGGATTATTTGTCTAAATCCAAACAGTCCCTAAAAATTTTTTGGAACATATTACACACAACCACAAAATCAATTCCTAAGCGGCCACAAATGGGCGACAAGCGTCATTAAAATTTGTTAAAAGCAGAGGCCAAACAGCCCCTTAGGGCATATATCCAGCCAAACAGCCCTAAATTCATGTTTTTAGCATGACATGAACACTCACAAACCAGACCATGAAACCGGCCACCAATAAGCCATAAAAACGACTATAAACAGTCTAAAAAATCAACCAAACAGGCCCTTAGGACACCTACATAGCATTCCTCCTAAAATCAGTCCATAGGATGGAAATAAAACCAAAGTAGGAAGAATCCCTACCTTTTGGAGTGTAGTAGAACCAAAGGAGGTCACAAGAACACCTCCTAAGCCCGAAAACTTTGATTTCCCAAAATCTCCTCCTTTGGATCTTCAGTGAAATCCCTCGTTTTTTTTTTATCCACGCGTAGCCCTTGTTGAGGCGATGAACTTTGGTTCTTAGCCCAACGAATTCCGACCAACGGAACTTCGTGGATCTTCGAAAGAAGCCTTTGACTATCTTCCTCTCCTCTCTCTCCCACGGTTTGTCCCTAGCAAAAATTGAGAGTTTTCTCTCCCAAAAAAAATCTCTTTTGCCTAACCTTATCCACACTTTTAAACACTTGGGCCACGTTGAGCAATGTGTTCACAACTGGTTCAAGTCTGTTTCTACCATGAAACAATTTATTTTGTCCCGGTTCAAGTTCAATTATTTTAAATGAACTTTACTTAAATTATTCTCCACTTTTCAAGATTTTCTCAAAAATCTCATTTTTGGGGTTCACTAGGCACCTATCACCCCGAAAATCATGAAAAATCTGACTATCTCATAATTCAAAGAAATTCATCTAGGTAACTAGATTTCGCGAGAAGAATCCAACGGTGAGGTCCGTTTTGTCATCCGA
Organism: Tetrastigma voinierianum; assembly: GCA_016808115.1. Lineage (NCBI taxonomy): Eukaryota > Viridiplantae > Streptophyta > Magnoliopsida > Vitales > Vitaceae > Tetrastigma > Tetrastigma voinierianum. The sequence goes on along the minus strand of JAEQBH010002271.1, from coordinate 255,073 downwards.
TATCTATAAAATTTCAGGTATGCAGCCTCTATTGTAGCGACAATTTACTGTTTTGCCATTTTTTGGAAAAATTCAAATTTTCCCGGGTTTTACAATTAGAGTCATATTAGGATAATGATCCAGCCTTATCAAGACTTCCAAGATTGATTCGCAATGCTATAAATTCAAGGCTTTAGAAGTACTCGTCATGGATTTCAAGAGCAGAGCTTGAATAAGAACATGCGAATTCCAAACGTGCTAAAGAGTGGAAAGTGCAAATACTCGGTTGAGGTATTGCATGTTAAAAGCCTTTCACCTTATGTGAAAGATGATGTTCTTTATTTTCTTCATCTTATACTGATGTAATGTGGGGATGGATGTGCGATGCTTTTGAAAGGGGAATGGAGGAAGTTCATTTTGAATTATAATATGAGTGATTAGATTTCAAGAAGGGTCGTGGGTAGAGATGGAATCTCATACCGCATAAGACTAATTGTAAACCTTGAATCATATTAGTGGAAATCCTTGCATCTAGGCATAACCCCGTGGACATAACCAGTTATCGAACCACATAAAAAGATTGTATGTGCTTGTGTCTTTTTGCAGACATCACATATATGTTCTACACGCACTCAGTTCCATAAGGGGAGTTCGGACAACCCACACTAAAGTTCGAATGCCCACACAGTCCCAACATAAGAAACTATGTTTAGGAACACACTATTTCTATCAAGTTACAATGTAGTAATTGTCCCCACTGGCTTGAAAGCTTTAAGTTAGCTCAGTTCACTCACCTACAAGTCACACACTATCATCGTCTGATAACATTGTTAAGTAGGTAAGCTCAATGATAAATTATTATTAATAGATATGTAAGTGATGCAACTTACAAAAAAAAAAAAAAAAAAAAGAGATAAATTTAATGATTCAGGTTAGCAATACAATAGAAGAAACATAGATTAAAAATGCTAAAACCATTAGAGAATGACGCAACATTCAAGTTAAAGGAAAAAGAAATAGCTCAAGGCCCAAACATTTGTATCCAAAAAGGCCTAAAATACCTAAGATTCTAGATTTGCAGCCTACTGACTAACAGGATTTGATATGATGACGCCATCGAATCGAAACTTTTCTAGCTAAAACGCCAACACAAAAACACAAGAAGAAGCCAACCGTCAATGATAGAACTGCACGCTATAACAAGTTGACGACAAAACATACTACAGTAGGTCGGCGACAACAACAGGAGAAAACAAAGGAAACCCCGATTCTTGTGGAATAAACCAATTTATTGAAGAAGAAAAAACCCAAATATGGGAAAAATCGAAGGAAGGGGAGATTTCAAGCCAAAAATAACCAAAAAATCACCCTTCATGTTTAAAGAATAAGGGCCTAAAAGAGATAATAGGAGGGACGGCTTTGGTTTCCAGAGAGAAAAGGCGAAGAAAAAACTTTGCAAGTGATGCAACTTGATCATGGTAATAAGGTACAAAAATATACAATATAAATACATTATAGATTAAATATATTTTTAGTGCGAGAAAAAACAATATATATATATATATATATATATATATATATATATATATATATATATATATATATATATATATATATATTTGGTATTCGGGATAAACGAGTTACAAAAGTTTATGGTGTAAGTTGAATTCCTAATAAAATTAATAAGATATAGAAAATTAAAGTTGTTATATGATTTTATTAGCTTACGATTTCACCAATTTGAGCTTGAATTATTGTGAACCCAAAGCCGAAGCTCGAGGGGCTAATGGCCAGACTTGGGATCTTATATTAATACGAGAATGGACTCAACCAAAGGAGGGCGTTTGTTTTATTGGTTTTTTTTGCTGAAAGCGAATTGTTTTCCGTATTCAGCCTATCAATTTTTTAAATTTTTTACTAAATAAAAAAAGTTAAAAAAAAAATTTTTTGGTCATTTTTCTAAATGCTTTTTTTATATGAATTTTTTCTATTAAGAAAAAATTAGATATTGAAACATGAGAAAATCCTATAGAAACTCTCATCATCTCTTTCATGCTAATTAAATAAAAGTATATGTATTTTAGAATTTTTATTTAAAATTTTATTATGTCAAAATTTGGATAAAAATTAAAATTTTGATTTTTTTTTTTTTAACAATTAAATACTCAATTCTATTAAGCATTATTCATAACAAAAGTTTTATTCACCATTAAGTAAAAAAAAAGACAAACCCCACATAAATCTCTATTTGGAAAATTCTGCTCGAGCCATCTAAAGTATGGGTAAGACAAGAAACAGGAACTTACATTCCTAACTTTAAGATCAATTTTATTATAAAATATTAATTGGCAGAAATATGTATTGGGAAAGCAAGTCAAATATTTCATCCACAAATTCTGGCAAAGCAGACTGTAATCCCTAATTTCTAACCATCTACTCCGTCCCATAAACCAATTCAGGATATGATAATAAAGGCCTCTTGTGTGGGTTTAGTAATCAAGGAAATGGTGGAGTTGAGAGCAGGAAAATCCAATTAAGGCTCTGTTTAGAATCCAGAAAGTAATAGGGAAAAAAAATATTTAAAAACTGATTTTCTCAATTTTACCCATAAAAATATAAAAGTAAAATAAAATATAATCAAAACTCCTCAAAATTTTACATATTTCTAATTTTTTTAGTCCTTATATAATAGAGAAAAACAAATGAAATTAGTTTGAATAAACATTTATGACAGATATAATAGTGTGTTCTTAGACAATTTCTGATTGGGATTGTGTTGTAGTTCGGACTTAAGTGTAGTGAGTCCATACTTTCCTATAAGACAAGGTGTGTGCAGAAAAAATATAAAATATATTCAATAAAGTAGAAGTACACACAATATTTTTATGCTGTTCGGCAACTGCCTATGTTCACAGGGTTGTACCCTAATGCAAGGATTTTGATATAATTCAAGGTTGCAATAAGTCTTATGTGGTACGAGACTCCCTCGTTGCCTACAACCCTTCTTTAACCTAATCACTCATGGTGGAATTCAAAATGATCTTCCTTCATTCCCCTTTTTATAGCATCTCACACCCAAACCCACATTACATAGATAAAATGAATAATCTAAAACATCATCTTTCACATAAGGTAAAAGGCTTTTAACATGCAATACCTCAATCGAGTATCTACACTCCGCACTTTTCAACATGTTCATTCAAACTTCTGTTGTTCTTCTTCAAGCTCTGTTCCTAAATCCATGATGAGCAACTTCCAAACTCCTAAATTTATAGCCCTTGCAATTTAGTCTCTATAAAGCTACATCACTATCCTAATATGACTCTACGAATCACCTTTTATTTTTTTTAACTTTCCTTTAAGCTATCAACGGAATAAGGACACTTGGTGCCCAAGTATTCTCTTTAGATTTGGAAACCTGATTTGTTTCCAATTCTAGTTTAATAGCTTTGGAAGATCAGATCCTCTTGATTTGATCGTTATACACTTGATAGAGGAATCCTAGGCCCATCGGTACCTTGCTCCCCAAGTTCCTTAGCATTCGAGTTAGAGAGGCGACTTGTGTCGCGTCGGTTGACCTAGTCCAACCGTTCTAAGGCGCACGTCCTTGTATTGTAAGCTTGTAATTAGGAAACGACTTCTTGGTCATTCCAAAGACTTCATTAAACCATCAAATCTTCATCAAACTTAATCTCTAAAGTAGTCATCTTCTTGTAGAATACTGAAGATGAAGATATTGACAATCTTAAACCTAGCAATACAGAAATAATTTATTAAGTTTGAACATATTTTTTTTATTTTCCTTCAAATTTTCTTTCCTTCCACCTTTTCTTTTTGTTTTCCTTTGTATTTTCTTTCCTTCATAATTTTCGGCTTCCAAAGTAACCTAATAGAAGCTACAAAATGTAACCTGACCTGATGGAGAATGTAACTGTTGACAATAAAAATAATTTTTTTGGCCCAAATGCAAGTGGAATGGACTGAGTATATATGCCAAGCCCAACCCAATCGATGAAGCCTAAGCCCATGAGAATCAGTCCATGAAAAGGTCTAGGGACATTTCTGGATTTTTTTTTTAAAAAAACTTCAAAGCTGTCAGCAAAGAATATTAAGACTCTGTCTCAAAGGCAGAACATGGAGGAGATTTTTTTCTCCAAGTCATGACATGGCAGAGGACGTGGGCAATGGTGGAAAGTTACTTGAGGAGCAAGACTCCTTTAGTTGAGACATGGACAATTATTGAAGAAAGTGAGCTGGTGCAGTTAGTCATAAATGCCTATAAAAGGAGGAGTCAACACCAATTTTAGGGGATCAAGAACCAATAATATAAATCGAGAAAGAGATTTTCAGCATTTCTACAAGTTCATCAGACGTCTTTTCTAGATTCTTAGCTTAGTTTTACATGTTTTTTTTTACAAGCATTTGTTACTTCAAAGTTTTCTTACTTCATAATTTGATTTTCAGCCCAATTCTATAATGAAATATACTATTTTTCAAGCTAGTCCATTAAGTTTCCTCTTAGCTTTTAATTCAGTCTATGCAGTCTAATTTTCAAAATATTTTTTAAGAACTTAAATTACAGGAACTGTCGAGGCCCAAGAATCTAGTTTTCGTTTATTGATTAGATTTGTGTGATTTGATTCATGCATCATAATTTTGGCACACCCACACATTCACCAATTTTTATGCTTTTTGTATGTTCTAGTGAAGTACACTAGAAAATCCACCAAACAGTAACCTGGCCTGAACAGCAGGTAAGATGATGAGAAGAGAATAATATCATGTATAGTGGGCAGAAGATCCCTGAGATTGAGATCTATCCTTGTAAATGAGGCACACTTTCTTTGATTTAATGGGAGGTCAGTGCCAAGGTTTAATTTGATAGCTAGTTAACATCAAGAAGGCCTTAATTTTGGCAGATTCTAGTGTATACTAGTCATGTCAGAAGAGAAAAAGCTGAAAAGGTATTCTGAAGAAAAGGGTAAGAAAGAGCTAGAATGGAATAATGGACACGACCAGTACTCGCTTTCAATCACCACCTTTCATCTAACCCATAAATGCGGCTAGGTTCATCTGCCTGCTGCAGCCTTATCCTCCTCCTCTCCAAGCCACAGGAAACATATGGCCATGTGGAAATCAATATATACTATAAATAGCAGGCTCTCGTCAGCATTTGCTTACCAAGTTGCAGGCAGGCACAAGTTGGAGAAAGATGACATCCAGTGTCTCCTAGAGTTCCTTTGAACACTTCATTGGGGACCATAATTTTCTAGTTATAATGTTGGCTCCCTACTGAAGTGTTTGGGGCAACTCCCGGTGCCATTTGATACTAATTACTCATGGCTATTGATCACCCATTAGTTGCACCAATTAAGGAAATTTGGGTTTGTTTGGTTCTGATTTTTCATAACTGATTTGGAAACACAAAGAATACTATTTTTGTGTTTGTTGAAAATTAGTCTTCTTATCTAAATTTAGTGGTTTTTATAACAAAATCAATAAATAAGCAAGCTGGGAACCAAACAATTGCTTTGTGTTTTTCTTGTTTTCCTTGTTTCTCAAAACAAAATAAAGTTTTCAAAAACGATAAACAAATAGAACGTTAGGGACTGTTTGGTTTCCTGTTTCTGAAAATAAGGGTTTTGGTGTTCTTTGTGTTTTTCTAGAATATAAAAAATGGAACCCGAGCTTTGTATTTGGTTCCTTTTTGGCTCGTTTGAAATGAGTTTTTAAAATCTGAGGAAACCTTGAAAGTGGGAGCTAAACGTGTTCTTTGTTACCATTGTTTTGTGAGAAATAATTTGTAAAAATATGGATAAAACAATAGCATATTTTTAGTTTTCTCCGTAGTTTTCAAAACCAAAAAAACTGTTGTAAAAAACAGGAACCCAACAACACCTTCGTTTCTCATCTTTTGAGGATTTGGAACTACTTTTCATAACTTTTTGAGGTCCAAATTCAATTATATAAGCTCAAGTCTGAACTGCTGCACTTCTCACTAGTTTGTTTCATCTTCATATCTTTTTGATGAGTCTTTTCGCTTATTGTAACTTTTGAATGGTAATTTCTAATTCATATGCATCTTAGGGGTTTCTTTTGAGTTTAATATCAAAGTAATTAATTTTTTTTTAAAATTACATATAAAGACTTCTTTTCAAAATATTTATCTAACTACTCTTTTTACTTTTTAAAACCACATTCACTAACAACGGTTTTGAAAATTAACCTTAAAACCGCATGCAGTTGGTAAATGCAGTTTTAAATTTACATTAAAACCGTAGTTGGTAAATGCGGTTTTAAAAAATAAAAAGATTAGTTTTGTGAATATTTTGAAAATAATTCTATATGTGTATTTTTTTTCTAAAATGAATTATTTTGACTTTAAACTTGTTTCTTTTAGTTACAATATCTACTCCTACTAACTTAATGTCTTCGTTAGATTGTCATCATGCTTGGGGTATTTAACCTGGCCGTATTTTTTTCCATTTGGATTTAAGAAGAGCTTCTTTCTGAAAAGCATAAAAATTGAAATGCTTTTACATTTCTTATTTATCTTCAGCTTTAATTTGCACTTTCTCCCGAGTCTTCTTTGTTTTAAAAGCTAATAATTCCAACATGGCTGATGGACGTGGAACAAACATTGGCCATATATGGCAAGAGAATTAGACTGCATATCAACTGCTTTTCTAATCAATGGATTGCAGCTGTGTGAAGAATTCATGGAAGCTCAGAGGGAACAGCAACATATTGCTACTCAAATTAAAATAATACAAGTACAGAAAAAATGATCGATTCCTGGTGGTTGGAGATTGGAAATTAAGTAGCTGCTCTAAGGTCCTAAAATAGCAGACAGATTTCTGAGAGTGGATCAAAATTTTTGAGAACAAAGACAGCTAATATTGTAACTTGTAAGTCGGATTCAACAGGCTTGGCGATGAGTGCAAGGAGAGGGTTTCCAGCAGGCTTGGCGACGAAGAACAAAATCCGTGGCTGGGATTTTCGGCTAGGAATGGGGCTGAGAGATGAGGGAAAGAAGAGGAGAAACAGGAGAAACAGGAGAAGGAAAGGAGAAAATAGGAGAATGTGGAAGGTTAGTACATAAATCAAAAGGATTTCTTCCTATGAACATTTCAAATCCCAAAGGAGTGTCTTTTGGTGCAGAAGAAGGGAAATATTTGCTCTTTGGACATGCCGAAACCGATTGTGTAGTGTGGGTGGGGGGAGATTGAAAGCCGTAGATTTGAAAGAAAAATTGACGGGAGGCTTTTCTCTAAGTATTACTCTAGGCTTCTTCAATTCATCCAATCAAGCTCAGGTTTTGGCTCGTTCTTTACATTGATAATTCACGTCAAAGAGGGTGGCTTTACTCTGAGTCTCATGGTAAAAATGGGGAAAGCAAGGATCTCCGTCCTTTTGACATACAAAAAACTTTTCGCACAAACATGGCCCACTGGGCCCATGGCTGTGAGAATTGTTGACACTAAAAATATTTTTTTTTGGCTCAAATGGTAGTGGAATGGGCCGAATAGATATGTCAATCCCAAACCGTGCGAGCCCAACCCATTACGATGAAGCCCAATCCTATGAGAATCAGTCCATGAAAAAGTCCAATCACATTTCTAAATTTTTTTAAAATTTTTCAAAGCTGTCAGTAGAGAATATTAAGACTTTGTCTCAAAGGTAAAACATGGAGGAGATTTTTTCTCAAAGTCATGACATGGCAAAGGATGTGGGCAATGGTGGAAAGTTACTTGGGGAATAAGACTCCTTTAGTGGAGACATGGACAATTATTGGAGAAAGTGAGCTTGTGTAGTTAGTCAGAAATGCCTATAAAAGGATGACTCAACACTAATTTTAGGGGTTCAAGAACCAAGAATCAAAATGGAGCAAGTGATTTTCAGCATTTCTACAAGTTCATCAACTGTCTTTTCCAGATTCTTAGTTTAGTTTGACATGTTTTTTTTTACAATCATTTGTTACTTCAAAGCTTTCTTGCTTGATAATTTGATTTTCAGTCCAATTCTATAATGAAATCTACTAATTTTCAAGCTAGTTCGTTAAGTTTCATCTTAGCTTTCAATTCAATCTATGCAATCTAATTTTCAAGGTATTCTTCCGCTTAGATTCTAGGGAATTGTTAAGGGAACTAGGGCATCCATTTTTCGTTTGAGCATAAGTTAGATTTCAGCATAGTTTCAATTCAGAAATACTATAATTTCCTGGCACGCCTGCACATTCACCAATTTCCGTACTTTTAGTATGTTCTGGTGAATTACACTACAAAATCCACCAAACATATTTTTGGCACACCTAGTAGGACCCATTTTTGTTGAAGAATGCCACCAAAATTGATAAGTAAGATAACTATAGAGTCTTCGGACTCATGATCTATCTTTGCGAAGCGGCACATGAAAAAAGAAAAGAGTTCCGACCCTAATAGAAATGGAATGAAACGATGAATTCTCAATCGACAACGAGGGGAATCCATCAGCTCTATTGAACAAGTGGAATGAAGGAGTGCAAGTAATGTGGATGTGCCTATTCTTTTCTCCTATCAATTAGCAATTTCAAATTTGTCATGCAAGAAATAAGAATGACAGTGAGAATGACTGCCTTTGTGGAAGAAATGAAGCAGCAATCTCAATTCATCCTGGAGAACCTTAGAGGAAGAGGGCAACTAAGGCAGGAAGTTGGTTCTAAACCTAAAAGGGAATTTTCTAACGAACTCGGGGGCAACATTCTGAAAACCTACAAGAAGCTAGTGAACTCTTTGCTCCACCTATGCGGGGAAGAGGCTAGATACCTTCCTGCGTATGAGAAAAGGATTTTGGAGGAGGAAACGTGTGAGAGAAAAGAAGACTTAATGGGCCGACCCTCATAGGATTTTTGCTTAGTCATTACCACTTACACAACCTGGAGCATATGAAGGGGGCTTTTCTTTTAATGGAGGCTTAGAGGGCATCATGCAACCACGAAGTTAATGACAACAGGGGATAGTAAGTTTAACAAGTTCCTCAGTAGCCTTTGGGCGGTCGCCAGTACTAGATTTGGAGCAACTCGGAGAGCGGTGGGAGTTATGGGCTGGAGCCTCAAGTAAATTGGTCTCCCGGAGTTCTACAAACCTTATCCATAAATGATAGACAAGGAGAACCCCTACCCAAAGGGGGTATAAGATCCCTGATTTCTCCTTGTTCTTTGGAGAAGATGGCCGATTCACCTTGGAGCATGTTGCTAGATTCATTGTGCAATGTGGGGAGTTGGCTAACTAAGAGAATTTCTATCATTTCAAGCTTAGATTGTTTCCTAACTCTTTGATAGGGGCAACATTCACTTGGTATACAACATTCCTAAGGAACTCCATTCAAAATTAGTTGGAGATGGAAAGGAAATTCCACACTTAGAGGAAGAAGTTCATGGGAACCTATTGTTAAGAGGTGAACTAGGAGGTGGCAATGGCATATCTATCTACTATGGGGCATTCACCCTATCCTCTGTTAGTAGAAAAAGGCATCTAATTTGTTGAAGAAGACACAAGTTGTTGGTACATAGGTCCAATATACTTTTGAGGTAACAAAGACAGAGGAAATATTTGATTTCCTAGTGAAAAAAAATTCATTACATTCCCTAGCAATGATGAATTAAGGGGAAAGACTTATTGTAAGTACCATAATTCATGGAACCACACTACTAATGTATGTTGGGGTATCAGAAATGTCATACTAGACAGGATCAATAAAGGGATACTCAAGTTCCCTAACAAAAAAAAAAGGCTATGGCAATCGATGAGGATCCTTTCCCACAAGTGGCCTCAATCAACACTACTAGCATCGACCTAAGAGCATTGATAGAATCCAAGAAGGCGGGAAAACTCACTCCTAGAAAGGTATGGGTCCCTAAATATTGTCTGGTATGTGTTGACAAGTTGATAAATAAGTGGTTTGCAGTTTGTATAGATCCTCCATCAGGGAGAAATTCAATGAAGGGGGATCTGACAAAGGCAGACCCGGCCTCCTTAGGTTCTTGAGAAGGAAATGATACTTTAAAAGTAGAGATGAACTCCCGAGAGATAGGTTGGGTTCCTCTTAAAGAAAGGCTACATAAAACCACTTAGCTGGGGTGAGTCCATACTATAAGGGAGAATGATGCAAGCAGGTTCAGAGAATGTTCCTCAAGAAACAAAGCATTTTCCTTAAGGGGTAAGTTCACTCCTCCAAATGACAAAGCTATAAGGAAAGTTACTATTCTAAGAAAGAAGGCAAAAAAACTTGTTTTTCCAAGGGAGAGAGCTGAAGGCAGATTTCCAAGAGGTGGATCTGGGGATAGAGTTGTTCCTCTAAGTAAAAGATGGTTTCTACCAGAGGATAAAATAACTTTTCAAAGGGTGATTCTCCCTCGAGAAGGTGCATACAACTTCTTCTCCGATGGAGGCTGTGGGGAGAGGACATGTTCCTCCAGTCAAACCTGTTTTTCCAAGACGTGGACCCAGTTCTCCAAGGTATAGAATGACATCTCCCAGGGACAAATTCACTTCTCTAAAAGATATGGTGGGAAACAAACCTGATTTTCAAGGGAGGAAATTGTAGAGATGGAAAGGCCTGTGAGGTTTATCATTCATCTGCCAGGTTTTCTCCTAGTCAAGGTGGCATGTAATTTTTAACACAACAAATTTCCCCAAGGTTTTCGAATCATAAGGATGCAGAGAGACCAGTAGCAGTGATAAAGAGCGCTCATTGATGTGCGATAAAACACTCTTGGAGGAGGCCGTGGAATTTACAAAGAAAGTGAAGGAATGAATGGTTCCTAGTTTGGAAAAACAAAGTTTGAGATGAAAGCTACTTGAGGGATATGGAGTCGATGGCGATTGCAAATGAGGTAATGAGCTAAGAAGGCCTTATTAATAGGTGAAATATCTATTTCTTTAAATTGTTCCACTGTTTCTTTAACATTGTCAACTATCTTCAAGTCAAAAAAGGAAGAGGAAGACCTAGTAGAGGTAGAAGGGAAGCACCCTACGACAAAGGAAGATGAGGACCATGGTGGGATCACCATAGAATCCTCTGAAGAATGCAAACCTCGAAAGGTAATGATTGAGAAACCCTCTGTGGAAATTACGAGGAACATAAAGCCTTTGTATGTAAGGGCCCATCTCATTGGAAAATCGTTATCCAAGGTACTGATAGATAATGGATCAGCGGTACATGTAATGCCATTGAGGTTGTTGAGAGTTTTGGGAATGAGCATTAGTGATCTGATAAAAATAGAGGTGATTGTGTCTGCCTTTACTAGAGAAGTATCCAAGACCTTGGGGATACTACATATAGATATCACCACTGGTAGCAAAACTGCATTATCTGCCTTCTTTGTGATAGACTCGACTGCAAATTACAACATTTTTCTAAGGAGAGACTGGATTCATGCCAACTGGTGTGTGTTGTCATCTCTTCACCAGTTCTTACTATTTTGGAAGGGTAATGAAGTGCAGTTGGTGCAGGAAGATAGGCAGCCCATTATAGAGGCTACAGACTCTATGGAAGCTAGGTATTATTATCAGGAATTTGGTCCAATCAAGTTCACTAGTAGAAGGAAAGATGGGGCCCTAAGGAAAGCATACACAGACTCAAAGGGCTTTGTGGAAATCTAAAAGGAGGCGAACAAACTCCTAAAGGTGACTACAATCGTCCCTTACAAGCCCGACAAGTGGTCTAATCATTGAGAAGATCGATGATGACTAATTACTCTCAATAGGAAAAGGCAGTAGTTGCAACTGCCATTTTTAAAATAAAATTGCAACAGACACTGGAAAAGATTGAAGAAGAGCACCTCTAAGAGGCCTATGGGGCTAAGATGATTTTTGAAGGGGATGTATTTGAAGAAGATGAAGAATTACAAATGGAGGATTTAAAGCAAGCCCCTCCTAAGTTTGAAGACACATAACCTCAAGTACACGACCCCAAGGAAGAAGTGAACCTCGGCACTGTGGAGGAGCTTAGTATTACTTAAATTAGTTCCTTTCCACCTTCCAACATAAAGGAATGGATTATTTCAATTTTACAGGAGTTCAAAGACTGCTTTGCTTGGAATTATGACGAGATGCCAGCGTTGGACATAAGCATGGTGGAACACCGCTTGCTTATGAAGTTGGAGTTCCACCCCTTTCAACAACCACCTAGAAGAATGTCCAAAGAGGTATAGCTGAAGGTGGAAGAGGAGATTTAGAAGCTTTTGAAGGGCAAATTCATTAGACCTACAAGGTATGTGTAGTGGTTGGCAAACATTGTCCCTATGATGAAGAAGAATGGGAAACTTAGAGTTTGTGTAAACTTTAGGGATTTAAATGTTGTCACTCTTAAATATAAGTATGTAATGTCTATTGCTGACATGTTAGTTGATTCCACTGCAAATAATTGAGTTATTGTCTTTCATGGACATTTTCTCTAAGTATACCCAAAATCCTAATAGTTATTGGTGATATATCTAAGACTGCCTTCAGATGTCCTAGTTCCTTAGGAATGTTTGAATGGTTGGTCATACCCTTTAGTTTGAAGAACGCTGGCACAACTTACCAAAAGGATATGAATGTCATCTTTCATGATATGTTAAGCCATCACATGGAGATTTATATCAATGACATTGTGATTAAATCTAAGAAGGTCACTGAACATGTGAATCATTTAAGGAAAAGTTTTGAAAGGAGAGACTCCATCAACTAAAACTCAATCCACTAAAATGTGCTTTTTGAGTTTAAGTCAAAAATTTTTTAAGATTTTTAGTTCACCAAAGAGGAGTGGGAGTGGATCAAAACAAAGCCAAGGTCATCATTTTAGCCAAGGCTTCTTAAAATAAGAAAGAACTTCATAAATTCTTGGGCCAGGTGAACTATTTAAGGAGGTTTATCTCTAATCTGGCTGGGAAGACTAAGGTCCCTGACTTAATCAAGCTAGAAGAATAGGAAGAGTTTAAATGGGAGGAACAGAACTAGGCAACTTTTAATGGAATCAAAGGCTACCTTTCTAAGCCCCATGTTTTAATGCCACCTTTGTGAGGTCGCCATTAATCTGTTGCTCGGGCTGCGAAAAGAGTCACATAAGATGCCTTAACCTGAAAATAATGTTGAAGGCCATAAGCAGGTTGTTTACTATTTGAGTAGGGTCCTAAATTCAATATAAACAAGGTATACACCCATTGTGAAGTTGTGTTAGGCCCTATACTTTGCATGTACGAAATTAAGACATTACTTGATCAAGTCTAAAGTGTATGTGGTCTCCCAAACCGACTTAATCAAATACATGCTAAGCCAACCCTTAATCACTGGACGAATCAGGATATGATCCCTTGCTTTGTCAGAGTTCACCTTGGTCTATTTTCCACATAAATCAGTCAAGGTTTAAGCTTTATCTAACTCTCTTGCTGATGATCCTTCATTAGAAATCGAACCATAAAATGATGTGGAATTAGGGATTTATGAAGTAGAAAGGCAGCCTTGGGTTCTTAAGTTTGAGCCATCTAGCATAGAGAATTCCGTTGGAGCTAGGATAGTAATCATCTCACCAAAAGGGATAAAGACTACCCTATCTTTCAACTTAGCCTTCAAGTGCACTAATAATCAAGCTGAATATGAGGCTTTAGTGATCGATTTGGAGATCTTGTTGGAACTTAGACCACAAGAGGTACATAAAATTGGGGACTCCCAATTTGTGCTTCGGAAGCTAATAGGGGAATATAAATGCAATAGTTTATTGCTAGCTCCTTATTATACTGCTTCCACTCAATTGTTAAATTATTTCCACTCCGTGGATTTTGAATATGTGCTTAGAAAATCTAATTGGGAAGCGGATAAGCTAGCAAAAGTAGCCTCAAGTGTGAAGATGAGTGAAGAATTGACTCATAAACTCATTGTGATAGGAAAGAAGAATCACCCCTTAATTTATGCAAATGTCTCAAGAGACTGGAGAATTAAGATAAGAGAGTATTTAGAAGATCCTAACATCTAGGTCCCTCATAGGGTGAAAGCTCAATCATAGAACTTCATCCTACTGAAAGAGGAATTCTACAAAAAGGGACTCAATGGGTTATTGCTCAAATGCCTATCTTTCCCAGACAGCATGGAAGTGATGAAGCAAGTTCATGAAGGGGTCTATGGAGCCCATCAAGCTGGGATAAAAATGTGATGGCTGATTATGAGAGATGGCTATTTTTTACCAACCATCTTAAGTGACTGCATCAATTACTCCAAGGGCTACCAACAATGTCAAAAGTATGGTAGCATACAGAGGATACCTACTGTTGAACCCCACTCAATTGGGAAACCATGGCCTTTCAAAGGATGGGCCATGGATTTAATTTGGAAAATATACCAACTTCATCTTAGTTGCTATAGACTACTCCACTAAATGGATGGAGGCAGTACCCTTAAAGAAGGTAGAAGCGAAAGATGTGGGTTCAAATTCCTTCGAGAAGCGATCATTCATAGATTTAGAATTCCTCGGTTCCATTATAGCAAAATGAAATCACCATGTTCATAGGATGGGAATGACTTGTTTGCAAAGGACTATGGTATTCAACTCATCAAATCCACTCTCTTTTATGCCCAAGAAAATGGGCAAGCAGAAGCTTCTAATAAGGTGTTGATAAGCATCGTGGAGAAGATGCTGGAGGATAATCCTAGAGATTGGCATAAAATTTTATCTGAGACCTTATGGGCTTATAGAACTTCTAAAAGAGATTCTACGGGGGTAAGTTCTTATTCTCTAACCTATGGGTAGGATGTAGTGCTTCCAATGGAGGTGGTAGTTCCTTCTCTAAGGGTATCCAAGTATAATGACCTTAATCCTCAAGAATACAGTGAGGCCACAGTTATGGAACTTGAGGCATTGGGTGGGAAGAGATTACAAGCACTTGACCACGTCATGACCCAGGAAAAGAAGGTCACTTGGGCCTACAACAAGCGGGTCAAAAGAAAGAGTTTTGAAGAAGGGGAGCTTGTTTGGAAGGTGGTGCTGCCCATTGGTGATAAAGACAGACAATTGGGGAAATAGTCTCCTAGCTGGGAGGGATCATTCAAGGTTCACTAAGTACTTCCCATAAATGCCTACTAGCTATCAAGCCTTGAAGGGAGCCACACAAAAGGTTCATCAATGGGAAGTACGTCAAGAAATACTTTTCCACAATGTGAGAAATGTTGGACAATGCCAAGAAAAATTAAGGTAGGGAATGAGGGAATAATAAGCAAAATAGGTCCCATTGACCACTTTTTGATTGGAGAAACTATTCGAAGTAATTACTTTGAGTGATAAAGTAGGTTGTTTTAGCCACTCACTACTCAAACATTTTGTATTTCTCAATGTCATACTTGTTATACCCTCAATGTTTTATGAATAAATAAAGCAGATCTCCTAACCTCTTTAAAATTGTGGAAAATATGTACCAGATTATGGATTAGAAGGTTAAAGTGGGCTTTGCGATCCCTATTGATCCTAAATAAAGGTTTTCCCCCCAAAAATGGCTTGTTGTGTCATAAATTCTCCAAAATTTGGTTCCATGACCACTTTAGGACTGGAGAAATATGGGATAACCTAGTGATAAAGTGGCTTCTTGGCCATTGCATTCACCAGCACACTAATTTCTCCAAGGGTGTTCTTGTTGCCTCTTCGAATTTCTAAAAATCTCATAAGTAGGTCCTAGGACTATTTGGGTGTTAGAGAAATGGGTACAAATAGACTGGTTGGATAGACTTCTTATCAATGGTTTCCTCATATTCATGTTTTTCTCCAAAAGGTCTACCTTATACCATAAATTCCCTAAAGTTGGTCCCTTGACCACTGTAGGTATGATACTGGTTCCAAGATAGGATTTGAGGCAGAAAAATTTTCCTTTGGCCACTTCACCTCCAAAACATAAACTTCTTCAAGATTCCCTACTGATTTCTCAAGGAAGACTTCTTGACCACATCAAGATTAGGGAAATAGGGGTGGAAATCTCCAAGTGAATAAGGTAGGCCTCTAGTCCATTGGGTACACATATTTCCCCAAACAGAGCACCCGAACAAGTTCATGAGAGGGTATCATGATCACTCTAAGATTGAGGAAATAAGCCTTCATGCTAAATTAGAGTAAAAGAAAGTGGGCTTTGTAGCGACTGCATATTCAAATACAAGACTTCTATAAAGAATTGGACATGTTACATCATTACACCAAGTAATAGGTCATCCCTTAGGAGAAATGGAAGAAAACGAGATAAGAATCAAGCAAATTAGATGAGAATTGAAGAAGTTATGCAAATTAATGGCCATAGTCACGCCAGATTTTCATAGTCACCACTAATCGTCGACCTGGCACCAAGACTGGGCGTGAAGGCGACCATATGTCACGACTATGATAACCTATTTTCAACACAAAAGGACAAATTAGGTTCCATAGCTATTCTAAGCTTAGAAGGGGATATAAGAGCTGAGATGAGTCAAAGTAGCCTTTGGTCAATGCTCTAGAAAAGGAAGCTGTTTTATCAAGCCCGGGTCCCAATCACAATAAATAAATAAAGCAAGCCTCTTATGGCCAAGGGTGAAGAAATACTTGAATATATATATGGATCCTTAAAATTGTACATGTCGCAACAGCAACAATCATTCAAGAATTATTCAAAGTAAATTTTCAACCAATATCCAAAGGTAAGCCTAGTGCCACCTTTGTCCACTAGTTCACCCACATGTAAGAAGTGCACTTATGCAAATGTTCATCAAGCACACGCATCCAAAGGTAGGCCTAGCGCCACCTTGGTCCACTAAAGCAAAGTCATGGTTGTGGTGCACGTGTGTAAGTGTTCAGTGATAACACACAATCAAAGGTAGGTCTAGTGCCACCTTGGTCCTCTAGTTCATACACATACAATAGTGCATCTATGCAAATGTCAGTTAGTTTCCAACATACCAATCAAAGAAGGTTGGCCAATTGCCACCTAATCAAGAAAAAGATAAGGTGTTGAAGATTATTTAGCTTACCTAAAAGTATATTAGCAAGATACAAAAGGGATGAGCTAGTATAGGTAATGTCAAATTTCTAGGGCCATGTCAAAACCAATAACCATGTCTGAAGTGGTGAGGGATCAAAACTTAGAAAAATCAAAAGATCTCAAAGTCTTAGAACCCCAAGCGCTCTTGGTGTGAAGCATCAATCTACTGCAATTGGAGGGTCAAATAAGCATCCTTTCCCCTCATATAGGATAGGAAACCTCAGGAAATAGTCTTTTGTTGGTGATTTAGGCTTTAAGCATGAAGAACCTCTCCTTGTCGTATAAGAGAAGACAACTTGGCTTTTTCCCTCTCCATTTCTTCAGCCAACAATCTAATTTTCTCTTCCATGGCATGAAACTCAACTTTTACTTCCTCTAATCTTTGATGCTCTAGTCAGTAGATAGCTTGGATTGCTCATACTCAGACTTTTCCCCCTAAATTCCTCCAACTTGGATATCACTTGAGCATTCTCCTTTACCACATGCTTAATGGAAGAAAATACCTCAAGAGTACGGTTTATCACCCTAGAAATGAAAACCCCAGCCTCATGCTCAAGAGAAGTGGATTGTAGTACTGCCATAGCTACTTGAAAAACATTTTTTTGGATAATGGATAAGAAGAGAAGATCCAAGCTCAACAGATGGATAATAGTGGAGTGGGCTATAGCTACATTCGGTTCGGTAAGAGGTCTAGATGAAGGCTGAACATGAGGAGTGGCTTTGTCCAGAAAAAAGAGATCCAATGAAGGAACTACTCTTACCTCGAGATGCAAAGTAAACCAAGGAGAGACCTGAGAAAGAAAAAGGTAAGGAACCTGAAAGTTGATAAAAATGAAGTAAAGGTTAGGTAAAGTGTTCACCAGAGGAACTGAAGGTAAAAGGGCAGGAGGAGTTTGACAAATGAGCCCTAACTAGTTGAAAAATGGGCCTTCTTCAGATTCTGAAAAGGCATTAGAGGAATGAACTCCCTCAAAGGCCGCTGAACTATCTTAGTTTTAGGATCCATCCACAATAAAGCCGATATTTTCCCTTTGCATTGATCCCTCATCCTTAGCCTCTTCAATCTCTATAGGATCATCATGTGTGTTAGAAAATGCAAGCTTAGGAGCTATCCTATGAGATCTCTGCTTGGGTTTAGAGGAAGTATTCTTCACTACAACCAATTTAGATTGCTTAGGCTTCGTAACAAGAGGCTTAGATTGACCAACTCCTTTCTTCAAATTTTCAATGGGCCTGCTGGAAGAGGAAGTGAAGCCTACACACGAAAAAAAAAGTTAGAACTCAAGGTGAAAGTCAAAGAACTGAATGCAAGAAACAATGAACATAAATTCATATACCTGAGGAAGAAGGGCAGGAACTAATAAGCCCATCAAATATGAAGGACCACCAGGCAGAGAAGGACTCCACATCTGACAGCATAATAGTCTTGAGGCTACAGGTTGGAGTCTAGTAAGATTGGGTCAGTTGCTCTACTAAGGCTACAGTAAGTGGTCCAAAAGGGAAAAGAAAGGACTGAGGGGATAAATTGGGTAAATCTAAACTTGCAAGCCCACAAGCAAAGCAAGTAAGGTAAGAAAACTGCAGAAGAAAAAGACAATTGGGGGGGAAAAGCATAACAACCCCAGAGACCAGGACCTTATAAACTATGTTGAGGAATACTGATGGATATTTAAAATCCAACAAGTAGGGGGTAGAAGAACTCAAGGTCTGCTGCCAGGATGGGCTGGAAATAGTGTCAAGCTTCAAGTACAATTGAGGTAAAGAACGGTCTGCCAAGCTTAAGAAAAAATAGGAAAGGGAGTCTGTACATATAGTCCTAATGGACTGAGTCGCACTAAGGCCCAAAGACATTGAGGGAAAGAATCAACACCTGATAGCTCAAGGAAATATGCAAATATCCAAATCCATACAAACCAAAGGGCTGCTCCCACCCTATGGTAAGGTACCTCAGTCACATACTTGCCCATGGCTTGGTACAAGGAGGCCAGGAAAATGATACCCAAAGCATAGGGCAACCCAATGGTAAGGGCCCTAGC
Organism: Tetrastigma voinierianum; assembly: GCA_016808115.1. Taxonomy (NCBI): domain Eukaryota; kingdom Viridiplantae; phylum Streptophyta; class Magnoliopsida; order Vitales; family Vitaceae; genus Tetrastigma; species Tetrastigma voinierianum. Next base: position 236,053 of record JAEQBH010002271.1, on the reverse strand, counting down.
CAAGGGAAGATACTCCATGGAAGGCTTACCCGAATGAAGAAAGAAGACAAAATGGCAGAAAAGAACCCACATGAGCTCTATGTGCTCTATGGTAGAAGAAACCCTGGTATAAGTTCTCCATTTTTGTATGGCGAATGAGTAAGAAGTCTGGGAGATGGAAAAGACTTCAAGATGAGGAAGTGATGGTTCATGGACATCTAGAAGGCATACGGCCTCTAAACCCTCAATAGACAACTCAATAAGGATAGAAATGTCCCTCATAGTGATGGATGTGGGACCAAAAGGGAAAAGAAATGAATTCAAACCCTTAGACCAAAACCTCAGGGTGATACTCATCAAGTCCCAATCCAAGGTTACGCTCTCCTTGGTAAGCTTAATGAATTGGGAATACCTAGGGATTCCTAGTGTTCCTAGAAATGAGGAAATAGTATATCCACCCAAGTGATCCAATCCTCATATGCCCTAGGCCATGATTTGGCCAATATAATCATAGGTCGTAGTTCTTTCCCAATAAGCATCTCTGATGGAGACGTTAGAGGAAAGGGAAAGTTCGAGGCAAGAATAGCCACATCTCCAACCACATGAGTAGTCCTAAATTCCAACAAGGGAGGAAGAGATGGAAGTGCACTAGAACACAGGAAAAGAGTATCAACGACCCAAGGATAAGAGAGAAAAATTAACACGAGTGGAGAAGTAGTAAGGGAAAGGCCCTTACCTTGAGGAAGATTACCCAACCATGTTAGGAAATGAAGTGGAACCTACATAGGGAGAACTAAGAAGAAATCAGACGTATGGAATGCTAAAAGAAATTAAAAGGATAATTTATTTTTGATGGAAAATTTTAAAATTTTTCAAATGGCAGTTACTGCCATGATAACCTTGAAGTCTTGAAATCTTATGTTAGGAAGGCATAAGAGAAAATCTCTTAAGAATACTAGGTAGGCATGACCAAATATAAGTTCCCTAAGGCAAGATCGTTAGGTTGAGGAGTTACCTTTGTGATGTCTTCGCTAGTAGATGAGGCAAAAAGATCGGGTAGAGGAAGAGAGACCAAGATCTGCATACAAAAGAGAAAAATCTTCTATAAAGACTTTTTCGGTAAAGAATATGTGATTAAAAGTTCTAAAACCGAAAAAGGGTCTTTTCCTTGATTTTAAAGACTTTTTTTGGGGAAAAACGGAGACTTCGAAATTCTACATCTGAAAATTATAATTTCTTGATTCTTAAAGACTTTTTCGGTAAAGAATAGGCGATTCAAAGTTCCAAAACTGAAAAAGGGTCTTTTCCAAGATTTTTAAAGACTTTTTCAGTGAAGAAGAGAGACTTCAAAATTCTAAAACCAAAAAAGGATCATTTCTTGATTGTTAAACACTTTTGGGGTAAAGAATAGGTGATTCAAAGTTCTAAAACCGAAAAGGGTCTTTTCTTTTATTTTTAAAGACTTTTTCGGTAAAGAAAGAAGACTTCGAAATTCTAAAATCGAAAAAGGATCATTTCTTGACTTTTAAAGACTTTTTCGGTACAGAATAGGTGATTCAAAGTTCTAAAACTGATAAAGGGCCTATTCATTGATTTTTTTTTTAAAATCTTTTTCAGTGAAGAAGGAAGACTTTGAAATTCTAAAACCCAAAAAGGGTCATTTCTTGATTTTTGAAGACTTTTTCAGTAAAGAATAGGTGATTCAAAGTTCTAAAACAGAAAAAGGGTCTTTTCTTTGATTTTTAAAGACTTTTTCAATGAAGAACAAAGACTTTGAAATTCTAAAACCGAAAAAGGATCATTTCTTTATTTTTAAAGACTTTTTCGGTAAAGAATAGGTGATTCAAAGTTCTACAACTGAAAAAGGGTCTTTTCTTTTATTTTTAAAGACTTTTTCAGTGAAGAAGGAAGACTTTGAAATTCTAAAATCGAAAAATGATCATTTCTTGATTTTTAAAGAATTTTTCCAATGAAGAACGAAGGATTTTGAAGTTTAAAATCGGGAAGATTGTCGTTGGAAAGGATGTTTGAGAATGTCATGTACACTTTATGGAGAAATTCCCTAGTAAAGGGTTGATTAAGCCAAATATATATATATATATATATATATATATATATATATATATATATATATATATATATATATATATATATATATATATATATATATATATTGGTAAAGAATGAGCCTTTACCGAAAGCTCTATTGAAAAAGTTTTTTTAGAGAGTTCAAACACTCATGTTAGTGCCAAAAGATACTGAAAGTTACTTATTAAGAGAAAAAATCCACAAAGTTCCTCAAGGCATCAGGACATACCAAAATCATCACCCAATGAATCGTATTTGAGTAAAGCACAATCCATCCACAAGCAATCAACAAAGGAAAATCAAAATCAAAATCAAAACAAAACTCACCAGCACAAGAGGGAAACTTGATCCTTGTAGGAAGGCAGAAAAGCTGGGTTTTTTGAATGTCGTAATGGCCTCGCGCCGATTGTTAAGTGTGCTTTAAGTTAGCATTATTTTGTACAAAATATAGCATAAATCATGATTTCGATGCTAACTAAGCACTCATTTTAGTTATTTTCATGTCTAACTCCATATAGTTGTGTATTTTGCATAAACGAAGAAAACGAGACAAAAAGAATGAAATTCGGGTGAGAAATGAAGAAAATATGCTGAAAAGAGACCCACAGTCTCGACCGTGCAGCAAAGAGGCAAACCTATTGAATTGATACCTCGGTAAGCTCGCGATCGTAAGTCACCATGGTCATGACCGCAACCCTGTATGGAATCAAGCCTTAGCGAGGTCGCAACCCAAGTCATGACCGTAGAAGACCCTACTGCAGACTATTGAATCAAAGTCTCGGTGAGGTCGAGATAGTAAGTCACCACGGTCGCGACTGTGAAGCCACTCTATAGAAACTATGGAATCCTCATTTCGGTGAAGTCGCGACTATAAGTCACCAAGGTCGTGACCACACGATGCAACCCACATTTATTTTCTATTTTTGGGCCTATTTTGAGCCCAGTTTTTTAGGTGTATAAATATAACATTCATCTTTTGGATTTAGGTTTCAAAATTTCCTAGAAGGAGGCTCTCCTTTAAGGTTCTTCCTCTCTTGAGAGTTTTGATCCTTCTTTAGGTTTAGTTTAAGTTTTTCTAGTTTTTGGTTTTTAATTTTGAGGTTTTGTGTTTCTTTGGAGAGTTTTATGTGTTTTGTGAAGAACTATGAGATTTTCTTGAGATTTGGCTAGAAGGATTGAAGATCATAATCTCTTCAGAGTTTCTTCTTCTTTTTCCATTATTCTTTCAGTTCTTCTTATTTCATATCAGTTCCTAGTGATGTTCTAATTCAATAATCTAGGGTTTTGGTTGTATTTTGGACATAATCTTATATCTAATTGTTGATTTTCTTATTTATATTGTCTTTTTGTGATTGTCTATCTATTATTCAAGTGTTTATTGTTATTTACATATTGATTTAGCTAATCTCAATATGGAGAGAGTGGTTTCTCTGCGAGATCTGAGAAGTGAGTGAGAAATTAGACATAGATGAATCAACATAATTGATTGGATAATAGAGATATTAGCAACAATTAGGAGGTTTTGAGGTTCTTTGGTCTTAATGAATCTCTAATGCTTGGGGTTGAGCTGAGAAGCAAGAAACCTAGTGTTAGTTGGTTGGTTATTTGATCTAGAGAGAGGCTTATAATCAAATTAGGTAAGAATCGCCTTGGATAGCATTTTCATGAGACAATAGAGTGGAACTTTGGCATAGATATAATAGGATCGTCCAATTTCACCAAATAACCTAGAATTCTATCATCTCTTGGTATCCCTTAGTTCTACATTTCAATTGTAAGATATAAATTACATAGTTGAGTTTAATTTATGTTTGGATATTACAATTGGTCGTTTGGATATTAAAGAAGTATTCCAATTTTGGTACTTAGCATCCCCATTTCCATGTGGATTGATATCTATACTTATCTACACTTTATTACTTGACAAGCATATAGTTGCGCAGAATAAGCGCTTATTACATATTTATTCATACCTTAATATATATCACAAATATTTATCGCTTTGGCACCATGTTGTGAATTACAAATATTTTATGCTTAATATCACTAAGTACTTCTTCGCACTAAACATTTTTTTTTATCAGAAGTTAGTCTTGATTTATTTTCATCTTTTATTTTACTTTACTTGTGTGTGTGTGTGTGTGTGTTTTTTTTTTTTTTGTATGAGCTTAACTCGGTATGGATGCTTTCACTAATTCAGCAACTCAAGCTACTCTTGCCGATTTGATGGATCAATTGAAGCTTCTTACCAACCAACTTCAGAGTATCCAACTTCATAATGATGAGTTTGAGGCCAAAGATGTTCGAGTATTCCCTACCGTGTGTAGGTATTGTAATGGGACTCATATGAGCATAGATTATCAAATGAAGGATCCATTTGCAAAAGTCCGGCCACCCCAACGTCCAAAAGAGGAGACATTAAGTGTAGCAGACATGGCCAACACATACACCCTATATATGGATAATGCTTATACCCAATTCATGGATGAGAGAAGCCAAGCTCCACAAGGAGAAAATCTAAGTATAGCAGAGATGGCTAGTGCCTATACCTGATTGATAGATGATGCTAGGAAAAAGGCCAACAAGTTAATCTTAGAAGAATAACAAAAAAAATTTCATAGCATGATTGGAAGGAATCCGAGGCGCACTTAGATGGAAAACTTTGAGGACATTACCTTGAGAAGTGGGGGAGAAGTTAAAGAGCTAAATGAAGTACAAGAAGTTGAAGAGGGTTATGAAGATTAAGTTGAGCAAGAGAAGAATGAAGAGGAGTCAACTTCTCCAAAACCGAAAGAGAAGAATGAAGAAGTTGAAGCAATTCCGGAGATGACTCTTTGGGCATTTGTGCAAGAGGAGTTGCCAAGTGAAGACATACCATATATTTTGGAGGTGGAAACGCCCATAGTCTCATTTCATGAGACCAAGGAAGCCTCCATTACGAACAAAATGATCAAATCATTTCAAGAGAAGGTGTTCTAGTTGCTACTTGAGCACAATTATCACCTCTTAGAGAATGATGGAGGTAAGAATCCTCAAGTGTTTCGTATTTGATAGAGTCAAGTTAGACTCTAAAAACGGAGCAGCTATTGGGAGGCACCCTAAGCAAAAATAAGGATTTTTATCCATTTATTGCTTTAATTGTTTTTAGTTTTAGTATGTGTTGGATATTGATCTTATTTTAAGTGTTTATTTGTTTTTTGTTTTTCAGGACATTGGAGTTGATTTTTATTGAGGGAGACTCAACTCCCCAAAGTTCCTTAAGGCATCAGGACATACCAAAATAGTCACCCAAGGAATCGTATTTGAGCAAAGACCAACCCATCCATAAGCAACCAGTAAAGGAAAATCAAAATCAAAACAAAACTCACCAACACAAGAGGGAAACCCGAGACATGTTTAAAGGTGGAAAAGTTGGGTTTTTCGAATGCCGCGATGGCCTCTCACCGATGATGAACACGGGTGTAAACTATCTGGCGATGAAGGTCGACGGCCCAAGGAGCAATAGCGGCGATGGGTTTTGGAAAAGGGGTGACCAAAAAATTCAGAACTTACGACAGAAGAAGGATCGACGACAATCGCAGCGTCGTTGTTGGCAACGTAAAAAATAGGAGCAGCAGCGGTTGGTTTAGCAGCAGAAGGAGACGAAACGACAAATGATGATAATAATGTTGTCATCGACAACGTCAAAAACAAGCTCGACAGCGGCTTCGACTTCCACAGTAATGGCAACGAGGGCAAGGCGAAGGTTTCCAACAGGCTTGGAGACAAAGAACAAAATCCGTGGCGGGGATTTTCGGCCAAGAATAGGGCTGAGAAATGAGGGAAAGAAGAGGAGAAAGGGTATAAATAAGGGAAAGAGGAGGAGAAAGAGTAGAAAGAAAAGAGAAAATACGAAAATGTGGAAGGGTTAGTACATAAATCAAAGGGATTTCTTCTTATGATCCTTTCAAATCCCAAAGGAATGTTTTTTGGTGCAGAAGAAGGAAATATTTGCTCTTTGGACATGTCGAAACCGATTGTGTAGGGAGGAGGAGATTGAAAGTTGTAGGTTTGAAAGGAAAATTGGTGAGAGGATTTTCTTGAGGTATTACTCTAGGTTTCTTCAATTCATCCAATCGACCTCAGGTTTGAGCTTGTTCTTTACATTGATAATCCACGCCAAAGGGTGGTGCACTGGGGCTCTCAACCATGGCCATATTGAAGTGCGTGGGAGCAATTGTTGGACATACACTAAAAATAATTTTTTAGGCCAAAAAGGTAAAGAAATGGGCCGAATAGATATGTTAAGCCCAAACCGTGCAAGCCTAAGCTAATCTGATAAAGCCTAAGCCCATGAGAATCAGCCCATGAAAAGGTCTAGGGACATTTATGGAATTTAAAAAAAAAATTCAAAGCTACCAGTAGAGAATATTGAGACTTTGTCTTAAAGGCAGAACATGGAGGAGATTTTTTCTCAAAGTCATGACATGGCAGAGTACGTGGGTAGTGGTGGAAAGTTAATTGAGGAGCAAGACTCCTTTAGTTGAGACATGGACAATTATTGGAGAAAGTGAGCTCGTACAGTTAGTCAGAAATACCTATAAAAGGAGGACTCAACACCAATTTTAGGGAATCAAGAACCAATAATCAAAATCGAGCAAGAGATTTTCAGCATTTCTACAAGTTCATCAACCTTTTCCGTGTATTCTAGCTTAGTTCATTTTTTTTTTTTACAAGTTATTTGTTACTTTAAAGTTTTCTATATTTCATATAATTTTGATTTTAGTCCAATTTCATAAGAATGAAATCTATACTTATTTTTTCTTGCTTGTTCATGAGTTTCCTCTAGCTTTTTAATCTCACTATGCAATTCAATTTTCATGTATTTTTCCTCTTAAATTCTAGGGAACTGTCAAGGGAACTAGAGGATCCATTTTTCATTTGAGCAATAATTAGATTTCGGCACAATTTCAATTCAGAGGTACTATCATTTCTAGCGCACCCGCACATTCAACAATTTTCGTACTTTTTGTATGTTATGATGAATTACACTAGAAAATCCACCAAATAGTAATCTGGCCTGAATAGCAAGTAAGATGATGAGACGAAAATAATATCATGTATAGTGGGCAGAAGATCCCTAAGATTGAGATCTATCCTTGTAAATGCCAGGCACACTTTCTTGATTTAATGGGAGGTCAAGATGCCAAAGGTTTAATTTGATAGCTAGTTAACATCAAGAAGCCCTTAATTTTGGCAAATTCTAGTTTAAAGTTTAAAAGGGTATTCTAAAGAAAAGGGTAAGAAAGAGCTAGAATGGAATAATGGACACGACCAGTACTCGCTTTCAATCACCACCTTTCATCTAACCCATAAATGCGGCTAGGTTCATCTGCCTGCTGCAGCCTTATCCCCCTCCTCTCCAAGCCACTGGAAACATATGGCCATGTGGAAATCAATACTATAAATAGCAGGCTCTCGTCAGGCATTTGCTTACCAAGTTGCAGGCAGGCATAAGTAGTTGGAGAAAGATGACATCCAGTGTCTCCTAGAGTTCCTTTGAACACTTCATTGGGGACCTTAATTTTCTAGTTATAATGTTGGCTTCCTACTGAAGTGTTTGGGGGAACTCCCGGTGCCATTTGATACTAATTACTCATGGCTATTGATCACCCATTAGTTACACCAATTACGGAAATTTGGGTTTGTTTGGTTCTGATTTTTCAGAACAGATTTTGAAAACACAAAGAATACTATTTTTGTGTTTTTTGAAAACTATTATTTTTATCTGAATTTAGTGTTTTCTATAACAAAATAAATAATTAAGAAAATTGGGAACCAAACATTTTCTTTGTGTTTTTCTTGTTTTTCATAACAAATACAGTTTTAAAAAACGGTAAAGAAATAGACCGTTGGGGCTATTTGGTTTCCTGTTTCTGAAAACCGTTTCTGAAAATAAGGGTTTTAGTGTTCTTTGTGTTTTTCTAGAATATAAAAAATGGAACCAAGCCTGTTTGGTTCCTTTTTTGAAAACTGTTTTTTTTAAATACAGAGAACATCAAAATGGGAATTAAACATGTTTTCTTTGTTCTTATTGTTTTTAAAAAGGAAAATAATTTTCAAAAATATGGACCAAATAAGCCCTTATATTTTTAGTTTTCTCCGTACTTTTCAAAACCAAAAAAACTGTTCTTGTTAACAGGAACCCAACAACACCTTAGTTTCTCATCTTTTGAGGATTTGGAACAACTTTTCTTAACTTTTTGAGGTCCATATTCAATTATAAGCTTGTAAGTCTATGAATATTTCACATACTAGATTTGTGTCCAACTGAATGCTCATCTGCTGATCAGGTCTTTTTCGCTTATTGTAACTTTTGAATGGTAATTTCTAATTCAGATGCATCTTAGGAGTTTCTTTTGAGTTTAATATCAAAGTAATTCATTTTTTTTAAATTACATATAAAGACTTTTTTTCAAAATATTTATCAAACTAATCTTTTTACTTTTTAAAATCGCATTCATTAACTACGGTTTTGAAAATTAACCTTAAAACCGTAGTTGGTAAATACGGTTTTAAATTTACCTTATAACTGTAGTTAGTAAATGAGATTTTAAAAAGTAAAAGGATTAATTTTGTGAATATTTGGAAAAGAAGTCTATATGTGTATTTTTTTTTTTAAAATGAATGATTTTGACTTTAAAATCGTTTCCTTTAGTTACAATTTCTACTCGTACTAACTTAATGTCTTCGTTAGATTGTCATCATGCTTGGGGTATTTAACCAGGCCATATTTTTTTCCATTTGGATTCAAGAAGAGCTTCTTTATGAAAAGCATAAAAATTGAAATGCTTTTACATTTCTTATTTATCTTCAGCTTTAATTTGCACTTTCTCCCAAGTCGTCTTTGTGTTAAAAGCTAATAATTCCAACATGGCTGATGGACGTGGAACAAACATTGGCCATATATGGCAAGAGAATTAGACTGCATATCAACTGCTTTTCTAATCAATGGATTGCAGCTGTGTGAAGAATTCATGGAAGCTCAGAGGGAACAGCAAGAACATATATTGCCACCTTACCAAATAATACAAGTACAGAAAAACATCGATTCCTGGTGGTTGAGATTGGAAATTACAAGGTTTCAAGGTCCCTAGCAGATACAGATTTGGAGTGGATCAAGATTTTGAGAACAAAGACAGCTAATATTGTAACTTATAATGGATTCAAAGAGGGCTTGGCAACGAAAGTGGAAGGCTAGGGTTTTGAAGGGAATATTACCAAGATCAAAATCCGTGGCAGGGATTTTCGACCAGAAATAGGGCTGAGAGATGAGGGAAAGAAGAGGAGAAAGAGGAGAAGGAAAGGAGAAAATAGGAGAATGTGGAAGGGTTAGTACGTAAATCAAAAGGATTTCTTCCTATGAACATTTCAAATCCCAAATGAGTGTCTTTTGGTGCAGAAGAAGGGAAATATATCCTCTTTGGACATGTCAAAACCGATTGTGTAGGGGGGAGGAGATTGAAAGCCGCATATTTGAAAGAAAAATTTGGGGGAGGCTTTTTCTCTAGGTATTACTCTAGGCTTCTTAAATTCATCCAATTGAGCTCGGGTTTTGGCTCATTCTTTACATTGATAATCCATGTCCAAAGGGTTGCACTTTGGACCTCATGGTATAAATGAGGAGAGCAAGGAAATAAAGTCCTTTTGACATACAAAAAAACTTTTTCATACAAACATAGCCCATGGGCCATATTGTATGCGGGGGGCAATCGTTGACACTAAAAATAATTTTTTTGGCTCTAATGGTAATGGAATGGGTCGAAGAGATATGTCAAGCCCAAACTGTGTGAGCCAAGCCCAATACGATGAAGCCTAAGCCTATGAGAATCAACCAATGAAAAGGTCCAATGACATTTATGAAATTTTTAAAATTTTTCAAAGCTGCAGGTAGAGAATATTGAGACTTTGTCTGAAAACTAGAACATGGAGGAGATTTTTTTCTCCAAGTCATGACATGGCAAAGGATGTGGGCAGAGGTGGAAAGTTACTTTGGAAGCAAGTCTCCTTTAGTGGACACATGGATAGTTATTGGAGAAAGTGAGTTGATGCAGTTACTCAAAAATGCCTATTAAAGGAGGACTCAACACCAATTTTAGGGGATCAAGAACCAAGAATCAAAACCGAGCAAGAGATTTTAAGCATTTCTACAAGTTCATCATCCGTCTTTTCCAGATTCTTAGCTTAGTTTTATATGCTTTTTTTTTTACAAGCACTTGTTACTTCAAAGCTTTCTTGCTTCATAATTTGATTTTCAGTCCAATTCTATAATGAAATCTACTATTTTTCAAGTTAGTCCATTAAGTTTCCTCTTAGCTTTCAATTTAGTCTATGCAATCTAATTTTCAAGGTATTTTTCTGCTAAGATTCTAGGGAATTGTCAAGGGAACTAGAGGATCCATTTTTTGTTTTAGCATAAGTTAGATTTTGGCACAATTTCAGTTCGGAAATACTATAATTTCCTGGCACTCCCGTACATTCACCAATTTCCCTACTTTTTGTATGTTTTAGTGAATAACACTAAAAATTCACCAAACATATTTTTGGCAAACCCGATGGGACCCATTTTTACTGAAGAATGCCACTAAAATTGAGAAGTAAGACAACTATAGATTATCCAGACTCGGAATCTGATGATGCAGAAGCAGCACATGAGAGAAGAGTTCCAGCCCTTGTGGAATAGATAGAAAACCTTATGAATTCTCCAGTACGATAGTAGGGGAATCCATCCAACATCCTTATTGAACAAGTGAAATGAAGGGGTGCATGTAATGTGAATGTGCCTATTCTTTTCTCTAATAATTTTAACGAATTTCAATCTCTCATGCAAGAAATAAAGAACCAAGGATTAAGCATGACTGCCTTTATGGAAGAAATGAAGCAGCAATCTTAATTCATCCTGGAGAACCTTAGAGAAAGGGGGAAACTATGGTAGGATGTTGGTTCCAAGCTTAAAAGGCAATTTTCTAAAGAACTCGAGGGCAGCATTCTGAGAACCTACAAGAAGCTGGTGAATTTCACCGCTTACCTATGCAAGCAGAGGCTAGATACCTTCCTCCCCATATGAGAAAGGATGGTACTCTGGAAAACTTGGTAGAGGTAAGACCAAATGAAACAAGAGCCACAACCCCTCAGAGGATTTTTGCTTAGTCTAATCCACTTACACAACCAGGAGCATATGAAGGGGGCTTTTCTTTTAATGGAGGCCTAAGGGGCATCATGCAGCCGCAGAGTGAATAGCAACAGGGGACAACAAGTTCAATAAGTTCCTTAGCAGCCTTTTAGGCAACCAGCCCTAGTACCAGATTTAAAAGCAATCAGAGAGGCGGTGCAGGAGTTATATGGGCCAAGCCTTTGGCAAATTGGCCACCTGGAGTTCTACAAACATTATCCATAAATTATAGACATGGAGAACCCCTCCCCAAGGGGGTATAGGATCCCTGATTTCTCATTGTTCTTTAGAGAAAATGGCTAATCCACCCTGGAGCATGTTGCTAGATTCACTGTGCAATGTGGGGAGTTGGATAACTACGAGAATTTCTATCATTTCAAGCTTAGACTGTTTCCTAACTCTTTGACAAGTGTAGCATTCACTTGGTATACAACATTCCTAAGGAACTCCATTCGAAGTTGGTGGGAGATGGAAAGGAAATTCCACACTCAATTTTTCAAGGTTGAGCTTGGATTGTGCATTGCAGAACTATCCAGTGTGACTCAAAGAGATGGGGAGGCCGTTGATTTCTTCATCTCCCAGTTCAAGAAGATGAGAAAAAGATGCAAGATTCGTCTTCCAAAGACAGAGTACGTGAAAATAGTCCAAAAAGGTTTGAACATTGAGTTAAGGAAAAATTTCCAAGGTATGGAATTTAGAGATTTTTTTTAACTTACAGCTAAGGTGCCATAATATGAGGAGCTGCTCAAGGAAGAAAGTTACCGAAGGAAGAAGTTCATGGGAACCTATTGTCAAGAGGTGAACCAAGAGGTGGTAGTGGCATATCTATCTACTACAGGGACATTCACCCTGTCCTCTGTTGGTAGAAAAGGCACCTAATTTGTGGAAGAAGACAGAAGTTGTTGGTACATAGGTTTAATAAACTTTTAAGGTAGCTAAGACAGAGGAAATATTCAATTTCCTTGTGAAAGAAAAATTCATTACATTCCCTAGCAATGATGAACTAAGGGGAAAGACTTATTGTAAGTACCATAATTCATGGAACCACACTACTAATGCATGTTGGGGTATCAGAAATGTCATACAGGACAAGATCAACAAAGAGATACTCAAGTTCCCTGACAAAAAAAGGCTATGGCAATTGATGAGGATCCTTTCCCACTAGTGGCCTCAATCAACACTACTAGCTTCGACCTAAGAGCATTGATAGAATCTAAGAAGGCGGGAAAACTCTCTCCATGAAATGTATAGGCCCCTAAATATTATTTGGTCTGTGTTGATAAGTTGAAAAATGAGTGGTTTGTAGTTTGTACAGATCCTCCACTAGGGAGAAATTCAATGAAGGGGATACATTAGGGAATAGACTAGCATAATTGATTCTCTAAGGAAATGAGACTTTCCCTAAAAGATGTACTCCTAGTGATGTCTATTCCTCCTAGAGAAAAGCGGCTTATAGCGCCCACTCTCTACTGGGTAGGTTCATACCAAGAGAATGATAAAGCAAATTAGAATAGTTCTCACTAAACAAAACTATTTTCCCTAAGGGGTAAGTTCACTCCTCCAAATGACAAAGTTGTAAGGAAAGTTAGTATTCCAAGAAATAAGGCAAACAAACCTGTTTTTCCTAGGGAGATAGCGGAAGGCAGATTTCCAAGTGGTGGATCTGGGGATAGAGTTGTTCCTCTAAGCAAAAGAAGGTTTCTGCTAGAGGATAAAATCACTCCTCCAAAGGGTAGATTCTTTCCCTCAAGAGAGAAGATTACAAACAACTTCACTTCTCCAAGGGAGCTGGCTGGGGAGGGACATGTTCCTCCAGTCAAGCCTATTTTTCCAAGAGCTGGACCCAATTCTCCAAGGTATAGAATGATATCTCCCAGGGAGCATGTCACATCCCACTTTTATAGGCTGTGATCGGCGCTAGGGAATGGGTAGGCTTAAGGCCACCAAAACCCGTTAGCAAGCCTAAGTCCCATAATTTCTACCGAAAACTGCAAGAAGACCTATTCGCTTTGTTTAACTAATGACAAATCCCGTTATTCCCCGCAATATCAATCTAAAATCTACTAATAATTAACTCAAAATCTCATATCATGATATTATCTCAAATAACATAACAAATAGACCTCCGTGGTCATCCACTAACAAAAACGACCTCAACGGTCTCATCAAAAATATCAATAAGGTTTCATCAAAAGAAAAATTTATCCAACTCAACTATTCAAAATTTATCGATTTAACCAAATAATTAACCCAATAACCAAGTTAATTCACCATGGAGCCTTCCCGGAATCCTCTAGACTCTCATTCACCAAATAAACAAAATAATAATCCATTACATGTTTCAAATAGAATCCAAGTGGTCAAGAAAATGCCCCGATCTTCCTTTCGTTTCCACCCCGGCGAGGAAATTAACGGGGGTGAGATAAACTCCGTGAGTAAAAATATATCACCCATACTCTGTGAGGCTAGTACTCAAGGCCTACCACAAGGATGGCTATGCTCAATCAATCAATCACCGCATATTAGGTTGGTGCAACAAATAGCTTAATAATATGAACAACAATATCAAATGAGTTTTAGAGGTTTGAAACATATAGAAATATAGTTTACCATTCGTGAATCCGTATATCTTTTTACCTTTTATACCGAACTGCATATTCCAACCAAAGATCCGTAGAATGGCCTGGTTCTACGCCTCTCTAGAGTTTTACCACCTTCTCTAGGAATCGCTTCGCCTCGCACTGCAGGGTACCATGTGCACATAGCCTGATGACCTCCCATCAGTTAGGTTTTCCGTGACATACCATCAATGATATTAATTTATTACAAGTTATAGTCGCACTCGCACTCGCATGCAACAAGAGATAACACTCAAATACAATAAGATAATGACTGTGGCTCAAGATGAATATTCATCGTGACACGTGACTTCAGGGTGGCATATGACAAATTCAATTCAATGAATGCTCAAGAATAAGGGTCTTAATCATAGTCAATTACTACGATCAAGTCAAACAATGAAAACACCGCTTATACATTTCAAGGTGCAAAGTACGATGATATAAATTTACTCAATTCTATTAGTCCAGCTCCTCGCCAGCTATTCACCTAACGTGTGATCCTTCCCCCCAACTTCTGTTTTCAGTACCAATATTCATGCAAGAAAAGAAATATAAAGATGACGCCAAAATCATAACGAGCCATACCTTGTTATCCACTCACTCAAGTAGGTCGCTTAATTCGCTTCTATTTAATCGCTAACTTGAGACTTTAAATAATTTTAAAATCCCCTTTTACTTTCCTTACCTTCAACATTCTGCCTTTTAACATCTAAATACCCAAAATTATAACTTTAATATTCAATTTCACAACTAATTTCTATATCTAATGTTTAATCACTAAACTCGTTTTTTTTTTGGCAGATTGCTATCAGTTAAAGAGCTTTGCCTATATCTTTCTCTACCGACGCCTAAAAGACCTGAAACTAGTGGACAAATTTCACTAACATCCATATCTTTCCAATGATGTCAAATTGGCCCTAAAATTCGTCCATTAGGTCCTCCTATGAGTCTGTCCAAGTAGACCTTCAAATATAAATTCACATTCAATCGATCCAACCCTTAATTCCACTAATTACCACCTCAATTCATTCTAAATACATTTTCCCCAATTTTAAACATACCAGACCTAATTCATACCTCTTAGGTCACATTCTATAGATTCAAAATGCAATTGCAATCTAGCATACACATTAGAACAATTAATCTTTCATTCCAAACAGCCCTAATTGACCATCCAAACAACAACCATTTATCAATTCAGCCCCTTTCCTCCAATATGACCATGCAAAACCAAAATTAAAACCATGGCGCGCTTTAATATACCTTCAGAAGTCTCCACCATGGCAAATCAAGGGTTGATTCAAAGGGAATTGGCTGCAACAAAATTTTCTTCCTTCCCCAGCAGTTCGGTGCCGAATGGAGAACCTAGAGTTCTTCAATTTTTTTATTTTGTTTTCTGCTCGATTTTTTGAGGCCTAATATTTTTATAAATTAATTCAATATTTCACTTAAGTTCCTGAGGTTTTTCTTGAATTTTTTTAAGGCCCTGGGAATTATTAAAATGTTCTTGGCCCTTGGTCAACAAAAATCTGTTGACTTTCCCTACCTGTCTGCACTGTTCACATTTTTATTTTTATTTTTATTCATGTATTTTAATTAATTTTATTTTTGCAACATATATTTGGACCCATTCTGTTTCCATAAAAATTCCCATAATTTATTTCATTCATCGGGTATTTTTAAAATTCTATTTCTGGCCAACTCGTCTAATTTGACCTTACCGGGTATATTTTCCTAAAAATTCCATTTAATTGAAAATAATTCCTAAAATTATTATAAATTCATGATGGACCTTAAACACCTAAAACTTAAATTCCATGAAAAAAAAAAAAATTAAATCATTTAAAAAAATATTTGGGTGTTACATTCTCCCCTCCTTTATAAAAATTTGTCCTCGAATTTATTAAAGAGTGTGTACCTTATCATTCGAAGAGTTGAGGATATTTGTCCTTCATCGACTGCTCACTCTCCTAGGTACACTCCTCTACTTCGTGATTCTGCCACTGAACCTTTACCATAGCTATTTCTTTTTCTCAACTTCCCCGGGGTCCGCCTATCCACCATGGCCACCACCTCTTCATATGACGCATCCTTATCAACTCAATCCTCGAGTCCAAGAATGGGAGATTGATTAAACTGGTGAACATTGATGTGAAAAACACCGGATGCACATGGCCAAAGTTAGGGCAAAGCTAATCTGTAAGTGATTCATTGCTACCTCTATCCAATATCTCAAATGGCTCTATATATCTCGGTGTCGCTCTTTCTTCCCAATCTCATCACTCCCTCTCTATAGGAGATATTTTGAAGGCAAACGTGATCACCCACACCAAATCGTACATCCCGCCTCCTGATCAGCATAACTCTTTGTTGACCGAAAGCCGTCCCTATTCTCTCCCCGAATAAGAGTACTCTAAAGCCCATCAACTCGACCTTCCAATTCCTATCACCTACTCATCCAACAAGAAGGTGACCTACATTTCCGTCCATAGAGTGCCTCATATGGCGCCATTCCAATCGTAGAATGGTAGCTGTTATTATAAGCAAACTCTACCAAAGGAAAATATTTTTCCCAACTACCTCCGAAATCCATAACACACATCCGGAGCATATCCTCTAGAGTCTGAATTGTCCGCTCGACGCCCATCCGTCTAAGGATGGGCTATCAGACCAAATCCGGGCTTAGTACCCAAGGCTTCCTGAAGTTTCTGCCAAAACCTCGAGGTGAACTGGACCTCTGTCAGATACTATGGACACTGGGCACTCCGTAGTGTTACTATACCGCCCGTGATACACCAGGCATACCGGTGCCACCGTAGATAAGTGGTCTTAATAGTTTAAGAAGTGAGCCGCCATTAACTGGCCAACTATAACCGCTCTTCGAGTCTCGTAACTCCAAATCCAATGGGTCCATAAGAATTTCTCCCATTTCCATTCGGGTAATGGCAACTCCTGCAGAAGACCCGTGGGTCTCGGTGCCTCGAATTCTGACCTCATGTCAAACATGATGCCACATACGTGCCACATCCTTCATCCCATTCCACCATCACTATTCCTTTAACATCCCGTACATCTTGGTGACTCCTAGATGAACACTATGGCGGTGCATTATGGGCTTCCCGTAGAATCCTTTGTTCAACCTCCATCTACATCAGCACACACGCCTATTTCGTTCCCAAAGACGCCATCCCTAATTTAAATCGATGTCTCTGCCCCGATCGTATCGTCTCCTCAATTCTAATAAAGGAAGGATCCTTATCTTCGTTGCCTTTGGATTCATCAATTAATAAGGGCCTCACTGAACTGTGCAACTAATCCTTGGGACTCTCAGAATCAAACTCAGACTTATTAAATGCATCCTCAACTCCTTCACTATACTCCTCTTATGTACTGAAATATGTGCTAGACTACCCATGGACTTCCTGCTTAAAGCATCAGCCACCACATTGGCTTTCCCAGGATGATATAAAATCCAATCATAGTCTTTCAATAATCCTACCCATCTCCTCTCGCTCTCGATTCAAATCTCTCACGCCGAATATTGGAAGGCTTTGCAGGATCCGTGGTAAATCTCACACTTCTCACCATATAAGTAGTGCCTCCATATCTTCAGTGCAAAATCATCGCCGCCATCTCCGTGTCATGTAGATAATTCAACTCATGTTCTCAACTGCCTGATGCATATGCTATTACCTTCCCATTCCGCATCAAAACACAACCTGGTCCTACTCCTCGAGGCATCACAATACACCGTCATACCTCCCTTATCCGTAATGCTAACATTGGAGCAAGAGTTAAGCAATCCTTGCTTCGAAACTTTGCTCATTGTGTGCCATCCCACTCAAATTTTACTTACTTCCCGATCACAGACAATGGAGTGTATATTCGGAAAAATCTTCACAACTTCCGACATCCAGCCATACCTTAAAACTACGTATCTCAACACATCGTGGGTTCAGCCGGCCAGACATCGTTTCTACCTTCTTCTGATCCACCTCGAACACCCTCCCGCTATTACATGCCCTCAGCTCATTAATCGTTAAGCCAAACTCAAGATTTGTGACGCTGGTACACTTGATGTGTTCTAAGGGTCTCGCAGACAATCCCCGAGGTGTCTCCCATGTTGCCTTCGGTCAAATCGTGATATCATATGGCAACACCACCACAAATTTATCCAAATATTGAAAAACCCAACAAATCCACAAACGCGGCTGGTGCGTTAGTCAACCCAAACGTAATACCAGAACTCATAATGACCATACCGAATCTTGAATGCGCCTTTGCAGTATCTTCCCTCCTTATCTTCAACTGATGGTAAACTGCATTCAAGGTCAATCTTTGAAAAATGATCGCCTCCCGTGAATCGGGCCTTCAAACAAATCATCTACTCGGGAAGTGGATACCTATTCTTTGACTTTTATTGTTACCTTTATTAACCGCTTCGCATAATGCACATCCATAGTCCCATCCTTTTTCTTCACAAATAACACCTATAACTCTACTTGAACTACTTGGTCTAATAAAACCCTTTATCCAAAGCAATTTTTGCAAATCAAGCCTAACTCTTTCAATTTAGTGGCGCTACACGGTATGGTGTAATGTATATAGGATTTGGTACCAAAATAACCAATATTAAACTTAATTTCCTATCTCTGTGCTAATCCGATAAATCGTCAGAGACATCCGAGTAATCCCTCACAACAGTATATTCCCAAATCGTGAGGAATTCTAAGATTCTCATGTACGATGAGCCAAACACCTCGCGCTTCTAAGTAACCTCCGGCTACTTATAGCTGAAATCAAGGTACTAGGGCTTCCATTATGATCTCCCGAAACAAACTCAAGATTCAATGGCTCAACGTTATCTTCTTTTCTTCTATAATAATCCATGGTTGCATAGTTAATGATAAATCATTCCATACCTAAGATAACATCAAACTCCAGATAGCACTTAATCAAATCAGTGATATCCGCTATCCCCTATCATTATTCCTGCATGATCCACATATAGTTCCCCTCAACTATTTCCACGGTGTGCTAATAGCCAAGGGATTTTCCATTATCATTTTACCTCAACACCCTCTAGCATAAGATGGGGATACAAATGAGTGAGGCTCCCTGATCAAATAACACATTGATTGTCTGCTTTGTACATGTATTATCCCTTGGTAGAACATTCTCACTTCACTACTCTCTCGCTCGATCTAGGTGAATTTATCTCCATCTCAAGCCCGATCTGATGCACGACCCACATCTGGCATTCCAACATCTGTTTGATCATAGATCTCCTCTTCGCCCTTGGCGAAGTAGTCGCGATCTCGGGGATGCATGTTGTCTTCTTGGTGTCGACCCTTAATGACGAGAAAAGCAAATAATAACAGATTCCCACTGATACATATCAAAGGTACTTAAACTTTCATATAGGATCTGAGAAATTAACTATACTATGATGACATACAAGACAATTTGGAATCACATGCTCCCATGGTGTCACATTTATCATTTACCCCGAATAGCATCCCAAGTTCTTTAAAACACGGCTGCGATACGACTTTGTCACATCCGGCACACATAGGCTGTGGCGTGACTAGGGAATGGGTAGGCTTAAAGGCCACCAAAACGTAACAAGCCTAAAGTCCCCATAATTTCTCTAGAAAATTAGGCAAGACCTGTCGTTTCTACTAACTAATGAATCACATTGTCATAATATCAATCTAAAATCTACTAATAATTAACTCAAAATCTCCTTATCATGATATTATCTCGAAATAACATAACAGAAATAGACCTCAAGTGGTCATCCACTAAAAACAACCTCAACGGTCTCATCAAAAATATCGATAGGTTTCATCGAAGCAAAATTTATCAAACTCAAACTATTCAAAATTTATCGATTTAACCAAATAATTAAACGATAACCAAGTTAATTCACCGGAGCCTTAAAAACTTGAACTCTCATTCACCCGAATAAACAAAATAATAATCTGGCCACATGTTTCAAACTATTAGAAGAATCCAGTGGTCGAAATGCTGGATTCTCCTTTCTCACATCTACACGAAAAGGAGGAAATGTCAGCGGGGGTGAGATAGCTACGTGAGGTAAATATATCACCATACTTGTGAGGCTAGGTACTAAGGTCGGTTCAGGATGGTTATCTTTCAAATCCCGATCAATCACTTAGTACATAGGTTGTACGACAAATAGGCAATATGAACAACAATATCAAATGAGTTTTAGAGGTTTGAAACACGAAATATAGTTTACCATTCGAATCTGTACATTTCCTTTTACCTTTATCTTTTGGAATCAGGTACATTCCGACCAAAAAGTCCCGAAGTAGAATGGCGGGTTCTTCAGAGTTTTACCACCTCTAAGAGCGGCTTTGCACGAGAGGGTACCATGTGCATAGCACGATGACCTCCCCATCAGTTAAGTTTTTACGTGATTCCTTACCATCTGATGACATTAACGATTACAAGTTATAGCGTAGTACTTTCGATGCAACGAGAGATAACACCAAATACAATAAGAGTTAGGCGTAGTGCTCGGCATGAATATTCATCGGGACACGTGACTTGTGGCATGACAAATTCAATTCAATGAATCTTTCGAGAATAAGGGTCTTAATCATAGTCGATTACTACGATCCAAGTCAAACAATAGTAAAACAGCTATACATTTGAGAGGTGCAAGTCTGCGATGATATAAATTTACTCACCTCCCTATTAGTCGGGCTCGAATTTAGGCTATTCTGAGCGTGTAGGCCTTCCCCTGACTTCGTTTGCTATACGATATTCATGCGTAGAAATATAAAGATGACGTCAAAATCATAGCAGGCCATACCTTGTTATCCACTACTCAATTAGGTCGTTTACAGTTTCTGTTAATCGCCTGGCAGGCTTTTAAAATATTTTTAAAATCCCCCTTTTTACTTTCCTTACCTTCAACATTCTGCCTTTTAACATCCCTAAATACCCAAAGAATTATAATTTTAATATTCAATTTTCACAACTAATTTCTTCTATCTAATGTTTAATCACTAAACTCGTTTTTTGGCAGTTAACGCATCAGTTAGTATTTTGCCTATATTTCTCTACCAACGTCAGAAAAGACCCACGAAACCAGTGGCAAAATTTCACTAACATCCATATCTTTCAATGATGTCAAATTGGCCTAAAATTCGTCCATTTAGTTCCTCTATGATTTCTGTCCATTAGACCTTCAAACATAAATTCATTCAATCGATCCAACCCTTAATTCACACTAATTACCACCTCAATTCATTCTAAATACATTTTCCCAATTTTAAACATACCAGACCTAATTATACTTAGGTCACATTCTATAGATTCAAAAAATTGATGCAGCCTAGCATACACATTAGAACAATTAATTCATTCAAACAGCCTAATTGACCATCAAACAACAACCATTTATCAATTCAGCCCCTTTCACTCCAATACAGACCAGCCAAAACCAAATTAAAAACCATGGCGCTTTAATATACGCTGAAGTCTCTCACACCATGAAAAATCACAGGTTGATTCAAAGGGAATTGGCTGCAACAAAATTTTCTTCCCTTCCTAGCAGTTCGGGCGCGAATGGAGACCTAGGGTTCTTCAGATTTTTCTTTTGTTTTCTCGATTTTCTGGGGCCTAATATTTTTAAAAATTTATTCAATATTGCACTTAAATCCCTGCTGTTTTCTTGAATTTTTTGAGCCCTGGGAATTATTAAAAATGTCTCTTTGGCCTTGGTCAGCAAAATCTATTGACTTTTCCCTACCCGGTTCACTGTTCACATATTTTTATTTTTTATTTTATTCATGTATTTTCATTGTTTTATTTTTTATTACATATATTTGGACCTTAATTTTCTTATAAAAATTCCCATAATTCATTTCATTTCATTGGGTATTTTAAAAATTCTCTTCCAGTCCATTTGCTCGAAATTGAAACACTTCTTGAATTATATTTTCCTAAAATTCCATTTAATTGAAAAATAATTCCTAAAAATTATTATAAATTCATGATGGACCTTAAAACACCTAAAACTTAAATTCCATGAAAATAAAAAATAAATAAATCATTTAAAAAATGTTTGCGATGTTACAGAGCAATTCACTTCTCCAAAAGATATGGTGGGAAACAAAACTGTTATTTCAAGGGAGACGGTTGTAGAGTTGGAAAGGCCTGTGAGGTATATCATTCCTCTTAGGGTTTCTCTTGCTCAAAGGTGGCATGTGGTACAAAGGCTTTCCAAGAATTAGAAGAGGAGGATGCAGAGGCAGATAGAAACTGATAAAAGGCAGCTTATTGATGTACTTAATAAAATACTCTTGGAGGAGGCCATGGAATTAGAGAAAGTGAAGAAAGGAATGGTTCCTAACTTTGAAAAAACAAAGTTTGGGAGGAAAGCTACAGAGGATATGGAGTCAATGAGTAGTGAAGATGAAGTAATGGACTCGGGGCCTTAAGTAATAAGTGAAATCTATTTCTTTAGAGGTGTTCACTTGTTTCTTTAACATTTGCCAACTATCTTCCAAGTCCAAAGCGAAAGGAGGCCTAGATGAGGTAGAAGGGAAGCACCTCCTGACAAAGGAAAATGAGGATCACGGTGGGGTCACCATAGAATCCTCTGAAGAATGCAAACCCCGAAAGGTAATGCTTGAGAAACACTTTATAAAAATGACGAGGCATATAAAGCCTTTGTATGTAAGGGCCCATATCAATGGCAAACCGGTATCCAATGTACTGATAGATAATGGATCAATGGTACATGTAATGCCATTGAGGATGTTGAGAGCTTTGGGAAGGAGCATTAGTGATATGATAGAAATAAAGGTGGCTATGTCGGCCTTTACTAGAGAAGTATCCAAGACCTTAGGGATACTACCTATAGATATCACCACTGGTAGCAAAACTGCATTATCTGCCTTCTTTGTGATAGACTCTGCGCCATTACAACATTTTGCTAGGAGGGCTGGATTCATGCTCCAGGCCCCGGTGTGTTGTCCTTTCTTCACCAGTTCTTACTATTTTTGAAGGGTAATAAAGTGGAGTTGGTGTGGATAGATAGGCAGCCCTTCATGGAGGCTACGGGCTTTATGGAAGCCAAGTATTATGATCAGGAATCGGTCCGATTAAGTTCACTAGTAGAAGGAAAGATGGGGTCCCAAGGAAAGCATACATGGACTCAAAGGGCTCTGTGGAAATCCAAAAGGAGGCGGTCAAACTCCTAAAGGTGACTACAATCGTGCCTTACAGGTCGACAAGTGGTTCAATCATCGAGAAGATTGATGATGACTAATTACTCTCCAAAGGAAAAGGTAGTAGTTACAACTGCCATTTTCAGAATTAAAATGCAACATACTATGGAAATGATTGAAGAACAGCACCTCTAAGACGCTTGTGGAGCTTAGATGATTTTTGAAGGGGATGTATTTGAAGAGGATGAAGAAATACAAATGGAGGATTTAGAGCAAGCCCCTCCTAAGCTCTAAGACACACAGCCTCAAGTACACGAGCCCATGGAAGAAGTAAACCTTGGCACTATGGAGGAGCTTAGGATTACTTATATTAATTTCTTGCCACTTTTCGACTTGAAGGGAGATTTTATTGCAATTCTACAGGAGTTCAAAGACTGCTTTGTTTGGAATTATGACAAAATTCCAAGGTTGGACATAAGCTTGGTGGAACACCGCTTTCTTATCAAGTCGGAGTTCCACCCTTTCAGCAACCATCTAAAAGAATGTACAAGAGGTATAGCTAAAGGTGAAAGAGGAGATTTAGAAGCTTTTGAAGGCCAAATTCATTAGACCTACAAGGTATGTGTAGTGGTTGGCAAACATTGTCCCTGTGATGAAGAAGAAAGAGAAACTTAGAGTTTGTGTAAACTTTAGGGATTTAAATGTTGTCACTCCTAAAGACAAGTATGTAATGCCTATTGCTAACATGTTAGTTGATTCCACTACAAATAATAAGTTATTGTATTTCAAGGACGGTTTCTTTTGGTATTCCCAAAATCCTAATAGTTATTGGTGATATATCTAAGACTGCCTTCAGATGTCCTGGTTCCTTAGGAACGTTTGAATGGATGGTCATACCCTTTGGTTTGAAAAAAGCCAGCACAACTTACCAAAAGGATATGAATGTCATCTTTCATGATATGTTAGGCCACCACATGGAGATTTATATCGATGACATTATGGTTAAATCTAAGAAGGTCACCCAACATGTGAATCATTTAAGGAAAATTTTTGAAAGGAGAGCCTCCATCAACTAAAACTCAATCCACTAAAATGTGCTTTTTAAGTTTAAGCCGGAAATTTTTTAAGGTTTTTAGTTCACCAAAGAGGAGTGGGAGTGGATCAAAACAAAGCCAAGGTCTCATTTCAGCCAAGGCTCCTTAAATTAAGAAAGAACTTCAGAAGTTCTTAGGTCATGTGAACTATTTAAGGAGGTTCATCTCTAATCTGGCTAGGAAGACCATGGTATTCCCTGACTTAATCAAGATGGAAGAAGAGGAAGAGTTTAAATGGGAGGAGCATAACCAGACAACTTTTGATGGAATCAAAGGCTACATTTCTAAGCCCTATGTTTTAATGTCACATCTACGGGGTCAGCCATTCAAAATCTATTTATCAGCTGCAAAAGAGTCTATAGGATGCCTTATGGCACCAAATAATGTTGAAGGCCATGAGCAGGCTGTTTACTATTTGAGTAGGGTCCAAAATTCAATATAAGCAAGGTATACACCCATTGAGAAGTTATGTTAGGCCCTATACTTTGCATGTACAAAATTAAGACATTACTTGATCAAGTCTCAAGTGTATGTGGTCTCCCAAACCGACTTAATCAAATACATGCTAAGCCTACCCTTAATCACTAGAAAAATCAGGAAATGATCCCTTGCTTTGTCAAAGTTCACCTTTGTCTATTTTCCACATTAATTAGTCAAGGGGTAAGCTTTAGCTAACTTTCTTGCTGATCATCCTTCATTCGAAATCAAACCAGAAAATGATGTGGAATTAGGGATTTATGAAGTAGAAAGGCAGCCTTGGGTTCTTAAGTTTGAGCCATCTAGCACGGAGAATTCCATTGGAGCTAGGATACTAATCATCTCACCAAAAGGGATAAAGACTACCCCATCTTTCAACTTGGCCTTCAAGTGCACCAATAATGAAACTGAATATGAGGTTTTAGTGATCAATTTAGAGATCTTGTTGGAACTTAGACCACAAGAGGTAGATATCATTAGGGACTCCCAATTAGTGCTTCGGCAGCTAATAGGGGAATATTAATGCAACAACTTATTGCTAGCTCCTTATTATACCGCTTCCACTCAATTGTTAGATTCTTTCCACTCCGTGGATTTTGAATACATGCCTAGAAAATCTAATTGGGAAGCGGATGAGCTAGCACAAGTAGCCTTAGGTGTGAAGATGAGCGAAGAATTAACTCATAAGCTCATTGTGATAGGAAAGAATAATCACCCTCAATTTATGAATGGGGAATCATATTAGAAGTTTTCAGTACATATGCAAATGTTGCAGGAGACTGGAAAATTAAGATAAGAGAGTATTTAGAATATCCTGACATGCAGGTCCCCTATAGGGTGAAAGCTCAATCACAGAACTTCGTCCTACTAGAAGAGGAATTGTACAAAAAGAGACCTGATGGGTTACTGGTTAGATGCCTATCCTTCCCAAACAACATGGAAGTGATGAAGCAAGTTCATGAAGGGGCATGTGGAGCCCATCAAGCCAAGATAAAAATGTGATGGCTGATTAGGAGACATGGTTGTTTTTGGCTAACCATTTTAAGTGACTGCATCGATTACTCCAAGGGCTGCCAATAGTGCAAAAGTATGGCAGCACACAAAGGATACCTACTGTTAAACCCCACTTAATTGTGAAACCATGGCCTTTTAGAGGATAGGCAATGGACTGAATTTGGAAAATCTACCTAGATTCATCAAAAGGATGTTAGTAATAGTGCTCTAGGCCTATTGTATGGACATGGTATTTTGACTATTTATGAGAATTTATTATTACGATGATTTGCATATTTATTATATATAATGTCCTTGAATAATATTATTAATTATTCTAAATGTTGAATTAAGATTAGTATAAAGTTTGATTGATATTCATGGGATGAATATGTGTATGAGATACAAATCAAATTTATATCTATTTATTTACGAGAACAAATATGGACCGGGCAAGTCTTGAGATTAATACATGGATCAAAGTCATAAGTTAATCTCCCAATAGTTGTGTCATTAAATCCTTTGACCTGAGATCGCTATAGTTTTTCAACACTTAAGGAATATTGTGTTTTGATATAATCAAACGTTGTCTTTAATCGGATGACTATAAAGGTTATACTTGAACATAATAAGAATTGCTGCTGAAGTGAGATATGGCGATTAAGATGGAATTTGTCACACTCTTATTATAAGAGATATCTCTGGGTCCCCTCGACAATTGAGACTAAGAAATGCATGGTCGTGCTCAAATGAATTGATGGAGATCAATGTCATTTATTTAGTCAGTCTAATTGGGTTTTGAGTAATCAAAGATAGAACGATATAAGGTTGACTTTGCCCATGCCTTATATTCTATCAAGATATCATGAGATAAAATGATTATGTCATTAGCTATATTAAGGTTGTCTCGGATCATGAGCTTTTCATTTAACTTGGGTAGTCATAATGTCTTGCTAGAGGTCACTTATGACTTACCAGAGATCAAAATGTGATTTAGGCCCTCACACTTAATATTGAGTGAACCTATAGGAATTAAGCACATGGAACGAATAATAACGGTTATGGTTTCGCTTGCTGTAGTAATTTAAAATGATGAGATTATTTTAGGAGAATTACAAATAACAATTAGTTGTTATTTAAATTCGAATTTAATTTGAGAAAGTTTAAATTCGTGATTTAAATTATAACAAATAATTAATTTGTTATATTTTCTTATTGGATAAGGAAATAATCTGTAAAGGGTTTTTTAAAAGGAGTTTTAAATATATATTAATATAAATAAATTTGTTTCCTTATCTGATAAGGATTTGAATTTAAATTGTTATTATTTAAAAGAGTTTTAAATATATAATAATATAAATTCGTTCCTTATCTGATAAGGATTTGAATTTAAATTATTGTGTTAAAGAGTTTTAAATATATATTAATATAAATAAATTCGTTTCCCTTATCGATAAGATTTGAATTTAAATTGTTATTATTTAAAAATTTTAAATATATAATAATATAAATTTGTTTCCTTATCTGATAAGGATTTGAATTTAAATTGTTATTATTTAAAAGAGTTTTAAATATATAATAATATAAAATTAGATTTTTTGACAAAACCCTAGGAACTTATATAAATATATATATATATATATATATATATGTGTGTGTGTGTGTGTGTGTGTGTGTGTGTGTGTGTGTGAGACATATATATTTTGTGTGTGGTCGTCTTTTACTCTAAGAACAACCAAAACAGAGAGACCCTAATTTCGTTTTGAGAAGACGAACCTGAACTAGCATTGACAAGCTGGATTCATTGTTACAATGTGGATACTTGTAAAGATTGGTCACTTTTCGGAAAGGCAGCACCTTTGAAGATCGGGAATAAACCAAGGCGGACTTTGAAGGCTTGGCGAATCGATCTACAAGGAGGTAGTTTCGTTTACCCTTCCTTCGGTTTTGCAACATGTGATCGCCGGTGGGTTAAGGGATAAAAATTTTAAATTAGTTGCGTTTATGTTCCAATCGGTGGATATTACGCCGTGGCAACAAGGTTTAACTTCATCTTAGTTTGCTACAGGACTACTTCACTAAATAGGTGGAGGCAGTACTCTTGAAGAAGGTAGAGCAAAAGGATTTGAGCCAATTCATCAAGGAATAGATCATTCATAGATTTGCAATTCCTCAGTCCATTACAACCGACCAAGGCACCATCTTCACTGGGGATGAGATGACTTATTTTGCAAAGGTCATTGGCATCCAACTCATCAAATCCACTCTCTTTTATGCCAAACCAAATGGCAAGCAGAAGCTTCTAATAAGGTGTTGATAAACATCCTGGAGAAGATGATGAAGGATAATCCTAGAGATTCTACAATGGTAAGTCTTTATTCTCTAACCTATGGGTAGGATCAGTGCTTCCAATGGAGGTGGTAGTTCCTTCTCTAAGGGCATCCATGCAGAATGACCTTAATCCTCAAGAATACAATGAATCCATGGTGATAGAACTTAAGGCATTGGATGGGAAGAGATTACAAGAGCTCAACTACATCATGATCCAAAAAAAGAAGGTGGCACGGGCCTATAACAAGAAGGTTAAAAGAAAGAGTATTGAAAATGGGGAGTTCATTTAGAAGGTGGTGCTGACCATTGGTGCTAAAGATAGAGAATTGGGGAAATGGTCTCAAAGCTGGGAAAGATCATTCAAGGTTCACTAAGTACAGCCTAGAAATGCCTATTGGCTATTAAGCCTTGAAGGGGAGCCATACAAAAGATTCATCAATGGGAAGTACCTCAAGAAATACTTTCCCATAATGTGGGAAATGCTGGACACTACCAAGAAAAACTAAGGTAGGGAATGAGGGAATAACAAGCAAAATAGGTCTCATTGACCAATTTTAGATTGGGGAAACTATTCCTAGTAGTTACTTTGAGTGATAAAGTAGGTTGTTTTGGCCACTCATTGCTCAAACCTTTTGTATTCCTCAATGTCATACTTGTTATACCCTCAACGTTTTATGAATAAATAAAGCATGTCTCCTAACCTCTTTAAAATTAGGGAAAATATGTACTAGCTTATGAATTAGAAGGTTAAAGTAGGTTTTGTGATCCCTATTGATCCTAAATAAAGGTTTTTCCCCAAAAAAGGGCTTGTTGTGTCATCAATTCTCCAAAAGTAGGTTCCATGACCACTTTAGGACTAGAGAAATATGGGATAACCTAGTGATAAAGTGAGAAGCTATTGGCCCATTGCATTGTAACACACTAATTTCTCCAAGGGTGTTCTTGTGCCTCTTGGTTCTAAAAATCTCATAGAAGTAGGTCCAGGACTATTTGGTGTTAGAGAAATAGATTTACCAGTATTTGGTTGGATAGACTTCTTGTCAATGGTTTCCTCACATTCATGTTTTTCTCCAGAAAGTCTACCTTATACAATAAATTCCCTAAAGTTGGTCCCTTGACCACTGTAGGTATGAGACCAGTTCCAAGATAGGATTTGAGGTAGTAAAATTTACCTCTGGCCACTTCACCTCCAAAACATAAACTTCTTCAAGATTCCCTACTGATTTCCTAAGGAAGACTTATTAACCACATAAAGATTGGGGAAATAGGGGTGGAAATCTCCAAGTGAATAAGGTTGGCCTCTAGACCACTAGGTACACATATTTCCCCAAACATAGCACCTGAACAAGTTCATGAGAGGATATCATAATCACACTAAGATTGAGGAAATAAGCCTTCATGTTGAATTGGAGTAAAAGAAAGTGGGCTTTATAGCCACTGCATATTCAAATACAATAGTTCTCTAAATAATTGGACATGTTACATCATTGCACCAAGTGATAAGTCATCCCTTGGGAGAAATGGAAGAAAACGAGATAAGAATCAAGCAAATTAGATGAGAATTGAAGAAGTTATGCAAATTGCTGTCATAATCACGACTACGGCTTTCATAGTCACCACTATGACTCAAGACTAGAAATCAAGACTCGGTGTAGTCGCAACCATGGTCACGACTATGACACCCAATTTTCAGGACATAAGGAAATATTAGGTTCCATAGCTATTATAAGCTTGGAAGGGGATCTAAGAGCTGGGGGGAGTCAGGTAAAGTAGGCCTTTGCTCACGGTTCAAGAAAAGGAGTTTTTGGTTTTTATCAAGCCCGTCCTAATCACAATAAATAAATAAAGTAAGCCTTATGGCCACCAAATTGAGGGAATATAGCATCCTCAAAAATGTACCTATCCCAACAACAACAATCATTCAAGAATTATTCAAAGTAAATTTTCAACAAATATCCAAAGGTAGGCCTAGTGCTACCTTGGTCCATTAGTTCATCCACATACAAGAAGTGCACTTGTGCAAATGTTCACCAAGCACACACATCTAGAGGTAGGCCTAGCGCCACCTTGGTCCACTAATGCAAAGTCATAGTTGTGGTGCAAGTGTGTAAGTGTTCAATGATAACACACAATCAAAGGTAAGCCTAGTGCCACCTTGGTCCTCTATTTCATACACATACAATAGTGCATCTATGCAAATGTCAATGAGTTTCCAACATACCAATCATAGAAGGTTGGCCAATTGCCACCTAATTAAGAAAAAGGTAAGGTGTTGAAGATTATTTAGCTTACCTAAAAGTATATTAGCAAGTTACAAAATGGACAATCTAGTTTAGGTAATGTCAAATTTCTAGGGCCATATCAAAACGAATAACCATGTCTGAAGTTGTGAGGGGTGAAATCTTAGAAAAATCAAAAGATCTCAAAGAGTCCTAGATCCCCAAGCACTCTTAGCGCGAAGCATCAATCTACTACAATTGGAAGGTCAAATCAGCAACCTTTCCCCTCATACAGGATAGGAAATCACCTAAGGAAATAGCCTTTTGCTGGTGATTTAGGCTTTGAGCATGAAGAACCTCGCCTTTTCGTATCGACGAAGACAACTTGGCTTTTTCCCTCTCCATTTCTTCAGATAACAATCTGATTCGCTCTTCCTTAGCATGATACTCAACTTTTACATCCTCTAATCTCTAATGCTCTAGTCAGTAGATAGCTTGCATTGCTTGTACTCAAACTTTTTCCCCCCTTAATTCCTCCAACTCGGATATCACTTTAGCATCCTCCTTTACTACATGCTAAATGGAACAAAATACCTTAGGAGTACAATTTATAACCCTAGAAATGAAATCCCCAGCCTCATGCTCAAGATAAGCGAATTGTAGTACTGCCATAGCCTCATGAAAAAAAAATTTTAGATAGTGGATAAGAAGAGAAGATCCAATCTCAGCAGATGGATAATAATAGAGCGGGTAATAGCTACATCCAACTTGGTAGGAGGTCTAGATGACAACTCAACATGAGGAGTGGCTTGGTCCATAATGGAGAGATCCAATGAAGGAACTACTCCTGCCTCAAGATGCAAAGTAGACCATGGAGGCTGAGAATGACAAAGGTAAGGAACCTGAAAGTTGATAAAAAGAACGTAAAGGAAAGGTAAAGTGTTCACCAGAGGAACTGAAGGTAAAATGGCCAGAGGAGCAAATGGAGCCCTAACCAACTGAAAAATGGGACTTATTCAGATTCTAAAAGGTCATTGGACGAATGACCTTCCTCAGAGGCCGCTGAACTATCTTTCTTTTTAGATCCATCCTTAATAAAGCCGATCTTTTCCCTTTGCACTAATCCCTCATCCTTATTGCACTAATCCCTCATCCTTAGCCTCTTCAATCTCTATAGGATCATCTTGTGTGTTAGAAAATTCAAGCTTGGGAGATATCTTGGGTGATCTCTGCTTGTGTTTTTGGAGAGGTATTCTTGGCTATAGCGATTTAAGATTGCTTGGAGCCGCATGACGAGAGGCTTAGATTGACTTGACTCCTTTCTTGATTTTCAATGGGCCTGTTGGAAGAGGAAGTGAAGCCTACACACAAAAAACAAAGTTAGAACTCAAGGTGAAAGTCAAAGAACTGAATGTAAGAAACAATGAACATAAATTCATATACCTAAGGAAGAAGGGCAAGAACTAATAAGCTCATGAAATATAACGGACCACCAGGATGAGAAGGACTCCACATCTAACAACATAATTGTCTTAAGGCTACAGGTAGGAGTCTAGTAAGATTGGGTCAGTTGCTCTACTAAGGCTACAGTAGGTGGTCCTAATGGTAAAGAAGGGACTGAGAGGATAAATTTGGTAAATCCAAACTAGCGGCCCTGATTAGTGCTCAAAAAGTGCTATTTTGAACCCTGTTTATTACAAGTTTTGAGCACTTTTTATGTACTAATTAGCGTAATTAACCCGATTTGCACATTAAGGTCCACCTTTGTCTCTTGTCGCATTTTGTGGAAAATTTCACGGAGTTTTGCGGAGCTAACCGAACCAAAATTATCGAGTCCAATTCAAACACGAAGAACCCAGGAGTTGAACTCATCGTTGCATATCGGCTCCCGAAAAGGAAAGAGAGGAAAGTGAAGAAGAAAAATGGAGCAACTGCGGGGAATGCTTCCTCAGCGCCTTTGTTCATCATGCGAGTACTATTCATGTCTCATATTTTGTTCATGTTTTTGGCGGCTTTCATGCTTTTGTTACAATTTTTTGTTTCTTCCCATTTTATCCTTTCTAATACCTTCTGATCTTGGTTTTTTTTTTGTAATTTTCCCATGTTCTGAGCATATATAAGCCTCGGTCTGTACAAACTTTCAATCAATCAATAAATTTGGCCAGGATAAGCTTTCGACTCTCGGCTTTGCCTTCTCTCCACTTTCTGCCGTTTCTCTCCCTTTCTCGGCTGCCAAACACCCTGAGGATGACAACTCGGAGGATGGTTGGCTAGACCGCTTTTCTCCTTGAAGAGGAGGGCTACTAGGCAATGGTTTCAAGGTAAACTTTTAGTTCCCCTGTTTTTTAACGCAAGAATTTTGAGCATTTATGTTTCTATCTTTCAATCTAGGTTTAAATCCTCTTAAGATGCCTTGATTGACCAATATTTGGCAATCTTTTTGGGTTCAGTGGATGCTTATTGCTAGATCCACTGAGATTCGGTTAGTTGTCTTCTATGAGTCAACGTAGGATAGATCCCCCGGGGACGAATTATTCAACACATGAGGGAACATTTATGCTCTGTAAATGCTGTTTTTCAAAAGGATAATTATTTTGGGTTAGGTTTTATAGCTAAATGAAGATCCGGTTTGGGAGATGACTATAGGTCATCCTCCCCAACGCAAGGAAATGACCTTGGAAACCCTCAGTTGCCCTAGGATCCTAAGCCTAGTATCCTGATACTTCAAGGAGATTTCTTTAATTATTTTTCTTATTTTACTTCCAGTTTATTTCAATTCTATCATCAAACCCTCCTTTGTTTTAGCAAATCCCCCATTAATCAGTTTTTAAATTCACAAATTTTAATCTCCTTTGTAAAGTCATTTGTACAAGAAAACCCATCCACGAGTTCGACCCTGAACCACTATCTTTGCCGGTAAACTTTGCTATAGCGGTAGGAATTTAGGATATAAATTTTGTTGATTTCGGATCACCCTACTGTGGCACGAATCAAATGGCGCCGTTGTCGGGGATGGTGCCTAAGTGCATTTAACGAGTTGTGGAACACTTGTGATCCTCATCACATGTACTGGTGAATTCCTTTAATATTTTACTGTCAGTTTTTTTTTTAGTTTCATTTCAGAAAAAAAAAAAATTTGCTGCAGGATTGTTTTTTTGCTGCCCTGTTTTTGTTGCAGGAATCCATGTTTCATTGGGTTTGAATTGTGAGCAAATGGAACCCCCACATGAAGAGTAATACAATCAGGAGAGAAACCATGGTGCATATATGTCCATGAGGGATTACAGACACCTTCCATGGCAGAATCAACAACCAGTTGAGAGAAATCCAAACCCATCTAGGTCCATGAGGGACTATAGAAACCCTCTATGGATGAGTGCACCCTCCTACATGGTTCCCCCAAGAAGTGCACCATATGAAAATGCTTACAACCCTAGTTGGGGGAACCACACAAATTCCTCATGGGAATCAGGACCTCCACAGTATACCTCCTGCTCCCTCCATATTTATGTGACTCCTCAGCCACCACAATCACCATAATTATCCTCTTCAGCTGAGGAAGCAATACTGAACTTTAGCAAATTGGTGGATACTTTTATAGAGGAGCGGAAAGCAGTGAATGTCTAGGCCAATAAAAAAATTGACATAATGGTGAGCAAAATTGACATAGTGGAGAGCTCTCTAGACAAGAGAATTGATGGATTTCAAAGTGAAATTGATCATAAATTTGACATTCTGTAGAACTCCATTTCAAGACTCACCAATCAGCACATTCATCAAGAGGAAGAGAGTCCAGAGGAAGAGTGCCTGAGTGACACCATGGTAGAGG
The DNA here is from genome assembly GCA_016808115.1 of Tetrastigma voinierianum. NCBI lineage: Eukaryota > Viridiplantae > Streptophyta > Magnoliopsida > Vitales > Vitaceae > Tetrastigma > Tetrastigma voinierianum. Next base: position 202,002 of record JAEQBH010002271.1, on the reverse strand, counting down.
AGCAGTCTCAACAAAAGCTATAAGAAGGGCTGATAGAAAATTTTGAATCCTCGGACAAGTTCTGTTGTTTGTACATGGGAGGAAGAAGAAGGAAACCTCCCAATGCGGCGGGGAGGGTGAGTGGAAAGGAAGAAATGGAAGAGCCCCAGAAGCCCATTGCCAAAGCCACCAACAGCCCATTGCCAGCAGCACCCTTTACTGACCAAGTGTATACCCTGCCTTCACCTGCAGCACAATCCACACCCAAAACTCCTGCTCCCAAAGCTAATGCCAATCCATCACTGCTCGTTCAAAACATCAAGAAATTAGTGGCCAATATTCGAGCCTTTGCCACTAAATCAAAGACACTAGTAAGCGCCACCTTGCATGGCATGGCGGGCTGGTTAGTCGCCGGTTTAGACATGGAGCTTGAACCTGCGTCATTCTACAAACTCCACCGAGTTCTGACAGCCTCAGGCTTAAAAAAACCTGGTTTGGGGGAGCACAGTCTCCCCCACTTTTTGTTTTCATATTTTCTTATTTTATTTTATTTTGATTTCTTCAATTTTTCTTTTTAGATTTCCTCTAATTTTTAGTTAATCTTTGTTTTTAGATTAATTTTCATTTTTCTGCATTTTTTTAAAATTTTCTTGTGTTTATTTTTGCAGGTTTTTGGAGCATAAGTAAAAATCACGGGAATTTGAAACCTGCAAAATTTGTAATGTCACGAAATTTCACACGTTACAAAAATTATAACCTGCTGATTTCCCTATCGCGGATTTTGGTTTTCAGCATTGCATTGTTCCCTATTTTGTCATTTAGTGATATATTTATAGCATATATATATATATATAATAAAAAATTTAAATTAGGTCTTCAAAAATTTTATTTTAAAAAAAAAAAATCACAGTGCGAAATTTCGCAACCCTCTAATTTCACAGCCCATTTTGTTTTCATCATAACTATCTCATTCAAACTCCGTTTTAGGCGTTTTTGGTACCGTTGGAAATATTAGAGAGTTTATAATCCAAATATATCCAGAAATAACACTTTTGAAATTATGATGAAGGTGTAATTTTCAAAATCACTTTCCAAGCTGGTCCCTTTTTTCCTATCTTTTCTTCTCTAACTTGTTCATTTGAAGCCCAAACGGAGTGAATAAGGTGTCGTTGGAAAGATTGTGAAGTATCCTATCCAAAAACGAGTACATTTCGTCAAGGAGGTAGCACTTCCTTCCCTAAATTTCCAATCCGAGCCCCATTGCGGACAATGAGACATTTGGTTGGGGGAGAGTTAGCGAAGGAAGTGGCTTTTACATTTATGTTTTTGTTATTATTTTGAGCAAGCCCATTTTGAGATGTTCAGTGGCTTGCTGGTTTTCCTTTTTGTGAAGCTATTATACTATACAACTTACTTTTTCAAAAATTGCATCCTTTTTTTTTGTGTTTTGCCTAGCCTGTAGTTTGAAAAATTGAAACATTGTCCAATTCTATTGATGTTAGATTGGTTCCATGCCTAGTTTTGTGGATGATCAGTTGAACTGTTGTTGCTTTCGACCCTTTTTTTTCCACCTTTAGCTAACCATACGTGCACATCGGTTTTTCAACAATAGAAATTTGAAAAGCGCCTGCCTCCTAAACTTTCTTGAAACATCCTAGTTTCGTTGACCACCTTTAATAGGTTAAGGACCCCCTTGAATAGAAGTCCAATGTGTCTTACAAAATAAAAGAAAAGAAAAAGAAAAAGAAAAAGAAAAGAAAAAGAAAAAGAAGAAAATTTGCAACGCTTTGCCTTGAGGCTTCGAGCACAATCCAGGGGTATATGGTGAAAGCCTTTAAAGCCCCTAGTGCCACTAAGCAGCGGTTGGGAGCACTAGACTTAGTGCTCGTACGGGTGGATGGTGGAGTTTAACAAGTTGTAGGTCTTTGGGTTTGAAATCATTTGGGAGTCAGGGGTGGCTTGAAGAGTTAGTGGTTAGAAGATCCTTATGACTTGGTGCCCTAAGCCTTGGTGGTTGGGAGTTATCGGTGAATCCCGGATTACATGGACTTTGGTGAGAGTGAGATTTCTCGGCATTGCACCCACAACCTGAGTTATTGGAATAAAGTGGGTCCCGATCTATTTAGGTTGGTTAGTGTCTAGGTGGAGAAGGCATTAGCTTGGTTGGGGGAGAGTGCGAGTTTAGCCGGTTGTGTTGAAGCTGATCAAGCAAAACACTTGAGCCACTGATTACGGTTTGATTCACGAATAGAGGCTCTTTTGATACTCAATTTTGTATGGCATTCATTCTCGAGAGTTATTGGCAGGCTTTGATGATTCTTACTTAGGGTTAGGCATTACTCACTCCTGACCTTTTGAAACAATTTTTGTGAACATAATTTTTATTTTGTTTGTATGCTCTTTTCTTTCTTTCTTTCATTGCTAAGGACTAGCAATGTGTAGGTTAGGGGCTGTGATTAGTGCTTTCAAGTCTTTATTTTGAACCACCTGTTTGTACGGGTTTGAGCACTTTTATGTCTTAATCAGCGTAATTAACCGTTTACTGGGTCCTATTGCATTCTCTTGATGCGCATTTTGTGGCAAAATTTTGCGGAGTTTTGCTAGCTAACTAAGGCCAAAATTGTAGTCAATTCAAATACGAAGAACAGGTTGAATTCATCGTTGAGATCAGTTCAGAAGGAAAGAAGAAGCGAGTGAAGAAAAAATGAACAGCTGCGAGGAATGCTTCTACAGCGCCTTTGTTCATCTGCGACCTTTGTTCATGTCTCATCTGACCCTTGTTCTATTTGTTTTTTGACACTTTCATGCTTTTGTTACAATTTTTTGTTTCTTCCCATTTTATCCTTTCTAATACCTTACAGTCTTGGTTTTTATCATTTTCCAGCCCCACGAACATATATAAGCCTCGATGCGGCTGCAAACTTTCAATCAATCAATAAAATTTGAAGGGAGAAGCTTTCGGCTCTCTGCTTTTGCACTCTCTCACTTTCTCTGTTTTCTCTCCACTTTCTCGGATGTAACCTGAGGATGCCCAGCCTGGGAGGATGATGATTGGCTAGACAAAGCATGAAGAGGAGACTGACAGGGTTGCTTTTGGTTCCCACATTTTTAACAGCAGGGTTTTGGAAGCATTTATGTTTCTATCTTTCAATCTAGGTTTAAACCCCTCTTGGGGAATGTCTTGATTGACCGATATTTGGCAAATCTTTTTTGGGTTTAGTGGATCTTTATTGTTAGATCCACGGTCGGTTAAATTTATCTTTCTATGAGTCACTATAGGGTAGAATCGGAGACAGGTATTCAACTATGTTTACCCCACACTCTATAAATGCTGCTAAAGAGATAGTATTTTTGGTTGGAGTTTTATAGCTAAATATGAAGATCGGGTTCGGAGATGACTAGGTCATCCTCCCAGCGAGAATGACCTTGGAAATCTCGGTTGGTCCTAAGCGGTATCACGATACGCTAAGGAGATTTCTTTCATTATTTTTCTTATTTTACTTCAGTTTATTTCCAATTCTCATCATCAAAACCCTCATTGTTTTTAGCAAATCCCATAATCCAAACCAAATTCACAAATTTTAATCTCACTGTAAGTCATTTGTACAAAGAAAACCCATCCCTGAGTTCGACCCTAGACCCTTATCTCTTTGATGGCTTTGCTACGGCAGTAAGGTAGGATATAAATTTTGTTGATTTCGGATCACCTGCTTGTGGCACGAATGTCGGGGCCCACAGCTGACGAGTAAGGTAAGAAAATTACAGAAGAAAAAAGACAATTGGCTGAGAGCACATAACAACTAAGTCAAGACCTGAGCTATATTTGAGGAATACTAATGGATGTTTAAAATCCAGCAAGTAGGGGGTAGAAGAACTCAAGGTGCAACACATGAACAAGCTGAAAATAGTGTCGAGCTTCAAGTACAATTCTTGAGGTAGAAACGATCTTGTAGCTTAAGAAAAAAAGAGGAAAGGTCTGCTGATCATGATTCTAATGGATTGAGTCAGCGCACTAAGGCTAAACACGTGAGGAAATAATGAAACTTGATAGCTAAAGGAAATACAAGATAGATCTTACCAGCAATGGGCTCCTCCCACCATGGTAGGTACCTCGAGTCTATACCAATGAAGATAAGGAAGTTGAGAAAAGTATTTGTGGGGGCGTGGCAGCAGTGTAGCATGAGTCAATGGAAGCACACCTAATGAAGAAAAGAGGAGAACAAAAGTATGTGCCCTCTTGCAAGAGCCATATATCAGTGAGTTATTATTGATTTATACTGCATAGTGAGGAAGGAGTGGTGTAGTTCTCACTTAAGGTATGGCAAATGAGTAAATTACGGGAGGTGGAAGGGCTTTAAGATGAGTGATTGGTCATGGATATCTAGAGGCATACATTTCTAGGGAAGCCCTCAATAAACAACCTAATAAGGATAGAAATGTCCCTCATGGTGATGGATGTGGGACGAAAAGGGAATAGAAATTAATTCAAACCCTTGGACCAAAACCTCAGGATGGGACTCATCAAGTAAATCCAAGATTGCATTTCAAACGCACTTTAAAGCACAAATAGTTAGGCAATACAAGGTTCTATTAGTAATTCTTGCTTGGAAATGAAGAGATAGTTTGTTCACCAAAGTGATCCAATCCTCATATGCCCTTGGCCATGATTTGGCCGATATAACACGGGTGGAGAAGTAGAAAGGGAAATGCCCTTACCTTGAGGAAGATTGCCCAACCATGTTAGGAAATGGAGTAGAACCTACATAAGGAGAACTAAGAAGAAATCAAGCGTATGGAATGCTGAAACGTTGACGGATAAGCTCTTTTGATGGAAAAAATTTTCAAGTACCTCAAAATATTATCCACCGCCATGATAACCTTGAAGTCTTCTGATCTTATGTTGGAAGGCGTATGAGAAAATCTCTTAGAAGGCAGCGAGTAGGCATGACCTATCAGTTCCCAAGGGTGGGATTAATGGGTTGAAGAGTTACCTTTGTGATGTCTCCGCTAGTAGAAGAGGCGAAAAGATCGAGTAGAGGAAGAGAGACTGAGATGTGCATACAAAAGAGAAAAAGGTTCTATAAAGACTTTTTCAGTAAAGAATATGTGATTCAAAGTTCTAAAATCGAAAAAGGGTATTTTCCTTGATTTTTAAAGACTTTTTTGGAGAAGAACGAAGACTTCGAAATTCTAAACCCAAAAAAGGACCATTTCTTGAATCTTAAAGACTTTTTCGGTAAAGAATAGGTGATTCAAAGTTCTATGACCGAAAAAGGGTCTTTTTCCTGATTTTTAAAGACTTTTTCGGTGAAGAAGGGAGACTTTGAAATTCTAAAAACGAGAAAGGATCATTTCTTGATTGCTAAAGACTTTTTGGGCAAAGAATAGGTGATTTAAGGGTTTCACAGAAAGCCGAAAAGGGTCTTTCTTTGTTTTAAAGACTATTTTTTGGTAAGAAGGAAGACTTTAAATTAAAACCGAAAAGACTTGGGCTTTAGAGTGGTAAATCGAAAAAAGGGTCTTATTTTTATTTTAAAGAACTTTTAAAGGTGAATAGAATACTTCAAAATTCTAAAACAAAAAAAAGGATCATTTCTTGATTTTTAAAGACTTTTTGGTAAAGAATAGATGATTCAAAGTTCTAAAACTAAAAAAGGGTATTTTCTTCGATTTTTAAAGACTGTTTCGGTGAAGAACAAAGACTTTGAAATTCTGAAACGAAAAGGACAAATTCTTCAAAGACTTTTGTTAAAATAATAGGTGGATTCAAGTTCCCAACTGAAAAAGGGTCTTTTGCCTTTTTAAGACTTCGGTGAAGAAGGAGAAGACTTCAAAATTCTAAGCTAGAAAGGATCATTCTTGAGTTTTTTTAAGAATTTTTAGTGAAAGAATGAAGGATTTTGAAGTTTAAAATCGGGAAGATTTTCGTTGGAAAGGATGTTTGAGAATGTCACGTACACTTTCCAAAGAAATTCCTCGGTAAAAGGTTGATTAAGTCTAAAAAGGTCTTCTTTTATTTATTTATTTATTTTGGTAATGAATGAGCCTTTACCAAAAGCTCTATTGAAAGGGCAACAGAGTTCAAGAAAAAATATCTTAGTCAGAAAGATCTTGAAAGGAGTTTAGCAGTAAGAGAAAAAATCCACAAGTTCCTCAAGGCATCGGGACATACCAAAATCGGTCACCCGAGGCAGGTATTTGGGAATGAAGCACAATTAATCACAAGCAGCTGACAAGGAAAATCAAGAGTAAAACAAACTCACCCGACCTGAGAGGAAGCTCGATCCTTGTGGGAAGAGCGAAAAAGGCTGGGTTTTAATCTTGGGAGGCCTCGTCTTGGGTGTTAGGATGTGCTTTAGGTAGCATTATTTTGTTTTTAGAAACTGTAGCATAAATCATGGTGATTTCCAATTCTAACCGCACTCATTTTAGTTATTTTCATGTCTAACCCCTATAGTTATATGCATTTTTGAAGAAAGGAAAGAAAACAAGATGAAAACAGCAGTTTAGGAGAAATGAAGAAGATGAGCTAAGAAATAGGCCACCGGTCTGGAGCCTAGAACACAACCGGTCCACGATCTATGTAGTAGAGAGGCAAACTTGTCCAGCGATACACTGGTAAGGTTGCGACACCACGGTCTTGTCGCGATACTGTATGGGGTCGCAGAAGGCGCAAGCGGTCGTAACCATAGAAGACCTCTTTGTTATTGAATGACCTCGATGAGTCAGCGATTGTTGATCGCCACGATCGTGACCCAGTGAAGCCATCTGCGTAAAGCGTGATCCTCGTTTGGTGAATTAAAGTACGTAAGTCACCACGTTCGTGACCACACGACACAACCCACATTTATTTTCTATTTTTGGGCCTATTTTGAGCCAGTTTTTGGAATATGTAATTTGCTGTTCATCTTTTGGATTTAGGGTTCAAAATTTTCTAGTGGGAGGCTCTCTTTTAGGGTTCCTCATCTCTTGAGAGTTTTGATCCTTCTTTAGGTTTAGTTAAGTTTTTCTAGTTTTTTAGTTTTATTTTAGAGGTTTGGCGTTTGCGGCGCTTTTTGGAAGTTTTGTGTTTTGGTGGAAAAGCGTAATTCACGGAGGTGCTTGGATGAGATTGAGCCATGTATCGCCGAGTTTCTTTCTAACACTTTCTACAATATGCTTCCACCGATTCTTCTAATTTCATATCAGTTCCTAGTGATATTCCTAATTCAATAATCTAGGAGTTTGGGATTTTTTATTGGTTGGATCTTCTATCTGATGTTGTTTCTGTGTCTTTTGTGACAGTATCTCTTATTCATACTTAGTTTGTTATTGCAGCCCCGTTTCAGCTAATCTCATATGAAGTGGTTTCTCCGAGTTTAGTGAGTGAAGTTAGACATAGATGAATTAACTTTAATTGATTGGATAACAGGAATATTAATAATAACAATTAGGAGGTTTTGGTTTACTGGTCTTAATGCATCTCTAATGCTTGAGTTGAGCTAAGTAGAAACCTAGTGTTAGTGGGCAAGAGTTGTGACCTTGAGAGAGGCTTATAGTATCAAATTAGGTAGAGATAAATAGCAGAGACAATAGAGTGGAACTTTGGTATGAAATATAATGCAGGATCGTCGATTGCAATACCAAGATTCTATCATCTCTGAGCATCCCCTAGTTTACGCATTTCAATTGTTGAATGCATTCATTAGTTAAGTTCAATTTCTGTTTGGATATTACAATTGGTCGTTTGGATATTAGAGAAGTATTCCAATTTTTGTACATAGAATCCCCATTTCCTTGTGGATCGATATTCGTACTTAGGTACACTTTATTACTTAACAAGCGTATACTTGTGCAGAATAGGTGCTTATTAAATATTTTATTGTATATTCTTAATACACATCACCAATACGCCTATCAAGTTTTAGAGTCATTGTTGGGGAAATTGCGGTGTTTTATGCTAATATCAATACTATGTACTTCTTTGGTACTTCAAATAATTTTTATTGTAGTTAGTCTTGATTTATTTTCATCTTTTATTTTACTTTATATATATGTGTTTTTTTTTTTTTTTTTTGCGGAACTTGATCCACAGACATGGATGTTTCACTAATTCAGCAACTCAAGAAGCTGCTCTTCTTAGATTTGATGGATCAGTGAAGCTTCTTACCAACCAGCACTTCCAGTATCCAACTTCATATCTTGAGGATTTGAGACCCGAAGATGTTCGAGTATGCCTACTAGTGTGTGGGTGCTGTAATGGGCCTCATATGAGCATGGCTTGATGATGGAGGATCCATTTGCAAAAGTCCAGCCACGACATCCACAAAGAAGACGTGGTGTGGTAGGCATGGCGACACATACACCACATATATGGTGTGCATACCCGAGTTCATGGTGAAAGCCAAGCTCCCTGAGGAGGAGAAAATCTAAGTGTAGTAGAGATGGCTAGAGCCTATACTCGATTCATGGATGATGCTAGGAAAAAGGCTAACAAGTTACCCTTAGAAGAATAACAAAAAAATTTGTTTTGCACAATTGAAGTGTATCCGGGAGGTGATGAGATTGAAAATCATTAGGATATTACCTTGAGAAGTGGGGGAGAAGTTAAAGAGCTAAATGAAGTACAAGAAGTTGAAAAGGGTCATGAAGATTTAGTTGAGCAAGAGAAGAATGAAAAGGAGTCAACTTCTTCGGAAGCGGAAGAGAAGAAGAAAGAAGTTGAAACAATTCCGGAGATGACTCCTTTTGTGCAAGAGAAGTTGTAACACCGGAAATCCCAGAAAGTGTACGAGTACATGTAGGGGTGTATAAAATTATCAAGTCCGTTGGTATTTTGGAATTAAAGTAGAAAATGATAATTTATGAACCCGAGTTTGTGTATGAGAATAAGGTACAAATGTCATTACTTGAAATAGGACATGAGCTATGAAAATAATTAAGATGGGCCACAAGCCAAATAAATAAGTTACAATTCTTGAAATTAAAGAGATGAGGGCTATTTGCAATTTAAAAATGTTAAAAATATAGAAATGGGAGAAAAACAAAGCCAGACTCATATTTTGGTCTCCAAAAAACTAGGGTTCACATTAAGGGAGAGAGGAGAAAGAGAGCCAAGAGGAGGAAGAAGGAAGAAGAAGGAGGAGAAGTCCAAAAATCAGGGTATGTCTTTGCCTTGTAACCATAGGTAGTGGATTCTAAGACTTTGGCCCAAGGAGAATAGATGCTCCTTTGGTCTAGGTTTTGTGCAAGAGCACATGAACCTTTGAATTGTTGGGGTTATGAGTAAAACCCCAATTGGGGAGAGAAAAATAACCATGGAATCATCACATTTATGTGGTTTAAAAAAAGAATGTGGTGGACTAAGTTGAGTTCTTAAGTTTTCACTATGTGATGGGAGCTTAGTTGAGATTCAGGGTTATAACCAATTCAAGTGTCATGAAGTTGTTGTGGATGATTTCCATGATGTTTCTTGAGGTGTTTAGGAAGAATTTGTATGAAGTGAATTGGTATCAAAGAGTGGGAAAATAACAAAATCACAGGCCTGCCGGGAAGGTGTCTGGAGTGCGTGTATAGGGGTGTGCGGTGCACCCAGTATAAAACAGTGTACCGGTACGTTCGGGGTGTGGAATTTTGCAAATCTGTGTGTGGAGTGGGTTCGGGGTGTCTTAGGTACACATATTAAATAAATTCTTTATGTTTGTATAATTAGCTTGGGATTCGTACACGGAGGAACCTTATTAAATGATTAAGATGGTAGGACGATTGAATAGATTGGAACTTCGGCGGCGTTGCCGCGTGCCTGAGCCTCGGCGAAGCTGCTTACCTCGGCGATGTCGTTAGTGTCTGAGTACACGTTAAGTTATGGGGTGGCGATTAATATCGTCATATTCGTTGAGTTGTAGGTTTAAAAAGCAAGGCGGGTAAAGGGTGTGAGCTGATGGCTTTCAAGTTTAGCAAGCGAAGAGGTGAGTGTTCTAAACTCATTTCCAAATATTTAGTGTATTATTATTATTGTATAAAGCGTTTTACACTGGTCATTTCTATCTTTTGATGTCAATGGCTTTCAAGAAGCAAGCAATGAATTAGAAAGCAAGCAATGAGTTTAGAAAGCAAGTAATGGTTCGGATGCATCCAATCATACCTTTAGTTGAAAAGCAAGCAAATGGTTTTGTTTTAAGCCATAATTGAAAAGCAAGCAAATGGTTTTGTTTTAATTAAACCATTTTTCAAGCAAGCAAGTAAGTAAATGGTTTTGAATGATTAAAACATTTTTCAAGCAAGCAAGTAAGTAAGCAAATGGTTTTGAATAATTAAGCATTTTGAAGCAGCAACAAAAATGGTTTTGAATAATTAAACCATTTTTCAACGGCATAAGCCAATGGTTTTAATTATACGCCATTTACAAAAGCAAGCAAGCAAGCAAAAGAATGTTTGTAGAAAATCAAACTTCCACTTTAGTTCTAAGAAAGCAAGCCGGTTAGAAATTATTAGTACGTTGCGGTGGTGTTAGGATCGCCCATGCATTGTAGTTTTGGTCGAACCCAAACTTAAGGACACCACTCATCACATTTAGGGAAGAGCGAGTAACGCGATACGGGAGTATATCTAACTAATGTTATGGTGATGGTGACACGAGGTCAATTCCACCATATTTCCAGTGGCGCGGACAAAGGTCGGCAGGCACGATTTGAGCACGAGGTTCCGTGTTCAGGTGCAGACTCAACAAAAAATAGGCCCTCCAGTGGTTGATGCTTTTATGAGCATGATATCTGGGTTTTGAAAAATCAACCATTGGTTCCCTGATAAGCCCAGGCTTTGAATTTTAAAACAGCGGTTTAGCCAAGCTCCCGTTTAGATTTCAAAAGCGATCGGTTGAAGCAGTGGGGACTCAAACAAACGGTTTGAAACCTGAGTTCTAGATTTTATTTTCAAAGCATGCGGTTGAGAACGAGGCTCCGTATTTATAAAAAGTTTTGAGAAACTTTTAAAGAAAAGGTTTGTGTGAAGGTTTTAAGAAACTTTCAAACAAGAGAAATTATGAAGTTTTTATAAACTTCTAAGAAAGCAAGCTATAAGAGTTTTATAAACTTACAAGAAAAGCAAAACAAAGCAGAAAAAACAAGTACAAAAGCAAGCCGAGAAAAGTTTAGAAACTTTTAAAAGCAGTAAAAGCGGTAAGAATCTTACGGAAAATAATGTATTGTAAAGAAAGTTTTACATTTTTGAGATTTCACGGGAGAAAAGCAAAACCTCTTATAAAAGCATACACTCAACGATCTCAGTTTAGCTACATTATTTATTATTTTAAAAACTATTTTCTAGTGCAGTGCATGAGGCTATTTGGAGCCTGATAGGATTCAATGGGACATTTATGCAGTCTTTGTAAATTAAGAATATTATGTAAAAAGACTTTGAATATGTATAATGAAATATATGTATGTTACATAAGAGTAGTTTTGTGAATGTGTTGGTATCTTTGGTTGCCATATTTGGATATAGTGTAGATTAGATACATACGAGGATTTGGAATAAAATAATGCGGCCCGATATATTTGGATGCCTAAAGCTGTTGAATTTTACCAAATCTAAAGCTGAAAAATAAAGAAAAATTTTATAGGGGTTCTAAGCAGCGTGCGGCTTCGCTTCACGGGAGTTTCCCCAGTCTCGTTAAGAGGTAGCAGTGAGAGTTTACTGCGTGGGTGGCTTCCGTGTATATACTTGGGAAGGAGATTTGGGGAATGTGTCGAGTTCTTGATACCATATTTTGGAGGTGGAAAAGCTCAGATCTCATTTCATGAGACGAGGAAGCCTCACATTAGCGACAACGATCGAATCATTTTCGAACAAGGTGTTCAAGTTTCCTAGTGAGCAGTGTCACCCTCTTAAGAAATGATGAAGCGAGAATCCTTAAGCGTTTCGTAGTTGGTAGAGTCAATCTAGACTCTAAAAATGGAGTAGCTCTTGGGAGGCACCCCAACCAAAAATAAGGATTTTTATCCATTTATTGCTTTAATTGTTTTTACTTTTAGTATGTGTTACATGTTGATCTTATTTTAAGTGTTTTTTTGTTTTTTTTGTTTTTCAGGACATTGAAGCCGATTTTTATTGAGGAAGATTCATCTCCCCAAAGTTCCTCAAGGCATCAGGACATACCAAAATCGTCACCCAAGGAATCGTATTTAAGTAGGGCCTTGATCCATCCCTGGCTTAACCGGTAAAGGAAAATCAAAATTAAGAGCAAAACTCACCAACACAAGAAGAAACTTGGTAGATTGTAGGAAGCGGCAATTGGGGTTTTGAATCTTGCCAATGGCGGCGATGATGAGCACGGGTGTAAAATTTCGGTGAGCGGCGACCCGAGGAAGCGTAGTGGCGATGAGTTTCGAGAAAGGGGTGACCCGAAGCGGAGCACAACACAAGAAGAATCGGCCGATTGAGCGCAGCGTCGTTATTGACGGCATTAAAAAATAGAAACTATCGGTTGGTTGGCTGACATAAGCGAATGAAAGCGAAAAATAGCAGTGATAATGATATTATTGTCGTAAGCGGCGTCAACGGAAGCGACAGCGGCTTCGACTTCCACGGTAATGGAGAAAAGCACAAGGCGCGGGTTTCCAATAGGCTTGGCAACGAAGAACAAAATAAGTGGCAGGGATTTTCGACCAAGAATGGGGCTGAGAGATGAGGGAAAGAAGAGGAGAAAGAGTATAAAGAAAATGAGAAATAGTAGAAATAAGGGAGAAAATAGGAGAATGTGGAAGGGTTAGTACATAAATCAAAGGGATTTCTTCTTATGAGCCTTTCAAATCCTAAAGATCTTTGATTGTAGGAAACATTTGCTCTTGCTTGAATAATTTGAAACCCAGTATAACAAGGAAGAAGAATGAAAGCCATAGGTTTGGCAAGAAGTTTTTCTCAAGGTATTACTCTAGGCTTCTTCAATTCATCCAATCGAGCTCGGGTTTTGGCTAGTTCTTTACATTGATATCCATCTGAGGGCAGGTGCACTTCATGAGCCTACGCCATGAGCCGCATGTCATGGGGTGCAATTTTTGACACTAAAAATATTTTTTTTTTGGCCCAAATGATAAAGGAATGGGCCAAATAGATATGCGAGCCCAAATGGGTGCGACGACTATGTCAGATAAGAAAAGCCTTGAGCCACGTAGAAAATCAGCCCATGAGATGGATTGGGGACATTTACGAGATGGTTTTAAAAAATTTTCAAAGCTTCCAATAGAGAATATTAACACTTTGTCTCAAAGGCAGAATATAGGGGAGATTTTTTTCTCCAAGTCATGACATGGCAGAGGATGTGGGCGGTGGTGGAAAGTTACTTTGGGAGCAAGACTCCTTTGGTGGAGACATGGACAATTATTGGAGAAAGTGAGCTACTGCAATTACTCATAAATTCCTATAAAATGAGGACTCAAAACCAATTTTAGGGGATAAGAACCAATAATCAAAACCGATCAAGAGATTTTCAGCATTTCTACAAGTTCATCAGTCGTCTTTTATAGATTCTTAGCTTAGTTTTACATATTTTTTTTTTTTTACAATCATTTGTTACATCAAAGCTTTCTTGCTTCATTATTTGATTTTAAGTCCAATTCTATAATGAAATCTACTATTTTTCATGCTAGTCTGTTAAGTTTCTTCTTAGCTTTCACTTTAGTCTATGCAATCTAATTTTCAAGGCATTTTTTCTTGCTTAAATTCTAGGGAACTATCAAGGGAACTAGGGGATCCATTTTTCGTTTTAGCATAAGTTAGATTTCAGCAAAGTTTCAATTTAGAAATACTATAATTTCTTGGCATGCTCGCACATTCACCAGTTTTCTTGCTTTTTGTATGTTCTAGTGAATTACATTAGAAAATCCACCAAATAGTAACCTAGCCTGAATAGCAGGTAAGATGATGAGAAAGAGAATAATATCATGTATAATGGGCAGAAGATCCTTGAGATTGAGATCTATCTATGTAAATGCTAGGCACACTTTCTTGATTTAATGGGAGGTCAAGATGCCAAAGGTTTAATTTGATAGCTAGTTAACATCAAGAAGCCCTTAATTTTGGTAGATTTTAATGTATAGTAGTCATGTCTGAAGAGAAAAAGCTTAAAAGGGTATTCTAAAGAAAGAGTAAGAAAGTGCTACAATGGAATAATGGATAAGACCGATCTTCAGCTTTTCAATCACCACCTTTCATCTAGCACTGCGATAGATTAGGTTCATACGCGCTACGACCTTATCCCCCTCCTCTCCAAGCCATAGAAACATATGGCCATGTGGAAATCAATACTATAAATAGCAGGCTCTCGTCAAGCATATGCTTACCAAGTTGCGGGTATGGCAAAGACGAAAAATGAAACCAGAAGTTTCTAACCTGACTACGAGAATTTGGAGTGGTCCTCGACGATAATACTTAACTTGTTATGACCAAATATATGAAAACTATTTTCTGTTGTTTGTCTAAAATATTGTGTTTAAAATTTACTTTGGTCTAAATCACTAGAAATGCACAGGTCATACAAGTAATCAAGTGGATTATAAGTCCAGATATCATTCCCACAGGGATTGATGAGAAAATCTAAAGATCAAATACCCCTACTACTCAAGATCATCATTATTTGAACCTCTAATTTGAAGATTGGATTAACTAGCTTAAGTGAATGGAATAATTTTTGTATATTTTTCTTTAATGAAAAAGAAATTAAAACTAAATGGCTTAGAGGTTTCACTTAGTTGGAATTACATTAGAAATTGACTAGTATTTCTGATCATCATATTGCATATGGTTAAATAACAACATAGTAATGAACTTGAATTCTGGATTTGTCTAAGAGCAAAGTAGTATAGCCTTGGAATACCTCTTGGCACTATACATTTCACTCTTTAGAACACCATATTCCTAAACCATGTCAATGGGTCTAAACAACTACTTTTAGGATTTGATCCTCTTTCTAAGATCTAGTTGTTTTTCCTAAACTAGTACTTTACATCCATCTCTCAAGACGGAAGTTTGCTTGCCCCTATAGATAGGATAACACAAGCCTCCTTCAATTTAATTGACATATCAATCTACAATTCAATTAGAATACTATCTCTCCTTGATTAGAATCTTTGTTAACACGGGATCAAGGTTGTTATATCAAACTAAGATGAAACCTCTAAGTATTAAATGAGCAAATCAGCAAATGGTTCTTATGCATCAGGAACACACTTCTGCTATCACCCAGAAGTGAACCTTGAAATCAGAGGTTAGAACATCACCATTGATTCACCTAGTGATACTTAGAGTGCATTAGTTCCTTTCCCCTAGAAGAACTACCACACTTTACCCTAGGAGCTTCTATTTATAGGACGATTGGGCTTAACGGGGGCAAATACGAGACCTTAAAAAGCGAAAAGTGCGCCACATCGTGCCCGATGTCATGGCGATGTACGATTGCTAGCGTGATATTAGTGACTCACGGATTACGCATCCCGTCTTTGCGGAGCTTTTTCTACGCTATTGTTGTTGGAGTCTTGTTCTGATGTCGCGACTTTGGAATTGATGTCTCGCCTTTGCATGTTGTTACTAAATTCTAATGTCGTGACTCTGAGTTCTGATGTCACGACTTTGATTTTTCTATTCTGATGCCTTCAACCAATGTCACGACTTTGGTTGTTGATGAGTCTTCAAGCTAAATGACGCACATCCGTTTTTTAATATCTTTTAATATATTTAGAGTTTTTGAGCAGGAGTATGGAATATTCTGACTTGGTGTTTCACGGGGTTTTAATTCCAAAGCCAAATTCAACAAGAGAAGAGAAAAAAGCAGTGCGGCCGGTATGTCGCGTGAGAGTTTGTGTATCGCAGTGAAACATCCGAAGATAAGGAGCTTTCTGTCGCGACAAAGGCGGTGTGTCCCGCAGTAAAAAAATGGGAAGAATATGACAGGTGATTGGGGCTGAGCTCTCAGCAGACATTGATAAACAGGGGCCAGTGGCTTGAGGGCCACTGCATGTGCGCCAACAAGATTTAACACAAAGGAAGGGTGTCGTGACGCAGCAAACTTGAGTGGCGAGCAAAAGATAAGGTGAATAAAGTCTTGTTGCAACATAAAAAAGCGGGTCCTGACCGAAAACATCACAACACCAGAGACTATATGCAACATCAAAAATGAACGCAACAAGAAATCAGGTTAAGTGGTGACAGACTACCGCGGCGGACTTTCACAGTACGCGATAGGAATGATGACTCTGAGAAACATTGTTGCAGCGAGAACCAACGAAATCTTATTATGACATAAGCGGGTCACGACATAAATTTGAAGAAGGTACGCACAGAAACAATGTCACGACCTGGTGTGCATGTCGTAACATAACTATTCAGTAAACTCACAAAAAGATTATCCGACATAGAATGGATAGAGCGACATAGCTTGCAAGGGTAAATTCTTAAGGCTAAAGATCTGTCGCGGCAGAGAAGCGACCAGAATAATATCTTGAAGAAACAAATACTATTGCGACCCGAGGAAACTTTATCGCGACTAAATCGAAGGATGCAAAAGGAGGCGGTCGCGACGAACAAGCGCATAACTTTGCAACGAGACCTGCGATAAGAATTAAAACTTGTCATGACAAACGCCTTTCAAGTCACGACAAATGATACAATTTGGGCCGAGGATTTTGGGGGATTCACAATGTGGCTTGCAATTTAAGGCCTAAAACTTACGGGACTCATAAATAGCGAAACAATTTGAGGAAAGTGAGCGGTCGGTCGATTGGAAACCCAGTATCAGGGCGAGGCTCTTTTTGCATTATATTTTTTTTTCTAACATGTGATTAGTTTAGCGTAGAATTTCAATTTGTTTACTAGACTTGAAACGATAGATTGTTCGGAGGAACCAGTTGATAGCTAAAATTGTTGAAGATCAATTAGGTCTTGTTTAAATTTGAAGTCCTAGATAAAAGTTGGAATTCATTTGCTTTAGGTTAAATTATAGTTACAGCATTGGGGTATTTCGATCGATATTCGGTGTTCCTTGTGATTGGGTTTTGAAGAGAGCACAACTTCGCTGGGAAGATCGTGACTAGTTACCAGTTAGCATGCACAATTAGAAAGAGATTTCTTGAATTGAGGCACGAGTTTATTTGAATAGTCTTATTTGGTTATGAAATGAATTGTTCCCAACATTAGCCTTATACCCGTAAGGACAGGTTATACGGCTCACGATTTCCGAGGCCCTCGAGGTGACCGCAAGTGGAAATTCCTGGACATGGATGCAGTTACTTGGGGTATACTTCCAGATAATGAAGAACTAATGAGCTACGAAGGATTACTTAGATAAATCATAAATTTACTCATGGTTTGAGAATTAATTTCGATACATCATTTAATCAATTAAAGATCTCTCCCTTAGTTTGGAGGAATGATCTTGATCAGGTGTTAGCTTGGAATCTAACAAGGAAGGAGAACTCTTTAAGATCTCAAGGATGGAACATCATTGCTCTTGTATCTGAAGTATACAATATTTGCTGGGGATCAAGAAATCTGTGAGTCATAGAAATTACGAATATGAATTATTGGAAGAAATGACTGAGATCTTATAAGGAAAATATGATTACATTTGAGCATGTTTTAAAAATGAACATGACTCTCTAATCAATGAAATGTATGGTTAAGGGAGGAGAGCCAAGCACCACTACCTTGCCTCTTAAGAGCATTCGGATTCGGTCGGGATAGATAGAATTAGATTATGTTTGATAATTTCACAACAAATGAAATCTCAAATACCATTTTAATAACTGTCTACCCGCATTAGGGTCAGTCTGTAGACGTAAATTTTCCTTTATTGAGATGAAATCTTATAGTAGAATTCTTAGTTAGTTACTCAAAACTTTATGAAATGAAAGTTCAAATAGTGTGGAAACTTGAGAAGCAGTTCAACTTTAAATCTTTCAACTCTATGGAATGATATCCAATTTAGGTCCCCTTTATTACTTGTACAATCCTGTAATTCTGGCAAGATTATGACCAAACTAAACTTTCAATAAATTCATTGACAAATCTATTTTTATTACTACACACAAGTTCGTTTGGTCTAAATAAGTTCTTATGCTCATCGATTGCGAGTAGTCCTTGCAGAGTAAATAAACTTGATCTCTAAAAATTGGTCAACAAGTTTTCGTGTTGTCACGAACAAAGGAATTTAAAAATCAATATTCACAAAAGAGAATGCTATTTGGACATTTTCTTGTTTTACAAAAATTCTAAAAATAGCAAAAATACTTAATAGTAGTATTTGGTTGCTTAACGATATTTTTGGAAGCCAAAATAGATATATAATTTTTTATATCACTTACTCCATTTGATCTCAGCGTGTTTCTACTTTCAAGAAAGATTTAAATGCATAGAAGACTAAGGTGCATTCATTGCTCTAGACATTGAAACTGAGAGAACCCCAGTAATCCTAGAAGAATCACTAGTGAACCGTAAACATGGTAAATCAATGAGAAAGATTTGTGCCATTCCAGAAGAAGAAGAAGTTAAGCAGAGAGAAATCCGAGGCCCAATACTACGGAGGACTTTGTGAGGCCTATTATTCAAGAGGAATATCATAAAGAAGACAACTGAATTGAAGCAAACAATTTTGTTGAAACCAAAGATTGATTACTATAAAAAGTAAAGAATACCCGCTTCATAAGTCACCCTCCAAGATCCCAATGAGCATATGGGAAGATTCATGAGGATGGCTAATACAATGGTTTCCTAATGTGGTGAGACTGTATAATCAAGCTGTCCTTCCGGGCTTTTCATTAAGAGATGTGGCAACAACATGGTCTGATCCATTTCCAAAGGATAAGTGAACACTTGAGTTGTTCGGTGGAAGCTTATATGAGCAAGATTCTTTCCTCCAGCTCACCACGAAGAGGAGGAAATAATTGTCTTCAAGGTGGAAGATGAGAGCCTCTATATCGTAATAGAGTAGGATTCAAAAAAGATTGTCAAAGATGTCCTATGTAATGGAATAGATTTGACCACCTATATGGATATTTTCTATCATGCTAAATTAAAAACAAGGGTATAATTGATGCATCCTCAATGTGAGTCAAAAGAAGAAATGCAAGAGGAGGTATGGAAACCATTAGAAGATCTTGCCAAATGTAACTACAAGGCTCCATCCTAAGTTTCAAAGAGCAACAAAGAGGTTGAAGGAAATGTTCTGGCCAGTTTGATAGAACATGTGTCTAGAAGCAAAGCTAGATGCAAGATGAACAAACTAGGAAACAATGAAAGGAATGCATACACCCGTAGCATGAAGTGGAGTAGGGTGAAAGAATTAGAAGGATATGAACTAGTCGGAGAAGAGCCCACTGCTGAGGAAACCATACGTTGGTCAGAGCAAAGAAACTATCACTCAAGCCTAACCCTTAATCCTACAATACACTATATTAATTGTAGCACCGAGGAACCATGAAACTTTCATATGGTGAGGAGAGCACGTAAAGAAGACCATGTGACTCCGATGTAATTACTGGGCAAGCCTGATGTTCAAATTTAACTCCAGAACAATACATTTAGTGGGATGAGAGGAGATTATCAGTATTTAAAAGACCCAACTTGAAGATCAGAATACCATTCTGGCGCCAAACAGTGTGAGATCTTTGAATCGATGAAAAGAAAATTGACCTTGAAAACTTCCAAGCAAAACACACAATTAAAGCTTCAAATAAACACTAAATGCTGCAATGAGAAACTTGAGACGCAAGGGTGCTGGCTTATCTCAGCAAAACTAATCCAGAATGTATTCTAGTAGTATTGAGATCAATCCAAAGATTCACCAACTATTAAGAGGCAAATGATGAATCAAAGGAAGGCAAGAAGCGCGAGGGACAAAGCATGCCTTAAAACTAGTTTAATGAAGAATAAATCAATGAGGAGCAACAAAGAGAATTATCGAACAAAGATACTATGTACTCCTGGTGGTTTAGCTAAGGACATTAACAAGGAACTCGAGGCAACCCAAGGTGAATTTATTTTTTAAATTTTAAATAGTTTGATTGATTCAAAGAGAATTTTAAGTATTTTAAGGCTAGTTTAATCTATTCGTAGTTTTATTTTAGTTACTGAATGTCGATAATGAAGCAAAATTCAAGACCTTTTAAGAAGCACTGCTTCAAAAAGAAAATATGCGCAAATGACCACAATGGGAGAATTTAATCTCTAAACCCAGATTTAATAACAATGCATATCCTAAGCTCGGGGGAATGTTAGCATGCTCAATAAAATATATCTCAAAATCGTGAGACATATTGAATTGGTAAATGAGATGGAGTCTTCATACTTGAATTGAAGAATCTGTGATTGTTTAAATAAGTGTCTTAGTACTATGTTCAAATGAGTATGAGGGCTGTAATGCTATTTCAATGTTTTATGAGGAGTGGTTATAAAAGCAGAAGATGAAAAATTCAGAAAACTTTGCCACGTCGCAACATACTTTTTCGTGGCCGCGACACACTTGAGTTAGGAAGCAAATTGAAAGGGAAGTTTATAGTTTAACACACCTCAAAGGTCGCTGACATAAATCCAAAAGAGCACTAAAGGAAATGTCGCAACACAATTGAATGACTCATTTCTAAAAATTTAAACGTCGCCAAATAACTATTTTTGTTTATCGCTGGCTGCATTCATTACACATAAAATAAACCCTAAGGCAAGTTGTTACGCTTCGCTTCATTTCGTAGATAACAAATTATTCCTGCCGCAGGAACCAAAGTCGCAAGCATTTACCACTGCGGGGAGTTCAGCGTGTCATTTCATAGGAGTGGTTTCAGTGGATCCTGTGGATTGCTCTTCCAAATGAATGTGCTTAAAGTAAAATCAGGGCTTGTGATTGATTGATCGAAAATCCAATTAACTTAATCATTTTAAAACAAGAAGGGGCTAATGATAGATCCCTTGTGTGTCAGCCACCGCCGACTAGGTAATACCCACTCTTACTCATAATCTCATCTTCAGAGCTATCATGAATGGTCTTCGATTCAAGATATAATATTTAAAGCTTTTCTTAAGACAAAGAACGATCGAGTGATAACAAACACTTGTTCGTGACGATTCGGCTGGATCTTAATTGTGATTCATGATCAGAAACAACGTGTACCGGCAGTATCTCGTCGCACGTTGTCGCGAAGATGCCAACCCAAGGTTTTATGGATTTTTTCAAATAAGTGTTTAGCATCGCATACAATCCATTAGCACAAAAAGAGGAATTGAGGGTTGTTACCTCACGGTGTGGGAGTTTCACCGTTAGAACCCTATCATGGAGGTTTAGAATCATTGAAATTGAGAGTCTATTCAAGGATTAATACAAAACACTAATTTGAATTGTGGGACTTGAGGGCAACACTGTAAGGTCAGATATCGTTGTTAACTGTAAGAAAATACCAGGTTATGTAAACTAATCAAAGAGAGCCATAAATGATTAAAACCCATCATAAGAAAAACTAAGTAATTCTACCTATAAACCCTAGAAAATTATGAGAGCTAACAACCGCTCAAGACTAAACCTCTAGAACTAATTCATTGAAATCATTTCAGCGGGCTTAAATACAATCCTCTCACAGGATCTCGGCGGCGGTCGAAGCGAACAGCCGCGCCCTTTACCAAGATTGAAATTCTGCTCAAGTCCCGCAGAGATTGCATGTTGGTACTGCACGTGGGCGTGGTACCGTATCAAAAGTGCACTGCATTCCATACCTCGGGGTTCCAAAAGACGTGATATTTGGTACCGCATTCACCCGCTTCATCGATATGGGCGGGCCTGCACTAATAGCGCGGTAATGCATTTCACCGCCTTCAGCGAACGCTCCTCTTCGCGGGGTAATTACCCTAGGCCTCCTTTACGGGTCGCTATCAACAACGATGATCTACATTTGTCTTCTAGAATCAAACCCAGCAATATGTACACGGACTAAAAAACTCCGCAGACACGTATAAAAACGCTTAAAATACTAAAGGCACCTATTCCCATACAAAATGAGATGAAAACATGAGCCAAGGGCATTAAACCCTATATAAGCAAATGTTGCACTTTTTATGTATCCAACACACTTCATCCCATAACTGCTGGTCTCAGCAAGATCTGAACCCACACCCCATCGATTAGCGAGGTTCAACAATAAAATGCGCTGGTAAGGTGCGCTAGGCATTGCAAGTTTCACAAGGAAAAATGAACACAGCCATTTATAACCCGGCTATATGCAAACTATCCACCAATAAATGAATACTACAAGCCTCAAAGTAATGGACAAATAACAAACAGCATAAAACATATAATTATAAAGGACCGTATCCAAAAAAAAGGTCGCAGAACATAATGTTCAAACCTAATGAACTTCATTATCATCGTAGCATTTTACCATAACCAAGCAAACTAATATGCATAGAAGTCAAGAGGAACATCCTACGTAGAATTAAAATCAAAAAGGCAGTTTGTAATGACTAGATGGGCTGCACAAATAGTGGTTTGATAGAAAACAAAATGGGTGGCCGTAATGAGATACGAGAGTCCTACCCAATTTCCAACACTGTTCTATTCTAACCTAAAGTTACTTATTTACATCCTCCTCTTCTTCAGTCGAGGAGAATGCGTCATCTACATACTATCCAAATTTCACAAAATCCTTCCAAGTCATGAAGATCATCTCCAATAAAGGCTCCGTAGTATGTGACTCAAGCCCGGAGAGCTTGTGGATCCAGAGCTGTTTCCTACTCCCTATGATGCATTTGAACCATCCTTTATCTGCACCCATCCTTTTAAGGGATACCTTATCTGACCAAGAGTCACTATCGATGAAGTCCTTCAAAATAAATTTCGAAGGGATGTGGATGACTGGCTGCCTTGAAGTGTTTTGCTTCTTAGTTTCGTCTGTCGATGTCTAAATTTACATAAGAACTCTTTTTCTCTACCGAGCCCTTTATCCTAGCAAATTTCCACCAGGTTTGTAACTAGGGCCTGGAAGCGGATGTGCCCTATTTTAAGTTGACTCAAAGTCCTCGCACAGACACCCATATTACCACAAGGCATAGTCAATAATTTTTCCACCATTACCTCATATGAAACTGGATTTATTCCTTGCTTGGCAACTTCTCCTTTCCCTTCGACCCAATCATATTGCGAATGACCTTATTCATCAATGCATACTTAGGGCTTTACCCCGATTTAACTCTCATACAAAACCTCCTGCGGTACCGGGTCAAAACATGGTATTGCAAACAACCGCATCAAATCAGAATAGCTCGAGGAGTGTGTAAGGTCAGCCGCGTATGGTGGCGGATATATCTGGGCTGACGAGCTTATTGGCCTGTAGCTGAATCATTAATCGCTTTCCCTTAAAATCTAGCTCCAAATGTGGTGTCGAAGATCATCTCTTCTAAGTCGAGTGAGAATCACTCATGGCTCAGAAATAACCTTACCTCTTCTACCAATAAATTGCAAATTTGGATCCCAATAACAACACGTAATAGGGTGAGGAACAAAAAGGTCACTCTCATTCCCCGCCACAATGGAAACCCCGCCTTGTAATGACTCAGACTCACTTTTCTCGCTTGATTCCGATGATTCAGCAAACATAGCTCTCACTCTTCATCTTCGCCTCTACTTTCCTCGCCTCGATGAGGAACCTTCGCTTCCCTTTTCCTTTCTCTTTACTAATCTACGGCGATCGGCCTTTCGCTTTTACGCTGCTCCATAGAAGAGCTAGTAGCCTTTCCTTTCCGAATGTTCTTCGATCTTGCCATAGATATACAAAATGGTGAAGATAGCGAGAGAAACATACACACACAACGGCCTCCCAACAACCCATTTCCAAAGATCGGACCCACCCTTTCGCATCAAATGTGACCTTTTCTCCACACTGTCAAGGTACGCCTCTAATCAACCGAGAACATAGGAACCGCCCAACCAAAGCCACCCAACAAAATCCATGTTAACACAAAGGAAAATCCATTCAAATCTGCCTCATGAGATGAGGAGCACTTACTACTACGCCTACTACTTCCAGACTTCACGCAAAGCGAATCGGCAGATGCCCCGCCGCGCAATGGATATAATCGTAGAACGCTCACTTTAGGGTTTGCTTTCATGGGAGAGGAAAATTAGTTGGGGTTTCTCATATAGAGCAGTGGAGGAGATATTGAAGGGTTCAAAATATTGGGAGAAAAGCCCTCAAATGGCCCATTCGACGACGGAGAGCATTCGGGGTGACGGCGAGCGGTGTACCGCATCAAAAAGTGTATCACCGGGCTATTCTCGCTGGTACTAGTATTTGAATGGGCGTGGTACCGCACGTTTATTGGCAAGAAACGCAGTCAACGTACGTCGGGCTAAATAAAAGCAAGCAAAATGAGCTGGTAAAAAATCAATGACGGTGGCGGGCAATGAGATATACTACCAGATTGACTCGAGAATAGGAAAAGAATTAATGATGGTCCGCAAATGAGAAAAAAGTTTATGATGCCCATATCGTGGTAAGTGCAAGTGAGACTATGGAGTGCATACATAAGGCCCGGCCGGCCGTACATCATGTGTCAAGTACCATACCCAAGAGCAAAAATCGAAAATTTTGTATGCACTGACTAGCTCCAACTAGTGTGTATGCCCACCCCACGCAGCAGGTATCATTTCTCAATGCACACAGTGATACATTCAATAGAATAAAAGAGAGCTAAAAATTTGTGTTTCACGCCAAAGAAATTTTGAAAGAGATCATCTATTTTATGGTTTTTTTTTTTGAATAAAGGCGTATCAAATGAATAAAGCATAAAGAAATGCAAGAAAGGAAAAGAAAACTATATACAAAAGAGGCAGGATAGATTGATACTTAAGGAACATCCTGCAGTAGCTGGATCACTGCTGGGGCTTCCTCTACTACTCTCATGGCGGTTTAAGTTCTTGAGAAATGGCTTTAAGCGCTCGGTCATCGACTTTAAAGGTTTTCCCATTTTCCGATTCTCAATCTCCATCATACTGGCGGCGGTAAACTTGACGGCGAACGCCACCACCAAGAACGGAGTTTACCTGGAAAAATGTCAAACGAGAGCTGTACAACAATACTTGTTGGTGAGGTTCAAAGGTCTTCCTAACAATATTCTTGTCATGGAATAGCTTGAGCCTCTCTTTGTAGATTCGTGAGTTTCTCAAGCACGATTCACGCCCGCACCATCAAGCCTGCTCATCCAGCACAGCCTCGCTTACCCGCCCGACAAATCAAAATTAAGAGTTTTAATGGCCCAATATGCCCCGTGGTTCCATTTCCACCGGCACATAGGTCGGTATAACTATGTTTCGATAAGGAGACATACCAATAGTCTTTAAAAGCGCATTTTTGGCCCAAAGAGCGTCGGTTAGTCGAAGCAACCAATCCTTACGATTTGGGGCAACCGTTTTTTCCAAAATATGTTCGATCTCCTATCGGGCTAATCCACCTCGACTACTGGTCTCGTGGATGGCAGACCGCGGAACTTTGGTGGGTGGCTCCATACTTTTTCAACAAATTCTCAAAGGGTCGATTACAAAAATGGAGCCCACCATCACTAATGATTGCACGAGGCACCCAAAGCTTAGAAAACACTAAAATTTCAAAACAACCTTATGGTCGTTAGTTCTAGTTGAATGGCCCCACCTCTAGAAACATAATCAATCGCCAATAAATGTAAAGGTACCACAAGAAGGGGAAAAGGCTCATGAAGTCTAAACTCCCATCAATCGGGGGATCCCAATGATTAAAATAGAAGTAAGAGGCATCATGTTCCTCTTGTTACCCTCCTAATTGCTGGCAACTGAGCTTAAGTTTTGCAAAATCAAAGAAGTCTTTAAAAGAGTGGGCCAACAAAACCATGGCAGGATTTTGTCCACCGCTTTTCATGGAGAAAATGCCTCCACAAGCTTCGAGCGGGAGAAGGTGAGCACCCCAATTTGATCATCATCGATACACACCGTCTCACCAATCGTCCTATTATCAAACAAGCTCGGGTCATCAAAGTAGTATTTCTTTATGTCCACCAAAAATTTCCTTTGTTGAGAGGTCCATTGGGGTAGAAACTGGCCCCGGCTACTATATTTACATACGCTCCAGCTACCATGGGCGCGTGACAAGAGCAAAAGTTTCTCATCAGAAAGTGTCGCCTATGGTGTGCCTTCAAGTGGACAATTTAACTAACTGAGATAAAAATGCTTACCACACTCAACTCCCTTCTCATCCTTAATAGTCAAGTTAAATTCTTGACAAACTAGGATCCACCTAGTCAAAGGAGGCTTAGTATCCTACTTAGAGAGCAAAGTACTGGGCCACTGCATGATCCGTGAAATGGTTATGGGACCTTTACAATGTACACTGAATTCCTTTCAGGCAAGACGACAAACAAAAACTTTTCCAGAGTTGTATAATTAGATTGGAGGAATCTAGAGTCTTGTTGGCATCGTAGATCACAAAAGCTTTTTTTATCTTCCCTTTGCCCCAAAACAAATTCTCTCTATAGCATAATCACTTAGTACACACATGATCTCAAAAGGTTCAATCGAGATCGCATTATGTGGAGGGACATTAACATAGTTTTTAATTTGTCAAAGGCGTCCTCACAAGCCCCGTGACTATGCAGGTGACGCCCCATGGCAAATTCTGCACAAGGGATGCACACAGAGACCGAAATCTTTATGAATCTCCTATAAAAGCCATGACCTAAGAACGACCGTATATCTCTTTTTTTTTAATACACTAAAAGGTAAGCTGAAATCAATCGACTTTGGTCATTCAATCTCTATTCCTTTTCGATACTATGTGGCTCTAGCATTAACTCCCTCGTGGTCGTCAGCTATTACCTCCCAATTCAGCACTAAATTCTTCTTCCCGACACCTCTCCAAAGATCTTCAGAAATTCTCCGCACATCCTCACGGAATCTCTAAAGCAGAGAAGTCATTCATGAAAATCTCCAAAATGAGTTCTCCTATCATATCACCGGGAAAATCCTATCATGCACCTCTATGTCTCGGTGCATTACATAATGCGAAGGGCATTTTCCAAAGGCAACGTTCCAGTGCTGGGCAGTAGAATGGGTTTTCTTAGTCTTCTAAGGCTATCTCAATTTGTCAGCCCTGAAAATTCGCCTAGAAAAACAAAATTCAAAAGCCCTACAACTCTTCCAGTATTTCCAGATCTGCCAAAGGTGTAGGAAATGATCTTCTAGTACCATTGAGTTTCCTATAGTCTATGCACACCTCCAACTGTAGTGACCCGAGCGGGAATTAGCTCATCAGGTTCATTTCCATACCACAAAGGACCCATTTCCTTCAAGGAACTACTGGTTGGATCAGACTCCACTGGCTATTTGCACCCAGGTAACAAAACTCACGTCCCAGCAAATACTTAAAGACCTCTTTCTAGACTACTTCTTTCATGATTGGGTTTAGAATGTCATTGTGGTTGTCAGAGGGTCATATCCTCTAAGTGATCCTTCGTGTGCAGACATCAAGGGGTTAATTCTTAATATCTCGTAATTTTCCATCCTATGGCGCAGTTTTTTGGTGGGTTCTCAATATCTCCAAAAGTTTTTCTTCGATCACTTAAAGAGGGAAGATATGATTACCGGAAAGTTTCTTCTACTCCTAGGAATGCATAATTGAGATACGGTAAGGGTTTCAACTCAAGTTTGTGGTTTCTCTTCCGAATGTAAATAATTCTGTCCCCGATCGCGGTACTTCTCAAATTCTGGTGCCCACCCATTTGCTTCAGAAGACGCCGTGGCTCAATTATGGAGCGAACTCCACCCGGGAGTGTGGTTACCTCTCGGCATAGCCTGGGCCTCATTTAGACAAGATATGACATCATCGATGAAACATTATCTACGTAATTCGCACAATGTAGTCTATCATGTTTACTCATGACGCCCTCACCATCCCCTATCTCCTTGATAACATTTAAGATATTCAAATTAACAAATATCTTACCGAAAGATAATGTCATTAATCCTCCTACATGATGGCACTGGGTGAGCCAAGAGTCAGCCCACCAAGAATCACCGGGAACCGAGTCCCTGACCACTGGTGCCGAAAAGCCACAACAACAGGTGTCCACATGAAAGAGAACTGTCTACTGCACCAATATCCTACTATCCCCAGAATTCTTCACACCACGCTACCAGCCATGAGGGGGGATATCGGGTTTCCGCTCTAGTTCCTCCCAACCCTATCCCAAATATATACCGAGTATGGCAACAATTAACACCCGCCCCAAGTCCACTAGGAGCATGTCCTAATTTTCAGTCTCTACCATCAGTGGAACAGCTGGGCTTAGGTCTTCAGATTTTGCAATGGTTTCTGAATCAAGGAGGTGGATTGTTCAATTATAAATGCATCCCTTGTTAACACCTAGTTTTCTTTCACAAAGGTACAATGTAAAAACTTAGTATTATAGATTCGGATTTTCTTAATGACATCCAATAAAGGAATGTTCAACTTAACCTGTTTGAACAACTCATAAATTTCATAATGATTGTTCACTTTCTTGGGGGCTCTTAACCTATGAGGGTATGGAGTAGGAGGGACATGAGAGGCCTTGTCTTTTTCTGTCTCAACATCAACAACATCTGCCCTAGGAACATGAGGTCATTTACACCCCATCATCCCCTGAGTTGTCTATCTTTGTACATCTTGGGGACAGTTTCCTTGGCCGAATGGGAGCATGCCAATATTTTTCCACTTCAAGAGTGGGTGACAACCTCGCAATGTTTGAATAAGGCCATCACTGGACTCGAGATTCCAACAATTATTTTGACCTTAGGGTTTCTAGATGGTTTGAGAAGGGAGCTCTCTTCTTGTTGAAAATTTCCCATAGAAGAGGTTACCTTAGTGATTCGATCTCAAATCACTAAGGCTCGAAATCTGCTGGTGGGATTGTCAATTCCGGACAAATCGTGTCACAATATCCCTCCAGCAAACTTCTTGGCGTGGAGGTTAGTAAGGTCAGGCCTAACCCTGAGACGAGGGGTGCAAACCTGTTATAGTCATGTGAAATCCTTGAGGACTCGATTGGAACTGGTGGGCTTGATCTGGTGCTTCCCAGTTTCTGGGTAGGCCAGGGCCTTGGGTTGTTCGAAAATTGTGTGGGCCTCCTCCATTCCTCCAACTAAAATTCAAGGCTTACCCCACCTGATTATAAGTTTCGCAGTATGAAGGAATTGAAGGGTTTTCGTAACAAGATAATAGCTTGCTCTATTCGATTGCCCCTTGACTCCGAGGAATGTTAGTGGCGCTAATAGTCGAGCGAAGCAAATACGTAAATGATGCATGGTCTTCTCCACTGATCCCATATAGGCACTAAGGTACTTGAGGCAAGAACAAGCAATTTATTCATCTTTTCAATTCTATGGCCTCCCAACTTCCTGTCATATTTTCGCTTGCAGTCATCATTCTTTCTTAAGTGATGGATTCCCTCCCCAGAGTACCACCCTGGCATCTAAGGAGTATATTACTCCTGACCTTGAGCATTTTTCTCACAATGTAAAATTGAACCGCCTCCCTAGCACTTTTCCTGTTAGAATTCCCTACACACATCATATGATGTATTGCTGCTGGTCTACACATCTTATGGAAAATACGACAAATTTGTCCAAATATCCAAACCCATGATGGCGGGAGAGCATGAGGAGGTCCTTATATCTTCCATACAACAAATGGAAGGTTCACCATTTTTGAAAGTTTTGGATTGCTCGTGATGGCGCATACTTAACACGCGGCAGAGGGAAGAATCGATTCAGAATTCATTTCGCATGTCCCTCCAAGTAAAGATTGAATTGGCCAAGTGAATGAAACCATTTCGCCTTTCCTTCGTAGATAATGGGAATAAAACCATACCAGGTGGAGGGGCGTATCCGACAGCGAAAGCACTGCAAATATCTCAAAATCTCTTTATGAATATAGGGTTCTCAATCGACCCTTGATAAGGCTGTGGAGAAGGGCAAATCATCTCCCATCAGGCGGAATTGGTTAGCCTCTTCGTAGGTAAATATATGAATTGGTTCTTTGAGGCTGCGCACTTCTGGGAGGGTTCTTTCCACGTTAGGTAAAGGGGCAGGGGGAGCCTAATATTGATTTTGTTGAAAATTATCGCGTCCCTCTCGGCCATTGGGCCGCTTTTTGGTGCAAATACCATATCTCCTTTATAGAGTGTCTATGGAGTCTTCAGAATGTTGCAACCTTGGGCATTTGGATTAAAGAGGAGTTTGCTATCTCCTGGGATGCGGTCCATCGGAGGTCTCTCCTGAAACAAAATGTATTACTATGGGCCTGTATCTTGGAGGAGACCCTTACAAGCCTGGGTGTTGCTTATTGTGAGCCCAAACCGACATCTACCACTCTTACCCCAACTGCATGTATATCCACTTAGATTATTCACGAAACAATTAAAAAGAAAAGGCACGACTAGATCTGTAATGCAACATAAATTACTACTAGCTCTCTTTGATCAATCTAGATTGTCACTTAAGAATAAATACTAAAATGCTTCGGCCTATTTCAGATAATAAATTATTCGGCTGAGGGAACTAAAGTCGCCAAGATTATACTACCCGGAGTCCACATTTGCATGTGGAGTGGTTTCTAGGTGATCCTAGGGATTGCTCTTCCAATGAATGCAAAGTAAAGTAAAATTTGGGCATTTGATTTAACAGTAATCCATTAACTTAACTATTTTAAAACAAAGGGCGAATGATGGGATCCTCTCTGTGTGTTCACTCACCGCCAACTAGGTAATACCCACTCTTACTTAATGACCTCATCTAGAGCCATTGATACTGGTCTGAATAAATATATGGCACAAAGTTTTCAAGACAAAGAATCCATTGAGATAACAAAACAATTATTAATGATCACGGTTCTTAAATCGCATTCATGACAAGCTTATTGCACGCCAAATGAGAAAGACCCTGCCTACACGTTGCTTCGGCAAGATGCCAAACTAAGGTTTATAATATTTTTCATAAGTATTATGACTAGATAACCCATTGAAGGTCAAAATAGGAATTGAGGGTTGTTACCTTTGAAGATATGAGTTTCACCAAAAGAACTTTATCACAAAGGTTTAGAACCCCAGCCGAAATGTGAGATTTGATTCACATTTCATTAAAACTATGAATCAATTGTGACTTGAGAAGTAACATACTTTGATTGCGCTACTTTTCGATATCAAAAAGCAATAGAATCCCTGTAAGAAGAAAAACAGTTATAGAAACTAACTAAAGATTATAAGTATGATTGAAAATCAGAATCGTGAAGAAAAACTAAAACATTTTTACTTATAAACCTGAGCAAATTACAGGAGAAAAAGTCACCCAACCGCTCAAAACCAACCTCAGGAATCCAACATGGTTTGACCTCGCTCCGGTGCGGGGGCCAGCGATAATCCCCATTAGGTGATCCTGGGCGGTAACGAAAGACAAGCGTGCCTCGCACTGGCGATTCAAATTCTTAAGTCCCGCAGAGATCGCATGTCGTACTAAGACGTTAAGGGCAAATGCACTTAAGGCGTAATCGTATCTAACTTCGGGTACTGCACGATATTTGGTAACGGTGACGATCGTTTGATCGCATGCGGGTAATCAGATCAGTAAGTGTGGTACTTGTGATCATCGCTTCCAACGCCTTCACGAGGTAATAATTGGGCCTCGGACAGCCGATCACAATGTTTAACACCAGGACGGCGATTTGTTCTTCGAATCAAACCTCAGCAAAACAAGAATGGACTCAAAACTCACACGATAAAAACTCTGAAATGTCAAGGCACTCATTCCCATACAAAATGAGAGCAAAACACGAAATGAGGCACAAAACTCTATATAAATGGTCACTTTAGTATCCACACATGACATTAAATGTGATGATCAACCAGATACTATAAATAGAAAATTTAAAACCTGAAGAGCCAATTTTCTGAGAACCTTTAACTTTCAATTTATCAAACTACGATCTCATTCTCTAAAACCTTGTGAGTCTTCAAGTCCCGACTTACCATGTCTGATTCTACCACCCTGATTCCAAACCTCAATGAAATCATGGAAGAGCAATAATTTTGGTTAGAAAACCAACATAATAAGATTCTCCAAAGAAAACGCAAAGCTGAGGACAGGATGATGAAACGAAAAGCAAGCCAGAGAGAGAGAGAGAAGAATCAAGAAAATAAAAAGGGAGTCAAGGGAAGCATGAGTGTACTTATAAGATACAGCAAGGAACTTTATTTGAATGAGAAAGAACTGTTAATAAAGCTAATATAAGAGGCTTCCATTAAGCGAAAAGGGTTCAAAAAATTCATCTCTCATCTATTTAAAATGTTGGAAAATAGAGGGATGACGGGCCACTCGGGTCGAAGAAGCAAAGAATCTCAAGAGCCCTGGTGGAAAAAAAGAATCTCAAAGTTTATGGTAGAGAAAGAAGTGAAAAGAGTATATGTCGAGGACAAGTAGAGTTCAAAGAAAGAAGAGAGATAAATAGATTACGGAATCCGAGGGTAAAAGGATGGTTCTATGTTCAAGAAACAAATCCACAAAGGAACCGTAATTAGAAAATAGTGCATCTACTAATTCATGGAAAAGGATAATGGAAAGGGACAAAGAAAAACCCTTAAATCCATTGCTCTAGGATCCGACTCGAAGAAGCTGGTTATGGTTCAGCTTATCGCTATGTCCTTATGCCATCTACATCTAAGCACAATGATAAAGAAAGGAAGCAATCCTCCTCTATGTAATCGTTGAAGGGTTACAAGACAAATGTGGGAAAATTATTGAAAAGCTCATTCAGCCACTTGAGTTAAAATGCAGGGGGATGATCTCACACCCAACCACACAATCCGACTCTACATCCAAGGGGGGAGTTGAGGAATAATGGGGATCGAGGAAATTACCCCAGCTCCTCCTAATTATAATATAACTAAAGGACTAAAGAATGTAGGAAGGCAAGAAAAGAAACATAAGTAAAAAAAGGAATGAAGGGCACCGAGCCGCAATCAAGGAAAATGAAACTCCAATGCAACTAGAAGCTCAGAGAAGTCAAAGCCAATTCGTAATGCATCCCCGCAGTCAGACAACCCATCGTAAAACAAGAAAGTTTCGAATTGCAATCATGCACTGATAATTCAGCATGTCCATGAGACAGAAAATGAAGGAAAGGGATAATCGGTTAAAGACACAGCTTCAACTCAATGATGATTATTTAGATGCAGAGCTTAAAAGAAGGGACCATAATTTATGACAATCAATAGAAAATGATTTAAGATGGAAAGTGTAAATGAGAAAAGTGGACACAGAGCGAAGAATGGGCTCTTTAAGAGATAAAGATAATGCCCTAAAGGCAAGCATGGACTCAAGAGATAACAATTGCATGAACAATCTAGGACACTACAAACAGAGTTTTCACTTGATGAGCTATGAGATAATAAACAATAGGACACTCCTGGAATCTTTAGCTATGAGGCAACGAACCCACCGAGCAATGTTATCCTAGATCGGTGATGAAGACAAGATCCAACAAGAAGATACTCCTCATCATAAATCCAAATCTCTATACTGTAGACTCCACTATAGTCCCCAGCATGACACCCACTCTATACCTTATACTAAATCCCATATTCAATTGAGCAAGTTCTTTCTCGCACCAGACATAAACACAAAAAAATAAAACTCCTAGAACATTAGGGGAGAAGGAACTCACCCCAGTAGAGGAGGTGGAAGAATATCTAAGGATGGAAGCAGCCAAAGAGAGGGCTACAAGGAATAAATAATGAACACCCTACCTTTTCCATCTCCTCATCCTCTCTGCATTCAAAGTCCACTCATCAAAATAATGAATAAAATAAAGATTTTTGCAAAAATTGTGTTCATTTGTGTTCTTGCTTGATTGGTGTGTTTTAATTAATTTTCTTTGCTTCATGATTGCCATTTGCTTGGTTGAATAAAGAAGAAAACAACTACCTAGATCAAATTGATTAACGTTTTGCAAAGATGTTTGGGTGAAATGACTTGAGAACAATCGCTGTGTCAGATCAAGGTGGAGTCGGTTTCACATGATAAAAATGAACTTCTTTTTATTTGATTAAAACAACACAACAACAAAATTCAACCAAACAACCACCGTATAGACATTGTGGTAGGCTAATCAATTGGAAAAGGAATGCGCTTAGCCGCACAAACAATGATTAGATTTAGGAAGACGACTAACAGAAAACACAAATAAGGTTTTTTCGAGACTCGTTTGTAAACAAGGCCGCAAAAACTCAAAAACAATACATATGGTCAAAGAGTCCCAACAAATTACAAAGATTAGAGACATCTTCTGCTCCACCACAAATAAATAGTCCAATGTCTTAAAACTTATTAGATTATTAATAGTCAAGGCAAACTTGTGCAATATCACTAACAAAAGAAGTGATATAAGCCATCCTCGAAGTTTGAGCCTTCAAGCCTACCTCATAATATGCACAAGCACACACTTCTAGCTCCAGACTGTTTAAATTGCCTAATTTCTTCATCATCAACTGAAGAATTAGAACCTCAAACCCTTTCCTTTATTCTAATCTCATATAGTAAAGAACCCTTTATCGCCTGTGTTTCAGAGTAAAAGAAAACTAAATGCAAATGACAAGATTATGTGGGAATGTTATTTTGATTTGATGGAAAAAACAGTAATGAAGGAGTTGAAAAGAAAGAACAAATGAAGGAAAGGAAAGGAAAGGAATGCAAAGAAGAAGTCAAATATTGTAAATTGTCAAATTGGAATAAGTTTTGTCTTGTGGCCTTCCTCTCTTTAACAATTAAATTCATAGGGGTGTTTCAACACCTAGTACCCTAATGCCAACTGGTATGGGAGCTGCTAACCCAAAGTTCTCAATATGGTAGAAAGCCTAAAAGACAAAAAACATTGCACTATTCCTAAAAATCTTTACAAAGTAAGAAGAAAAGAAAAAAAGTGGCTGTGGACCGACTTGATGCAAACATATGGAAAATAAAATTACTAAGATGAGATGAATGCATTATGATACATCAAGTTCAGTTTGGGGGAAAATTTCTTCTTCTCGACATCAGAGAAAAGAAAAGGGTGAAGGATAGAGGACAAAAATGGAAAAGTGAAGATTGAATTTGGGTACTTTAGCCTAAATTCCTCCACTATCCACCCAATTGCCCAAGCCAAACTTTACAAGCCTAAAAGACCTAATTGATCTTGAAGGTTGTATTTTCCTACATTAGTGGAGACTATTATGAAAAACAAGCATATGGGACTTAAAATGATATACAGTAATTGTGTCAGGCCCTAGAAGATTAGCTAATTTTGCCAATAAGAAAGGGAAAGAAGACCATCACACACTCACAAATCAAGATGAATTGACTGAATTGTTTACATTTCAAAAATCATTAGTTTATTTAGCAATTGAAAATTTTTCCTAAGTCTGTATTGAAAACTAAATTTGAAACCATGCTGCAACTAACTTGTTTCCACCAAGAAGTCATCTTAAAAGGATTGCAATATAAGCGTAAAAATGTCCCTAAAATAAAGTCAGAATTGTTTTAGTGAAAACAAAATTATCTTTTTCTTGGCCAGACGCAAACCTTAAGTTTTGGGGAATTTGATGAGTCTTAAACTC
Organism: Tetrastigma voinierianum; assembly: GCA_016808115.1. Lineage (NCBI taxonomy): Eukaryota > Viridiplantae > Streptophyta > Magnoliopsida > Vitales > Vitaceae > Tetrastigma > Tetrastigma voinierianum. Next base: position 166,371 of record JAEQBH010002271.1, on the reverse strand, counting down.
ATCTATTTTTAATCCATTTTTCTATCTTCTTTTTAATATATTCAAAGTTGTTTTAATACCAAATTATGGAATATTCACCAACTTGGTGTTTTGCAGTTTTAATTCAAGAATGAGAAAATTCCAGTAAGAAAGAAAAGAAAAAGCAATTAGTGTGAGTTCATGTCGTGATTGTGAAGCCAGGTGTCGCGACAAACATCCAAGCTATTGGGGAAGGAGCTCTATCATGATAAAAGACAATGTGTCATTAAAAATGTGAAGAATCGGCACCAAATAAGACAAAGATAAGCTAAACATTGATAAACAAGGTCGCGAAAGACTTTTTCTATGTCGCGACAACGATTCCAACACGGGGAAGAGAGGTCTTGTCGCGACATAAAAACTGGGTCTCAAGTGAAAACATCTACAACACCAAGAGACTATGTTGCAACATCAAAATGAAGCTGCAACAAGAAATCAGGTTAAGTGGCGACAAGACTCTGTCGCGATAGACTTTCCTAGTCGCGACAGGAATGCTGACAATACAAGAAACATTGTTGCAACAAGAACCAATAGAAATGTTGTCGCGACATAAAAACTAGGTTGTGACATAAATTTGAAGAAGCTGCACAAACAATGTCGCCATTATCACTGTCTACAAGCCAAGAACATAACTATTCTAGTAAAACACACAAAAAGATTGTGTCGCGACATAAAAATGGATAGAACGACGTGAGTCAGACAAATTGTTAAGGAGCCAACAACTATCCGTCACTTATTGTAGAAACTGGTCATGATAGAATAAATATACTGAAGAAACAAATACTGTCGTGACCAAGGAAACTTTGTCGCGATTGAATCCAAGAAGGATGCACAGGGAGCAGGTCACGACAGACTACTGCATGCTACAACAAAGATTTGTGATAAAGAATTAAAACTCTATCACAACAACACTTTTAGGTCGCGACAGAGAATGCACCAGCCACTGGGGATCCACAATGGCTCTCGACTTAGCCCAAACTTTGGGGCTCTATAAATAAACACCTATGGTGTCACACAGAAGTCAATGGGCAAAAACCGTAGCATCTCTGAGCCGAGGACTCCTTGTATTATATTTTATTTTATTTTTATTTTATTTTTCTTTCTTCGTAGATTATAGTATTTAGCTTTAGAATTTCACTTTTTTATCGACTCTGAAACAAGTTGAATCGCTCAAAAGTTTCAAGTTGAACTAAATTGTTGAAGATCAATTTCGAATATCGTCAATTTAATGAAGTCTAGATAAAAGCCGGAATTCATTTCTTTCGCTTGATTACGCTTGCATTAGGAAATTTCCTTCTGATCAAGATTTTAGTGTTCACTCCGTGATTCGCTGAAACACAACTTCCTGAAAGAGATGATGTTAGTTATGGTCTTTCCTTCACAATTAGAAAGAGATTTCTTGGATTGAGAATTTTGAGTTTATTTGAATGGTGTTGTTCATGAAATGAATTGTTCCCAACGTTAGTAACTTAAACCCATAAAAGGACAATTATCCGGTTATGATTTCAAAGAGGCCCTCTGAGTGACACAAAGTTGAGATTCCCAGAGCATGAACACAAAATACTGGGTATGCTAGACTAATATTGAAGAACTAATGAGCTCTGAAAGATTACTTGGATAAATCATAAATTTACTCATGGTTTGAGAATTAATTTAGTGATCTATCAATTTAATCAATTAGATATCTCTCCTTAGTCTGGAGGAATGATCTTGGTCTTCAGGAAAAAGCAATAGATCTAATCAAGGAAAAGGAGAACTTTTTAAGATCTTATGATGAGACACGTCTATCCTGTAGAAATCGGCACTGCCCTTAATTTAGATGCAAGAAATATGCGGTCATAAGAAATGGGTATGAACTATTGGAAAAGAAAAATACCCATATCTTATAAAGAAAATCTGATTACAAGTAATTGGTTAGACACATGTTTAAGAAATGAACATGACTCTCTAATTAGTGAAATGTATGGTTATGGAGAAATCAAACTATACTACCTTGGTTTCTTTTGACAATTTCAGATTCCAATTCGTGATAGATAGAATTAGATTATCATAGAATTGATAATTAATAAAGAAGAAATCCTGAAGGTCCATTTCAAGAATAACTGTTCACCCCAATAGGGTCTAGATTTTAAATTTTCTTTTATTATAGATGTAGAAATTCAAGATAGTAGAATTCTTAGTTAGGTTAACAAAAATTTTATAAATGGATGTTCAAATAGTATGGAATCTCGAGTAGCGAGGGTAGTTGAACTTTAAATTCTTTTTCACTTATGGGAATGATATCCCCACGACTATAGATCCACTTTACTTGTATGACTCCGGCACTTGCAAAGATTATAATTTTAATTAAATCTTCAATAAATTCATTGACAAATCCATTTTTATTATGAGCATACAAGTTCTATTTCTCGTCTTAAACAAGCTTTTGTGCCATCGATTAAGTAATAGTCCTTTGGTAAGAGTAGCATAAATTTGATCTCTATACAAAAATTGGTCAACAGTTGCCCGATGTCACGACATTCCTCTACTAATGTTGCAACTTGACTTCTTTTGTTGATGTCACGACTCTAAGTTTCGATGTCGTGGCTTTGATTAGCCGATGTCGCGACATTCTTCAACCAATGTTGCGACATTCTTCAGCCGATGTCATGAAATTCTTCAACCGATGTCGCGACATTGGAAAACTAATGTTGCAACTCTAATTTGATGTTGCGACATTCTTCAACCAATGTCACAACTTTGTTTTTTTTTTTTTTTTGACATCTTTCTTATTCTTTTCTTGCTATTTTCTTTGTTTTTCGTTATTTTCCTACAAAACACAAATCTGGGTGAAGGTTCTATAATTTTGCATTAAGTTGAACTTTTAAGTCTTGAATATTCATTAAAAATGGAATTCAAAATAGATGAGTTTTATACTCATCAAACTCCCCCAAACTTAAAGTGTTGCTTGTCCTCAAGCAAAGAAAATGCTCATTGTTTGTCCTCAAACAATCAAAATTGATTTTTAAGGACATTTTTCTTTTCAATTATTTTCTACGTCATATCAGCAATTTGGATTTAGTCAATTGTGATATCAATTCCAACTAATCTTCCATTTATGAATCCTAAAGATTTTCAATGTAGATTATTCAATTTAGAAGAAATTTCATAGATTGTAAACAAATGCAGTTCTTAACCTTTGAAGTGAGTGTGTGTTGGTCTTCCCTTTATGACAAATTTGTAGGTTAGGTGGCCTTATGCGACACAATCGTAATGTAATGGTAGTTTTTCCGTAGCTACCTAGGTCCCTAGGCTTGTTGGTCATATTACTCTCCACTAATGTAGGCATAACACAACCCTTAGGATCAAATAGGTCTTTAGCTTGTAAATTATGGCTAGGTACTTGCAGATAACTCGACTTTTTTAAGGTTCAAGCTACTCAGATCGCACATATTTTCTCAACATTATGCCTTCTAATTGCTCATCCTTTCTTTTCTATTCAAAACTTTTTCAAAAGCACCCCCAAACTTGTTTTGGTGCATCCTTTTACATGTTTCCCACTATGGCTTTTTCTTTCTCCACTTTTTGTTTCAAATTCATTTCTAGCCTGTATTTTTCTTTTCATTTGTCCAAGGCATTTAGAATGCAATGTTTGCCTTCTGCTTTCTACCTCCTCTTAGCAAGCTTTAGTTAGCAACCTGCAAAACCAATAAGGTTAGGGGTACTAGGTGTAGAACACCCCTAAGAACTTAATGACTCAAGGGAGGAAGGCTATAAGGCAAAACTCATTCCTCCTTGAAATTGGCATATTGTTTTTAGCTTCTCATTTTCTTGTTGTACACCTCTTTTGAACATATTTTCTTTTCTTAATTTCTTTTCCTTCCACATCCTTAATTCTCATCCTTCTCTACTTTTCAAAATTGTACTCCCCCAAACTTGTCCTCTTGATCACTTTTTTTGCACTTATTTTGCAATTTTGGGCAAACATAAGGTTCTTTACTGAAATATCATAATTTCAAGAATTATTAAGGTTCTTTCATGTGGCTTTGATGATGAAATTGGCATTTAGGCTCAAATAATGTACTAGGCTATATGCATATAACATATCACAGAAAAGGAAGGCTTAAACTATCCAAGGATGGCCTAAATCATTTCCTGTTGGTTGTGATGCTTAGGATTTCACCTTAAATAATAATCTAACAAGTTCTAGGACATTTTGATCAAACTTATAAAATAACCTGTAAAGTGTTCTTAACCTGTTAATCTCGCTTCAAGGTACTTATGAGCAATGTGTCTCATTGCCGCCTATTAGAACCGCATCGTTCTTGGGTTAATCATAATTATCAACCTGACAGCATTATCATCACTCTCAGCTTCTTTAGAATTTAAAATTTCAGCTATTTATTACTAACACTGTAACTTTCAATTCTTTGCTCACTTATCTCATCCACTCATAAATTTTTCAGTTGGTCTTCAAAAACATATTACTGTGCTATTATACAACTCATAAGCTCATTTGGATTAATCAATTCATTTCTACCTAATCATCATAGCACAAGCAATTCAAGAATCACCATCTCAATTCAACCAAACATACAAACTCACACTCAGATCATTTAGAAATTAAAAATATAAAAAATATTCTAACACAAGACAATTGCACAATTCGTAAACTTAGTTTTCTTATTTTTCAGTTCAATTTTCTTGTTTCAAATGGGCCAACAATAATATTTCTACAAATTTCTTTATCATTTAAACTTAGCAATTCAGTGCATTCAGTACAATTGAATGCCCAATTATTTATTGCAACAATTAACAAGTTCTAAATTTAGTATGCTTCACATATTGCAGAATAAAAAAAAGGGCATAAGAAAGAAAGAAAGAAAGGAAAAGAAGATGTATTAATAATGGCACACGTATTTAGAAACTGATTACTATATCAATTACAAAGAATCGAATTACAAAGAGTAGAAAAGAATACATCAGAAAGCTCATTTTTCCTTTGATTTGAGGGTTTATGTTTGAGATGGTTCATATTGATAACTAGCTTGAGATGGAAATGGTTTCAGATAGTCGGGGTTTTTCAGCTTGAGCCAATATCTAAGAGCTAGTTTGTCATCCATTCCAGCATCCTAACATTAGACCTAATCAACTCGCTTTCCTCTAATAGAATTAAGTGCACCCTCAAACTCACCTTGGGCATTGTACATCTTTATCATGTTTAAGTGACAGATGTCTAGGCTCTCAGTCCATAGCTTCTCCCTATAGTTTAGGGAGGCTTCCATCTATTCATCCCTTCTCTAAATTGTGGCCCTGATTTCCTTCTTATACTCTTTGTATAAGTACCCAAAGGCATCAGCCTTTTGTAGCATGTTCTACTCCATCTCTTTCTCTTTCACCTCCGAAGATCCGTGCAGGTCCCGGTCCCTTTCAACTCCAACACTGACAAAACCTCTCTCCAGTAAGTTTCTAAATTTTTAGAATTCTATCTGCTCACAACCCTATCTCTTCATTCTTCATTTCTCTCGTTGAGGCTGTCGCATGGTGTTCTCTTCATTATTTTGATCTTCGCGGTTATCTCTCCACCCGCCTCCTCTCTCATCCGCTTCATCTCTCTCTCATTTCTTCCTTCATCTCTTTCAAAAGAGGGACTAATGTCAGAGGTAGCGTAAGTGCTTGCTTCAATCAAGTACTTCATTTTCCGTCTTCAGCTTTAGTTCAAGCTGCCCCTGGTCTATAGTGTGGTGAGCACCGACCGCCCGACATGTTTACAACCCACCCACCCCCCCCCCGCCTCACAGAAGGCTCCCTTCGTATTACAGCCACAGCACCATATCCCTAGGCTCTATCTCGCTCTCTTTATTTTCTTTGTCTTCTCTCTTCTCTCTCCCTCCTCACTCTCCACTTGAGCTTTGAGGACTCCAGAAAGAGTGAGGGGTGAGGCCTTGGGGCACCTCTCTTCCTCTTGTTCTTTGAACTTCACACCCCCTTGATGCACAAAAGTGTGATCAAAGAGGGGTAGGGGATATTTCCTGAGAATTTCCCTTTTACATAGTCCATAATGCACTCTTCAATAATTCTCCTAACGCATTTCCATAGTCTCACCAATGTGATAAGTATCAAGGCCATCCTATCTCACACAAAGAGAGACATGTCAGAAGGGTCACTATAGAATTCACCAACAACTACTTATTGATTTATGCTATATCCCTTCATTAATGAATATACTCTGATATGGTCCCTTTGTCCTCTACCATTCCCTGCCACTCCATAGAGTTCTTTTGCAGAAATTTCATCGGTTGGGGTTCCCGAGCTCAGACTTCGCAATTCCCTTTATCCTCAGTCCAAATAGTTGGGAGATGACCCTTTCTCCAAAAGGTACCCATCTCCCCTGACAAGTCGTTCTTCATCTTTAAGGTCATATAGAATTCCTTCACTAAAGATTCTGCCCGCCCAAATGTCGACAAACAGCCCCTGCTCCCTTCTTTCTTATTTCCTCCTCAAGAGCAATCAGTTCCTTTAACCCTTTCTAAATGAACTTTCAGCGAGATTTTGAAAGCCTTCACTTTTTGCCAGAAAAGACTCGCTCCGATTCAATTCTCTCACTTCCTCTCCAGCCTCTCACCCTCACAAGAACGCTCTAGTTCTCCTGTTGTTCGCCTCTCTCTTAGCACAATATCCTCCACAAATATTCTAAATCACTTCGCCTGGTGTAGGGGAGTTAGGGCTGCACATTTCCTTGAGCTTCCCAAACTGGTGAAAGGAGTTGGGTGGCTCAAAATAAATAAGAATTTAGTTTGGATTTGAAATTTTTCGCTAAGTGTTATCTTAAATAAGGAGGTTTCCTTAAGTGTAATGTCGCGACTCTGAAATGCAATGTCGCCACTTTGAGTGTCGATGTCGCAACATTGATTAAAATTTTTAAGTGATTTAACTCAATGTCAAGACATTAGGGTTGCAATGTAGCGACTCCGGTTTTATGTCACGACTATGAATTTCGATGTCGCGACTTTGATATAATGTCACTGTTGGAGTCGCGACTCTGTAGATGAAGTTGCAACTCTGCAAAGAATGTCACAACATTGAAAACCTTATGTCGCGACTCTCACCTTGATGTCGCGACATCAGGAAAATTTTACAGCTGTTGTCGCGACATGGAAATGGTGTCGCGACATTAAGATGAATTTTCCTCTTCTTGATTTATGCTTATTTTCCACAATTTTATTCATTTAAGCATACTCAATTCGATAAATTTTCAACAAATCATCCATAGATATATCAATTATACTCAAATTTTTATCTCATAAATTCACAGCTATTTAACTGATTAAATCTAACTAAATTAAACTAAGAAAATCAAAGAACTGTAATCAATCAAACAAAACTCAAACACACAAAAATAAACTAGACCTGAAAGGAAATAACAATAAATAAAATTTAAAATTAGAAAGCAATTGGAATTTGACAATCTTGAAGCTCTGAGCATTTTAATCCTATCAATTCGATAAAGATTTCCCGATTCTAAAGGATTTTCACTTAACTCATAATAACAACAAAAATATCCGGGTCGGCCTCCTAACAAATTACTTAAGCATTTGCCTTTAGCAAGACTTATTGCAAGATAAGCTCTTTTTTTAGCAATTTCTTCAACACTTCTAATCTAGGATTGTTCTTCATTCAGAATTTCTCCAAGATAATGTTTCAGTATTTGGCCATTCACTTTGAACTCGTTCCCTGAGTTTGTTTCTAGTGTCACTGCCCTAAAAGGTGTAATTGTAATTATTGTGTAAGGACCACTCCACCTTGACTTGAGCTTCCTTGGGAAAAGTTCGAGCCTTGAATTGTACAGTAGGACTAGCTCTCCTACTTTGAACTCACTTCTCACAATTCTCTAATCATGCCACTTCTAAGTCTTCTCCTTGTAGATCTTGGCATTATCATAAGCTTCATTTCTCAGCTCCTCCAATTCATTCATCTAAAGTAATCTCTTCTCCTTAGCAGCTTGGAAATCACACTTCAGCTTCTTGATTGCCCACATAGCCTTATATTCAAGCTCATGAGGGAGATGACAAGGCTTTCCAAATACAATCTTGTATGGGAACATTTCAATAGGAGTCTTATAAGCAGTCTTATAAGCCTACAATGCATCATCTAGCTTTACAGACCAATCTTTTCTACTTGTATTCACTGTTTTCTCTAGTATGTTCTTGATCTCCCTATTGGATATCTCTGCTTGCCCATTTGACTAAGGGTGATAAGTCAATCCCATAGCATTTCTTACTCCATATCTACTCAAGAGTTTTGCAAACAGCTTGTTTGCAAAATGGCTTCCCTCATCACTAATAATTGTCCTTGGGGCTCCATATCTACTCAAGATATTTCTTTAAATAAACCCCCCAACTGTGTTGGCATCATTTCTAGGAAAATTTATGGCTTCAAGCCATTTGGATACATAATCCACAACTAGGAAAATGTATAGATTTCCAAATGAATGTGGGAAAGGTCCCATGAAGTTTATGCCCCATACATCAAAAATATGCACCACTAAAATCCCTTGTAGTGGCATCTCATTTCTTATGTTTATATTGCCCATTCTCTGACATTTGTCACAATGCTTACCCATTTAGAATAGTCTCTAAATAAAGTTGGCTAATAAAAACCTGACTGGAGAATTTTATGGGTTGTTATATCCCCTGCAAAGTGTCCTCCATATGGTGATGCATGACATTTATCTAAAATTTCACTCTGCTCAACTTCTGATACACATCTTCTGATGATCTGATTTGGCCCCCTTTTGAATAGAAATGGGTCATCCCATATGTAAAACCCAAAGATTCTCAACTTCCTCTAATTAAGATATTTACCCCGTGAGCATCACCACATGCTAGGTAATTCACTATGTCAAAGATACCAAGGCACTTAAACTGCTACCAAAAAGCTTATCATCGTGAATTTTTCTTCAATTTCACCTCTCATTCCTCTTCAAAGCGGGGCTTAGCCTCGATAAGAGATCAACTATCACATTGTCACGCCTCTTTTGTCTGGACTTCAAGTCACCATGTTAATAGTAACGACCGATCAATCTTTGTTTTGCATCTTTCTTTGCCATGAGATACTTTATTGATGCATGATTAGTGTGTATGATGACATGGGATCCCAATATAAATGGCCTGAACTTCTCACAAACAAAGACCATTGTCGGCATTTCCTTCTCAATTGTTGAATAATTTTCTTGAGCTTCGTTGAAGGTCTTATTAGCATAATAGATGGCTATGAATATCTTCTATTTTCTCTACCCCAAAACAACTCCCATTACATAGTCACCGGCATCACACATAATTTCAAATTCTTTGCTCCAGTTTGGTGTAGCCATGATGGGAGATATGACCAATTTAGCTTTGATCTCCTCAAATGCAGAACTGCATGCTTCATCAAATTCAAACTTTGCATCATTCTCTAGAAGCTTGCACAATAGTCTTGCAATTTTTGAGAAGTCCTGGATTAACCTTCTATAAAATCCTGCATGCCCAAGAAAACTCTTGATTCCCTTCACTATAGTTGGTGGAATCAGAGTTTTGATTAAAGAAATCTTGGCTTGGTCAACTTCCAAGCCTACTGCATAAATTTTATTCTCCAAAACTATGCCTTCTATAACCATAAAATGGCACTTCTCCCAATTTAAGTCAAGGTTCTTATCCTTGCACCTTTGAAGTATAGTTTCCAAATTTTTTAAACAACTCTCAAAGCTTGACCCATTCACAAAGAAATCATCCATAAAAATTTCCATTACCTCCTCTACTAAATTGATTCGTGCCACAGTAGGGTGATACGGAATCAACAATATTTATATCCTAAATTTCCTTCCTATCGCAAGATAGCGCTAGGGTCGAACATGTGGATGGGTTTTCATCTTACAAATGATTTTCAGACATGGTTCAAAATGGTGAGGCTTTCATTTGGATTTTCGGATTTTGCATTTAAAAAGTGTGGGTGTTGTTGTCACTAGGTTAACTGACATCAGTTTAAAACAAGATGTGAAAGGGAGACCTTAAAGGCTTGGGTCACTAGATTGGTATACTGAGGTTATAAAGGTGTCCTCGGGTTATTTCCTCGCATTAGGGCAAACGACATATAGTCACAAACCCATCTTTGCTTAGCTTTTAAAACTAACCCTTTAAAACATTCTTATTTGAACCAAAGCATTTATCGAGCATTTAATGCTTCAAATAGCTGAAAATACAAAGATTTAACTCCAATTTCAAAGGGCTCAGAATGACATCTGACGAATGTCAAGGTATCTACCATTAAGAATACACCGAACCCCAAAGCATGCCAAGTATCGACCAAAGAAAATACATTAAATAGCATTAAACCTCAGTTTGAAAAGTTTGAACACAAAAATGCACTCGGCCCATTTAAAAATGTGAGGAACACCCGCAAACCACCATTAACTAATAACCCAACAACTCCTCCTCTTTCAGCTAACAGGTTAGCTAAACATCTGAGTTGTCATCCTCAGTGTGTTTCGGCAAACAAGAAAATGAGAGAAAGAGGAGAGAAGAGAGAAAACTGATACCAAAAGTGAAATGCTGCGTGATTAAGATGAGTTGCTAATTTGTCCATAAAGTGGCTTAGCCTTACAAAAGACGGGAAATACCAAAATAACCAAAATAATATGCGATTACATCGAGGGCAAAGAGAATCAGACAAAATCCAGGGTCGTTTGGGATCACAAAAAGAGGGATGCATGATTTTTGCTATGGTTATGAATTTCGCTATCATAGAGAAAATCAAGTAGCATAATTTAAAATTTGAATTTTGCTATGCACAGTATTCGCCATGATAGCCTAATTTCAATGATGAAATTTCGCCATCACAGCTTAAAATCGTCATAAATAAATTCTCGCTAGATTATAAATTTTCGCTATGCCATAGCCAAAATTCAAACATTTTGCCTCTGCATCCTCTGAGCTCACATTTCATCACTTCCAAATGATATTTTTCCCGTGCTTGATGAAATCGCCAAGAAGTCATGCAACTCGCATACATCAGCCAGGAAGCCACGATGTCAAGCTTGAAATGTTGGTGAGGTTCACTAAACCAAGAAACTACCAAAAACAACCCTTGAAACAAAATTAGTAGTACTAATGGACCCGCACATGTCGGCTCAGCGACGCTAGTATGGATTGGCACGCAAAAAGCGCACTCAAACCTATCTTAAATAGGACTCAAAATACACTGGGGTACTAATCACACTTCACCTAGCACATTGCCCTCAGCAATGCTAAAAACAATAAAGGGTATGCAGGCTATGCTTTTGCAAAAAGAGTATGTTGTTCAAAAAGTGTGTGTATGAGGCTTTACCTTCAAGGATGAACACCTCTAGACTGGTGACAAAAACCATCATGAGAGAACAAATGCCATATAGGAACAAGTTTCGAGCAAAGATCAATTCCATGAAGTCAACCCGAATCCTCCACTAAATCTATGTTTTGGGGTAATCGCCGAACCAATGTTGCAAAGCCATTCTCCCAACCGCTTACCGCAGACCTTAAACTGATGATCAACCTAAATAGATTTGGTTACACTCTTATTTCTAACTTCGATTGTATTGTAGGGTGCAATGCTAAAATTCGACACTAAAGTCTTGAACTGGTCCACTCTGATGACTCCAACCAATTAAGGTTTAGGCATCAAGTCAAAAGGATTCATCGACCACTAACTCTTCAAAGCCAGCCCCCACTACCAATATCAGAACCAGCACTCCATAACTCAAGCAAATTTCACTATCCACCGCGGTAGCGAACACAAAGCCTAAGGATCACAAACCGCGAAGGTTTGTAGTGGCACCTGGGTTTAAAGGCTTTCGCCATATACCTCGGACTGCGGTTCGGTTTCAAGGCAAAGTGTCACTTGCTTTCAATTCTCTTTTCTTCTTTCTTTTCTTTCTTTTTCATTCGGGAGACTTAATGGTTCTCATTCAGGGTAACATAAACTCTATTATGGGTTGTCAACTCCATCTAAGGCCTGGCTTTGCAAAAGTAAAAAGAGGTATATAGCTTCTCAACCTATTGATAAAAACTACAAAAATGTGTGTGATTAGCCAAAGGCGATGTAATAGGTCAATACGTTGGAACTTCAATCACCAAAACTTTAATCATGCATGGAACTGTTTCGTTATCATGGTAGCATACAGGCTTCAATTCTTCAACTCAAGGCAAAAGCAAAACATAAAATATATAGCAAAATGATTTGCAAAAGTGTAGAAAATGCAAGATTACTATAAAGCTTTGATATAACCAAAGTGCTAATACAAGCTAACATAGCTAACACAACAAAAGTATCACCGCCTACTATCTGGCCATCACATGCATCCTCATACAATCCTATACAAAATAAGTAGGCAAGCACAAAGCAAAAACAAGACAAAATATGATAGAAGACACTTCCAACTCTAAATTTTCCCAACCAAAGCATAAACATGTCTCCACCGGGTAGGATCGGAAAGCTGTATAGGTGGAGCGCCACCACCTCACTGCGGGCGGTGTAGATGCCGCGACCTGCCGCCGCAGTCACGGCCGCGACACCAAGGAGTGTCATGGCCACGATGGCCACACCTCGAGCAGGTCGAAGCTCGCCTGGCCGACCATGAGACCGAAAATGTCTCATGATCCGTGCCATACATGATTCTACCAGGAGTGACCAAAGCCGGGCCATCCGCCGTCTACCACTGCTCGAGTAGTAGCAAGTGTGCACGTCATTCATGTCAAAGCAGCTAACTCCCCAGAATCACATGGATATGCTCGCACTAGTTGTATAGCATGGGCCAAAGAAAAGATCGCAGAGGAGCCGGGTAGTAGTGAGGTGGAACTCGATGAGATAAAATCCCACCAGTGGTCCTCCACCTCCAGCACCTCGAACAGATGCTCTCCCCATGTCCCCTACCACATCCTCATCTCGTCGCTCCTCCTCCACACACGATGGCATAGGGAGATCGCCCTGACAAGACCTAGCACAACTATTAATCCCCGCCCACGTGCCCTCAAACTCCCGCATGCTCAGGACTCACCAAGAACCTCCTATCAACAATGGAAGTCTCCGAAACAAATCCTGCAGGACCTTCCTCCTCAAAATGTAGCAATGAGGCCTACAAGCTTCCTGAGGATCGAATCCTAATCCCCTGAGTTATCCCATACAGCCCCGAGAGGCTCCCCATGCCGGCAGACATAGTGTCAGCGAAAATAGTCTGTCCGCTTGACTTTGGGTCCAGGACACCGTGAGGAAGTCGCGTAAAGAGCATAGGCCCACTGTGTATCTCGAAATGGTGACAAATAACCATCTCTCTCTGCGGATGGCCGAGGCCACCGCTTATAATTTATGGACTTGTAACTGTTTCGCAAAGTTTCATCGTACTCTAATATCCGCAAATGAGTACTCTAAGGCCAATGCCGAACTCTGATTCCAATGGATTCGTGCACTCCTGATGTCATAAGGTGATAAACTCAAGCACCACCCGAGGATTGGGGCTAAACCTCGTGCCGCGAATGGGAAAAGTGAATATCGCAAATCAACCGCGATCAACTTCTCAATCACGCAGTCCACTACATGCCGGGTATATCGTAATATGACTCCATGGAAAATCCCGCACAAGATCCACGCCCTCGGATTGGATCACAACAACAGCTCACCCGAGGCCTGGTGAACCATTTAACCCCATCAAGAGAGAAATGCACTACCGCCTAGACCACAATGACTCACCCGCCTAGCCGTCCGCCCGCTTGAGGGCGTCCCTCCGGGCCGTGGTCTCTGATGGGCCTGAGAGGCCCGAGGTCCCACCCCCGGGTTCGATATCGCCCGGATAGGGCTCAGAACCGCTTCCCCGATAGCGTTGCAGGCCAAATTAGTGCCTCGCGCCCCGTCCCAGTAGCGAAAGATCACGCCGAAAGCCGCGACCGCCTCTTCTCAAGGGTAACCAACCCCACTTCGCCTATAACGACGCACTCCACTGCACGGAACGGCGCCGTGGTCCATTGCACAGGGTGGTGAGCAGGCTCTGAAGTGACGAGGGCACCGCACGCAAAGGACCGCCAGGCGCAGGGGGCGCGCGACCAGGCTCACAGAGGCAACTAGTTCAGGTACCATACACGGCACCAGGGTGCTGAGTCGATGTGAGGTGATAAGCGGCAACACGCCACGCACTGGCGGGCGCGCAAGAATTCACGGGGCCTGGAATTACAGTCTTACTGCAAGGCGCAAAGGGAAACCAGTGGCACTGAGGCCAACGCGCGCGCCGAGGTGAAGTGTGGAAGGTGTGGAAATGAAATGAGCAATCCCTTTATAAAATCGTTTTCGCAATAGAAAAGGTTTCTCAGAGCTCAAGAGTCAGTAAATAAATTTCGCTACTATTGCGCGAAATTCATGTCCACAATTTCATCCTCGCCGGAAAACACAAAAATTAATTCTAGTAAAATTAAAATAAAATAAAATAAAATAAAAATAAAAATAAAATTACTAAAAATTAAAATTTCTATATTTAATTAAAACATATGGTTGGGAAATTATTAAAAATAGATCAAACGAAAATTGACCAAATTAAGCTGAAAATCAAAATTTTTGAGCCAGAGTTTGGTTCCAGGAGACCAAACCAGCTCATCTCGCTTCAGTTCCATTCACGGAGGATCATGAGGAGAAGCTCCTTCTCACGCCCTCGAGCAACAAGCCACAGATCGGCCTTCATGTCATGCCTCCTTTATGCTCAGCTTCTTTCCAGATTTGGTGGTGTTAAAATCATTGGCTCAAGTAGAGTGATCGATGCAAAATTAATTCCCTTCAACCTGTCACTTTTTCTTTCACCATTTCTCCAAAGATTGAGCATTAGTTTCCCACTGACCAATTGAGCGTGACTTCATCAAATTCCTGCCTCTCAACTTCTATTGGCTTGTGCTTGTTGCTCAGTAAAATGCTTAGTTCCCACAACATGTTGCCAAATGTGAGCCGTATGACTCATTCGCAATTGATTATCAGATGGAAGTGGCCAAAAATGGCCTTCCTGTGGATGATTGCACATGATTAGGGCTTCACAATCATACTGGCTTTGTGATCAAGCACTACAAAGTCCATCATAGTGAATTTGTCCACTTTTACCACCACCCTCTACCTATTCTCTTAGGAATCTTTACCGATCGATAAACCAATGATAGAGTGATGTTGGTAGGTTTGCTTTCCTCCTAAAACCCAACTTATATATACGACACATATAAAGAGAGTTTACACCGGCCCTCAAGCCTTAAACAAAGAGCATCTATAAGTTCCTCCAATGTTGACCGATATTGTGGGGGATCCCGGATCCTGTATTTCACCGTGGTCTTGCTCAAATGATGGCACCCACTTGTTCTACAGAAGGCTTTTCAATGCCCAACCCTGACCGTAATGTGTCCCCAAAAATTTTGCATATGTCAGGACCTGTCTCATGCCAAGGATATTTAATCTTCACTGTTCTAGCACCTCCCAAACTACTTCGGTTTGTGATTTTTTCTTGCCTCTTAGTGCTGAAGAATGAGGGGGCATGTGTTTCCTTCATTGAATCTTCTCCGATTATTATTCTCTCAGTCACTCTTTCCTTTTCCTTTTTCTCGTTTTTCGCGAATCTGGGTAATCGTTGCCTAATTCTTTTCCACTCCTCAAAGCGATGATAGCTTTACTTCTCATCCACTTCTGCATTTGGATCATCGGCCAGCCTATCTCATGTATTCCTAGGGTTTTGTCGCGGTTCGGGCTGGCTCTCAGACTTCATTGCCGGGTTAGACAACTGCAAATGGAACTCATAACTCAAAATGCATACTGCCTAACTTTGTTGAGTGAGCTGACCGCTTCAATTTTTCTCTAATATTGTTGACATTGATGGCTTTCGTCTTCCATGTACCACCACCTTGCTCAAATTCATATACACCAACAAAGAGAATAAGGTGAGATTATCTGGCCGTGCTAGGCTGAGGTGGAGCCTAAATCATTGCCAGGTTACCGGGAGGCATACGCAGGAGGTTTGGTTTCCAAGATAGGTTGGGATGATTCCTCCAATCGTTATAGGTGTTACCATAAGGATGATTTGTAGGTGGGCTTATTTTGACCCAAGACATGTGCATGCTCTGCATTAAGTTCTTAACAAGAAACCATTGCATGCCTCCCAGCGGTTATTCAATCGACAATTAAACAAGTTTGTCAGATGCAAAAAGTAACTCATTTACTACTTGCATTGCAGTTGATTTCATTCCAAGTTCCTCCAACCTTCGGGCTCAGCACGTCGCTCTTTCTATCTCCGTGTCTTCTGGAAAGTGCATAAATGCTCTCCTCGGGTGGGTCAAGGCTCCTCATTCTTTCAAATACCTTCCCTCGATTCGGCTTCATCCTATGCCTTGGAGGTTTCAAATATGTTTAAAAAGTCCATGGCTTCAACTGAAGCTTTACCAAAAGCTACCCACACATGGTTTCCAGTAGTTGCTTCATGGTCGGAGACATACCATCATGTAATAGATTCTACTAGCATCCATGTATCAAAACCATGGTGTGTGATGTGACCGATGGTCTCACTGTGCACCTCCCAACACCGATAAACCCTCAATATCATAGCCGAGTGCGTAGATTTGCCTCTTCAAACCGTTGGTCTTGGTTGTAATAAGAATTTCTTCAAAATTCAACTTGAAGATCGCCCAATTTCTAATCGTTTCCTGGCCGTTGAATCGTTTCATGAGCCTCGGCCATCCCCAGGGCTAACTGAATGCTCTCTAACTTCAACAAATCCATCGGGTTATACCCTCCTTAGCGGTTATGCATACTTCCTCAAAATCCCGAATGTGTGTATGGATTTTCATTTTCCATACCATGAAAGTCAGAGTGGCAATGATAGGGTTCACGCTACATCCTCGCCAGGTATGATGCAAAGGAGCACTAACTCTAGGAGTGGCGTATGTGTCCCTCATCGATTCAATAGATGCTGTTGGATTCTATTGAGTCAGTTATTGACTTTACCATTCCTAGGTAGAGGATCCATTTGCTCACCGGTGCACACCGACTTCTAATAACTGTTCACCAGCACTAACTCTTTTGCGCCTACTTGATATCCCCTCTATCCCAGTTGAGTATAAACACCCGTGACACAAAAAAGACTAAGCAAGGAACAACTACAAGGTCACAAAAGATTAGTGTTAGCCAAATAATAAATGATCAGAATGATAAGAACCGCCAATAGAAACCACGAGCAAAAAAAAACTTGATATTCCAAACAATGAAATTCAAAAAGGGTTAAAGATCAACACTTGTAATGAGGCACATATACATACTTCAACTCATCATCCAGAAGCCTGGCACCATCCTAACGGCGCCCATTTGATTCGCGGGCTACGCAGGGTGATACGGAATCAACAATATTTATCTCAATTTCTCCTACTCGTCGTAGTCAAGCCACCGCAATATACGCTTAGGGTCGAACACGTGATGGGTTTTATCTTACAAATGATTTGTATCATGGTTCAAAAATGGTGAGGCTTTCATTTGATTTTCTGATTTTTGCATTAAAAAGTGTGGGTGTTGCTTCGTTTCAGTTAATCGACAAGAATGAACAAGATGTGAAAGTGAGACTCTCATGCGTCGGGTCACTAGATTGGTATACCGAGGTTGGCAAAGGTAACCCAGGATTATTTCATTAGGCAAAACGATATATAAAGCTGCCAAACCGATCTGCTAGCCTTTAAACCAACCCTTAAAACATTCCTATTTAAACCAAAGCATTTATCGAAAGCATTTAATGTTCGTACTACTGAAAATACAACATTTAACCTAATTTCATGGGTTCAAATGACACCTAATGAATGTCAAGGTATCACCATTGTTAATACATCAACCCTAAAGCACAAGTATCACCAAAGAAAATACATTAAATAGCACTAAACCCTAGTTTGGAAAGTTTGAAACACAAAAATGTAGTACCTGCTCCATTTAAAACAAAGGAACACCGTGAAACCACCATTAACTAACCTAGCAACCCTCCCTCTTCATGTTTTTGAGGCACAAACATCCTTTGAGTTGTCATCCTCAAAGGGTGTTTGAGAAGAGAGAAAATGAGAGAAAGATATAGAGAAGAGAGAAAAACTTGGAACCAAAAGTGAAAAGTCATGTGGATTGAGATGTAGGTTGCAATGAGTCCATACTTGACGCCCCAAAATCCTGGGCCTGCTGGACACCCGCACTTCTCGAAGATTTATGAATGTCGGGTGACCCGACATTCTTCACTTAAAAATCGGTATAGTCCCTTTGAGACGTGTTTCTACCCAAATACAAAACTCCGTATAAAACTTGTCCCAAACAAATTCAATATAACGCCTCTATGATTAAACGCTACTTGGGCTCATAAACTAACATCATAACAATGTATATATCCAACTATCCAACTAGTTCAGAGTTCCAATTTTACTTTATAACATATGTTAAAATTAAACAATTCTAATAATGTGTAATACATCATAACCCAAAGCCACAATCCCATTTTCTTAAACCTCTATTCAGGATTTAGCCGTCCCTCGCACGCTCCCCGCACTCACAGAAAATAATATCCCTATTGTGGTGAGCTAGTGCTCGCGAGGAATCACCCGCCATGGCTACTTCCACCAAGTGCGGCACGTCTAAATAAACACATTCAAGCAAAATGCATGATCCTATCGAATGTCTAACTCGATCACATCTCATGCCTCCCGAGTCCTCATCGATTCCCTCACACCTCCGGCCAAGCCTCAGATGAGCATTGTTATTTTGTTTGTGGACAACCCTCCGATGTGTATATGAGGAGTCAATTCGGGGTCGCCTCCATTTATCAGACATTATTTACGGATTCATCCGGCGTATATCAATGGTCTGACGTGATTGATATTTTTGCATGGACTACCCTCCGATATCATTTTTAGACAACCCTCCGAACCTATTTTCTAGACTCATCTCATGCACTCACTCTCATCATCTTAGAGGTTCAGATATGAATGCATGATGTCACCCATTACAAGCCATGCCACATGCAATATATAAACATATTATTCACAAAAATTCAATCACACAATCAAGGGGTTATGTAATTATGTCACCACATCAAAATTAGCTCACATGGGCTAATGATCAAACACGAACGATTCGACGGAATTACTCAATTAAACACATTATTTCACAAAACTATTTTATAACACTATTCCGAATAGTGAAACCTCGCTTACTACTTCCGAAAAATCACCAATCGTTTGCTCACTCTAGATGAACTCCAGTTTCACGGCCATTTCCGGCCTCATTCCAATCTATACATGATTTATTTCACAATTTTTCATAATTAACCAACCAAACATCCCCCTAAAACAGTTACCGGCTGCACCCCATGGCTCCCAAAAATTGTATCAACCCTGGCCCCAAGTTTTGGGATCCCGACCAAACGGCCGCCTGGCTGGCCCCACACTAACTGAACATTGAAAAACACTTAAATAAAGTGTGTAAAACCCAAGAGAAGAAACTCCCTACTGCAAGGAGTTTGTCAAACTCCCTAAATCCGTGTCCATCAGCTTAGCCGCTCCGCTCTCACAGCCTTTCCTTCGTCTCCTAAGACCGACTGGCCTTATCGCCTCATCTTCAGAGAGAAGCTTCACTCTTCTCTCTAAAAAACCGCCTTTGGCTACCGCGATTTTTTTTCCTTAATTCACGTTTTGTTTTGGCTTTAACTTTGGGAAGACAACTATTGACAATTTTGTCTTTTTGTGACTTAAAACGTCTCCAAAATGACTATTATGTCCCTTTTCCCAAATTTTTCTTGACATTCTACACTATTTCAAATTAGCCCATTTTAATCATTTCTACTAATACCACTTAAGGCACATAGAGTACATGTTATATGCACTTTTCGTCACATCGAAATTGGGCTATTAAAGACTGGGGCAACGCGATGCCTCAAAACGTGTACAACCCGACCGTTCCTAATTTACGAAATTTTACGTACCATAGATTAAGGAGATTTGATTCAAACCAGAAACTGCTTTCATCATCCCGAGATCCAGATAATAAATTTGACTTTAACCTAAATACGATTTTGCTCCTTTTTCCGTAAATCGAATTTCTCGAGTCTTACATTCTCTCCTTAAAGGAATTTTGTCCCGAAATCAGACAATCGACAATCACTCACACATATGCAACGTGCACCTATCACATGCAAACAATCATTTACCCCTTAAACGATCAAAAACCACGCACTTCATCCCTAAACAAGAAGGGGTAGGTAGCCCTCATCATGTCCTCGCTCCCATCGCGACTCCTCCACCCCATAGTGCCGCCATACACCTCATTCAGCCTCACCCGCCTTGCGCCGCAAAACCCGATCACTCGCTTATCCAAATACATACACCGTCCCTCCTCAAAGGTCCCATCGTTGTCAATTCTATCCGTCCCCAATCCACAACATGAGTTTGATCCTGGAGTATACCCGGTTAACGTAACACGAAACACCACCTCGCGAACACCTCGACATGCTTCGGCGTAACGCCAACCTAAGACGCTACAATGCCTACCCTCCTCGAGCATCTCGAAAGGTCCAATAAACCTCGGCTTTACAACTTCACGCCTGCGAACCCGATCACCCTCTCGGGGCATCACCTTCGCGAAGACATGATCCCCAACCTCGAACTCGCGGTCGACGCCGCACATCCGCATAGCTCTTCCACGCTTTGTCGCGAGAAGACGCTACAGTATCAAGCCTCACCTTCTCCTCGAGGTGTCTCTAACGGATCTGACCGCTGATAAACTCTCTCCCACTTCACCCAACATAACGGATTCATGGCTTCATACAATGCCTTCATGTGGTGTCATTTGCATACCGCCTCGCTAACTATTGTCAGAAAGATTTCCACTAAGGGCAATGCCCTTCTACCCTTAATACCATGACGTATGCTCAGCGTGTCCTCTAACAACCGTATACAACTCGCACAACTCTCAGAATCCCACACCACCCTTACTTGGTGTGTAAACATTAACCTTCCTAAGGTCACACCATAACTAATGGACCGTCAGTCCAGTCCATGTGTCATGCATGATTAATCCATATACTGGGTCTGCTACCTCAACAACACCCAATGCAATTTCCAAAGGGGTATCCAATTCCTCGAAGCCCACTCGACCATCACCCAACTCTAAGTCTACGTGATAACCATGTCCGTGTTTTCATCTCGACAACTTAACTCTTCTGGGCCACACTTCGAGCCCCGCATTTCCCGAATCGAACCATGAGTCTTCATCGATCGTAGTCCTAAAGACAAACTCAACTCACACTCACCAGACGGAAGAATGATCGTACTATGCACCCATTACCTGGGACTCGACGTGGATGCTATCGTGCAAAAACACACTCTGCAATAATGCCACTGGTGACACCAATCCCAATCCACCATAGCGTAATCTCGTAGATCTCTCACTCATAATCCCGACCTATCAACCCTACATCCTAAGGAAGAACATCTATTCCCCAAGCCTCTAAAGGCCTTAACTCCTAAGCTCAAATCCAAGGTCGTGGTCCAGATAACACAACCCGCTATGTCCCACCACGACAACCCGATGGCCGGCCAATCATCCACGCCAAGCCCGACAATCAACACCAACAGTCTACCACCCTAAGGTCTCACGGCGCTTCCGCGCGAACTCGATTGCCCCCATTTCAACCCACACCTCTAGCCCCTCCGGTCTATCTGCAAAGAGCAGGAAGTGCAGATAGCACTCTGAATCAATGCTCCTTGACCCCATTTGGGGTGTGGAGGAATGAACCGTATAATTTCTCCCCTGCTCTATAGCCAAATCGGACTCCAAGGCCAGTCTCTAAAGTCCCGACCCCGCCCAAGGCAACCTGCCCCGCATGCCCAACCTGCCCAAGCCTGAAACCTCCAGCAAAGCCAGCCTCGCCTTCCCAAACTAGAAAAAGGTTATCCCCTGACACTAACACCGTGATCCCTAGTGCCCGAGCATCCTCGATCTCTCTCTCTATGGTCGTGGTCAGCCCCAACCATGAGTCCATGTCCCATAGGCGAAGTCCTACGATCCCCGCCCGACGGACAACCTCAGCCCATTCTCGAATGTCCTATAGTACCCAGCCAATCCCAAGAAACTATGCATCTCGGTCGACTTCTGCCTCCCAACCCATCACTCTACCAACCTTCTTCTCGGGTCCATTGACACGCCCGATGCCAACACATCGTTGTCCCAAAAATCTCAATTAATAAGCTCAGAACGCTTCAAAAAATACCGAATTTTTATAATAAATTATTATATATTCCATAACACAACAAGGGCTTTCGAATTGTTAGACGATATTTATTAAATGATTATCAACTGAAATAAACCCAAGTGGAAAAAGAGAAAATATGGAAATTAAAAACAGGGACCTATGGTCAATTGTAATAAGTTTATATGTCTAAGGAAAATAGAGACTTAATGAAAAAATAACAGAGAAATTTGAGGGACCTAAATATAAAAAGGTAAATAAAGAAAAAGAAGAAAAATCAAGGAAAGGGCATGGTGGCACGGTAAGTGAGGAAGTTTCCTCCTTTTAAAATACGATTTAGAGTGATCCATAAGAAAAGGAAAAAAGAGAAAATGGAGGTTTTAGAGTGAGGAAGCTCACTTTCTTGTATTTCCTCTAACGACGCAAGCGATGTGTCCCAAAGTGTAAGCAGTTATAAAGCTCCTTCTCGTGACAAGAGTTGCAAGTAGAGCACTATCTAGAGTTTCGACAACTCCAAGAGGTAGGTCTTCCCTACTTTGCCTTCTACCCTAAGTCACACATTGTGATAAAGGCGCATTATCCGGACCATAGAGCTGAATTTTGGGTAAGAAATAAAGAGAATCGGGTAGTGAGTCCTTCTGGTAAGTTAGAAGCCACATCAATGAAATTGATGTTAGGCTTTCTTTGAATCTTCACCTGGGACTCCTCGTAGACTAAGTTATAGTCCTTTATCGAGGTCAGCCCAGCTCAACTGAAAGGTCGACTCTCGCCACCAGTCAACTAGCCGACTTTAGAACGGGTTTCTTGAGTAAGAAATAAAGGGAATTTGAGCAGTCCTTTCTGGGAAAGTTTAGCCACGCCCGTGAACTTGTGTGAGGTGCCAGGGCTTTGAATTTCAATTCGACTTCAGAGACTGCTATGGTCTTTTTTACTCCTAACGTCAAATGGGTGAAGGGTCAGCCCATAGAGGTCGTCAATAGAGGTCGCCAGACTTCGCCCCAAGAGCTCAACTCATCATGCGCAGCCCAACTCTCGCCATGCAGAGCTCAACTCGCCATAGAGCGAGCTCGTCTCAAGAGCTCAGCTTCGTCCCGTAGACCGAGCTCGTCACTTCAAGCCAGCCGCATTTGTCAAGCCAGCCGCCTGTCAAGATCACGCACACACCTCCACCTCCGAAGGCCAATCTTTTCGTCTTAACTCCGATTGAGGTTCTGGACTCTGGGTGAAAGCCCATTGAGTCAAGAATCCATCCATATGCCTGAGTGAAGATATTAATAGCTGACCGAGGTGTTAGACTGAGTCAGTCACTTCACAGTTGTCGGGTCAGCCGCCTGTCAAGATCGACCGCGCATGACCTCCAACTTCTGAAGGTCATAACTTCTTCGGTGATGAACTCCGACCTCAGTTCACTTCTATGGAAAGCCCATTGACAAGAATCCATCCATATGCCCAGAAGATATTGAGCTGCTCACACCGAGGCAGACTACTCGTCACTTCAGTGCAGCTCGTCACCAGTCAGCTGTTCAGACTGATCGCGCATGACCTCCAACTTTAGCTGGCAACTTCTTCGCCTGAACTCCGATCTGAGTGTTCAATTCTGGCAGCTCCATTGAGTCAAGAATCCATCCGAATATTCCCGCAAAAGATATTAGATGGTCAGACTGAGGTGTTAGGATTGAGCTCTGCCACTTCACTCGCGCTCGTCGGGCCCAGTCAGCTCGTCAAGATCGACACAGTACACCTCCAACTTCTAAGGTCATATCCTTCGTTTGAACTCCAGTGCTCTAGACCTCTGCATGGCCCATTGAGCTCAGAATATCCATGCCTGAGGAGGATAATAGATGCCACCGTGGTAAGCACCGAGCTCTCTTCCAGGGGCTCAGGTCAGCTCAGGCCGCCTGGGTCGGGCCTGTCTCGGTTGACTACGCATGACTTCCAACTTCGGAAGGTCATATCTTCTTCGTCCGAACTCCGGTTTGGGTGTTCTTGGACTCTATGGAAAGCCCATTGAGTCAAGAATACATTGATATTCCTGAGGAGGATAGAATATGTTTGACCAAGGTGATAGATCGAGCTCGTCCAGGTCAGGTCAGCTCACTGGGCTCAGATTTGACTGCATGGACCTCCTCCAAACTTCAAGGTATCATAACTCCTTCCATCCGAACTCCGATTCAGATGTTCTTGACCTATGGAAAAGTCTATATTGAGTCAAGAATCCATCTATATATATTTGGTTGAAATTGGAACTCCTGCTTAAACTCCAAAAATCAATCTAACCAAAAACTACTAGTACAAAGATTTGGTCATTATTATTCTCTGTAATATTTGAATAGACTTAAAGAGGAAAAAGTTAATCGAGATTATGATTCATGATTGGAATCAAAGTGCAAGCTTTTGGGTTTTGTTCCGATCACTTCTATTCCTCGCTTTTCAAGTTTTCTTTATAGCGTTGAGTTCACCACTTTATTCTGTTTCAAGTTTTTGCATGTTTGTTCTCTCGACCATCCTTAATTCAAGTATTATGTAGTCATCAACAACTACTTAATGATATAATCCAGTACATGAACGAGTATGATATAAGTACGAGATTGGTGATATTCTTAAAAGATAATAAAGAATAGTGAAACTGAATGTGATAATTAAACCTGAAGAAAATGATGATGATCGATCATCAAACAGAATCCGCCGAACTGCAATCAATGACATACCAATGAACGCTCGACGGATGCACTAATTCCATCCGCCACGAAGGCACCCCCGAAATTTTCCAATGTCCCACTTGGCAGATGCACTAATTCCAAAGATCCGTCATGATCAAAGATATGGCATTGGAAGAAATGTCCCACTTGTATGATGCACCACCCGCATCCGTCATGACGGCGTATGACATTTAATTGATAATACATGTCGGGATGCACCAAACTGCATCCGCATGATGGGGAGACCGAATAAGTGATACTTTTCACGTGCCTGACATCAAACCCAAGATCCGGTCATGATGGGAGCAGACCAGCAATGTATAAGCACATTACCAATAATAATAAGGGAGGGATCATCAAACTAATCCACCATAAATGGAATTTAATAGCGTCAAGGTGAAAATAAACTCACTATCACGAGTATAAACAAGAGGGATTTAATATGCTTAAATCTCATAAATTGAATTGTGAAATGAATGTTGCATTGAAATTGTATGATGTGATTTTGCAAATGATTTAGGAAATTGAAAGCATGCGAAAATAAATTAGTATGAGTATATGTTGAATTAATAGGCATGGTTTAATGTTGTTTGAATGTTTAGCTACATTGAATATTGAAATAGAATTAGTATAGAACCACTAAGCATGAGAAAAATGCTTAGCGTATAGTTTTATCTATACAAAGCTCGAGTAGACAAGAAGGGTGACAGACTGTGGTAAAATAAGCAGTAGTCATAGAGGAGAGTACGGCGATAAGTATATATCACTCCGCTACCAGATATCATCTCTTTGAACAAGTGGCATTTGTAAAACAAAAGGGTTAAACACTGAACCTTGATTTTTTTGTATATCATTTTGAAAGGGCATAGAATGCCTTCCTTTGTAAATGTATTTTGTAAATGTTTATGGGCCTACCGAATTGCTTTGAAAATTGTACATGATTGTGGGCTTGCCCAAAAACTCGAAACCGCCCAAGAATCAAACAAATTAATTAAACGGCTTAATAAGTTAAATAAATCACCGAAAACCAAGCCGGCTCGATCCGGCCATTCGGCTCCGCCGTGGATTCGCCTGACATTTTGAAAAGAAAACTTAATAAATGTAAAATAAAAGAATTAAACGGGCGTCCCGGTTTCTGCCGACCGCCATTCGCCCAAGGCTCCGCCCTGGGGGTAGTTACAAAAGCCAAAACTCGCACTCATCGAATCCGGGCGCATGTACCATGGCTTCCTCAACAACTGCAATAAAATCCTCGCGATACCTGCGCTCCCACTGACCGAGTAGATCATGATGTCATCCACAAGACTATGACAAACCGACCGTAAATAGGGTTGAATATCCTACGCATGAGATCCATGAATGTCGCCGAGCATTCGCCAATCCAAAGGGCATCAACAGAAACAGTGTCACACGGCCCTTCTAAACGCCGTCTAGGGATATCAGATCCCTAACCTCAACCGATGGTAACCGGGCAAGGGCGGTATATTCGAGTAGACTTCAAGCCTCAACTCGATCAAACAAATCCATAACTTTCTTATAATGGGTACCGCCTGATCGTAACCCCCGTTTCAACGTCAGAAGTCAATGCACAAATAAGGGTCTTGTCCTTCTTCTTTTTGCAACAGAACCGAGCGCCCCATGGTGAAGTGCTCTACCTAATGAACCCCTTTATCCAAGAATCTATAGCTAGACTCGAGTTCCCCGTAACTCAACCGGTGCCATCCCATGCGCAGTTATAGAGATAAAGTGAAGTACTGTGGTGTAACTCGACAATTAAGCTCCAATCTCCGCGAGGCATCTGTAGCTCATCCGGGAAAACATCCACATACGCTACCGCATACCACTCGAGGATCTAAGTCCGGTCTCTCCGTCCCTCTGTGGGTAAGGCTCGCGGGCCAACCCGCTAACCCGGTCTCGACACTGACTCATATACTATCCGGGGCAAAATATCATGTTTCGCCCCCTAAATACCACACGGTAGTACCGCCCCGTAGCGGTGAACTTTACGCCACCGATAACGACTCTGTAGCCGTCACCCAATCCATCCCCAAGATGACATCAACTCGACATGTCCATGATCCTCGTGGCCATCATGAGTAGAGTCTCAGATCTCTAACTCGCAACCTCGACATATCGTGCATCTATTCGCCCTAATCCCTAGGGGAGAACTCACAAACAATGGCTCCTCTAAGGTCTCTAGAGGTCCTACTTCATTTCCCACCCTATTTTCAAATCTCACTCTCAGCTAGAACACGCCTAGTCTATCCCCGGTAGTGTCGAAGGTAATCTCCATAGCTCTAACACCTTTCTCGATCTCGTATGAACCAATGGTCCGCCAATTATTCGACTTCCTCCTCCCAGAATGCCCAGATGATGCGCCCTAAACCTCCGGGAGGTTGGCCAAGACACACATCCCCGACCACCGCAACAGCCCGCGGCTATAGTCGCCGCCGCACACCTATAGCCCCACAAAGGCCGGCCGGACAACATCGGTGGTCGGTCAAATGCCCGTGGTGCTCCCATCAAGACTTCATGGACGCTCTCTAATGCCTCCGCCCCCACTAGCCACTTACACAATTACCACGGCGCTAGTCCAATGCAAAGATTCTAAGGCATAAACACAAAATGAGACACTATTCATACACATAAATCAGTGTATACACATTGTCCTTGCATTTATAGGTAATGCAAGGCAATCAATTATACATTTAAAACATTTTTATCAACAAAGATTTCATTTTTGAAAATTTTATTTTTCGAAAATTTTAGCTCATTTTATTTGATTTTGATTTGACTTTAATTTAATTTTTTTTTTCATTTATTTCCATTATTTCCAAAGAGCGTTGAAAAACACCTTAAATATGTATACATTTTTTGTTCTAAGATAACTCTAAATAAATTTATGAAAATTTATTTTCTTTCAATTTTCTTTAACTTTACAATAATCGTGAAAAACTTTTTAGAAAATATTTCTTCCTCATCATATAAATTTTTTTTTTTCACATTTCCGTTTTAATCGGAAAACACTAAACAAATTTCTCTATATACTCTATATTTTTTTTTCACTTTTCATAATACTCTAATAAATTTATAAAAATTTATTTTATTCAATTTTTCTTCAATTTTACACTCGTAAACCTTAAAAATTAATTTTTTTTTTTTTCACCTTCAAACCAAATAAATTTATAAAATTTATTATTATCTTTTTTCTTTATTCTCGACCATGTTGTCCAAAACATTTCTCAAAAAACTCCTCCTTATCTTAACACTCAACCAGATAAGATTTATTAAAACTATCCAATAAATTTATTAAATTTTATCTCATTTTCATTTATTTTTTTTTTTTCATCTCCAAGAGCTTCTCCTCCTTGCTATTCTCCATACATGCAGTTGCTTTCTGAACACCTAATTCCTACACTCACAATTTTATGAAAGTTCACTTTAAAATTCATTTAACTTTTTTTTTTTTTTTTTTCTTGTCCTAAACCAAATAAATTTGTAAAATTTATTTCTTTATTTTCCCTTTTGTCTGGGGCCATAATAATCGTAAACTCCAAAATTTTCCACACTTCATCCTATGCTATCAACTGCATTATCAACTATATAATCTCAATCACATAACACCTAACACCATGTTATGCACAACCAAGCATTGCAAGCACACTTCAAAAATCCAATCACACAAACACACCAACGCATAAAATGATCTTAGTTTTCACTCGTTATTTCCTAGGTAATCTCATACTCTAAATCCTCAACATCAAACCAATTCTAGTGGTGATGTTCTTACCTCGACTATGGCCTAAGCCCAAATCTCAATCTCTAGGTTTCATATACCTATACCTACATCAAACCACCCAAGTGGGTGATGGATGTTCCAAACCCGACTCTCTAGGTATTCTTATACCTAATCTTCGATACTGCCGTGACGCCCCAAACTCAACCCTGACTACCCGCCAACCCGGATTACTGTGAATCGGGTGACCACATTTTCACTAAAATCGGGTAAAGTCTCTTTGTATCGAGCTCTACTCTAAATACAAACCCGCATAAAATATGTCCCAAATAGTCCAATATAGCGCCTATGATTGTAGCCACTTGGGGGCTCATAAAACCAATACTCATAACAATGTATATCCAACTATCCAACCATAGTTCAAGAGTTCCACTTACCTTATACAACATATATTAAACAGTATAATTCTAATACAGTAATACATCATTAACCCAAAGCCACAATCCGCTTCTAAACCTCTCGTCTCGTGGACGAGCCGTCCCTCGCACGCCCCCGTACTGCAAATAATATCCTCGACAGGCGAAGCAGTGCCAGTGGAATCACCCTATGGCTGGTCACCCAAGTGCAAGTGGCAATGTCTAAATAAACACATGGCCCAAGCAAATGCATGATCCTACGTGAATGTCTAACCGACCATCTCGTACCCGAGTCCTCATCGACTCACACTTCGCCTAAGCCTCTATGAGTACATTATGTTTATTTGTCGCACAACCCTCCGATGTATATCACTGGGTTGCTCGACGACATACATTTATGGACTACTCCAATCGGCGTATATCAATCAACTGCCTCCGACGACACATTCGTATGGACTACCTCGATATCACACCTTAGACAACCCTCCAACCCATTTTCTCTATACTCATCTCATGCACACACTCTATCATCCTAGGTTGCCCAGTAAAGTAGTAGACACATGCAATCTCCATTACGTTGGGCCATGTCATATGAAATATATAAATACGCATATATTCACATAAAATTAATCACACAATCATGTTATGTAATTACGCATTTCATCCATCAAAATTAGCTCATGGGCTAATGATCAAACACGAGCGATCTGATTTGAATTACTCAATCAAACACATTATTTTACAAAAATTATTTTGTGAACATTATCTCTGAATAGTGAAATTTCTCGCTTACTATTCCCGAAAAATCACCAATCGTCTGCCATTTATGAACCTGGTTTCACTCGCCATTTCCGGCCTCATTCCAATCAAATAATACATGATTTATTTCACAATTTTCATAATTAATCAACCAACAGCCCCAAACAGCTACGGGCTGCACCATGGCCTCCCAAAATGATGACACCCGGGTCCCAAGTTTTGGGACCGATCAAACGGCCGTTCAAGGCCTCATACCAACCGAAACATTGAAAAACACTTAAATAAAGTGTAAAACCCAAGTAGGAAGAAACCCCTGCCTCAAGGAGTTTGTCAAAACTCCTCAAATCCGGTGTCCACGCTGTGAGCCGGGCCCGCGTAGAGCGCCTTTCCTCTTCTCGGGTCCGAAGATCGCGACCATCGATCGCTCGATTCCTGCAGAGAAGTTTCACTCTCTCTCTAAAAAACTCCATTTTTGGCACGCCCATTTTTTCAATTCACGTTTTGTTTTGGCTTTTTAACTTTGGGGAAGACAACTATTGACAATTTTGTCTTTTTATGACTTAAACAATTTCCAAAATTACTATTATGTCCCTCTTTTCCCAGTTTTGACCTTTGGCACTATTTCGGCCATCCATTTTCATCATTTCTCTACTCATACCACTTATGGCACATGAGTACATGTTATATGTGACTTTTGTCACATCGAAATTCGCTTTATTAAAGACCTAAACGCAATGCCTCGAAAAACGTGCCAACTCCGACTGTCTCGAAATTCTACGAAATTTTACGTGCTAGCTAGATTTTGTGAGACGATTCCAACGGTGAAATCTGTTTTGTCATCCGAGATCCAGAGAATAAATTTCGGATTTTTAACCGAAATTACAATTTTAGAACCGGAATACGATTGCCTTTTTCCGTGGAATTGAATTTCTCGGGTCTTACACATAAAGTGGCTTATATAGCCTTACAAAAGATGTGAAATACCAAAATAACCAAAATAATACGATTACATTGAGGGCAAAAGAGGAATTACACAAAACGGGGTCGTTTGGATCACAAAAAGAGGGACAGCATTTTCACTATGCATAGTGAATTTCGCTATGATAGCGAAATTTCGCTATCATAGCGAAAATTGCAGGCATAGCGAAAATTTAATTTAAGCTATGCCACTGATAATTCGCTATGATGGCAATTTTAGCTATGATAAGTAATTTATATCATAAAGCGAAAGAATTAGGTCATAGCGAAATTTTCACTAGGATTGCGAAATTTTCGCTATGCCATACTTGAAAATTCGACTACGATTTTACTTATGCCATCCTCGAGCACGCATTTCACCATCACTTCCGGCTCAATATTTCTTCCCCGGGGCTTGATGATCGCCGAGAAGTCATGCGAACTTCGACATACAAATGACAAAATTACGATGTCAAGCTTGAAATGTTGGTGGAGGTTCACGAAACCATCAAAACTACCAAAAACAACCTTGAAACAAAATTAAGCGGTACTAATGGACACCGCACATGTCAAATCGGCAATTAGTATAGTTAGTGCATAAAAGCACTCAAAGCCTATCTTAAATAGGACTCGAAAATGCCCACTTTTGGGTACTAATCATAAATTCAGGAAGATGGACATCATACATCTCTAGAAGGTAGCAGGTGCATTACCTGATCAAATGGCATCCTTCTAAGCATAAATTAATCCATAGGACATGTAAATGTGGTCTTCTCTTGATCCTCAGGTGTTATGGCTATCTAGTTGTAGCCAGAATAACCATCCAGAAAATAGTAGTATGGATGTTCTGCTAGCTTATCCAGCATCTGATCAATAAATGAAAAAGGATAGTGATCCTTCCTAGTGACAGTCTTCAACTTCTTGCAATCAATGCATACTCTCCATTCAGTAACAGTCCTTATAGGAATAAGCTCATTCTTTTCATTTCGGATTACTGCCATTCCTCCCTTCTTTGGTACTACATGGACTGGACTCACCCAAGGGCTATTTGATATGGCATATATAAATCCTGCATTTAGCTATTTAAGAACCTCCTTCTTTACCACCTCTTTCATGGTTGGATTCAGCCTTCTCTAATGTTCAATTGAAGTCTTGGCATTCTCCACCATTAGGATTTTGTGCATACAGATGGATAGAAGGATCCCTTTCAGATCTTCTACTGACCATGCAATAACCTCTTGGTGTTTTCTAAGAGTTTCCACCACTTTCTACTCTTTCTCTGCATTCAAATTTGCTACTATTATAACAGGCTTGGATCTCTCTTCTTCCAGAAATACATACTTCAAATGTTTTTGTAACTTTTTAAGACCAGACCTTTAGAGCTCTTTTCTTCCACTTGGACTTTTTCTTCTCATTTAAACTCAAAACAGTTTCTGCCATTATCTTTTCCTTCTCAAAATTATCATCATAAAGTGAAAAAGAGATATACTCATCAAATGAGTTCTCATTCATTAAATCATCATTCATCTTCTTACAGACAGGATTAACACTATTAGTTTTCATATAATGAGCCTGCTCAACATCATGTTGGTTCAAACATTGATTAAGACTGGAGTGGACTTCCTCTATGCTAACTCTAAGGGTAAGCTCCCCTTTCTTTACAACAATCAGAGCTGCTCCTGTAGCTAGGAATGGTCTACCAAGCAGCAGTGGGATCTGCTTGTCCTCCTCTATATCAATAACAACAAAATCTACTAGGAAAATAATCTTTCTCACCATGACCAGGATGCCTTCTGGTTGAGCCATAGACCTGCTTGCGATTTGTAAGGACATTGTACTGGGAATAAATTTCCCCAAACTTAGCCTTTATACCATTAACGGAGGCATCAAATTGATGCTTGCACTAAATTATAAAGCATGACCAAACTCAAAGTTCCCAATGGTGCAAGGTATTGTGAAGCTCCCTAGATCTTGCATTTTTTGAGGCATGTTCTTTTGGATAATAGCACTGCAATTTGCTAACAGGCTTACCACTCCTCCTTCATCCACTTCCTCTTTTTGTTGATAATATCCTTCATAAACTTTACATAGTGTGGCATTTGAGTTTAATGTCAAAGAAAAAGAGATGTTGATTCTTAGCTTCGAATATACTAAGAACTCAGATACTAACTCTGCCCAAATCGACCGCAAATTTCTCGAGGGAACGGGACCGGAGGTCGATAGACTCTTACTCCTCCTTTGCACTTTCTCCTTCTTTTGGCCACTTCATCTTGCCTTTCATCTCGCTTCATTCTTATCTAATAGCCCCGTTTCGTTTTGCTTTTCTCATGTACTCCACCACTATGATCTCGCCAGTTCAACCTCATATCTTCTTCTTATCCGCTTCTTTCCTCTTTCTTGCAACCTTTCCACTCCCTAGAGCAATGGGGCCATACATTTTTAGATTTTTCTAGTGTCACTATAGGAAAGAGTCCCTAGATTGATTCGACAGCAAGGTCGGTCGCTCTACTGAGTCCCACCCTTAAAAGCATTTGTACTGCCTAAAATATGCTGAAGAGGTTTGCTTGAACACTTATCACTTCACCACCGCTTCATGCGTGTTCAAGATCCTCTTGTCTTGATTATTAAAGTTCAACATCTGATCTTCAAAGGACCAGGATCTCATTTTCTCTTGATTTTCTACTCTCTGAATACCCTCATTGCTGCTGGGTTCTCGGGAAACTCAAAGGTGACTACTGGAAATTCTACACTGTCTTGGACCCTCGCCGTATCCCACCTCCATAAGAAAGTCTTTGTCTCTCAAGGTTGGGGTATAGTGGGTTGGAAGGTTGTTGTTTAGCTTGAAGTTTTAGCTTCTATTCCCATTAACAAACTAAGCTTCCTCAACCTGATAGGGACCTTCATGAGCAAGTCCCTCATCATAGCACATTTCTGCCTAGCACCTTCCACTACTCCTAGTTCATTACAGGAATGACCTTTTCTTTCCTGGTTGTTCATCCTATTCATAATTGTATCTAGCTTAGCTTCAATTGCTAACATCTTGTTCAGCTCAATTACTCCACCTCTCAGCCTGCTACTACTCCCTAAAGCTTCATATGTGATGAGCTTAAAAGTCATCTATTTTTAGTCCATTTTTCTGTTGATTTTAATGTAAAAAGGAATAATTAAGATGCAGAAATATGAAGAAACTCACCAAATTTGTTATTTATGTGAAAAGAAAGAAGAAAATGCAAAGAAAATGCAAAGAATCGCTGAGTAAAATGCAAGTAAAAATAGCATGGCAGAAATGAAAGCAACTGGATAACTAATGTTGTAAGTTTTGGGGTTTATACACCCAAATAGAGAGGTCACACATTAGAAAATTGAAGGAAATCTGATGCAAGTCGCGACAGGGATCACAAGATAGGCAGCTGAGGATTGAGCAGAAACATAAGAAGTGATGTCGCGACAACATCGTAATGTCGCGACAAAGGTCATGTTATGATAAGGGATAGAGGTCGCATGCCATAAATCGATCAGCGCTGCGACTATTCGAATGATGAGTCGAAGTTAATCGTCGTCACGCAGGACCAAGTCATGGCAATCGAAAGCAACATGAGGTCTCCAAGATAATGAGGTCACACGTGAGATCGAGGTCGCTGATACGAGACTTGCTCGCTTGAAATCAGAAGAAAAGAAGTGATGTCGCGACGTGAGATTGATGTCGCGACATCAGGAACCCCAGTTGAAGCCTCCAGAGACTAAAGCTGATGTCCCGACATGAGATTGATGTCGCGACACTACGAAGGACCAGTTCAAAGCTGCAAAGCCATGAAGTGACGCGTCACATAAGATATTGATGTCAATGAACGGTAACGCTTGAGACCTATGGAGTCATGAGCCGATTTCGCGACAAGGGATGGATGTCACGACAAATGTGAACCATCAAGTGAAAACTCGCAGCCATGTCGCATGTCATGACAAGAGATTGATGTCGCGACATCAAGAGCAATCAATGGAAGCTTGTGTTCTTAGACTGGCGTCGACATCGCAGCAATCAATGGAAGCCAGTTCTGGGATCGATGTCGTGACAACAAGAGCAAACTAGCCTGAAAGATACAAGTGGCGATAAGATCAAGCACAAAGATCATTGATGTCACGACATTAGGTTGTTGCTATAAATAAGAAAAACTCGCCTGAAATTTACAAGAATAAACCATTGTTTATTAATTAAAGATTTCGATGTCACTACACCGCGGCGTCCCGCTGAACCCGCAGATCCTTGCCGATGTCGCTGACAAGAGATTGATGTCGCGACACCAAGACGTTGAATGTCAGCAGGCACCCTGAGCCGAGGTCGCGACGTGAGATTGATTTCGCTACATCAGAATACCACGGAAGGTCGCAGAATATTGGAACCGAGGTCGCTGACATACATAACGGATGTCGCCATATCAGAGAGACCAAATTGAAACCTACCGCTAAAGCATAAGTCGAGGTCACACGTTGAGATTGATGTCACGACATCGTAAATCATCGCTGAAACCTCGCAGGGCATGATGTCGCGACGCGAGATTGATGTCGCTGACGCCAGAACACAAGTCAAGGCTACGAAGACTTAAGATGATGTCGCGACGTGAGATCGATGTCGCGATACGGATGATGTCACACAAGGGAGTTGAAGTCATGACCAACATTAACATAATAACTCACTTGAAATCCACAAAACCGCATTGGATTAGGGGCCCAACCGAGAAACCCTATAAATACGTAGCTACCCAAATTTGCGTTAGCTTCATACGATACAGACGAGGTCTGGTAGTCAAGATGTCATTTTATTTTTCTTTATTTTTCTTTTCTTTTCTTTTCTTTTCTTTTCTTCAATATTGATAGTTAGAGATTAGATTAGATTTATCGTTTTAGTTTTCGTTTTCTTTTCTGGAATTGGATGTATGTTTGAGCGTGCCGAATGCGTAATTCCGTTTTTTCAAATTACCACCTGAATCTTTTGAGTTCGCATACCCTTGAATCTCGAAACTCCGCCCATTTGCAAATATTCTGTATGGATCGTGAGGAATGTTGTAGGGTGTAATCAACAAGGAATCCAACATTAAGTGAATGCCATAAATAAATTATATTTCCGATTTGCTTCGCTGTACCTTGAATCTCCGCCTATTAATTTACTTCCTGTGTCATTTATCTGCTTTTCGATCCGAATATCAGCTCTTTACACCGCTATAAGACGGTCTCCATTGTTCGATTTCAAGAGGCCTCCCAGTATCACGTAGAAGGCAAATTCTAAGAGTTACGAACAATTACCAAGGTATATTAACCCGCTTATTCGAGATCTATCGAGCTTTGCAAGTTTACTCGATAAATCTCTTCACTTGAAATCAAGAAAGAGTTGAATGAGTTATCAATTTAAACACAGAGAGTTCACACCTGACTAGAATAGTGAGTTCAATCCCGTTTAGCCGAGATCTAACTGGCGAGTAGGGCATCTATTCGAATTTTGAGGAAGAGATCCCGAGTTGCATATCCGTCGACCGATAACTTGGGAGTTGTTTACAAATTCATAAAATGGGTATGAAGTATTGCAAAAAGAAAAATACCCGTGATTAAGGAAATCCCTTTTAAAAGTAGTTATTCCCATTCCCCCTGCCTTCGAAAGAATCAGAAAAATTAGATAATGAAATGTGGGAGGTGGAGAGATCCAGTTTTTATCAAGCAAACGCCTTGGACATTTTTAAAACTCCGAATATTCAAGAAGTTTTATCAGTATTAACTACGTGAATCGGGTACTTCACTATAGCAAGATACTTGGATGTGTTCTCTCAAAGATAATTATTCAAGATCCATTTGTTTTCTAAACTATTCTTTATTCTTTATTCTTTATATTCCGGCCTTATTCGATTGCTCATTTACTTTACTCGTGTTATATAATTTCCAAATTTTTGTCGGATTCCAATATCACTTTATGGTCCAAATAGTACTAAGCTTCGAAAGTAGTCGTAGTTGATTTAAAATTCCTGGGATCTCTCGTGGGATCGATATCTCGGACTTTATATCCATTTTATTACTTGTCACCCTGTGCACTTATGTGATATTAGGCCAAAACCACATTAAATGATTTGACCTAGGAGGTGTTTGGTCTAGTCAACAGTTTTATGTTAGCGCCAAGCCAATGGGATCGAAAGAATCTTAGTAAATCAATATTCGCACGAAAGAAGGAAATACTAATTCGACATTTTGAAAAAAAAAAAGAACAAAAAATAAAGCCTTTTCAAGCAAAGGGGTTAATTTTAGTCAATAACCTTTAACAAACCATATTGAAAATATTTGTTGACCAAACTAATCCCTATTAATATAAGTGTGTTTTGATTTCAGAACACAAAAGTTTAATGCATAGGAAATGAGTAACACTGATCCGATTCAGCAGACAATGTATCAGAGGACACCTAAGCTGAGAAAGATAAAGAAGGCAAAACTCAACCATGGCGTATGAAAGATGTGATCAGGTTGAAGTACATAGAAGAAGTTAGAAGGCCTCCAATCACCGAGATACAACGGAGGACTTCGGAGACCAATATACAAAGAAGCAATACCAAAGAATCGATGGGCCATAGCTGATGCTATTAATTTCAATCAAAACCAAGACCGACATAATGGTCCAAAGAAGATCAAGCATCGGGTCATCCCACTGAAGATCCAAACGAGCACCCGGGAAGATTCCTCAGGATGGCTAATAAGAAGTTGAATGGGGTGAGACCAGAAGTCATAAAACTCCGCATCCTGCTCCCA
Organism: Tetrastigma voinierianum; assembly: GCA_016808115.1. Lineage (NCBI taxonomy): Eukaryota > Viridiplantae > Streptophyta > Magnoliopsida > Vitales > Vitaceae > Tetrastigma > Tetrastigma voinierianum. Next base: position 128,742 of record JAEQBH010002271.1, on the reverse strand, counting down.
TTCTTCTAAGAGATACAAATAGCCTACATGGTGTTTTAATCTTTACCATATGGTTCGTGATACTGGGAGGAGCAGAGCTCCACGAAAATGATTTTTCCAAATTCCTCACTACGCAGCAGGAGGAAATCATTGTGTTCCAACAGGGGAAGATGAAAGCTCATACGTAGCTTCGGGAAAGATTCAAACGGTTGGTCGAAGATGTCCAATGGCTGGATAGATTCAAGACGTTAGATGGACATTGTATATCATGCCTTGAATGATATATCAAAAGGATTGATGCTTCATGTCGTGGAGCATTCAAACGAAAACAAGAGTAAAAGAGCCGATTGAAGACCTAAGCAATGTAATATGAAACCCTCCGAGCTTTCAAGAGGAAACAGCAGAGGAGTGGATCATGGAGTCGAGCAAGATGACCCATGGAAGCCGCGTTGATGCCATTATGCACAAAGTTGACAAGCAAGAAAGAAAGACACACACCGCCATGAAATAGGAGCAATTAAAAGAGAGTTACAATGAAGGCCGAGAGGGCAACTGAAGAACTCTTTTATGATGTCAAGAGGCTAATTATTCGCGAGCCAAGAGCTTACCATTTCAAACCCAATACTAACCTCACAAAGACATCACCCAAAGACCGAGGAACCATGAGAATTTTCTACAGGTGGAGGGGCTTCACAAGGCCCACAGCATGGACGTAACCTCCACAGGTTATCAATGTACCACCAAGGTTCCAGCAGCTAGCCAAAGAAGGAAATGAACACATAAATGAATATCGTAGTCGGCGAGGTCTAATCTTTCAAGAACAGATGTCGCAAATTATGGGGATAATAAGAAGTCAGTTTAACCCATGAACAAAGTTTGCGTAGTTGGAAGCAAATCGCTACCAATTCTCAAATTTTTCTTAACACCACCAATGCATCCTCGAAGAACCCGGGAGACACAAGTAGAGCAAATTTCACTCTAACCCCGCAGCTGCAGGAGATGCCTTCCTCAAGTGACACAAGAAGAACCTAAAAGACCTGCATGGCCAGGCAAACTTAGAGGAAGGAGTGGAAGAGAGTGAAAGAAAAGATGACAGCAACAAAGAAGTAGAAAGACCGTAAAGGGAAGAGGAACTGAGAATGAAAGAAAGAGAAAGGGGAAGAACATCCAAGATCCAAAGCCTCAGCCCCATTCCACAAAGACTGCAGGTTAAGGATGGAGGAGCAGCTAGTAAGGTTCTTGAAAACTTTCCAGAAGCCGAGATCAAAAGATGCCATTTACTGAAGGGTGACTCGTATGCCACTCTATGCAAAATTTTCAAGGACATAATCGAGCAAGAAAAGAAAAATAAGAGAGGAAAGGAATATGGAACTCAATCGCCACTACAGCAAGCATAATCGAAAAGAACTACCAAAGAAAGATGAAGGACCCAGGAGCTCACCCTTGTATTGCTGGAGGAACTAATTCCAGAAGTGCCTTCCCCGTGACTCAGAGCTAGTATCACTTGATGCCCTTTCTCGCTGCCAAGAAACTAAGCTCGGGGGGGAGCTTACCTCCACCACTGCTACTCTTCAAATGCGTACGATCGATGGTAAACCCGGGCGAGAGCTACTGAAGATGTAATCGGTCACCGTTGGGAAGTTTTGTTCCCAAAGAGACTTCATCATTCTCGACATGGAAGAAGATTCTCATACCCCCTCGCTATCAGGAAGACCATTCCGCTACCGAGTCGCCCGATTGACATGCAAAAGGAGTTCTACCTTGAGGGTCGAGAAGAAGCAACGCTTTTAACTTGATAAAAGTATTAAAAATATAGACAAAGACAAGGAAAGTTGCAATGTAGTTGATTTTGCCCATACTTCCAACCCCGATGTTAACAACATTGTAATATCTAGCCTTTATCAATGAAAAGAGATAAATTCCCCAAAGATAATCGAAGATGTCTATTCTGAATTTCCATACAAAGGCTTTCATTCTCAGAAACTGTGGTTGAGCCAAGCAAAACAAACAACAATAGGAAAAGAAGAAAAGAGGAAATTCATCAAGAAACCAAAGGTGTATGGGCTAGTTTTGAAAGAGTTGCCATGTCATTTAAAGTATGCTTACTTAGAATTACCAAAGAAAAAACCAGTGATCATTTCAGCCAGACTAAGTGAGGCGGAGGAACAAGGATTGCTGAAAATATTAAGGAAGCATAAGGAATCGCTAGCTTGGTCCTTTGAAGTGAGCCGTAAGGGTATCACCATCAATTTGCATGCATAAGATTCGCTAGAAGAGACTTCAAACCATCTCGTAGAACACTGTGAGGAGACCGAATCCATGACGAAGGGAAGTAGTCGAAGCGAGGTACTAAATTGTTAAATGTCAGGTTTTATCTATGCGCTATCTCGTATACTTCCTCTGAGTCTGCACCATGTGGTTCCAAAGAAAGGGGCTTACCGTGATCGAAATGAAAAACGACTGATTCCAACAAGAATGAAGGATGTGGATGGAGGGTATGTATTATTTACAGAAGTTGAATACAAGAACTGTAGTGATCATTTCCCCTTTCGTCATTGATTAGATGTTGACAAAGTTAGCAGGACACCTCACTTTTGTTTTCCTCGGATGGGTATTCAGGATACAAATCGCATTGCTTTTGTACATGAGGATCAAGAGATGACCATTCACATGCCCTTATGGTACCTTCGCTTCTAAGGATGCCATTTGGGCTATGTAATGCTCTGTACCACATTCCGCAGGTGTATGATGTCTATATTCTCGTGATTTGGTTGAAGAAGTGATGGAAATTTTCATGGATGACTTTATCGTGTATGGATCCGCCTTGATCAATGCTTAAACCATCCGGGAAATGCATTTCAAAGATGCTAAGACAAACAAATTTCAAAGACCGACCGGGGAAAAATGTCATTTTATGCGATGTATGTATTGTTCTGGGCATAAAATTTCAAGCATCGACTAGAAGTTGGTCACCAAGGTATCCATTATCAAAACTCGCACTACCTACTACAAGAAAAGGAGTAAGAAGCTTCGCATGTTGATTTTACAGAGATTCATCAAAGACTTTCTCAAAAATAAAATGCACTAATTTTCATGCGCATTAATGGAAAAAGATACAAGGTTCAATTTTTGATGACTCCCAAGGATGCTTTTGACGAAATCAAGATCAATTGGTACAAGCACCTATAATGGTCAGCACTTAACGGGATCAGGATTTGAAATAACGGGTGATGCCGTGTTGATTTGCTATGGAGTCGTGGTTGGGCAAGAAAGAGAAAGTATTCAGTGGCCATACTATGCTAGTAAGACCTTCAATGAAGCACAAGAGAACTACTCAACAACCGAAAAGGAAATTTAGCCATAATATTTGCTTCGCAGAAAAATTTAGGCAATACATTTTAGGATCCCACGTGGTAATTCACACTGATCATGCAAAGAATCAAATACCCGGCGTTCTAAAAAAGGAAGCTAAGCCAAGATTGATAAGGTGGGTGTCATTGCCAGAGCTTGATTTGAAATCATGATAAAGGATGTGACAATGTGATAGCCGATCACTACAAGAGTAGAAAGAAGGTAAGATGGTTAAGAAAATGTGATGTTACCGCAGAACTTCCCAGATGAGAACACTGTTTAAGGTTTCTTCTAACTTCCATGGTATGTCGATATTGTGAATTATCTCGCTTGTGGGAGTAATGTCGTAATTCGGGCCTACCAACAAGAGGAAACTCAAAACTCGACAAACAGATATTATATTTCGATGACCCACTATTATTCAAAAGAGGAAGCCGACATGATAATAAGAAGATGTGTGCCGTAAAGTGAATAAAGGCAATGACATTTTAATGTATCGCCATGCATCACCATATGGGGACATTTTTCGGTGAAAGAACAACTACAAGATACCCAATCGATTTTATCGCCCCAGCCAATCTTCTCGGTAGATCAGGCCGAGTGGGTTAAATCTGTGTGATGTATGCCAAAGGATCGGAAATATCGCAGCTAGGAATGAAATGCCTCTAAAAGGTATTATGGCGGATACTAAATTTCATGTATGGGGAATAGATTTATGGGACCCTTTCATTCATCATTTGGAAACCTATACATACCGCTAGCAAAGATTACGCTCTAAATGGGTGGAAGCAAGGGTTTGTCCAAGGAATTATAATACGGTTGTGAATTTCAAAAGAATATTTTGTTTATCTCGAACACCCAGAACTATCATTATGATGGGGAACCCACTTCGCAAATGAAAATCTTTGCAAACTCATGAGCGTGTATATGGGATCAATCATGTAATGAGTTTAGCTTATCATCCCTGCACTAATGGACAAGCGTAAATTTCCAAATCGTGGAGATCAAAAGAATACTTGAAAAGACTCAGGAGCTCAAGCAGAAGGGACTGGTCTTCCAAACTTGATGATGTACTTGGCTTGGCTAGATCGCATACAAACCCCATCGAATGTCCCCATACGTAGTTTTGTTTGGCAAACCATGTCATCTAATTTTGAATTAGAACACAAGGCAAATGTGGGCCACTGAAGTTAAATTTCATTTCAAGGCTCGCAAGGAAAGAAAGATTGCTCCAACCGGTCTCGAATTGGAAGAACTTGAGAAATGAAGTCATGATAATGCTAGAATATACAAGACAAGACAAAGAAATGGTATGACTCGTAGAATTTTGAGAAAAGAGTTCGTAGAAGGGAAATTGTGTCTCATTGCTTAATTCTGTACTGAAATTGCTTTCTTAGGAAATTAAACTAATTGGAGGCCACACACGCAGGTCAAGTACTACATTTGGAGCAGCTTTTCTTTCGACACCGAGGACCGCACGGCTAAGAATTCAAGGTCAATGGACAAAGGTTAAAGCATTATCTAAATTGTAAGAGAAATGAAGAACTCCAACCTGTTCCTTTGAAAAAAAGAAGCAATTTCGCAACAAAGAAGTCTAGCTAAGGACTCAAACTGAAAAATAATGGAGGCAAACCCATAAGGATTTAATTTCGGTTTTAAGTTTTGGAAAGATTTTTCTTAGTTGCTTAAATTAGGTCGATTTGTTTTTATAAGGATAGAATTATTTTTTAGAAATCCATTGTAGTTTGAATTAGATTTTTTCGATATCAGTAGCTTCAAGGTTCAAAGACATGAATGGCAAGGCACCATAAAAGAATATTTCCAAGAACTTGCGTAGAAGTCACAACATGAGGAAAAGGGGAGGAACTTTTAACCTAACCCGATTCAGAGATATACTTGAACTGTTTGTTAAACCTTTGCTTGAGATGCCGTAAGTAATGCCCAAAAGGGTTAGGAAGCAATAAGAGAAAAAAAAAAAAGTTCTCAGATCATCGAGTTAAGGGCCTAGTCGTGACGTAGTAGCGTTATGTCGCGACATAAGTGATGTCGCGACAAACACATGCTGTGACCTGTTTTGAAAAGGCAACCGTGAGTTTTGAAGAAAGATATATGTCGCGACACCACCGTGAAGTCACGACGAGAATTAAGTTTCAATGGAAAAGGATGTCGCAACATCAAACAATCTTAGAAAATTAGATTGTCGCGACATCCTAAGTATGTCGCGACATAAAAAGCGACAAAGCAATCACTTAAAAGCTCCTAAATTCAATGACCTCTTAAATAAAAGACGCTGGAATTGAAGTCGCTGACGTGTTTTTAATGAAGCATTACTCAGCCCACAAAACATTGATTGAATTGCAGTGTTTGGAAACTTTCTCATTCCTCGGCCCACATAGCTATTCACCTTCCATACGAATCTCGACCCCTGAAAACCCTAGCTTTCCAGGCCTTACGACTTGTCTTAGTTTCAATGGCTGAAATTCCCATCCTAATCCTTAGCCTAGACAAGATTATGAGGGAACATGAACAATAGGAAGAAGAAGCTGCGAAGAGCGGTTAGATGAGATTCGTCGGAAACAGCGAGGAGAAGGTGCCATCGAAACACGACTCGTGACTTCTCGAAAGAGCGAGAAGGGGAAGGGAAAGATGAGAAGAAGAAAGTAGAAGATTTCGTGTCAGACGAAGCGTACTCCCAGTGGAAGAAATATTATGCTAGAGGGGTTTGTCGCGAGAGGAGGAGATTCAAAGATCTGTTTACTCCTTTGAGGAGATGATAGAGCGAGAGAGGGATGGGAGAGTCTCTCAGCACACAAAATCGGGTATCTGATTGGTAAGAGTTTTATTCGAATTTAGTAGGAGGAAGGATGGAGAGGTTTATGTTAAGTGCGGGTTTTCATATGAAGTAAGACCATCCAGCGAGGAGCTTATGGCATGTGTGCACAAGCATAGCTCGAGTGGCGTTGGAAAAACCGGATTTTGGAAGGATTCTGTGAGAAGCTCACTAATAGTAAAGTGCGGTTAAACCGAGAAGAAGGAAGGCCCGAAACGAGTGAAGCAGGGGAAGCCTCCTTTGAGACGAAAGGTATGGTTTTACTTCTGGCTTCTGTTTTAGTTCAATGAAAACATGTGTGATGAGAGAACGAGTTTACGTAATTCTTTGTATGCTATCCTAAAAGGATACAAGATCAATATAGGAGTTGTCATAGGGAATTCTATCGTGAGGTATCATGAAGGGAACAAAGGAGTCTTATTCCTCACCCACATTAAACAATCTTTGTTCTATGCTTGAAAGGTGGGGTGAAAGGAATTTGGGAATCAGAAGAAGAAATACCTAGAGCTTCACGCTCCTTGTGAGAGTTGAAGGACGAAACCCGGAAGAAAGGGAGTCTTGGTGAAGCGAGAGATGAAGCCAGTGAAGGAACCCGAGAAGGAGACTCGGAGGGTTCTTGTCGAGGCTTGAGCACGGAAAACTCACCTGGAGCAACAATGATTATATGTTTTACTTGAGACGATGAAGGGGCGGGATGAAGCTGACTCGATAGACTTCTCCATCCGCCTTGATTCTCTATGCGAGCGAGAGAATTTCCAACATGGAGAAAGCTCAGGGGAGCCTGAGAAACGGGTTCGATCTTGGAAGCTCGATACCGTACGAAGAAGAATAGATGAAAGAGAGAAGGAGTGGAAACTACGGCAGAGAATTAGAGAGGCATTTATGAAAAAGAATTGAAAGGAGCCGGCCGGTGGGAGGAGAGCTAAAACATAAAGAAAAGGAGCATGAGGGGTGGAGCTACGTGAAAGAGAGCATTAGTGGGAGAAGAGTTGAGCAGAGAAAAGAAGAGCAGGATGGAAAAAAGATTTTAGGCAGCAAAGGGGAAGAGTTTAAGAAAGAAATGAAGGAAAGAATCGCAATCTGTTGCGAAACTCAAACTCAGTCCTTGAAGCCTTTATAACAACTTGAGTTTGGCGTGATTCCTCGAAGCTCTTAAAGCGATAAAGAGAAAAGAGAATCTGACGAGGAAGCCAAATTTGGGAGCAAATCAAAGGATTCAAGTTCTTATACAAATCTCTACATAAAGATTTGAGAATAGATTGGATGATAGAGACAAGAAGAAGCGATACGAATCCTACGAATGAGAATGGGCTGGAAAACTTAGATACGATTAGCAACCCAGTCTTGCCCCGAATTCCTAGAGGTTGTAATTTGAAATGGAGAATCTGAGGAATGGCAGGAAAGGCGGGATGAGTTGAACAAAAGGTTGATCTCTCTAATGAGATTTTCATTGAAGAACAAATGGAGAGAGAGCGAAAGAAAGGAAGAAGAGAAATGAAAATTCCCGAATTCCCAGCCCATTTAGGTACATTAGACCTAGATCCCCCTAACATCTTTGCTCTTGGCTATTTCAAAAGAAAAAAATAGACCTTCTCCCTGCCTAACTTTCATTACCATCCTTATCCCACATCTTGTGTATCCAAGCTGCTTTACTGATTGAATCATTAATAAATAGAGAAATTTAAATTGAATTGTTGTCTTTATTTTGAATTTGTTTGATTCAATGTTGTATTTGCTTTAATGATTCCATGATTAGGAAATTAAAGTAAATTAGTTCCTACGAGAATAAAAGCTGCTTTGAGATCTGATAAATTTGAATTGAATGAAAGCCAGGTTAAGATTAGGAATGAGGGTGGAAATGTAGAATAAGGGCGAAAAGAATACGGTTTGATTGAAACACAAGGTGCAAAGTTACTTAAGTCTAATGATAAGTCGAAATTGAGAAAGTAATACAATGAAGAGGCAAAACATATTTTTGAGTTTGTGGTATGAACAATAAGTCAAGGAACACATTGAATATCAATTAGATTTAAATGCTCACCAACAAAATGAGTCGAGGTACTCCTATGGTTAGTCATATTGTCAGGCCAAATTTAAATTTGTTAGATTATTGGTTGAGGCGAAATCCTAGGTGATACGGTGAGATGATCTGAGCCGTTCTTGGATAGTTTAGGCCATTTTAGCCATCCACACTCATATCTTTGATGCATATGCCTTGGATTCAGGAAATTGAGCGACAAGCTTCTTTTTTCAAAAAATAACCAATGGAAACCCCAAACCATTCTAAGAAATCAATCATGGTAAGAACCTATGATTACCCGAAGGGAATTCAAGGAGGAAGAAAGAGCGAAGTTCGGGAGTATATGTTTTGATGAACTCAAAAGGGAATGAAAAGAAAAATGAATGAGAAAAATGCAATGAGAAAGAGCGGCTTATAGGGATAAGTTTTATCTTGTGGCCTAACTCTCTTGAACCAATTAAGTTCTTAGGGGTGTTTCAGCACCTAGTACCCTAATGCCATACGGTATGGGGAGCTACTAACCCAAAGTTAGCTAAGAGTGTTAGAAAGCACAAAAGTTAAAACATTGCACTATCCGTGAATGGTGACGAACAAAGATTTTCCGGAGTGGAATTTCAAGTGATAAATAAGTGGCATACAATTAGATTGAAGAAATCAAAGATGTCCCAAACATGAAGTTGGGAGTTTATTAGAGAAACCTCTGAAAGGAAGAAGGGCGAGGAAAGAGGAGAAAAGGTTCGGGGTAATCTTAACCTAAAAATTCCTTCCATCCTACCCATTACGAACTTTAACAATATAAGCCCAAGGAGCTGATTGATCTTGAAGAATTTAAATCACCTACATTAGTGGAGATCAATATAAAACAAACCTATGGAATTTGGAAATATAAAAGCAATCAAAGCGTGAAGGACTTTAGGGAGTTAAATGACTCGATATAGAAAATGAGAAAGGAAAATAATCTATTATTGTGAGGATCAAATGATTATGTTGTTTGTAAAACAATTTCAACGGTTTAGTTTTGTATAGTATAAAGTAGAAACCTGACCTTGAAGCTGGACTTGAAGCTAGATGTACGAAAATAATGCATACCTTGTATTTCAATTAAATTGAATACCCTTTACTTGAAACAATCGAAAAATGTCATAAAAATTTTCTTTTTATTTTGTATGAGAATGAAACAATTCTTTCTTTTCTTTGCTTGAGAGACGAAGCAAAACTTTAAGTTTGGGGAGTTTGATGAGCAAAGTCATCTATTTTAGTCCATTTTTTCTGTTGATTTTAATGTAAGGAATAATTAAAATCTACGAGAAATATGAAGAAACTCACCAAATTTGTTATTTGCGGGAAGTATAAAAGAAGAAAGAAAATGCGTGGAAAATCGATGGCGGCGGAGTAAAAATGCGAGAAAATAGCGGGGTAGAAATGAAAGCAGGCGGCTGGCTAATGTTGCGAGTTTTGGGGTTTGATCCGGTTATGAGGTCGCGACATCGGGAAAATTGAAGGAAATTTGGTCTGGTAGCGACGGGGATCACAGATAATGGGCGGCGGGATTGAGCGAAACATAGAGAAGTGTCGCGACAACATCGTAATGTCGCGACAAAGGTTGACTCGCGACAAGGGATGAGGTAGTGATAAGAGAATCGACTTGCAGCTATGATATGTTTGGCAGGACGAACTGAGTTAGCTGAAGCTGTTGTCGCGACAGGAGGAATTTGAAGTCGCGACAGAAGCAACAAGTGAGGCCTCGAAAGCATAAGTATTTGAGGTCGCGACGATGAGATCGAGGTGTCGCGACATGAGACTGCTTTCAGTTGAAAGGCTGTAAAGAAAGAAGTGATGTCGCGACGCGTGAGATTGGTATCGCGACATCGGGAACCGATTGAAGCCTCGAGGAGACTAAAGGCGATGTCGGAGCCTTGAGATTGATGTCGTGACACTCACGAAGGACCAGTTCAAGGCTTGCAAAGCCATGGAAGTGATGTTGCGACAAGATATTGATCGCGACATCGGGAGAGCAAGCGATTGAGACACAATGAGTCATGGTGATTTCGCTGACGAGGATGGATATCCGTGACAGCGGGAACCATCAAGTGAAAACTGCGAGCCATAAGGCGATGTCGCGACGAGATTGGATCTTCGACATGAGTAATCAATGGAAGCTTGTAAGTTCTTAGACTGATGTTATCGCGACATCCAAAAGCAATCAATGTGAAGCTTGTAAGTTCTTGGGCGTGTGACAAAAGCGGCCCGGTTAGAGAAGATCTGATGCGTGAAGATTGAAGCGTACGATGATCGAGTTGATGTCACGACGATAGGTTGTTGTTGCGAAATAGAAAACTTCGATTGAAATTCTGAGAATAAGGCTGACAGCCGGTACGGATTGATGTCGCGACATCATGAGAAACCCGATTGAAACTGCGGATCAGCAAGGCGATGTCGCGTGAGAGAGATTGATGTCGCGACGCAAGGCAGGATTGAATCTTTGCGAAGACGGCGGTCGCGGCGTGAGATTGATTTTGCGACATCGGGAATGCCGAGTTGAAGGGTACGCGAATATTGAGCCCGAGGTGGCGACAAGATAGCGATGTCGCGACATCGAGAGAAGACGGAACTGCGAAAGCATAAAGGCTGAGGTCGCGGCGGTAAGATTGATGTCCGCGACATCGAAATCATCGATTGAAACCTGCGAGCGAAGTGATGTCGCGACGTGAGATTGATGTCGACGTCGGGGCGTACAAGTTAGGAATACGAAGACTTGGTGATGTCGCGACGTGAGATCGATCAGCGACATGGATGATGTCGCTGACGAGGGAGTTGAAGTGCGACACGAACATTAACATGGGCGACTCACTTGGAAATCCACAAGCGCATTGGGATTAGGGCCCAGGCGAAAATTTATAAATACGCAGCTACCCGGCTCATAAAAAGTAGCTTGGCGACACAGACGAGAGTGCACGGATGGCTGAAAGAGCTCATTTTCTTTATTTTCTTTTAGTTTTCTTTTCTTTTCTTTTCTTTTCTTTTCTTGATATTGATAGTTAGAATTAGATTAGATTTATCGTTTAGTTTCGTTTTCTTTTAAGAATTGGATGTATGTTTAAGGCGAAGTTGAATCATGAATTAGTTCTTTTCAAATTACTGCACAGGTCTTTGAAGTTCGGACAATTTTACGGAATTCGAAATTCCCGGTTCCCACATTACTGATTATTCTTATGATCGGAGGAATGTTGTGAGGTGTAATTCGACAATTAAGGAATCGGCTTCCATTAAGTGAATCTTTATAGTCGAGAAATTATCTTTCTTGTAGTCGTTTCCATTGACTCTTGAATTTCGATTTATTAATTTACTTACAGGTGTTGGGTTTCTTGTTTCGTCTGAATATCGATTTCTTATACAGTTATAAGATTTGTCTCATTGCTCAGTTCAAGAACCCTCTGAGTGACCTGAGAGAAGAGCGGAGTCCTAAGAGTTATGAACAATTTCTTGAAGGTATATTAACACGCTATTTGAGATCTAATGAGCTTTAAGTTTACTTAGATAAATCTCTTCTCACTTGAAATCGAAAAGAGTTGAATGAGTTATCAATTTAAACAAGCGGAAAGTTCACCTCGATTAGAATAGTGGTAGATCCGGGTTACATTTGAGATCTAATCCAAGGAGAGGGTGATCATTCTAATTTTGAGAAGAGCATCCTGAGTTGTATATCCTTGCTTGGCCAGATAACTTGGGAGCTAAAGGTTTGGAGTCCATAAAATGGGTATGAAGTATTGCGAAAAGAAAAATGCCGGATTAAGGAAATCCCTTTTAAAAGTAGTTATCGTTACGTCTTGAAAGAATCGGAAAATTTAGATAATGAAATGTGGAGTGTGGAGAGATCCGAAACTGTACTAAACGCCTTGAATGATTTTAAAACTGAAATATTAGAAGTTTTATCGAGTGGCCAACTACGAATTGGTACTTGTTACTTAACATAGCGGTATACTTGTGTGTTCTCGAAAGATAATTATTCGATTATCCATTTGTTTTCTAAACTATTCTTTATTCTTTATTCTTTATATTCAGTTTATTTGATTGCTCATTGCTTTACTCGTGTTAGTATAATTTCCGGCTTCTTGAAGTGGATTCAGTGTCACTTTATGGTCGAATAGTACGGCAGTGGTAGGAATTAAGTTGATTTAAAATTCTTGAGATCTACGCCCAGGATCGATATCTGGACTTATATCCATTTTATTACTTGTCGACCTGTGCACTTGCAATATATTAGGCCAAAACCAATATTGAAAATGATTTAATGTAGGAGGTGTTTTGGTCTAGTCAACAATATGGAGCTTTGTAATTGCTCTTTGCTAGTTCCTCCATCAGTTGAGTAGCTTCCTCAGCACTTTTCCTCCTAAATGCACCTCCAGAGGCTGCATCCACAGTTCCTTTCAAAGTGTAATTCATAGCATGGTAAAAGATGTCCATCTAAGTCATCTTCTCAATCCCATGCATGGGACATCTCCTCAATAGCTATTTGAATCTTTCCCAAGCAGTGAACAAAGATTCATCATCATAATTTAAAGAAATTATCTCTTCTCTCCTCTCAGAAGTTAGAGCATGAGGGAAAAATCATCCTAGATAAGCTTCCACAAGCTCTTCCCAGTTATCTACTGATCCATAAGGTAGGGACTCAAACCAACTTGCTACTGTATCCCTTAAGCTAAAAGGAAATGGTTGAAGTTTGATCACATCTAGATTGACTTCATTCAACTTCACTGTGTTAGCCATTCTCAAGAATCTGCCCAGGTGCTCATTTGGATCTTCACTGAGGTGCCCAGCGAACTGATGTTGCTGCACCATAGTAATGAGGGCAGGCTTCAATTCAAAGTTGTTGGCCTCTATAGTTGGCTGCCTTACTACAGAATATTCCTCTCTGATAATTGGTCTCCATAAGTCGTCCATTGTCTTCTATCTTTACTAAGGTCTGTCAGCTACAACAACTAGTACATTCATATTAGCTTCTCCTTCATCTGCCATAACTGATGCTTCTGCTGTTGCTTTTTCTTTCTTGAGATTTTTGATTGTCTTCTCTAGCTCAGTGTCTAGTGGCAATTAATCAGCTCCAGTTCTTCTATGCATGTAAGAATCGCCTGAAATTATAGCACACTAACATGAAAGTAAGTTTACTAGATAGACTTCATAATAACCTGTTTAACACAAAAGAAAGACATGTACTGAATCCACTTCTTCAATTAAAACTATTTTTGTATTTTCTTAAAAATTTTCATAAAAAGATAAAAATGTCCAAATTAGCAGGTTTCTTTTTGGTTGGAATATTGATCTTTAAACTCTAGTTCAATCCTGACAGTGGCCTTGGCTTTTATGCATCACGAAAAATGAAACCAAATTTAAAACCTGACTATCGAGGACTAGATCATTAGATAATAATGCTAGAAACTTGTTGGGACCAAATATGTGAAAAGTATTTTCTGCTGTTTGTCTAAAATACTGTGTTTAAAATTTACTTTATTCTAAATCACTACAAGTGAATAGGTCATACAATTAATAAAGTGGATTATAAGTCCAAATATTATTCTCACAGGGATTGATGAGAAAATCTAAAGATCAAATACCTCTACTACTCAAGATCATCACTATTTGAACACCAAATTTGAAGATTGGATTAACTAGCCTAAGTGAATGAAATAATTTTTGTATTTTGTTCTTTAATGAAAAAGAAATTCAAACTAAATGGCTTGGAGGTTTCACTGAGTTGGAATAACATTGGAAATGGACTAGTATTTCTGATCATCAGATTGCATATGTTTCAATAACAACATAGTTATGAACTTGAATTTTGGATTTGTCCAAGAGCAGAGTAGTATAGCCTTGGAATACCTCCTGGCACTATACATTTCACTCTTTAGAACACCATATTCTTAAACCAAGTCAATGAATCTAAACAACTATTTTTAGGATTTGATCCTCTGTCCCAAGATGCAGTTTGTTTTTTCTAAGCGGTGCTTCTGACCATCTCTCGTGAGTTGAGTCACACTATGAACAGGATAACACAAGCCTCCTTCAATTTAATTGACATCTCAATCTGCAATTCAATTAGAATACTCTCTCTCCTTGATTAGAACCTTTGCTAATATAGGATCAAGGTTGTTCTATCAAACTGAGACGAAACCTCTGAGAATTAAATGAGCAAATCAGCAAATGGTTCTTATGCCTCAAGAACACACTTATGTTGTCACCTATAAGGGAACCTTAAAGTCAGAGGTAAGAACATCACCAGTGATTCACCAAGTGATACTTAGAGTGCATTAGTTCTAAACGTATCAGCCTAGCATACCCCTACGTTACTGTTCTTTACTCTCAGGTAAACCATCTCTATGTCACTCATCCCTAAGTTACTACTCATTACTTCTCCTTACTGCTTGAACAATATCAATTAAATCAATCCAATACTCGATTCCACAACATTCATTTTAAATACCTAAAATGATAGCAAAACATAATTTCAACTACGAAGGGAGCTTAGCCTTCCATAACTGGATCACAATTAACAATGACTAGTTTATCAAAAAATTCATTGAAAATGTAATCAAAACTGAAAAAAAAATGAATTCCATAAATGAATCCAGATTGCACTCAAGTTCAGACATAAATGAACTTTGATTTGCAACAATCCAGCTCGAAATTTCAGCTCGTATGCATTACTCTAATTTAAAAAATGAAAAAATAAAAAAATAAAAAAATATACAAAAAGCTTCAGCTACTTTTCCGCCTTTGAGAAATTCTAAAGTTCCTTTCCCCTAAAAGAACTACTACACTCTACCTTATGAGCTTATATTTATAGGACCCAATGATTAGGCCTTGAAAACGAGGCGATTAATGCAGACCTTGAAAAGCCCAAAAAAATTCTACCCTAGTCATGCCTGATGTCGTGACTAATGTCGCGACATTGCTGCTGTGATGTCACGATTGTAAAAGGGGAGTCGTGGCTCTGTATTCTGCATGTCCGAATAATGTCGAAACTCTGAGTTTCAATGTCGCGACTTTTCTCTGCTGTCACTGCTGGAGTCTTGTTCTGATGTCAAGACTTTGCTTGTTGTTGCTAAATTCTAATGTTGCGACTCCGAGTTCTAATGTCGCGACTCTGAATTTTCTATTCTGATGCCTTCAACCAATGTCGCGACTCTGGTCGCCTGATGTCTCTACATTCCTCTGCTAATGTTGCATCTTAATTTGCGTTCTTTGATGTTGCGGCTACAGGATTCAGATGTCATGACTTTGATTACCGATGTAAGTGACGCTGCTGACCGATGTCGAGACATTGCTCAACTAATGTTACCTTCGATTGATCTTCTTGACATTCTTGATCGATGTCAGCGACTCTACTTTTTTTATTGCTTTATGTTTCTTTTCTTGTTGTTTTCTTTGTTTTTCGTTATTTTCCTACAAAACACAAATCTGAGTGAAGATTCTATAATTTTGCATTAAATTTAATTTTTAAGTCTTGAATATTCATTAAAAATTGACTTAAAAATAGATGAGTTTCATACTCATCAACAGGCACAAGTAGTTGGATAAAGAAGACATCCAGTGTCTCCTAGAGTTCCCTTGAACACTTCATTTGCGACCTTAATTTTCTAGTTATAATGCTGGCTTCCTACTGAAGTGTTTGGGAGAACTCCCATTGCCATTTGATACTAATTACTCATGGCTATTGATCACCCATTAGTTACACCAATTAAGGAAATTTGGGTTTGTTTGGTTTTGATTTTTCATAACAGATTTTGAAAACACAAAGAATACTATTTTTGTGTTCTTTGAAAACTAGTATTGTTATCTGAATTTAGTGTTTTTTATAAAAAAATAAATCAATAAACAAATTGGGAACCAAACATTTTCTTTGTGTTTTCTTGTTTTCCTTGTTTTTCATAACAAAATACAGTTTTCAAAAAGGGTAAAGAAATAGACCATTAGGGGCTGTTTGGTTTCCTGTTTCTAAAAACCGTTTTTGAAAATAAGGGTTTTGGTGTTCTTTGTGTTTTTCTAGAATATAAAAAATGGAACCAAGCCTGTTTGGTTCCTTTTTTGAAAATTGTTTTTGAGAACATATTTTTAAAATACAAAGAACACCAAAATGGGAATTAAAAATGTTTTCTTTGTTCTCATTGTTTTTAGAACATAATATAATTATAAAAAATATGGACCAAACAAGCCCTTATATTTTCAGTTTTCTCCGTACTTTTCAAAACCACAAAAACTGTTCTTGAAAACAGGAACCCAACAACACCTTAGTTTCTCATCTTTGGAGGATTTGGAACAACTTTTCTTAACTTTTTGAGGTCCAAATTCTATTATAAGCTTGTAAGTCTGTAAGAATATTTCACCTTCTCACTCGCTTTGTGTCCAACTGAATGCTCAGCTGCTGATCAGGTCTATTTCGCATATTGTAACTTTTGAAAGGTAATTTCTAATTCGGATGCATCTTGGGGGGTTTTTTTTAGTTTAATATCAAAGTAATTCATTTTTTTTTAATTATATATATAGACTTCTTTTCAAAATATTTTTCAAAATAATCTTTTTGTTTTTTAAAATCACATTCACTAATTATGGTTTTGAAAATTAACTTTAAAACAGCAATTGGTAAATGAGGTTTTAAAAAGTAAAAAGATTAGTTTAGTGAATATTTTGAAAAAAAAAAATTTATATGTGTATTTTTTTTTGAATGAATTATTTTCACTTTAAATTCGTTTCTTTTAGTTGGAATATCTACTCCTACTAACTTAATGTCTTCGTTAGATTGTAATCATGCTTGGGGTATTTCAACTGGCCGTATTTTTTCCATTTGCTTGGATTGAAGAACCTTTCCTGAAAAGCATAAAATTGAAATAACACCTTCTTGTTTATCTTCAGCTTTAATTTGCACTTCCTCTCAAGTCGTCTTTGTGTTAAATGTTGGAAAAATAATGTGTGTGGGCTCACATATGTTATTAAGTGCTATTATATGATTTACCCAAAGCAACGGTGATCTAATAAAGTATGGTATATTATGTGTTGATAGTAAATTCTTGATTTTATGATGAGCGAAATCGGAATATTACTAATTAAGTTTTTCAAGGTTATGATCCCTTATATATATATACGTATTATTCTGTTCTTTCTAGGCATCTCATCTTCAGAGATAAACCAGAGAGGAATCTCGGATATACCTATTATACAGTGATCTAATTCAGTTTTTCAGGAATTTCGCATTTGTTGTAATAGTATTATTTTTAATGTTTTAACATAGATCTCTGGATTATTTTTGTTTGGATAAGAAACTATAAACGTTGATGTTCATCAATAGATGATTTTGTATTTAATCCGTTATTTTAACTATTGATAACAAAGTATATATATATATATTTGTATACACATTTTTCAAGTATCTTTCTTTCAATCAATTTTTTTAATTGAGTGATGAAAGTCCAAAATTAAGGAATAATTAAATTCTAATTTTGGATGCCTAACATTGTTTAATAAACTTATTGAAACAACATGTTATCAAAGTGACCTCTCTTGCGTAGATAGTTTATGAGGAATGTTGGATGTTTATGTGTATGTATATTCATGCGGGTATTAATTAGCCCAAAGGAAAGTTAATGCTTGGCCGAATCGCATACACACATGCGATAGTAAATGTGTCACGATTATAAGGTTTTCCATGTGAATACTATGCCCATCCAAAGATAGACTTATTGTGAATGTTTGATTACTGCACCAAGAAACTACTTACAAGTTAATATTGAAGTCCAAAGACTAAATATTGATGTTGTTCTCGATATCTTGTGATGGGACTCACCAAATATTTGAATTTATTTATTTAATTTTTTATAGACTCTTATGTGAGCTTTGCTTATTTTGTTAAACTAATGCTTCTATTGCTATAGTATCTGCTAATATAAATTTTATTCTCATTCTTAATGGGACCAACTTTAAGGATTTAAAAGATAAAGTTTTAATCGTTCTTGGCTGCATGGATCTAGACCTTGCTCTAAGGACTGAACAACCTCCACCTCTCACTACGAATAGCTCTGTTGAAGCTAAAAAGAAATTTGAGAGGTGGGATCATTCAAATCGCATGAGTCTCGTGATCATAAAGCGCGGCATTCCAGAAACCTTCGAGGGCACAAAATCCGGAGAGGTTACCACCACCAAAGAATTCCTTGATGATATTGAAAAGCGTTTTGTGAAAAATGATAAGGCCGAAACAAGCACTCTTTTAGGGATCTTGGTTTCAATGAAGTATCAGGGTCAAGGAAATATAAGGGAGTACATCATGCAGATGTCTAACATTGCTTCAACACTCAAGGCACTAAAGTTGGAGTTATTTGACGATTTACTAGTGCATTTGGTTTTATTATCACTTCCTGCACAATTCAGTCAATTTAAGGCTAGCCAAAATGAGAAATGGACTCTCAATGAACTCATTTCATATTTTGTGCAAGAGGAAGAAAGGGTGAAGCAAGAAAAACTGAAAGTGCTCATTTGGCAAATACCTCTAAGGATAAAAATAAGAATATGACTAAATATAAGGAAGCTATAAGTGGACTAGCTCAAAAGAAACAGCATAAGACACACGATCAAGGTTGTTACTTTTGTAAGACATCCAAACACGTGAAGAAGGACTATACTAAATATCACGCCTAGCGTGTAAAAAAAGGTACACTTCTCGCTTTAGTTTGTTCAAAAGTTAATTTAGCTTATTGATGAGTATACTTTATACTCCTTTAATCAATATTCTTTTCTTATATTTTTAGTAGTTTTATTATATAAATAAGTGATATAATGCTCTAAATGTTCAATTTGTGATTAGGTCAACCATGAGCCAATATGGAGCAAAAACAAAGAGATAAAGCCCAAAAATCAAGAAACTACACATGAAGCAGCTACTGTGTTTTGATGTTTTCAACTGAAAGATGATCCCAAATGGCTAAAATATTTATATGGATGGATAGGAGACTTCTCCGAATTTCCAAAGAGACCTTATTCACTCTATTTGGACTTCAAATGATCAAGTTATGACTCTTGGTAGTTGAAGGAAGAAGAGAAGAGAGCTCAAAAGTGACCAGTTGGAGAATTTTGTAACTTACTTATTTATCATCATTTCTAAAGTGTTAGTTCTGGCCATATCTAGATTCTACACTCTCTAAGCTTTCCAACGAGTCTAAGATCACCTAAATCAAAGTTCAGATGACAAAGTTATGGCCTTACGAAGTTGGAGCAAAAACAGGAAAGCTGTAGCAACGTCGCGAAGTTCAGCGTTGTGGCGTTGCGAAGGCTGCGGCTCTGAGAATCTCGTGTAAAACATTTAGGGTTGGTTTTGGGTCGATTTCAGCCCATTTTGGAGGCCTCAATTGAGGTTTCAAAGATCAAGCCCCAAGGAAACAAGAAGGAGGTGGCTAAGGCTCGGAGAAGGGGACTTTGTCCACACTTTGGGACCAAGAAGGAGGTTTGGAGCTTTTATTGAAGATTTGGGAGAAGATCATGAGATTTGTGGAAGAAAATCCGAGACTCACCATCATTTTGATCATTAGAGTTTTTCTTTCTCTTTTCTCTTGTTTTATCCTAAGTTTATGATGTATCAAACCTCTATCATGTTTTAAATTCGTAGATCTAGGGTTTTGGTTGTATTTTAGACATGGATCTTATATCTAAAAGCTGACTTTCCTTTTTCTATTGTTCCTCTATGATTGTCTATCTATTGATTCATGCTTAATTATTATTTACATATTGATTTCTAGCTAATATCAATATGGTGAGTTGTTCTCTTCGAGATCTGAGAAGGGAGTAGAGAATTAGACATACGTGAATCAACCTAATTAGCTAGGTGGTGTAGAAATCATCAGTAATTAGGAGGCATGTGAGATTCTTAGGTCTTAAAGCATCTCTAATGCTTGGGGTTGAGTTGAGAAGCAAAAGACCTAGTGTTAGTTGGTAGGTTATTTGACCTCAAGAGAGGCTTGTAATTAAATTAGGCAAGAGTCACCTTGGAAGCATTTTCAAGAGACAATAGAATGAAATTTTTGACTTAGATATAGGAGGATTGTTCACTTGCACCAAATACCCTAGGATTTTATCAACTCTTGGCATCCCTTAGTTGCACAGTTTAATTAGTTAGATTTAGATTTCAGTAACTTAGTTTAACTGTTGTTTAAACCATCTTTGACCATTTGAATATTAGAGAGGTATTATAATTTTGGTACTTAGTGTCCCATTTTCCCTGTGGGTCGATCTTTGTATATCTCGTACACTGTATTACTTGACAAGTGTATACTTACGCAGAATAGGCGTTCTTTTTATATTTTTCTACATAATTTTTTATACACATCACAAAATAATCCTATCACTTATGTACGTAGAAATACTTTGTGGATAGATTCTGGTGCTACTACCCACATAAGTGTTTCTATGCTGGTACTAGCTTAATAGAGCGTAAATGATCTTTGAATGATTCATCTATGTGGGCAATGGAAAATCGATGGAAGTTGAGGCTATTAGGCATTTTAGATTGCTATTAAAGACTGGAATTTATTAGGATTTGAAAGAGACTTTTATTTTACCGTCATTTAGACGGAATTTAGTTTCTATTTCTGTTTTGGACAAAATGGGTTATAATTGTTCTTTTGGAAATAGTCAATTTAGTCTTTATTTGAATTCAAATATTGTTGGTTCTTTATCAAGATTTTGCAATCTTTATTTACTTGATATAATTGTTTCATATTGTGAAACCTTGCATGTTTCTTCATGTGGTACAAAAAGAAAATTGACTAATGAGAATTTTGCGACTTTATGGCATAAAAGATTAGATCATATATCAAAAAATGGAATTGAGAGGCTCATGTCTAATGGGATTCTTAATTCCCTTGATTTTACAAACTTCACAATTTGTGTTAAGTGTATTAAGGGAAAGCAAATAAAGAACAAGAGGTTAGGAGCCAATAGAGCTCCAAAAGTCTTAGAACTTATTCATACAAATATTTGTGAGCCATTCCCTAAGGCCTCTTGGAATGGTCAACAATATTTTATTTCATTCATAGACGATCATTCTAGATATGGATACATATAGCTCATTAAAGAGACGTCTCGATCATTGGACATGTTCAAGGCTTTTAAAGGTGAGGTTGAGAATCAACTCAACAAAAGAATTAAAGCCGTTAGATCTGATCGTGGTGGTGAATTCTATGGAAAATATGACGGATATGGTGTACAATGTCCAGGCCCATTAGCTAAATGAAAAACCCGGGTATATTTGAAATTTTTCGAAAAATAGCAAAATGGTAAGTTGCTGTTACAATTCAGGCTACAAACCTGAAAAATTTTCTAGATCTCGGAAGATAAAACAAACCTCTTCGTTGGATTTGTCTCGCTAAATCTAGTTACCAAGATGAATTTCATTGAATTCCGAGGTTGTCATATTTTTTTTTCATGATTTTCGAGACGACGGGTGTCTGGTGGATTCCAAAAACGGGATTTTTGAGGAAAATCTTGTTTTTGGAAAATAATTTAAGTAAAGTTCATTTTAAATAATTTGAACCTAGACCGAGATGAAATAAATCGTTTTGGGATAGAAACGGACTCGGACCAGTCGTGGACATGTGGCATGACGTGGGCTAAGCATTTAAGTTGTGGATAAGGTTAGACAAAAAGGGGATTTTGGGGGGAAAAGGTCACATTTTCCTGTTATTTTCTTATAGAGAGGAAAAATGGAGAAAAAAAAGAACTCCAAGCTTCTCTCTTCGATCTACGGAGTTCCGTCAGTTGGATTTCATCTGGCCAAGGCTTAAAGTTCATTGCCTCGACAAGGGCTAAGTGTGGGTAACAAAAATGAGAAGTTACACTGAAGATCCAAAGGAGGAGTTTTCGGAAAATCGAAGATTTTGGGCTAGGGAGGCTTCCCACCCTTGCAATCACGCTTCAAGAGGTAGGGATTCTTCCTACCTTGGTTTATTCTTCACTTTTTGAGCTGAGAAAAATTGGTTTTTTGTTCTATGGTCTATTTGAGTAAAGAAAAATGGGATTTCGAAGTTCCAACGATGTTCTTCGCCTAGGTGAAGGCATGAATCTTCTCCAGGAAGATTGGCTTTTCACCTAGGCGAAGGAAGGCTCACCTAAGCGAAGGGGTTCGCCTAGGCGAGAGTGTGGTTCGTCCATGCAAACCCGAGAGCAAGCCTTGTGCGGCACTAGTTCTACTAGGAAAGCAATTGTCCACCTAGGCGAACCTAGGAAGTCCTGCTGCAGGTTGTTAGGGGAATTTTGTGGCTGGTTTCACGGCTCGGTTTGTTAAGAGTCCATGGCATGCTCAAAGCATGGTTTAAGGGTTGTTTGGTTGAAATCCTTGCCCTTAGGGATTGTTTGGATAGTGCTAAAACGACATTAAATACAGTTTTGTGTCCCGATTGTGGCCGACTGTGTGAATTGTATGTGACATGTCCTAAAAAGTGTTTAGGGACTGTTCGGATTGAAAAGAATTAATTCGGACTGACAAGGGCATGTTTTTCCAGAATTGTGGCATGTTTAAAGCCTTGTTTAGTCAATTTCATGACCAGTGTAAGAGCCCGGGTTAAGGGGTTGTTGGGTTGTTGTTGTAGGCACCCTAGATGCCACATTTTTCCTTGAGGATCAAGTGTGTTGTTGTTTGATATGTGATAGTATGCTTGTTGTTGTGATTGATGAATGTTAATATGTGTGTTCTAATGTATTAACCTTGTTATGAGTGTTTAATTGGAAATTATATGCATGTGATATAATTGTCCATGATGCATGGTTGAGTGCATAAGGTAAATTGTCCATATGGCATTCATCACATATGTGGCATGGCATTGACATGCAATGGTGCATCACATTGCATTATGCACGGGAAGTATCGCATTACATGGGTGTGAGTGCATGATTAGAATTAATCACCTCACTTGGTGATTGGTGAGTGAGCTTCGATCTGGTGGAGCAAAGCCAAACATAATCCTAAATGTGGAATAAAATATAAGGTAAAGAAAACTTGTGTCGGGTAATACTTGAAGGGCTAGATCACTCTCGGGTGAAAGACCAGAGATTTAAATTCGAGACCTCCCAACGATGAAAGTCAAAAAGTTTTGGAAGGCGTACGAACTGCGGGTGAGTCCCAGAATTATACGCCCCTGAAAAGACACATGGTTTTGTAAATGAAATGATCATTTGAGGTGTAACATCCAAAAAGATTTTGGTTTATAAATAAATGAATTTTGTTGAAAATGATAATTGAATGTAATCCATCAATGACGGTTTATCACACATGGGCATCGCAGGGTGTGGTAGGAGTAGGTAAAGACTCGAGTATGAAGGAGTCGGTAAAGACTCAAGCATGGTGTATGAGTGAGTCTCATCTCATTTCATGGCATGGCATGTAAGATTCCAACCTAGTATTGCATATCTTGCTTGGAATTGTGAAGTGAATGTGAGAATTGCTAAGTGTAAGCATTGCATGTGCACTTAGGTGGGGAGAAGTAACCTCTGGCAAGTTTACTCTACTGACGTGGCTCTCTATCACGAGATAACATTTCAAAATGCGAGGCAGCGCCCGAGTGGCGGCTCTCATCGGGGTCGTGAGTGAAGAAAGTGGTTTGTGGCATAATTACATACAGCCAATTGTTTTGTAACATTTATTTTTGTAACAAATGAATGTTGGCATGTAATAATATGTTAAGGGTTGAACTCAAAACTCCTATGGGATTTTTGTGTGAAATCCGTCTAGATTTCAAGCTCTACCTCGCCTAGTCGAAGGTGGGCTTTTCCTAAGCGAACTCGAAGGCAGCCTTACAGGTGAGATTCTACCTCACCTAGGCGAAACTTCGCAACTTCGCCTAGGCGAACCCAGGGACTCTTGCATACATTGTTTTCCTATAGTGTTGAATATTGTGTAGGTTGGTTCTTTTGGAAAAGCTCCTAGTATGAAGGGGTCTCGGCCCCAGGTTTCAGAGTATTGGTCCGTCAAATGGGACCTCAGGATGGGGGATGGTTGTTTATGATTTCCTCGGGTTGATGGATGATCAACGGACCCCCGGATTTTAGAGCGTCACATTAAATACCTAGAGAAATGTGGAATCGTCCCACAATACACTATGCTAAGACCACCTAGCATGAATAGTGTATCTGAAAGACAAAACAGAACTCTTAAGGACATGGTAAGGAGTATGATTAGTCAATCTACCTTACCAGAATCTCTCTAGGGAGAAGCATTAAAGACTACAGCTTATATTCTTAACAAAGTACCTACTAAAGCTACAATAAAGACCCCTTTAGAGCTTTAGATAGGCCGAAAACCTAGTTTAAAGCATTTTCACATCTGAGGATGTCCAACTGAGACAAGGCCTTATAGGCCAAATGATGATAAATTGGACTCTAGAACCACCAGTTTCTATTTTATAGGATACGCTGAAAGGTCTAGGGGTTACAAATTTTATGATCCCACAGTTAAAACTGTTTTTAAGATGGGAACTGCAACATTTTTCGAGGATGTTGAGTTTGGGTGGAGAAATAAGGTTAGAGACATTGTCTTTGAAGAGAGGAAACTTTTTCGACTCCTTTTATTACTCTTGACCATGTGCAAGTTCCTATTCCTGTCATTGATCAAGAAACAAATCCAAAACAAGACAATGTTGCTTTGATTCCCATACATAATGAGAAAATCCCCATTCAAAATGAAGATATTGTTCATGAAGAACAAACTCAACAACCTCAAGAACAAATACCGCTAAGAAGATCCACAAGAGAAATGAGAAAGCCTATTTCAGATGATTATGTAGTTTTTCTCTAAGAGCATGAAGATGAAATCAGTATGATGGAAGATGATCTCATCAACTTCCAGCCAAGCCACTCTAACTACGATTATCAAAGTTGATTAATGCCATGAATGAGAGTCTGAAGTCCAACTGAAAACCAAATGATGTTTGGGATCTTGTCTGTATGAAGGTGCGAAACTCATTGGTTGCAAATGGATATTTAAAACCAAGAGGGATTCAAAAGGTGATGTGGAGAGATATAAGGCACGTCTTGTTGCTAAGGGCTTTACTCAAAAGGAAGGCATTGATTTTAAAGAGACTTTCTCTCTAGTTTTAATGAAAGACTCTTTCATAACTGTAATGCAACTTGTTGCGTATTTTGATCTAAAGTTACATCATATGGATGTAAAGATAGTGTTTCTCAATGTGACATTGTGAAACAAATTTATATGGTCTGACGAAAAACTTTGTGTCAGAAGACCTAAAGAAAATGGTTTGTACAAGAAATCCATCCCCATGGACTTAGCGGCTTCGAGTGGTGGTACTCTGAATTTCATCGAGTTATAGTCTCATTTGGTAGATAAATATATGGTGGATGAAGTGTATACCACAAAATTCCCGATAAATTAAGCATCTTCACGGTTTTTGTATGTTGATGACATACTTCTTGCTACTATATAGGCTTAGTGCACGAAACCAAGAGATTTCTATCAAATAGTTTTAAGATGGTAGATCTTGGTGACTTTTGTATTAGGGATTAAGATACATCGGGATCACTCTCGGGTTATTCTTGGATTATCACAAAAGGGCTATATCGATAAGGTACTTAAAATATTTGGCATGCCAAGTTGTAAACCAATTGACACCCTTGTCACTAAAGGAGAAAAATTTAGTCTTAGTCAATGCCCTTAAGGTGATTTGGAAATTAAGACAATGAAGGGGACTCCTTATGCATCAGCTATAGGAAGTTTAATGTATGCTCGACTTTGTACATGTCCAGATATAGCATACATTATTGGAATGTGTAACATCCCAAAAATAGCCTTTTCGTTTTATTATTTTACTTTATAACATTTTCTGCTATTATAAATTTTTATTTTATTTATTCGATATTTTATTGGTTTTAAGTGATAAAAATAGAGGTTTTTAAAGTGAGAATTCGCATAGTGGATTAGTGCCCCCAAATTAAGCCATAGTAGTTTAATGATATGTTTAGGGTATAACACAAGTTAAAATAAAACCGGAATTAATATAAGAGTTAAGGTTAAATTGGTAAAATGTCACAATGAGGACCCAAAGGTCATAAATGAAGAAGAGTATATTCCAAAGTAGAAATGTGATAAGTTGTTATGCAAATGAAATAGAAATGAAGGGCTTTAATGCAAAAATGGAAAATTAAGTCAAAAATGCCTTTAGCCAAACATGGCCTTGTACATGAAAAGGAGATATGACCAAATATTGTCTTGTAAAGGGGGAAGAACACATTTTGGTTTTGGGAGAGCTTAGGGCTATGGTGCTTGTGGGGGATGAAGCCAAATTTGGTTTGATTTACTCCATTTTGTTCAAGGTTCTATGTGATCAAGAAAGGAAAGAAGAAGGAAGAAGAAAAAGCTAGTGAAGATCAAGGTTAGGAACCCTCCTAACTCCCTCTTTGATTGTGTTTGGGTTTGGTTAAACCCTAATTTTGTATATATATGTATGAGTTAGAGTTCAAGCAGCCTTTTTACTTTGATTAGGATTGGTTTTGAGGAATTTTTTTATAAAGGAAATGTTGGGGTTTTAGGGGAGATGCTATCAAAATTTTCCAAAACCCATGTTTTTGTTTTGACCATAACTTGGTCATTACTCATCCAAATTGAGTGATTCAAATTTCTGAGTAAACAAGACTTCTAGGAGAACACATTTTTTTGAAATAAGTGTATTCAAATTTGGATTCCATTGTACCCAGAAATTCGTCTAAGGGGAGCTCTATTTATAGGAAAATTCTGGTTATGTTTTGAAAATAGAGTAGTCCCGGTTGTTTAGAACATATCTTGAGTTTTGGTGCTCTGAATTGGATGATTCCAATTTCTGAATAAAATAGATTGATAGAGGAACAATGGACTTGAAGGAAGTTGGGTAAAATATGGCTCATTTGTTCCTAAAAAATTTTACAAGTGAAGGTGTATTAGGTAGAAATCAACCCAAACCAAAAACACTAGCATGCACGACTGATATTTTTCTCTGTTTGTGATGGACTATGGGTTGGTGATGAGGAAACCTAAGTAAGATCGGGATTCCAAGGATAGGAATCAAGGAGTGACAAGCTTTTTGGTTTTTTCTTCTCATTTCTTTTCTTATTGCAGCTTTGTATTGGATTCATAAAAAACCGAAATGATTTACATGGGAAAACTGCATGGGCTCTTTGTTTTTAACCATAAAAAAAAAATTTCTTAAGTGATTGGGAAATTGATTGCAAATGGATTGCCATGAAATTGCATGAGCGTCAAAATGTGTTTATTGGGGTATATATGTATATACAATAATGTAATTTACTATGACTAAGTATTAATGCCCTTAAGAGAATGTTATCCATGATATTCGAGTTAAGGATAGATTGGTATACCAATAAGAGTCAATGTAGCAATAATACGAAAAAAATTATTTATAGTGTCTTATCGATCCGTAGCCCAACGGGACAGTATCAGTAGTGTACACAAAATGAATTTGTAAATAACCAGTCAACAGCCGACGAGGCCAGATCTTGTGTTATTAAATGTTTTTACCGACTTATAGCCGGGCCGTCTTTGGTAATTAGATTATCCACTATGCAGAAAGGAAATGGTTAAATTCGTTTAAGGACAAACTTAAAAGTAATTGTGTGAAATGCATAATTTGAGTTTTGAATGAAAAATTAACATATATATTGTTTATTGCATTGACCATTGAAAATGTGCCAAAATGTTGTTTTCGAAAAGATACATATTTTGTGTTTGATTGAAATGAGGATAGAAATGCATAGAACACTAAGCATGAAAAATTTTAGTATGTTGTTTAATCACACATAGGTACCGAGTGAATAGGGGCAAGATCAAGGACCGCAAAGCCCGGAGTCATCATCGAATCGTGCGGAGTATAAGTAAATGCTTCGTCTCATGCATGCATTACATTAAAAAAAAAACACGTAATTGTTTTGCATTGTAAACAAAGATGTATAAATCTTCATGGGAAGAGTATATTTTGACTTACATTTAGACATGAACTAGAATGTTTTGTAAATGATTTAAAAAGGGCAAGAAATGTCATCTTGTATAAATGTGGGAATTGAGCAAATGATGGGCTCTACCATGATTGATGTATATATATATATATATATATATATATAATGCGTATTAGTAATGAGATCATATTTTCATACATACATAAACATTATTTAAATGGATATTAAATATCTCATCAAAAATAAGTATATGAAATGTGATTTACAGATAAATGGATTTAATGGTCTGCGTCCCCGGGTCCGGTCCAGCTATTGAGTCGGGTCAAGGGGGCGAGCGCGACAATTATTTTGGTATCAGAGCTTAGGTTTAGGCGATTCTATAAATTGATTTTTGAAATTGTGTGTGACATGCATTGCATTTGCATATAAAAGGATGACGTGACTCTGATGCGGATCTTGTCGATCTTAATAGATTAAGCATGGAAAGTTCAGGCCACCATGGGGTAAGAGGTGACTCGGGAAGTCGCCCAAATAACCCCGCTAGTGTGGATGGTTGGCATGCGTCCCATGCTCCATCGATACATGAATAGGGACAAGCCGCGGGAGGTACTATGGATATCCTCCAACATATAGCTCAAGCACTACAAAGAGCAATGCAACCAGCCTTAAGTTATCCCTCGGAGGACAACAATTGAGAGAGATAATAGATGCGACCCATAGATTTTGGAAAGAAAGATGAGTGAGCCTTCCATGGCTGAAAGTGGCTCAAAACGAGAGAGAATGCTTTGACAAATGCATTTGCACACTGAAGGAAAATTTGATATGCGATCTCAACTACTTAGGATGGCGCTTACTGGTGGTGGGTGTCACAGTGACTAGGCGCACCAGAAAGTGTTACGTGGAAGTTTTTCATAGCAGAATTCAAGAAACAATACATGGGTCGTATCTACCTTAGCAATATGAGAAGAGAGTTCCATAATTTGAAGTAGAGGTAAATGAGTGTGATAGAGTATCAGAGGGAATTCACTCGGTTGAGTAAGTATGCTCCAGAGATGCTAGTTACAGAGGAAGAAAAGTGTCGTAAGTTTAAGGATTACCTAAATGACTATATTCGAGCCTATGTCACAGGGTTCAGCCATGATGATTTCTCTAAGATTGTGACATGTGCGTTAAATGTTGAAAGGGTAAAGAAAGAAGAGTATGATAGAAAAGAAAGAAGATAGGGGTAAGAAAACCTGCAGTCGGAGTCAAGTTAAGTATCGACACGAGGAATAAGAGAAGTTTACAAGTCAGGGTTCTAGTCAGCCTACACTCTTTGGACCAGCTCAGTGAGGAGCTACCTTTAGTAAGGCCCATTCTACTAGCACTTAGTCAGTGCTTCTAGTACTTTGAGGAGGAGTTCTTCGAAGAACGACTCCTCCTTATTGCACACACATTATAGTAGGAGACATAAGGAGATTGTTGGAGACTAACGAGGTGCCTTGTTTGGTTTGTGGATCCTAATGAGCACAAAGTAGATTGTCTGAGATTTGTTCTTACGGCTGGTTGGGGGTATATCTTGTGTCCTGAAGGGAAGTAAGGGCCCAGGGTTGCATCTTAGGGCTCCGGCCCGGCCAGAGCCACGAACCGTAGGCGGGCAGATGCCCATGCTCCCGACAGGCGTATATCTGTGAAGGCAGAAATTTGAAGATAAAAAATGCCGGATGTGATAGTTG
The DNA here is from genome assembly GCA_016808115.1 of Tetrastigma voinierianum. Classification (NCBI taxonomy): domain Eukaryota; kingdom Viridiplantae; phylum Streptophyta; class Magnoliopsida; order Vitales; family Vitaceae; genus Tetrastigma; species Tetrastigma voinierianum. The sequence goes on along the minus strand of JAEQBH010002271.1, from coordinate 98,858 downwards.
GTAATTTCTATATCTTTGAGACTATTGTACATGCATTGATAGATCCAGGATCAACCCATTTCTATGTTTATACTTCCATTCCGAGGTTGGGTAGTTTATCGAAGAGTGAAACTGAGTATGATATCTTAGTGACAAATCTGCTAGGTCATAGTGTCATTGTGAATAGAGTTTATAGAGATTGTCCCATTAGAATACGAGAGTATGAGTTTCCGAGAGACTTAATCGAGTTATCATTCATAGAGTTCGATGTGATATTAGGGATGGATTGGTTGTCCCGACACCAAGTGGTAGTTGATTGTAGAATGAAACGAGTGACCTTAAGGACATCAAGAGGTAGCGAAGTGACTTTCATTGGTGAGAGGCAGAACCACCTCTCTAATGTGATATCTGCCGCCACTACTAGAACGATGATTCAGAGAGGGTGTGAAGCCTACTTGGAATATGTGATTCATATGAAAAGGCGGGCACAGTTTATCATCACATCCTACCCAGTTCGATTATCGAAGCGCGTATTTTTCGAAGGAGTTGCGAGATTGCCTCCACCGCAGAAGAGATTGAGTTCGTAATCGGCGTTGTTAGGTGCCCGCCCATCCTGCCAAGTATAGAATGGCTCCCGATGGGTTAAAGAGTTGAAGCCGAGTTACGGGAATTATTAGAAGGGATTTATTTGTTCAGTGTATCATATTGAACTCCAATGCTCTTTGTTAAGAAGAAAGATGGTACACTTCAGTTGCGTGTTGATTATAAACAACTGAACAGAATGACATTGAAGAGTAAGTATCCGTTACCCAGAATTGATGACTTATTTGACCAATTGAAAGGTGTGGGTGTCTTTTTGAAGATCGACCTACGTTCTGGGTATCATCAATTAAGGATTAAGGATGCATATGTGAATAAGACGGTGTTTAGAATGCGGTATGGACATTACAAGTTCCTTGTAATGTCGTCTGGGTTGACAAATGCATGAGCGGCTTTCATGGACTTAATGAACCGTGTTTTCCGACTGTTTTTAGATCAGTTTATCATAGTGTTTATAAATGACATCCTTGTGTATTCAAAGGATCGGGAAGATCATGATACGCACTTTCGGGTAGTGTTAGAAACCTTAAGAAAGGAACAGTTGTATGCAAAAATGAATAAGTGTGAATTTTGGTTGAAAGAAGTGTCCTTTCTTGGACACATTGTATCGGAAGAAGGAATTAGGGTGGATCCAAGGAAGATAGAAGTGATTCTTGAGCGAGCTGCAGAAGTGTCACGAGTTCGTGGCTTCACAAGCTTAGCGGGGTTACTCTGAGAGGTTCGTTAAGGGGTTTTTGATAATTACGACCCCTATGACGAGATTACTCCAAAAGAATGTGAAATTTGAGTAGAGTGGAAAGTGTCAAGCTAGTTTTGAAAAGTTAAATGGCAAGCGAGGCCTTGGTTCTTACTCGGTAGTCTACGGTAAAGAATATGTGATCTTTAGTGATGCTTTGTTAAATGGACTCAGATGTGTCCTTATGCAATAGGGTAAAGTGGTAGCTTATGCTTCAAGTCAGTTGAAACCACATGAAAAAATTACCCTACGCATGATTTGGAAGTGACCGCCATTGTGTTTGCATTGAAAATATGGAGACAATATCTTTACGGAGAAAAGTGTTTCATCTACACCAATCACAAAAGTCTTAAGTATTTGCCCTCACAATGGGAGCTTAACTTGAGACAACGTAGATGGATAGAATTGATCAAGTATTATGATTGTGTCATCGACTACCATCTCTAGAAAGCTAATGTTGGCTTAAGCATTTCTTAGTAGAATCGATTACAAACATTACGACATTGAATGCTCATTTGTCGATATCAGGCAATAGTCTGATAATGCTTGAATTGATAGCAAAACCAAATTTATGCATCGAGTGATAGAGGCACAAGAGTGATGAAAATTTACGCAGTGTAAGTCGAGAATAAGGAAAGAAAGCGAGTTTCGGTGAATGAGGATGGATTCTTGTATTATAGAGACCAAGTTTTATTGTACCCGATGATGATGAGTTGAAGAAATCCATTCTTGAAGAGCTAGCGGTGGATCCTTTGCCCATGCATCACAGTAGCGGGAAAATGTGTCGAGTTTAAAGACTTCATACTAATTAATTAGAAATGAAGAGATGTTTGGTTGTGACCAAATGTATGGTGTCTTTGGGGAAGCGGGGTATCAAGTTCAGCCGGAGTTTATTTGTAGCCCTATTAGAATACCCGAGTGGAAATGGGGCCAGAATCCTGATGGATTTGGTGGTCGGGTTACCATTGACAAAGGAGAAAGCATGATTCGAGTTTGGAGTCGTGGTAGACCCGGAGTTGTGAGAATCATCTCACTTCCTACCGATAGGCAGGCTATTCACTTGATAAGTTGGTAGAGCTTTACATAAAGGAAATAGTTCGGTTACATGGGATTCTAGTGTCTATCATTTCAGATAGAGATTCAAGGTTCACCTCGAGATTTTAGGGAAAATTTGCAAGAGGCTTTAGACACTCAACTAAATTTCAGCACGACTTTCCACCCGCGATAGATTGACAATTGGAGAGAGTTATTCAAGTTTTAGAGGATATGCTTAGAAGTTGTGTGATCGACTATGAGGGTAGTTGGGATAGACATATTCCTCTAGTTGAATTTGTGTATAATAATAGCTTCTAGTTGAGTATTGGAATGGCGCCTTACGAGGCTCTTTACGGAAGGAAGTGTAGAACCCCACTGTGTTGGACAGAGTTAAGTGAGAAGAAGGTAATCAACCTTTGATTTGATCGAGGGGCGGAGAAGGTGAAATGATCAAAGAAGATTAAAGGAAGGTAGGCTGCTGAATAGAGAAAGTGTTAATAGGCTTGAAGAGAAAAGACATTCAATATGAGATCGAGGATAAAGTGTTCATGAAAGTTTCTCCTTGGAAGAAAGTTATGAGATTTGGGAGAAAGGGCACCCTAGGTTCATTGGGTCGTATGTAATGATCGAGAAAGTGGGTATAGTGGCATATAGGTTAGCCTTACCTCCAGAGTTGGAAAAGATCCATAATGTTTTTCACGTTTCAATGTTAAGGAGGTATGGGTGAGCCCACATGTGGAATGCTCTTAGGAGTTATTGAGCTTAGCTCCAGACTTGACTTACGAAGAGGAACCCGAAGAAATCTTGGCTCGAGAAGTCAAATAATTGAGGAACAAACGAATTCCATTAGTCAAAGTATTGTGGAGAAACCACAAGACTGAGGAAGCCACATGGGAAAGTGAAGAACTATGCATCAACAATATCCACAACTGGTCAATGAAGGTAATTTCAAGGACGAAATCTCCTAAGTGGGGAGGAGTTGGAACATCCCAAAAATAGCCTTTTTGTTTTATTATTTTACTTTATAGCATTTTCTTCTATTATAAATTTTTATTTTATTTATTCAATATTTTATTGGTTTGAAGTGATAAAAATAGAGGTTTTTAAAGTGAGAATTCGCATAGTAGATTAGTGTATCCCAAATTAAGCCCTAGTAGTTTAATGATATGTTTAGGGTAGAACACAAGTTAAAATAAAATCAGAATTAATACAAGAGTCAAGGTTATATTGGAAAAATGTCAAAATGAGGACCCAAAGGTCATAAATGAAGAAGAGTATATGCCAAAATAGAAATGTGATAAGCTATTATGCAAATGAATAGAAATGAAGGGCTTTAATGCAAAAATGGGAAATTAAGTAAAAAATGCCTTTAGCCAAACATGGCCTTGCACATAGAAAGGAGATAAGACAAATCTTGTCTTGTAAAGGGGAAGAACACATTTTGGTTTTAGGAGGAGGCTTAGACTCACGATGCTTGTGGGGGATGAAGCTAAATTTGGTTTGATTTACTCCATTTTGTTCAAGGTTCTATGTGATCAAGAAAGGAAAGAAGAAGGAAGAAGAAAAAGCTAGTGAAGATCAAGGTTAGGAACCCTCCTAACTCCCTCTTTGATTATGTTTGGGTTTGGTAAACCCCTACTTTTGTATATATATGTTTGAGTTAGAGTTCAAGCATCCTTTTTGCTTTGATTTGGATTGGTTTTAAGGAATTTTTGTGTAAAGGAAATGTTGGGGTTTTAGGGGAGATGCTGTCAAAATTTTCCAAAACCCATGTTTTTGTTTTGACCATAACTTGGCCATTACTTATCCAAATTGAGTGATTCAAATTTCTGGGCAGACTAGACTTCTAGGAGAACAAATTTTCTTGAAATAAGTGTATTCAAATTTAGATCCCATTGTACCCAGAAATTCATCTAAGGGGAGCTCTATTTATAGGAAAATTCTGGTTCTGTTTTGAAAATAGAGTAGTCTCGATTGTTTAGAACATATCTTGAGTTTCGGTGCTCCGAATTGGATGATTCCAATTTCTGAATAAAATAGATTTATAGAATAACAATGGACTTAAAGTAAGTTGGGTAAAATATGGCTCATTTGTTCCCAAAAATTTTTACAAGTGAAGGTATATTGGGTAGAAATCAACCCTAACCAAAAATACTATCATGCACGACTAATATTTTTCTCTATTTGTGATGGAATAGGGGTTGAGGTGATGAGAGCACGAGGTAAGATCGAGATTCCAAGGATAGGAGTCAAGGAGCAACAACCTTTTTGGTTTGTTCTTCTCAATTCTTTTCTTATTGCAGCTTTGTATTGGATTTGTCAAAAACCAAAATGATTCACATGGGAAAACTGCATGTGTGCTTTGTTTTTAACCATAAACAACTTTGTCTTAAGTGGCGGGAGGTGATTCTGGTAGTTGCCTTGAAAACTGCATGAGCGTCAAAATGTGTTTATTAGGGTATATATGTATATACAATATTGTAATTTATTATGACTGAGTATTAATGCCCTTAAGAGAATGATATTAAGGATAGATTGGTATACCAATAAGGGTTAATGTAGCAATACTGTGAACGAAATGATTTATAGTGGCTTACCAATCCGTAGCCTAACGGGACAGTATCGGTAGTATACACAAAATGAATTTGTAAATAACTAGTCAGCAACCCAGGAAGACCGTATTGTGTTATTAAATGTTTTTTTTTATCGGTCTGCAGCCCAGCGGGACCATGCCGGTGATTCCGTTATCCTATGCACCAAAAGTCATGGTTAAATTCGTTTAAGGGCAAACTTATAAGTAAATGTGTGAAATACATAATTTGAGTTTTGAATGAAAAATTAACATATACATTGTTTATTGCATTAACCATTGAAAATGTGCCAAAATATTGTTTTCGAAAAGATACATATTTTGTGTTTGATTGAAATGAGGATAGAAATGCATAGAACCATTAAGCATGAAAATTAACGAGTTGTTTTATCACGCGCAGATACCAAGTGAATAGGGGGCAAGACTGCTGACCGTAGAGCCAGGAGTCATCGCCAATCGCAAGGGTGAGTATAAGTAAATGTCTGCCTCATGCATACATTTCATTTCAAAAAAAAATCACGTAATTGTTATGCATTGCAAACAAAGATGGTTAAATCTTCATGGGAAGAGTATATTTGACCACGCTTAGACATAAACTACAATGTTTTGTAAATGATTTAAAAGGACAAGAATGTCGTCTTGTATAACAGAATCTGGAGCAATGATGAGCTCTCTACCATGATTAATGTATATTTTTATATATATAATGTGTATTAGTAATGAGATCATATTTTCATACATACATACATAAATATGATTTAAATGGATATTAAATATCCCATCAAAATAAGTATATGAAATGTGTTTTGCAAATTAATGATTTAAAGGGTCCGCATCCCGCCGTTCTATTCCAAATGCATCTGGGTTTGGCCTGGGTTGGTCAGTCAAGGGGGACCAGCTGCATCGTTAGGCAAATATTTAAGAAACCCAGAGATGGATCATTGGAAAGCAATCAAACGAGTTATGCGGTATTTGCAGAAAACTAAGGATTACATGCTCACATATGGGAGATCGATCAGTTGGAGATCATAGGGTATTTTGATTCCGATTATGCTGGATGCCAAGACAGTCGTAGATCCACTTTAGGTTATATCTATATGTTTGTTGGAGGAGCTATTTCTTGGAGAAGTACTGAGCAGGCACTCACTTATAGCTTCTTCCACCATGGAAGCAGAGTTTATAGCATGTTTTAAGGCATCAAATCATGGAATATGGTTGCAAAATTTTGTCACTAGACTGCGCATTTTGGGTGGTATTGAAAAACCACTAAAAATATATTGTGACAATACGTCAGCAGTCATGTATTCCAATAACAACAGAAGCTCCTCGAAGTCAAAGCATATTGACATCAAGTTCTTGGTTGTTAAAGAAAGAGTTCAGAGTGGTCAAGTTATTATAGAGCATATTGGCACAAAATCCATGACTGTGGATCTTCTTACTATGATTCTACACTCCAAGGTTTCCATGAGCTCATCATAAGTATGAGTGTCATATTGTTAGACGATATGTCGGTTTAGTGGGAGTTTGTGTTTATTGTTGTTTTTTTGAACACATTATATGTTTACAGACATTTATACAGAAATAAAGTATTCAGTTTATTTCCACTTTTACTTGTAATGTTTGATCTCCCAAAAGAATATGGAAGGACCAGTTGGAAATAGGCATGTTTAGATCACACTACATGCAATTTCCATGCTACACATCCATGCTTGATCAATGTCGTTTGGTTATATTGATATATGTGACCATTGATGAATTTAGTTATGATATAAATGTAATGAAAATTGCTTTGATCATGTATTGATATAATTGATGGGCAAGGTTGTTTGGTTATGATAGAAAAAAATTTTGAGACTCATAACGTTATGTATAAGGTGTAACATATGTGTCCCAAGAGGGAGATTATTGGAAAAATAATATATGTGGCCTCACATATGTTATTAAGTGCTATTATATGATTTACCCAAAATAGCAGTGATCTAATTAATGTTTAATAATGGGTTAAAGCATATAATAAAGTGTGGTATATTATGTGTAGATACCAGATAGTAAATTCCTAATTTTATGATGGGCGAAATCGGAATATTACTAATTAGGTTTTTCAAGGTTATGGTCCCCTATATATATCTATCATTCTATTTTTTCTAGGCATCCTATCGTCAGAGAGAAACCAAAGAGGAATCTCGGATATATATATTATACAGAAGGTATGTTTTTGCATTTGTTGTAATATTATTATTCTTAATGTTTTAACATAGATCTCGTGATTATTTTTGTTTGGATTAGAAACTATGAAGGCTAATGTTCATGAATAGATGATTTTGTAGTTAATCCGCTATTTGAACATTTAAAGGTGATAATTCCAATATGGCTGATGGAAGTGGAAAAAACATTGGCCATATATGGCAAGAGCATTAGACTCCATATCAACTACTTTTCTAATTAATGGATTCAAGCTGTGTGAAGAATTCATGGAAGCTTAAAGGGGAGAGCAACATATTGCTACTCGAATTAAAATAATACAAGTACAAAAAAAAGATCAATTCCTGCTGGTTGGAGATTGGAAATTAAGTAGTTGCTCTAAGGTCCTAAAACATCAGACATATTTCTGAGAGTGGATCAAGATTTTTATATAAACAAAGACAAATAATATTGTAACTTGTAAGTCTGATTCACAGTTTGGTGATTTAGCAAGAAGACGCCGTTTCTGCCAGGTCAGACAAAGATCAAAATCGATGGCTGACGCCAGAACGGGGCTAAGAGATATGGCGAAGAGCGTAAAGAGGTTAGAAGCGGAGAAAAAAGGAAATGTGAAAGGGCTATACATAAATCAGTGCATTTTCTTCTTATGAACCTTTCAAATCCCAAAGGAGGTCTTTTCGTGCGTAAGGCGGAAATATTTTGCTCTTTGACATGTCGAAACCGGACAGGTAGGAGGAAGGAGATTGAAAGCTATAGGTGTGAAAGAAAAATTGGCGGAAGGCTTTTCTAGAGGAATTACTCTAGGCTTCTTCAATTCATCCAATCAAGCTCGGGTTTTGGCTCATTCTTTACGTTGATAATCCACGTCTAAAGAGGTAAGTTGCACTTTGGGCATCATGGTAAAAATAAGGAGTGCAATGAAAGAAAGTCCTTTTGACATACAAAAAAACTTTTTCATACAAACATGGCCCTCGCGGGTCATATTAAAGGGGGCAATTTATTGACACTTAAAATATTTTTTTTTTGCCCAAATGGTAATGGAATGGGCCAATTAGATATGTCATTACCTGCAAGTGTGATATTCAACTCAACTAATAGTGTTCAAGCCCATGAGAATCAACCCATGAAAAGGTTCAGAGACAATTCTAGAATTTTTAAAAAATTTCAGAGCTGCCAACAATAAATTTGAGACTGTCTCAAAGGCAAAACATGGAAGAGATTTTTTCTCCAAGTCATGACATAGCAAAGGACATGAGCAGTGGAGGAAAGTTACTTGGGGAGCAAGACTCCTTTAGTAGAGACATGGACAGTTACTCATAAATGCCTATAAAGGACGACTCAACACCAATTTTAGGGGATCAAGAACCAATAATCAAAACCGAGCAAGAGATTTTCAACATTTCTACAAGTTTATCAGTTGTCTTTTCCAGATTCTTAGCTTAGTTTTACTTTTTTTTTTTTACAAGCATTTGTTACTTCAAAGCTTTCTTGCTTCATCATTTGGTTTTTAGTCCAATTCTATAATGAAATCTACTATTTTTCAAGATAGTCCGTTAAGTTTCCTCTTAGCTTTCAATTCAGTCTAACAATCTAATTTTCAAGGTATTTTTCTGCTTAGATTCTAAGGAACTATCAAGGGAACTAGGGGATCCATTTTTCGTTTAAGTAGAAGTTAGATTTCGGCATAGTTTCGATTTAGAAATACTATAATTTCCTGGCATGCTCGCACATTCACCAATTTATGTGCTTTTTGTATGTTATGGTGAATTACACTAGAAAGTCCACCAAACATAGTTTTGGCACACTCGATGGAACCCATTTTTTCTGAAGAATGCCACCAAAATTGAGAAGTAAGACAACTGTAGAGTCTCTGGACTCAGGATCTGATGCTGTAGAAGCAGCATAGGAAGAAAGAGTTCCAACCTTGGTAGAATAGATAGAAACCTGATGAATTCTCTAGTACAGTAGCGGGAGAATCCATCCAACAGCCCTATTGAACATGTGGAAGGAATGGGTGCAGGTAATATGGATATGCCTATTATTTTCTCTAATAATTTTAACGAATTTCAGTCTCTCATGCAATAAATAAAGAATCAGCGAATGATCATGACTGTCTTTATGGAGGAAATGAAGTAGCAATCTCAATCCATCCTAAAGAACCTTAGAGAAATTGGGTAACCAAGGAAGGAAGTTGTAAGCCTAAATGGCAATTTTCTAACGAACTCGGGGGATGATTTTCATACTTAATGTATAAAAAGTTTGCATAAGTTTTTCCAATTTAATTTCTATTTCTAGAAGAAAAATATTCCATTAAAACAACGTGATTTTAATTTTATTATCATAAGAATTTTGAGAATCACTTTTCTTTAAATCTAAAAGTATATTTATATAATGCACAAATTTGTATCTCAAATATTTCATCACTAGAAAGGTTTCGTGTCCTTCCAAATTAATTTGTTTATAAATTATCCCCAATGGAGAAAGGTTTCGTGTCCTTCCAAAAGAATTTGTTTATTACTTCTCCAAAAAAAAAAAAAACCGATTAATGCATTATATACCCATCATGGGGTGGACGGTTATGAGATGGGCATTTATGAGTGGCCTTCAATGTCCTTACGTTACCCATTAACTGCATCGTAATGCTTGTCAAGGTGGACAACAATGTATGCTTCGTTTGCTTTATCTCCCATGCCCAAGGTAGCCTGTTTGCTCGATCTTCCTGCCTATTAAGCTCGAGTTACTCACATGACTGCCACATGATCGGGTTTTGGTCACCCACACAAATGTCATGTGCGCTGTAGCTTATCCCATTCCACTAGCCCCTCCTAACGTCTTTTCAATCCATTAGGGTTAGAATGACACTAGACTCTTTGATTACTCTGAATTTTGTAAAATTTCTTTTACTGTAATATTTGAGTCTTTCTCAAGATTTTCTTAGACTCAAGATTTTCTTCTCTCCTTAAAAAATATATTTGGAAGTTTTGATGATGAGGTTAATCATTTTTTGATTAAAAATTTTATTCCATTTGATATAATAATAAAAAAATATTCCTTATATAAAAAATATTTTTTTTCTCGTTTTATTTCATAATAATAATTGATAACACCATATCATAATTAGTTAGTTAATCATCAAAAATAAAATAAAAAATAGGAGAAAAGAGAGAAAGGTATCCATTAATATATATATATATATATATATATATATATATCACTACCAAATCTTATAAATGTTTACCTTTCAGTTATTAAATTGTTATTTATTTGGTATTATCTTTCATTACTAAAACAACTTTTAATTTTAATTTTTTGCTTTCAACATCATCCAAAATTTAAAACTGTGGTAACCGGGTTCGATGACGGCGACGCCTCTATGAACATGGCTGAGGACATTTCCATTTGGTAGTGGTAGACCTTAATGGCCCACAACAACTTCTCCGATAACTGCTCCTTTGCTTGGGCCTCCACAACAAACGCCATGTCAAATTTCCACTCACCATCTCGACATCGGCTAGAATCAGAAATCTGGTTCATCTTGGTAAGGAAGTGAAAAAGTTTTGATTTTTAGTTATTTTAAAAAGGAATCCTAGATTTCTCTTATAAAAATTGATTTTTTTTTTGTTGTAATAGGTAGAAATGGAGTGAGAATATATGAAATTGGTTGTTTTTCATCTTTAAGAAGACCGAGTTAACTCAGAATCTAGACCGAAACTTCCGAGTTTGGCCGATTCACAACCGAGTTTACTAGTATCTAGTATTTGTTCTGATTCGCGCGCCACCCCCGAAATCCGATATCGACTTGACCGACCAGATTTTAATCTAATGAAGCCAACCCCCGCTTCACATCCGTCTCTTCTGCACTACAAAAAAGGCTCTAAGGATCGTTGAGGAATACATCCTCAAGATGAAACCACTTGCACATGACCTATTAGAATGTCGGATGTTTATTTCGACATGAATTTAAGGTTTCTACATTTCAGAGGATTAGGATTTTAATATGATCGATGTGGTCGCCTGAGCCTAAAGAATCTGTAACTCTCTCTGAAGCTCAATTCTTCCAAACACATGAGCTCCGACTTGAGACCATGCATAACCTCCCCAGTCATAGACATCTCTCACGCCACTACTCAATTGACTCTCAAGAGCAACAACTCAGCACCAAAAGAAGCATCACCATCACGAGCCTTCTTCTCCGGCAACAGAGGTCGCAATTATCATGGTCATGGCCATGTATTTCGTGGTTCCAACCTCAGACTGATGTGCCTAATATGCGGAAAATCTAACCCTTCAATCGCCAAATGCTATCATCGCTTTGATCTGCAATTTTCTGGCTCTCAGACACGGTTCAAAAACTCGGCCGAGTCCGAGCCGAATCGGTCGAGTCGTATCCGCCTCGAAGGTGACCGCATCGAGTCCGATACCGTGATACGATGGTATGCAAATCCTCAGAGAAAATCGCCAAAATCGGCCAAACTTGTCAAGCTGCTAGAGATCCCAAGTTGACCTTGGCCAACTAGAATTTCCAGAGGGAACCGATTCCTCGTATTCTTAACTGCTTTTACCCAACACAACAAAAAAAATCAAATTTATTAAAAAGATTTTTCTTTAAATAACTAAAATCAAAACTTTTCGTATGATACCTCTCCTCCAAAATCACTAAAATCAAAACTTTGGAACTTGAACCATGGAGGAGCCGCGAGGCTGCTGCCATTAGCAAATTTCCTGACCTGTTCTGGGGACCATGAAATAGATGAGGTAGCTTTGGCACCTAAGAACGACGAGCGACTGGTCTTTCTCCCGTCCCCCTCTCAGAGTGAAGACCTGTTAACAATGTGGCATTAAAGGTTGGAAAGACGAAACGAAGGTTGTGAGACGTAAGGGGAGGAAGTGAGAAAGATGGGGGAATTTTTGAGATATTTTTGCACTCCAAACGAAATGAGGGAAAGTGGGTTATTTATTATTTTCTCAATTGAGGTTTTATGTTGAATTGTAATATTGATTTTGTTTTTTGAAACAAATATCAATATTTTTATAATTTCGGATATGATATTAAACGATTAGTTTAGTTATAACATTTTCAATAACAAATTTTGGCGAAAATTATAATAATAAATTATTATTTAAAATTAATTTAAAGATGAATTTGAAGATAAGGACTAAATTACTTTTAAATATCTAACTTACCATAAACTATTATAATAATTATAATTATTTCTTTTATATATTGCTTTGTTAAAATCATTAAATATATAAGGATATCGATATCTTCCTAAATTAAATATATAGGTGAGATGGTTAAGGTCTCGAATTCGAACTTGAGAATGCAGCTATGTTATGTGACAGAACTTTACTGTCCTTATAGTCCATCCTAGCTTCAATGGGGATTAGTTTGGGTTCCAATAGTCATTAGTCTGGGTATGATATGATTTAAATATATATTTCAGATGCTGTGAAGTGACCTGCTTCAAGACACCCAGGACTGACAAAAATAAAATTGTGCTTTTGTTAAATAAAATTATTAAAATTTTTAAATAAATAATTACAATTTAATTAAACTATTTTTATTTTTTAGTGTACTATTTAATTAATTTTATAATACACATATTTGTAACAAAGTATGGTTTGGTAATTTTGTAAGAATGTTTTATAGTTATTTAAATAGTATTAAACAGTAAAACAATTTTTATTTTATTAGTTTTGCCAATTATGCCTTAATAATTTATATAATTTTTTTATAATTTTTTAAACTCTCTATTTATTTTTAATTTACGACGGTCGACATCGTTTCATACACCTGAGACCGACACGCCTCAGACCTCCGAACAAGGACCGATACCGCGACTTTGAACCATGTTCTCAGAACTACAGCGGAAACCCCAATCCATTCTTTTCCACTAAACACCCTCAGGCTCACATTACAACACCAACAAACATGCACGATCCTGCCTGGTACCTTGACAGTGGAGCCACCCACCACACTACTCCAGATGCTGGTCCACTCGACTCAAAAACTGCCTACAACGGTCCAAACAAGCTACTAGTCGGTAATGGTTCCGCTCTCTCCATTCATTTGCTTGCACTTAAACCACTTCATCTACACAACATCCTGTTAGTGCCAGCAATGCAGAAAAACCTCATAAGTATTTCTCAATTCACCATACATAATGATGTCGTTGTTGAATTTGACGCCACCTGTTATTTTGTTAAGGACAGAGCCACCAAGATTGTCCTAGTGCAAGGACGCATGACTGATGGTCTATACCATCTAGACATTCCACCCACCTCTCCAGCATCTACTGTGACGACGCCTCACCCTCGTCCTTCTATCTCCTCAACTCTGCATCCTACCAATTCCAGCAATAAAAGTAATCAACTAGTTTCTCTATGGCACAACCGTCTCGGGCACCCTCATTACAAGTTTACAACACCTGCAATAAGTTTTACAAGACATGAACATCTATGTACCATCATTCACTACTATATTTTGAGACGCCTAGCAACTTGGAAAGTTGCATCAGTTCAATTTTCCTACTTCTTCCCTCAAGACTTCACAACCGCTTCAGTTGATCCACGCTGATGTATGGGTCCCTCCCCTTTTATTTCATGAGATGGCTACCACTACTATATTTCCCTTGTTGATGACTATACGAGATTTGTATGGATTTTTCCTTTATGTCTCAAATCTAAGGTTCCCTCTATTGTGTCGCACTTCATTAAAATGGTCGAAAGAAAAATCTCCTACAAGGTTAAGTGCATTCAATCAGACTCTAGGGGCAAATACAGAAAATTATCCACATTATTACAACCATTTGTAGGCATCTCCAAAAGGCCTGGGTCCGAGGTCCATTGGGGTCTCGGCCACTGAGGGCTTTAACTCGCCAAAGCCCGAGAGGCCTAAGCTCGCCCCAAGCTCCGTGAAGGGCCGGCCGGCCGCGGCCACCAGCCCCGGCCCCGCCGGCGAAACGGCCTCGACCACGCAGCCGCCTGGCCCGCCCAGAGGACACCCATAGTTCCCAGAGGCTCCGCCTGTGGTCTGCGATAGCCCGCCTGTAGGCCCATCTTAAAAGCCCACTAAAAGCCCGCCAGCCCAATCCTCCATGTGGGGTTTTTTATTTAAATTGTATTTCTTAAAAGTTAAATAAAAAGTAAGTTTAAAAACAATTCAAAAAAAAAATACATCATTTAAAAATTTTATTAATCAAATATAATTACATTTAGAAATGCGGCGAAAAGTTTACATCACTACAAAATAAGTACATTCCAACTAGGTTGGCACCTACTTATTCATTAATCATTTGTACTTTTTTAACCATGTTAAAATAAAAATACAATATACATTTCCAATAAAATATTTTAATCATTATTTTCCAAGTGACGGGAACTATCTTCGATCCATTCATGTCTCTGGAGATTTTAAGTTCCTTCAGATCGCCCACTACCCAAAATTTCGAACACGATCAGTAGTTCTTGTCCTAAACTCCAATCTTTAAACATACTAATTCGATTGCTTGAGGTGACAAATTACATCTCTTTGCTAACCACTCTTCCACCCGCACTAAAAGCGCCTTCCGATGCAATCGAGACTACAGCAATCTAAGCATCACATCACGTGCACACAGATAACACCTGCATTTAATTTGTTGTTTTTTCCACCATTCTAAAATATCAAAAGCTTCATTATCTTCAAATGGAATTGTTTCTACACTGAGATATCTATCTATATCTGTTGTATTATTTGGAAAACTAGCTAAGGCCTTTTTCTACTTTGAACATTTCTCAAAGTACTTTTATAAAAAGCACAGAGCTTGTAGTAGATGATGATTTTATCAAACTAATATTATTACCATATTTTTCTTTATAAATATTATATAAAATATATAATAACGAATTTACTTCATTTTTAATTACTTCAATTTTTATTTGATCTTCATTGTAAATAATTGGCAACCATTCATCTAAAGCATCAAATTTTAACGAGTTCACAATTAAAACCAATATAATAAATTAAAGGTATTTCTCCCCAATATTTTTTAATTTTTTTCTATCATTGCAAAATTGTATCATTAAAATTTCATAACTTAAATAATTTTGAAGTATCATAAATACTAGTTATTTGCATAATGACCCGATGTAGTTGATAATACACACTACAAAAATATTTGTCATATCAAAAATAAAAGATCTCAGAGAATGTCCGCAATGCGCCAATCATAATCATTTAATACATCAACATCTACATCATTATTATTATTCTGGGATAATCAGATTTCGTATAATTGTACTACTTTTTTATATTTTGTAATATTTTGTAAAAGCTTATAAGTAGACTCCATCTAGTTGGTATGTCTAAACTTATTTTTTCTTTTCATATTTGTAATTTTGCAACAATCAAAATAATTCATGTTTTGTTTGGAACAATTAATATTATATGCAATGTCTCTAATTTTTCTAATGTGCTATCAACTTGTTTTAATCCATCTTTTATAATCAAATTTAAAATATGTGCACAAATAACGCACGTGGAAATAATTTTGCATGATCATCGCTATATTTGCCAAAATCTTTTAATCTTTTTGTATTGCTACATTATTATTTGAAGCATTATTTAATGTTATTGTAAATATTTTATCATGAATACCCAAATCTATAATTTCATCATTTATTAAAGTTGATATATTTGTACCATTATGTGATTATTTATTGTTTTAAATGAAATTATTCTTTTATTTAACATCCATTCACTATCTATATAATGAAAGAAGAATACATAAAAACTCCTATGCATTAAAAGCATGTCCAAATATCGATGTTAAACAAATTTTTCCTTCAAAATTTGCAAAATATTGTTTTAAATTTTCGTTTCGTTTGAAATTTTTTCATAATATCTCTTTAACAAAGATTCTAATAACCTTTGAATCGAGGGGATTAATCAACGTTTCACTGCTTCTCGACAATCACGCTTCCATCATATTAAAAGGTTATTCAAATTTTTATTATTAATCAACCATTCCTTTACGACAAGCGTAATTCATCATAAGAAAATGCTTTAAATTTCCACATTCATCTTTACCTAATTGCATATAATTTCTAATATCTACATTATTCTTAATTTCCATTGTCTGTGTCTTTTAGATGACTTGTGCCCTAATTTGATCAACCACTAAGAAGTTTGCTACAAATTTTACATTTTGTTTTTATTTCTTTTTTATTATTTTCTAAAATTATTTCTATTCTATAAAAAAATTCCATATATTTGAACTAAGTTTTTTGCTTAATGATGTACATGGACTCAGGAAGAAGATGCACATGACTATCCATACAAAATTATTAATAAATATTATACTAAAAATAAATAATGAATCAAAAATAAAATGAAACAAATAAGAAAAGAGGTGAAGAAATATTACTCAATTGAAGATCAGCCTAAATTTTGAATCCTAACTATCGAGTCACCATGCTTTGATTCAGACCACCAATAATACCATGTAATATGAGGGCAATCAAGAAAATGAAGTATTAAAGTAGTTATGAGAGCAAATTGTGAAAGAAGTAATTTAGAGTATGAAAATTAAGAGATAGTTGTAAGTTGATGAAAATTAAGAGTAATTCCAGGTGGTATTTATAGAGAAAAATAAGTGAAAAAGAAAAAAACAAAAGAAAAAAAACAAGAGGAGCAAATCTGGCCATGTGACCGTTGCAAGAGGGATGGGAGGGGAGGGAGTGGTGATAACTGGCCATATGACCGCTTGGGCTGGGGAAGTGGGAGGGGCAGGGCAAAACTAAGGGCAAGGGGGGAGGGAGGAAAGGGAAGGGAAGAGGGAGGAGGTGAGGTGGGTGGGGGCCCCGAGCCTCCAAGCACTGGGCCCGTCTACACTCCGGGGTCGCTGCCCTTCACTCTGAGGCCAACCCGTGCCCGCCATCTCAGCCCATCTCGCCTGGCCACCCAGCCTGTCGTGCCCGCCCAAGATAAAGCCCGCGCAGCCCTCGCGCACTCCGCCTTAAAAATTAAATTCAGTCCTTCACCCTACCGCTGATCGCTCACCGCCCACTGTGCCCGACCGAACCAAAGCCGCGGCCTATCTTGATCAACGCCCGCCTCCGCCCTCGCCCGTTGGAGATGCCTAAGTCCATTTGGCATTGAACTTCGTCATTCTTGTATACATATCAACAAGAAGGCAAATATTGTTGATACTAGCCTTACATTACTCGCACATGCGATATGAAATTCTAGTGGGATGCATTCCTTTTCAACAGCTAATTTAATCAACCGTCTCCCTACCCCTATTCTCAATCATCACTCTCCTGTTGAACTTCTATACAATTAGCAACCCGACTATCACTTCCTCAAACCTTTTGGCTGCACCTGCAGTCCTTACCTTCTTCGTCCCTACATTCGCCAAAAACTACAGTTTCGCAAGTCACCCTGTGTATTCCTGGGGTACAGTTCACACTACAAAGGCTACAAATGCCTTCACCCATCTGGCCGTCTATACATAGCCCGTAGTGTCACATTCAATGAGACAGTTTCCGTACCCCACTCTGTTCACAGCAGCCCTTACTTATTCTCTTCCTTCCCCTCTTCCTTCCTTTCCTATCCTATCTCTAGTGATTTGATCTCACCTACACATGCAGTACTTCCTGCCACACCCATCCTCCCCTACTCTTCATCAAGTCCAACACCACCAAGTATCCCACCATCCAGTAATTTTCATTTGGAACTCCCATGCTCCACCCCACCTCCTTCCAACCCGGTCCCTCTCATTTCAGTTCCCCTTCTCCCCTCTCCCTCTACCTCAACCCCGCCCCACCATCTCCCACCCCACCACCCGTCCAGTCCGATCATCCTATGCAGACCTAAGCCGAGTCTGGGATCTTCAAACCCCGCATTTACACAACTACAACCCTCCCTAAACACCATGAACCCAGCTCTGTCTCGACAGCTCTCTCTCAACCCTATTGGAAACAAGCCATGGAGCAGGAATATTCGGCCTTCATCCGCAACAACACTTAGGACCTTGTCTCCCTCCTCATCCTGATCAAACCTTGGTCTAGTGCAAGTGGATATTTCGTCTCAAATTCAGAGCTGATAGCTCTCTTGACTACTACAAGGCCAGACTTGTTGCCAAGGGATTACAGCAAACCCTCAGCATCAATTTCTTTGACACTTTTAGTCCGGTGGTCAAGCCCTCCACCATCCGTCTGATCTTCACCTTTGCGATTACTCGTGGCTGGGACATTCAACATATAGTCGTCAACAACACCTTCCTTAATGGAGACCTTCATGAGACGGTGTTTATGCAACAATCGGAAGGATTTATTGATCCATCAAACCCTCACTATGTCTGTAAACTTTGCAAGGCTCTATATGGCCTCAAACAAGCCCCTAGGGCTTGGTTTGAACACCTCAAAACCACTCTCCATCAATGGGCATTTCAGAGTTCTCTATATGATACATCTCTATTTTTTGCCACAACAAATGGCCACCAAATGTTCCTACTTGTGTATGTCGATGACATACTCATCACTGGTGACAGCACTGGACATTCAATGGTCAATCCACGACCTCAACAACTCGTTTTCCCTAAAATCCCTTAGCTCTGTTCGATACTTCTTTGGCTTTGAGGTGGTGCGCACATCTTCTGCGCTACACTTGCGCCAATCCAAATACATATTTGATCTTTTACTCATAAAAAACATGAAGAATGCTAAGCCCGTCTCCACCCCCCTATGCCCCAGTCACAGGTTAGCCCTTGCGGATAGTCCTCTCTTTGATCATCCGACTCTTTATCGCAGCAGTATTGTTGCCCTGCAATATTCGACTAACATTTAAGGAACAAAATATCGGTAATTACGGATATATCGATACTTGGATTTTATGGAAATATCGATAAAGCAAAAATGAATAAAAATACTTTAAAATTCATGGAAATGCTTTGTTGAACTATAAAAAGAGCATAAATAAGCAAATATACACTTATTGAAGACTATATTCGTTATAAATTATCGAGAAATTATATTAAAATAGTCATTTAAAATCAAAATGAAGACCGATGTGGCTCCATTACATTATTAGATGAAGGGATTCCATCTTGATGAAGACAATATTCATACCAAGACATGATGTTCCGATAATATTGATTGTAACTTCGAACATGCCATGCATAAATCTGTTGACTCCTACCTACAACCTCTCCATGGATAGGAAATTCGGGATTCACCCACATGCTCGTTTGAAATCCTTCTTGCATTTGATATGAAATTTTGAATGACATTTGTGGATCATGAGGATAGTTAACCATTCCAGATTCTTCACCAATAGAACCTGAAGGGTGTGAAGAAGGTTGACCATAACTCATTGTATAAAGAGGAAATATGCTACCCTCATTCAATGAATCACTGAATTGAGTTCCAATACTCATGGACTCAAAACTGGCCGAAAACGAATCTCAATAGATGGCAGTCATCCCTTCGTTGTTCTCTTATATGGCTTTCAATGACTCCACACTGACCAACTCTCCAGACCCGTGGTCTTCATTTTGTGTAGCATGTGAAATCATATTCACCTGAATCTGGGCTCAATGGATATTGACTTTGTTGTAATCCGCACATCCCCACCCAATTATTTCCAATATCACTACCATCATTAGTCCCCTATCCTCTTGAGCCATCATAACCTGTAGTAGAAGTACCAACAAAACTTGGTCTACTACTATATTCAACACTTGAATCAAAAGAGGGTCGAGAAGTAACAGCGGGTTGAAATGAGTTCATCGTGTTTTGACTAAAACATTTACTATGAACTTCGTATAAACCCGCTCAATATTAACATCTCGCTTCTCGAACATGTGCAAGAATTGGTGAATCGATTTCCATCTTCATCATCTAAATTGAGAGGTCTAATCTATTGAAATAGTTGATTTCGCTCTTCTTCACCAAACTCAAATTAAATTTCAAGTAAATCGAGAAAATTATTTTCTAAGAACTTTATCTGGCCTCTACCTCCATATCACCTGATCCCAGTTTCATGTTGTAATAACAAACCAATTGTTTGGAGCCTAGGATAAGCAAGCCGATTTCTTTGTTCGGGTATGAATTCAAAGCAAATGTGCTCCAATTTATTTCACAAGTCAAGATGATGCGTTTGGGAAAGAACCTTCAAGGCCAAACTCCTTAATGCTTCGGAGTGTGATTTGGCACAAAAACCACCATTCAGTCAAGAATAAAAATTACTTATATTCAATATATAATAATAAAATAGTTATAAAATTTACTTATAATGAGAATTAACACTCGCCAGGAACCATTTTTGATCTTGACGCTATTGCTTCCTGATCACCAAATCACTTTTATGCATCACAGAATAGTATAAGCTGTGAATTCAAAATGTCAAAAAATCTAAAATAAAAAATCAATTGAATCAATTAATTAGAATTAGAAACTCATTAATTTACCTGATTTCCAAAATTACAAAGGCCTTCAGCATTAGGATCTAATTTAGAAAAAAATCATGAACTCCGTCAAGTGTTTTAGGGTTACAAACCAAACCTGTGTCTATATTGGAAATTTTGGATTTAGATAGTGTGCCTAATAGTTATTGAGAATTAATATGTATAATAATATAAAAATATAATATTATTAAATGTGAATAACAGGAAGAGTGATATTAATTAGCTACCCGCGACGGAAGAGGATGCTTAAGGGTTCTATCCCAACGATTCATATGATATGTTTCACCCACTCTTAGCTCGAGTCGATCTAAATTTGTCTTCTACCAACCGAATCAACTCAGAGACAAATGGTGCATGGTCAATTTTACTTCGAATCAACAATGCGAATAGATGGACACTAGCTTCTCCACCTTCTCCCAATATTCATGATCAAACATGAGCCTTTCAACCTCATGTCCCATTGGCCCTGCTTGTGAGATGCCCATTCATTACTAATAAAGATTTTCTTCAAATCAACTCTTTATAGAAGACTGGTCAAGGAATATAGTTTGTTAAAATCTTGTCGCTCAAGACGCACAATATCTCAACTACGTAATTTGTCGTATTCGCAAGCAACCAACCATGATTGTAAACGGTTGGTTATCTTTCACCATTCCCGATCAACTGAGCAACACTATCCCTTCAATGTCTTCAAACAAATCAAATGTAGTGTGTTACACATGGAGTCCAATACAGATTGTATTTCTTCATCAACAACTTTCCGCTTTCACAACATCGACATCTATTATTCGCATGACTAGCACGACATTTGCTTCTCCAACTTCCTTGATAACGTCCTTCAATGAACCATATATGTATTTGTTATCTTTAATCTTATCTAACGCATCAATAGATTTGAGGAAAATTGTGCTTCTTTTGAATATACCATGAAATTAATAATGCTCAATTTAGTTGGCCCGGTCCATCCATCGCATATAATTGTACATTCATATGTCTCCCATTTCTCCCTTTGTATGTTGACATAAGCTTCCATGTCTTTATACTCCATTTCCAAGTACTTGCTTTCGATTTCATAAGGAGATGGTGGTTCGATGCACATCCCTACATATAATAATTCAAGGAAAGTTGGTTAGTGGTTGGAAATTTGCAATCATAATTTAAGATAATAATGTCATTATTAAAACATATTATACAATTAGACAAACCCGCTAAGTGCACAAAATCATGTGTTCTAAATGGTGTGAGTCCGCTTTTTGAGGTGGAACACTTTCATAAATGAAAAACTTACTAATAAATCGTTTCATTGTTTCCTTGATTTAACCACATTTGAACATATTTTTTAGGCTTTTTGTTTTATACCAAGACTCAGTGATAACGACGATGCACCAAGTGTGATGGATCCGTATGCCGAACACTTGTGATATTTCCAGATACATCTGAATGGATTACCTGGTTGTGAAGACTCGCCTATTGCAATTATGCCAAATAATAAAATCAATTTACATTATTTTATACATAATTATGTGAAAAAATGAATTAGGTATGAAGATTTACTTATTTTTCTTTGCCTCATAAACCCGCACTGCTCTCTGCTCCATTCACTAGCTTTTGATGCACGTATCGCCGACATTCATCTCCCCATCGGGGTGCATGTCACTGACATATACATATCCTCATCACTCCCTCCTCCTCCCATCATCATCATCAAAGAGAGTGTGATGTTTTCCTCCCATCAGGCCTTGTAATTCAAATTCTCAAATTTCTTCCATATCGCTTGCTTTTTTCGCTTTTGTTTTACTTTTATGATCTAAAAGTTGCTTCATTTCTTGCTTACTAGCGACACATTTGACACTTCTTAGTATTTGAATGGGAACCGCAGATGATAAATGAACTAAGTGTTAATTTCCCACCACTTTTTATGCTTAAAACTACAATAATTGCAAATTGCTCTATTCTTATGTCCCTCTCCAAAGGTGTGCAACACTCCACAGATCTCGGCTCCACTTCCACTAGTCATCCTATAAACACATGTGATTTTATTGAAAATGAAATTTGAATCAATGTTTAATATAATTAATTAACTAAAAATTATATTAGTTAGAAATATTATGAACTAAAATAATATCATTAAGATATCTAAGAAGATCTAAATTTCTAACATTAAATATGTCTAAGATCTAAGTTCCAAACATTATATAACTAAAATTTAATGTAAGTAATATGTTTCAAATTACTAAAATAAGATTATAGTTGTTTAATACTAAGATGTGTAATATCTAAGTTTCAAACATTATATCTAACTTAATTTATTATTATCAAATTAAACCAAAATAAAACTAAGATACATTAAAAATAAAATATGCATGTAAGTAATATGTTTATGAACTAAAATAATATTATTAAGATATTTAAGCAAAAAGATCTAAATTTCTAACATTACATAATTATAACTAAGTTTGAAACATTATGTAACTAAAATAACTAATAGAATTAAAATAATTGAAAATTCAAATAACTAATATAATTAATTAACTAAAAATTATATTATCAAATTAAACTATAATAAAACTATAGTATAAAAATATTTATTATAAACTACTTCAACACCAAAATAAACTAAGATACATTAAAAATAAAATATGCATGTAAGTAATATGTTTCAAATTTCTAAAATAAGATTATAGTATAAAATGTTTCAAACATTATATAACTAAAATAAGATTATAGTAAATAACTAATATAATTAATTAACTAAAAAATTATATTAGTTAGTAATATAATTAATTAACTAAAAATCATATTAGTTAGTAATATGTTTATAAACTAAAATAATATTATTAAGATATCTAAGTAAAAAGATCTAAATTTCTAACATTACATAATTATAATTGTTTAATAGTAGGATGTGTAATGTTTAAGTTAATTTCAAACATTATATCTAACATAATTTATTATTATCAAATTAAACTAAAATAAAACTATAGTATAAAAAAATTTATTATAAACTACTTCAACACCAAAATAAAACTAAATAAAATATGCATAAAAACCAAATTAATGAACAAAGAAACATACCTTAATTTATAAAGATCTTCCAAAAAATTAGGATAAAGAACAAAGAAAAAAATTATTTGAGAGTGAAATTGAGCTTAGATGTGGATGGATGAGTTTGTACGAAATTGTATGATTTAGGGTATTTATGTGAATTTTTTGAAGCTTCAAATAGTCATTGGATTGTCAAAAACCATTGTGATTTATTTCTAACTCAAGTGGATTTGATTTTGGTTCAAATCTGACCGTTGGATCATCATATATCCGTTAGAAATAATTCTGGACCGTTATATCAAGCTTCAGATTTAAAATCAACCGTTGGATAAAAAATATAACCATTGAATTTTTTTAAAAAGGCGGATGAAATCTGGATCATTAAATCAAAAACAGAAAACAATATGAGGGTTAGGATTGAGGCGCCTTCTTTTCGAAAAAATCGGCAAAAAATCGTCGATTTATTAATGATATTTTCAATTTATCGCGACAAAAGCCGATTTTTTCGGAAAAAACGCGCTTCATTGACGCGTGCTCCACACTTTCAATTTTCGGTGGAAAATTTGGTAATTTCCGATTTTTTGGCGAAAAATTGGCGATTTTGACCGATTGCCAATTAATTTTCCTCTGCTTAAACCGACATTCGCTGTCAAAATCTTTTAGTCGATAACCGATTTTCTACGATATTTCTACTTAAAATCCAATTTTTTTGTCTATGGTATGAATGAGTTTGTAAAAAAATTGTATGATTTTAATGGTATTTATAGAATTTTTTGGAGTCAAAATAGTTATTGGACTGTCAAAAAACTATTGTGATTTAATTCTAACCATTGATTTGATTTAAGTCAAAATAGTCGATATTTACCAATATTTTACCGATATTTATCGATATTTTACACATATTTATCGATATTTATCGATATTTTACCGATATTTACCGATATATCTCCAATATTTACCGATATTTTACTGATATTTTTTCAGAAATTCCAGCACATGCGTGCGTGAGATAAAGTCTCGAAATTTCATCGAAATATCGGGAATTTCCAATATTTCGCCGATATTTCGACTATTTTTCCTATTTTTCTCTGATTTTTTGGCCAATCAACTATCAATTGACAATATCGTTTCGGGGCCCACTGATAACCGATATTTCAGCCGAAAAAACCGAAATTTTGTTCCTTGCTAACACTCACCCAGATATCACCTTTTCCATAAGCAAGATAAGTCAAGAAAGCCCCTCGTCGCTCATTGGGTAGCTTGCAAATGTGTCGTACGCCATGTTCAAGGCATAGTGGATCATAGCCTGTCTTTTCATCCGGCCACATTTCTCAGTCTTTGATATGATCTCACATCAGTTTCATATAAGAGTGTGGAGTGGTATTTATGTTTGAGATGTTTTCTCATCCATCTGACCTGTCTTTTGGATTAGGTCCTTTGATTGGGCTTAAAGCTCAAGCTCTATCATTGGTGTTTTTATTGAAAGCGCGGCTCCGATTGGGTTTGAGGTTCTATCATTGGTGCTTTCATTGAGAGCACAGAGAGGTTATCCGGTGCCTCAAAGGTGGGTTAAGGGTGAATGTTAGCTAAAGTGTAAGCCACCTAGAGTGAATATCGTCCCCGAACGTTCGATTTCTTAAGGGGAATAGAATAATACGATCTCATATCGGTTCTACATAATAATATGAAGTGATACTTAAACTTGATGAATACTCCTATTTAATTGATCAAGAACTTTTTCATGGATTTGGGTACTGGGTAGCTCAAATTTTTCGGCTAAGAGGCAATTAGATTTCGTGGCGACATGTCGAGCCTCGGAGAATGTGATCTTAATGTGTTGAAATGGTTTCCGTGTTCTTGTATTATCTGAAGCTCATACATCTGTGATGATGAAAAGAGGTAGGGAAAGCGAGAATATATACAAGAATGTTCTAGATGATGAGTAACATAATGGAGATTGCAAGGCACGTGAGCTTGTAACTGATTCTAGAAGGTTCTGTGGTGAGGAGATGATAGGGTGCGACTCGTGTGTAGCCTGGACTGTGCACCCGAGGCTGTGTGGCTGTGGCTATGTCCTCCACATGCCCCCTCAAGCTGATCGGGGTAGAACCCAAGGTCCGCTTGCGGCACAGAAGCAAAGAGCGATCAATGGGAACCGCCTTCGTAAACATATCAGCTGGTTGATGAGAGCTGGAAATATATTGAATGTCAAGCAAGCTTGTTTTGGGCAAGGATGAAAATATCAATTTTGATGGATATATCAATATTTTGATTTTATAAACATATCAATAATTAAAAATTATTCAAAATTAAAAATATATTTAAGTTATATATCAAAATTATTTTGAAAGCATAGAGAATAATAGTATCAATAGATTTGATTTTTGACATTTTTATTATATTTATATTTGTTTATAAAAATTTAAATTATTTTTATTAAAATACATTTAATTATAAGTGATTTATATAGTTTATACAAAATATTTTTATTCAATAGTTTTTTTAAAATTTTGTAATTATAATAACAACATAAAATAGAATACAATATTTTTATATATTTATACTTTATATTTAGTATTATAAATGATTAAAAATATTCATAAATTATTAAAAAAAACATTCATAAATAAGAAAGACAATATATTTGCATTATATCTAACGAGCACGTGACTTGGGAGGTGGAAGGAGGTTTGGAACTCTTTTTAGTTTTGGCGAGTTCAAGCCCTTGCCAACAACTCCGACTATGGTTGACACGTTGGTAGGCATATAGCGGTAAAATTTGATATCTCGAGAAAAGTACTGACGAAACCACCAATATATATATCAACGATAATTGTAGAAAAATTCTGAAATTTGTGTTGACCGACTATCGGTGGGATATATCGTGTCGATCTTCACCAACACACGATATATCCCCGAAATATCGGTCGATATTTTCAATTTTTCAAACCCTAGTTTTGGGCAACAATATCCCAGATGAAGTGGACATCAATTTCTATATGTTTGGTACGGGCATGATGAATGGGATTAGAGGTGAGAGCCTGAGTGCCAAAGTTTGTGTACGCGGGATAGGGCGACAATTATAGGTGATGCGATCTCGACGTGTAAGACGAGAAAATCGATTTTAAGAAGGGTAAAGCAGTAATTTGGTAAAAATCCGGGGAATTTTTACAGACCTCGGATGACCAAGCGGTTCAGGTTGGAATCATCTCGCGAGAAATCTAATACCCGTCGAATTTACGTCGAATTAAGAACGATCGGTGATGCGTTTTGAGACACGGTGTCGAGTGTAAATGCGACATGTGATGTAAAAAAAGTCACCCACTACATGCTCATGTGGCACATGTTGCATGGTAGAGATAGTGGAAATGGACGGCCTAGATAGTGCCAAGTGTCAAAAATCTAGAAGAAGGGACGCATAGGGAATTATGAGAATGTTTAATGAGGAAGGGCACAAAATGAGAGTGTTCTAATGCAGAAAGCTGAACCCAAAAGCGGCGGTGTCTTTGGAGAGGGATGCGAGTGGGATGGAATTGAGTTTTAGAGGAAACGTTCTCTCTAGATTTTAAACAATGTGGACCATCGGTTCTGGCAGAAGCAAAAGCAAGGCCTTTCTCTGCAGGCGAGGAGCTGCGCGTGGGCTTGCAGTTTGAAAATTGGAGTTTCGATAACTCCCGAGAAGGTATGGATCTTTTTCCTACTTGGGTGCATTAGAGCCATGTAAATGGTTAAAGATGTTGAGAGCCACATGTTTGGCGTACAGAGATTCGATCTCAAGCTTTGAACGAGTGGAGAAAATTCCTATTTGTGTAGTGCGTGAAACATTAACCCAGAGAGTTTCCAACATTCATGTGAATAGTGACACATGGCATTTTTTGGCAGATTTGTAGTATTGGTGGTTTAAATTGAATTGCTTTGTGTTTGTCAATTAGCCCATGAGCTAATTTTAGTGTTGTGGTTGTGAATTTGCATAACATGGTTATGATTTAATTATGTTAATATATATGCATGTGAATATATTAGCATGAATGTGTTGGAATTGACGTAAATGGAATTAGTATGCGGGGCACCTTAAGGCATTCTGAGTGAGTGCATGACATGAAATGCTGAAAAAACGAAAATCTTGTGAAAGAACAAAGGAAGTTACCGGAAGATTACCTTTGAAGTTGTCCAGCGGTCCGCGAATGGGGACCACTTTGTTGGCGTTGGGAGAACGCCCGCTGATAGCGCCGGAGGGTAGTCAATATTTGCGACGAATTCGGTAGTGGGGTTTTAGAACAAAAAACTTGTTTGGCACGTGATTTCTTCGCGTTGGAGCTTAGGCATATGTCTTGGGGAGCCAGGTGAGGACTGGACGTGGATTGATCGTATGCATTGATGGGATGGGGTAGCGAATCATGATTGTTTTATATATATAAGCAGGTGAGATGTGTGAAATTATCTCAGGGCTTTGCTCACTGTCGAGATCACCATTTGCAGTCTGAGGTGTGCAAGTTTCCTTCAGAGGCGTTTGAAAGCGGGTTGTAGCCTTGTATTGATTTTTGTATAACATATATAAATGAAATTGCATTTGTTCATGTTTAGATAAAAAATAATTTATTGACTCTTAGAACTGTGAAATAGTTGATGTTTTTGTGAGTATTAATGGGGGCCCAAGTGGCCATTGTTACGCTATGTGGACCTGTGTGGTCGTTGTGCTGTTGGGACATGGCCCAGCCATTTTGGGTAAGGAGCCATTGAGCTGCGTTTTCTCTCAAGTGATGCGTGAGGTTGCCGGCATCCAGCTGTTGTAGATTCGACAGGGTTTATGTGAGGACACCGATTTTTGAGTCATGAGCTGAGGATTAGCTGACCAAAGTAGTTCAAAAGCAAATGGATGCACTTCTGAGAGCCTTATATCAGGCTCATGCTGCCCAGGCTGTGCATGTTCTTTTGCAGAGCTCAGTGATGATTATGTTTGAGGAAAGCCTTGGAGTACCACTCATGATTCTGATTATTGGGATCTGCAACATGATTTATCTAAAAATGGTGAGATTGATACGATCCCTGTCGATTACCGAAGTAAAGTGGTACTTAAGCGGGTGGGTTCCATCTATAATGACCAGAATCTTTTAGATTTAGGCTCTCCAGAATTTGAAGCAGGTATATAACATTGTGATCATTCTTTGGATTTGAGGCGAGCACGGCGCTAAAGTTATTGCTTTTGAGATAGGAGAGACAAATGTAGGGATGATACCAATCTGAGAAGTTGCGTGGAGCTAGTAGATTAAGCGCGGGATCTTTGGCATTTCAAAGCGAGGTCATTTGTTAACCTTTCGCCTGGAAAACTAGTAAATATTGAGTGACCTAGAATCTGAGTATTTGTGTAATAGTTACTAGGATCCATGATTTTAACAAAACTCGGATAAAGTCTCTTTTGTACGGGGAGCTCTATCAAGTAAAGTTGTACAAGAACATATGCCATAGCCATCAGAATACATAATACAATGACATCAAGGTCCACTTATAAAAAAAAGCGCCACATAGGGTCCATTTATCCATGTTCATTTAAAACATACAAAATTATATTTAAAACAACTCATAAGAGTTTAATTACAACACTCTTACAAATATTACACATTAGAACAAGATTGTTCCAAAATATTTTACAAAACAGTAACAAGGCCACATATTGGCCTTCTTCACAATTGCGGCCTCGAATGAGCGCCATCCATCGGTGTCTATCCTACACCTGAAATGTTTCCCATATAGAGTGAGCCACACCCAGTAGAGTAAACTTCCTACAATGGCTACTCTTCACCTAAGTGCACATGCAATTGTCATGTTCCACAATTCACACATTCCAAACAAGATTATGCAATCCTAGATTGGAATGCTACATGGCATGAGATGAGATGAGATGACACTCAACCATGTACTATGCCCCTAGTCCTTACCAACTCTCATCACACCCGAGTCCTTACCGACTCTTATCACACAATGTCAAAGCCTATGCGTGATAAAATCCATCATTTTTGGATTACATCCAATGATCATTTTACAAAACAAATTCATTTGTTTCCAAACCAAAAGCTTTTTGGATGTTACACCTCAATAATAATTTATATTCAAAACATGAATTAACTTTGTTGGTGTGAATTTTTTAGAAGTCTCATCCATTGGCTTTGCAAGCTTTCTACACTTAGGGCTTTCAGTTTGACACATATGTATAGCAAAAAATAGCAGGGCTTTCACTTGTGGAAGATATATCCCTACTTGCTATTACGACGCATTTCATTTTCATCATCACATCATTAGACTATATTGGGCGTTGTCCCATCGATACCGAGTCACCGATCAAACACACCAAACATTGTTGATTTATAATCATTCCTCACACCATTTCGTATTAACGATGTCTGAAATTTTCCATAAATGCATTCAATGCGCATTTCATGCCTATGCCATGTCACATATGCCATTCTAGATATTATATGGACAATTCTACTCAGCATATCACCCATGCATGTGGACAATTATATCCAGTTAGCATAAGATTTTCAGATCACACATTCATGTCAACATATTTGCACTCACTTCCTCAACATCAAAGCAGTCATCACCAATCAAGCAATGACATACTTTATCCTCTTGCCGAATTGTGACATAACGTACAAACTAAAGCCTATAAACAAGTCATACAATGGCCTTATCCATATACAAACTCATCACATGTCAATACATTTAGGTTTTACATATTATTCAAATCAATTACCTGACATATCCTCAAACTCAAGCAATGACAACTTAGTGTAAGATGGTTTGTCTGGCATAGAGATGCCCGACATTCCACAATAAGCCATAATAGATCATGGGAATAATTTCCAGAACTCAGTTCAAAAACTAGTACCTAACAGTCCCAATATAGACCTGAGCCATTCTTATTTATAAGTTATACAATCTGAAATGGACCATAACTTGTTTGTATATAATCAATTGAAGCGATTCAAAAGCCTACATCAATTTTATAGATGCAACTATAATTTCCATGGAGAACACTAGTCCAAATTCCCTCTTTTTCCCAATCGAAAATTAGTCCTAAAATCTGGACAGTGTATGTCAAAACAGGGCAACCTGTGGCAATCCAGAAAAATGGACCATAACTCGAGTTATAGAGGTCCAATTTGGGTAATTCAAAAGCCTAACATCAAGTTCTCAGATACAACTACAATTTCCATGAAGGACACTAGTCCAATTTCCCCATTTTTTCCTACAGATAATCATTCCTAAAATCTAGACGGTGTAAAGATTTAAGAAAAACGAGGGAATTGTACGTAGCAATCCTAGGAAAATGGACGTAATTTGAGTTATAGAATTCTGTTGAGTGATTCAAGCTAACCCCTAAAGTTCACAATTGCAGCTACAATTTCCAAGAACACTAAATTAAATTCCTCTTTCCAATCGAAAATTAATTAAAAATCAGGCGTTTGCTAGGAGCAACGATGACATTCCCATGGCAATTTGGCCAAACAACCCTAGGCCATAAAACCTGATTTTTCTTAAACAACCTAGACTGTAGATTGGATTATCAGTCCCAGCAGCCCCTAAGGGCATAAACCTAATTTTCAAAACCCAAACAACTCATGTAGGCGCAAAAACTTACTTATTTTCAGTCTGAAGAACTAACTATAGGCTTCATAAAAACCCAATTTTTTTTAAAACCCAAATAGCCCATAGAGAAGTGAAAATATCAAATGCTGAAAAATCCCTACCTCTTTGGGCAGCTGAAAAGACGAAGGAGGTATCATGAAAACCTCTAATCTGAAAATTACGATTTCTAAAGCCTCACCTTTGGATCCTTGAGGTGAAATCTCTTCTTTCTGACAAAATTGGTTTCATCGAGCGTTTGACTTATGTGGTAATATAGGCAAAAAAAATATCACTTCTTTTATATGTGTTTACAGCGTCTCAGTTATGTGTTTTCTAGACGATGTCACTTTGGTCTATAACATCTCAAAGAAGCAAATACCAGTATGTGCTTTGCTAATGACGTGTCGTCGCGACATTTTGATGTTCAAATCCTTTCAGTATGTTGTGGCCACACATAGTTTGTTCACGTATTATTCACGTCCTTAAATATACTATTTACAGATGCTAGAAGTGTCACCATATCGGTTATTATGATAGACCTTAAGGTTGTTTTTAAGTGTTGTTAGATCCGGTCATTACAAAATTAATGTGTCATAATACATAAAGCTATGACATCTTCTTTGTGTTCTTAAGTATAATGCTCAAACACTTCCAAATATCGTAGTATTGTTGTTGATATGACTTCTTATTTTTAAGTATTTGACATCCATTCGGTTACAACATTATTATTATTCATTATATCTTGTGATGGTAAGCATTTAGTAGTGTTGTTTATATGAATCAGAAAATTCTAATTTTAGAAAAAGGAGTAAAATCGTAATTTTGGTAAAAAACCAAAATTTTTCTACATCTTGGATGATGGCAGAATTCTTTGTTGAATAGTCTGCGCAAAATCTAGCTATGAATTGAGGAAGCGTTCGTAATTTCACGTTTTTAGACCGCAGGGTATCGGGTGTGCATTAAAAGCAGTTGAGAAACATGTGATGTGACAAAAGTCACCCATTACATGTACCCATGTGACACATGTTGCATGAGTAGAGAGAGGATGAGATGGATGGCTGAGATGGTGCCAAGTGTAAAAAAATCAAGAAAATGGACATGATGGGAATTAGGAGAATTGTTAATGATAATAAGACGAAAGATGAACAATGTCATCTTCTTCATTTTTGAGCACAAATCGTGCAGTAGGCTGTAAGAGATGAAGTGAACTTGGGTTTTTTATTTCTAGAGAGAGAAAGTGTGCCTTCTCTTTTAGATTTTATTGCGTCGGACCAAGTCGGTTTAGACAGACAAGAATGAAGTTGCTCTATCGCTGGCGAGCGAGACTGAACACGATTTGAGTGGAGTTCAGACAAGCTCAGAGGTAGGGATCTTTTCCTACTTGCGTTAATCTTTAGCTAAGAGCCATGTAAATGGTTAGGAATGTTCTGAGGCTTGTTTTGTAAATAAAATTGATCCTCAAAAGCTTTGGACAGTGGAAAATTCCTATTTGTGTGGTCATGAAACGTTAACACTGAGGAGTTTCAACATTCACATGAATATTGACACATAAATTTTGGTGTGAAAATGTGTTTTGTTAAGTGATTCAAAATGAATTGCTTGTGTTTGTTAATTAGCCTATGTGAGTATTTTGGTGTGTTGATGGTGAGAAATTTATAACATGATTTATGTGGTTTAAAATTATGTTAATAACATATGCATGTGAACATATAACATGATCTTTTCAAGTTAATCATGCATTCCATATACCTTTGGGCACCCTAGAATATTAGGAGTGAGTGCATGACATGAAATTAAACAAAAATGAAAATGTTTGTGAAAGGAATTTCAAGTTTTTAGAAGAATTGCCTTGGAGGGGCCTTGAGGATCACTTTGGATGAGGACCATGATTGTTTCGGAGTTATCAGGTTCGCACCGGAGGGTAGTCAATATTTACAAAGCTTCGATAAGCGTTTTTGAGAACAAAAAGCATTTTGTGGATCATTTACTCGCATATTAGCTTAGGCATGTAGAGGGAGTAAATTGAGGACTGAGATATGGGTTTGGGCATGTAGACATTCGAGTAGGTTCATGAAATTGCTTGAATGTGATTGTTGCCATGCATGTGCACTTAAGGTGGGGAGTAACCTAGGTAGGAGAGTATCTCTGTGAAACTGTCACCTGTCGAGGATCATGGAAATTTCGGGTACGGGAGGCGATTGGGAGGCGGCTCATTAGAGGCCGTTTGAGAAGAAAGCCGACTTGTGGCTTTGATATTATTGTATAACATGTATTAGAAATTGTAAACTTTTAATATATGTTGAATTAAGAGTAATATAAAAACTCTTGAACCATGTAGTATATTTTGGTTGGGATATGTTTGTTGTGAGTATTAATGCAGGGGCCCAAGTGGCCATTTTTACTTATTTTAATTGTATATGAACCCAATGTGGTTATAAGTTGATTGTTAGGACAAGTTTGTACCTTAGGTAGAGCTCTCGTACAAAGGGACTGCACTTGATTGCATGAGTGGTGTCGCGGGTTTGCAGAGCACATCCATGATATTCCAGCAGTTGATAGGTTGTCAACGGACCCCCGGTTTTGGGGCGACACAGCTTGGTATCAGAGCTTAGGTATACGACTACCTAGGGAGCTCGGATTTGGGTATCCATAAGTTTAGTCCTGATACCAGCTTCACAGCTTGGTATCATAGCTAAGGTAAATGATTACCTTGGGAGCTCGGTGGGTGTAGAGCTTAGGTAAATGAAAACCTAGGTATTGAGGGACTTGGGCTTAGGCCATGGTCATTGAGGTATAAGAACATCACAGCTTGCTCTCTCGATGTTGGATACTAGAGTATAGCTTAGTATCAATAAGTTAGGTATACGGTTTACCTAGGACTTGATGGGAAACGGGATAGATCATGCATCCTTGTGCATTTTGGTGAATGAACTGTGATGTGTGATTTGATTATGTGATTGTGCGATTGTTGTGATTGATGTGTGAATGGTGTGCATAACATGAATTGTTATGAATTGTGATTGAAATTGTGTGCTTAGGTAAATAGCACATGGGAAAATAAATAAATAAATAAAATGTTGGACACTAGGGTTAGTGTGAGAACAAGTGTTTGAGAAATTTTGGGCAAATAGTCCAGAATTTAATGAAAAAATAATAATAATGATGTGAAGAAATTTTTCTAAGGTTTTACAGTGTGTAAAACTGAATAAAAATAAATAAAATAAATTTTAATAAATTTATTTGGTTTACTTGAAAATGAAAAAAAAAAAAAAAAAAAAAAAAAATATATATATATATATATATATATATATATATATATATATATATATATATATATATATATATATATATATATATATATATATATATATATATATATTACTCTATATATATATATATATATATATATATATTGGTATTTTTAATTAGCATGAATGAAAAAAAATGTGTGAAAAAAAGAAAAAAAAAGAGAAGAAAGCGAAAGCGAAATTGGATGAATCTTTGCTGGCCCAGGTCACGATACAATGAATTGTATCCAACTGACGCATGATCTTAGGTGTGTAGTTTGGCTGGGGGAGTTTGTCACGATCTGATCGGTTGTATCGTGGCGGCGAAAAGTTTGGTAGTACGGTGGATTGTGTCGTGATACACAGTGTTGTATCGTGTGAGAGCGAGGCACGGTGCTGAGGATTGTGTCGTGATACGAGGCCGTATCATGCGAGCCTGTAACCCAGCCGTTAGGTTGTGTCGCGACATAAACCTTGACACGGCCGAAGCGCGCCATACGGCGTAGGAGGCGCGAGGGCGGCGCGTCAGCGCGGCTTGACTCTGGCCGGAGCTTGCTGCCCGTTTCTGATCAGTGTCTTATTGCGACACGACTTATTCGACTCTGTTTCTGACGGGCGAGGGCTTGCGGCCTGACGAGGCGAACTGCGACATGGCGCAATGTGTCGCGCTGCGTGCGTGCGGCTTCAGGTTCAAAATTGACACACCTAGTCCACCATTGATTTTAGACTCATTACCTTTGTTGATCTTGTTTGGACCACTGTTCATGAACACTATTCACAAGATTTAAAAAATAAAAATAAAAATAAAATCAAATAAAATCAAATAAAATCAAATGAAATAAAATCCTTTAAAATGAAATTTTCTAAAATAAAATTTTTGTTGTTAAAAAAAAAAATGATTTAATGTGGAAATTTTTGTCTTCCATTTCCTAGGAATGAAAGGATATTATGTATGAAATATTTTTCTGTACATGAATAGTGTCTCGGGGTTGTGTTTACGCCTTAGAGATACTACATTGGATATTAACTTGACATTTGACATGTGTAGATGGCTAGTCAAGGACGGGGGCGTAAGTCGTCCACGGTGCCCAGTGAACACCACGGTATTTGACCGGCGAGGCTTACATTGAAATTTTGTAGGGATTGCGGCTCTTTCTTGTGCCGGCTAGTGTAGCGGTGGTCGGGGGTCAGAGTAACCTCCGAGGAGGTTTAGGGCACATCATCCTCCGACATTTACGGGAGGAGATCAGATGGTGGCGAACCATTGGATTCATGCGGTCGAGAAAGGTGTTAGAGGCTGCTGTCAGAGATTACCTATTACACGACCGGGATCAGACTTACATGTGGGTCCCGGCTAAAGGGTGGCCAGTATGGTGGAATTAGGCAAGACCTTTAGAGACCCTAGAAGCGATGACATGGGCGGAGTTCGGGAGTTGTTCGCTAGGTAAGTATTTCGGATGCCCGAGCAGCGAAGGCTCGGGAGTTCCTAAATTTGAAGTAGGGACGATGTTTGTGATGGAGTACGTGGTAGATTCGCAGACTAGCCACGTTTTAATGATGACTACGTACGGACTTGGCCAAAGTCGAGATTCGATAATGGGAATTTGAAGTTGTCCGTTCGGGCGGGATATAGGACTTCTCTCCCTACAAGGACATGGACTCCATGGTTGGGACAACCCGACCATAGAGAGAGATGGGGATGCTTTCGGGCACTCGGGATGCGGTGTTAGTATCAAAAGGAAGGAGAGTTAGTCTTAACCCAGTTCGGAAAGAAGCGGAGGGCTTCACA
Source organism: Tetrastigma voinierianum (assembly GCA_016808115.1). Classification (NCBI taxonomy): domain Eukaryota; kingdom Viridiplantae; phylum Streptophyta; class Magnoliopsida; order Vitales; family Vitaceae; genus Tetrastigma; species Tetrastigma voinierianum. The sequence continues at coordinate 62,518 of JAEQBH010002271.1, read as the reverse complement.
GTTCACAAAGGGTTCAGGGCCCGCGACCGTCGTGGACCGAGGACTGAATCGGGGTGCCGGTGGCTCTGGGCCGATGGTGTCTTGTATCATTGCGGTAGCCGGACCTGCAGGGAGGATTCCCAGGAGATAGAGAGGATCAATGGTTTGGGACAGTGTGATCCCATTCAGAGTGAAGTAGGAATGAGGAGGATGTGTGTATTTCTCTGACCGTGAGCCCCGAAGGAGCCGGTTTCGGTCTCGGGTAGCGGCACGGGCACCTCCGAGTTCTGAGGTAGGCTAGAGGGGCTGGAGCTATGGGCCGGCGAAGGGCGGAGCTCCACCGAGGAGCCGGCGAGGACATCGAGGGGTTGAGCGTGTCGTCTTTGCCACCTGTTTGGTGACGGATCGGCCCGGGTTATCTGATGCGTTTTTGTATCTGCGCGGGCAAGAGTGTTTGGTGATCCCGGTGCTTTGCATCCATTTGCTCCTTCCCATCAGGTTATTGATAGAGTTAGGCTTAGGGTTGAGACCAGAGCCTTTGTATGAGTTCTCCTAGGGATTACGAGGGGCGAGGATGGGGATAATATCATCGTGGTTGAGTTGAGATCTGGGGTTCTCCTGATGTGGACAGGATGTGGACATGTCGAGAGTTGATAGCATCACAGGGATGGGTGCACGACAACTTATAAGTGCGTCATCGATTAGCTGTGAGCATGGGTTCACAGCCTATCTGCGCGGGACCGGTACTCGTGTTGTATTTTAGGGGTACAAGCATGATGTTTGCCCCGAGAACGATTGTCACGAGTCAGTGTGTGAGGCCGGTTGGCGGTTGGCTAGCAAGCCTTACCCAGAGGACGGTGAGACCAGACTTAGATCTACCTCGAGTAGTTTGCGAGTATGAGGATGTTTTACGGATGAGCTGTCGAGTTGCCTCGGAGGTTGAACCGGTATCGAGTTACACCACAGTACTTCGCCCATCTCTATGACTCGCATAAAGATGGCACGATTGAAGTTCACGAACTTCGAGTCGGCTACATGAGCTACTAGATAAGGGTTCATTAGGCCAGAAGGCACTTCACCATTGGGCGCTCCGGTTCTGTTTCCGAAGAAGAAAGACAAGACCCTTCGACTATGCATTGACTACCGACAGTTGAGACGAGGGTTACGATCGAGAATCGATTTACCCATTGCGGATGCGATGACTTGTTTGATCGGTTGAGAGGAGCGTGAGTCTGCAAGATGAACCTTCGCCTTTGGTTACCATCGGTGAGGGTTAGGAGACGGAATATCCACCCCCAAGACCAGCGTTGCAGACGCGTTATGGGCACTTTGAGTTTGCGGTGATGCCCTTTGGTTAATGAATGTGCCGATGGCTCATTCGCGGACCTCATGCGTAGGGTATTCAACCCTATCTAGATCGGTTGTGCGTGGTCTTAGTGGATGACATTTGATCTCTCCCGATGGAAGTGGGAGCATGAGTATCACTTGAGGATTGTGTTACGATTGTTGAGAGACCATCGGTTGTATGCCAGAAGTTCGGTAAATTAATGAGTTTGGCTTACTAGGTGGTGAGATTCTTAAGACACGTGGTGTCGGCGTCGAGTGTCGATTAGACCACGAGGAGAAGGTCGAGGCCGTGATGAGTTGGGAGAGGCCGAAGTTAGTCTTCGAGTTATGTAGTTTCTTAGGATTGTCTTGGTACTATAGGAGATTCATTGAGGATTTCTCCCGATTAGCAGCACCTATGACGAGATTGACTCGGAAGGAGGTCAAGTTTGATTGGGATGACCAATGCGAGAAGGCATTCTAGGAGTTGAAGAGGAGGCTTACTTCAGCTCCTATCTTGATGGTCCGGACGGGGACGAGGTACCAGTGTATTGTGATGCCTCGAGGGCCGAACTGGGATGTGTTTTGATGCAATCAGGGAGGGTGGTAGCTTATGTTTCCTGTCAGTTGAAAGAATCATGAAGCGGTACCCCACACCGCGACATGGAGTTGGTGGTTGTAATCTTCGCCTTGAATTTGGTGCACGCTACTTATATGGTGAGAGTTTGAGGTGTACTCAGGACCACAAAAAGAAGTCGGGTATTTCCATGGCCAGTAGGGAGCTCAACGAGGCAGCGGATGGATGGAGTTCCTAGAGGATTATGACTTCACTTTGCATTACCATCCTAGTAAGGCAAATGTGGTGGCTGATGCACTCAGTTGGAAGTCACGGGGAGCATTGGCTAGTATAGCTTTCGGGGAGTGGCGAATGCTAGAGACTGTAGGACAGTTTGGGCTACAGTACCGCGAGCAGGCATAGGGTACGTTGGGGAGTTTAGTGGCTACACCATCTTTGTTGAGGAGAGTGATTGAGTCGGGCGGGACGGAGATGAGTGTCCATCGGGGGACCCGGTACGATTGGAATGCACAGTGACGAGAAATTTGGGCCGGTCCGCGAGATGGTAGTCTTGATAGAGGGCGGGTAGTGGTTCCCCGAGTTGACGGTGAAGGAGATTGCCGGGAGTTTCAGCGCTCTCCCGATTCTGTGCATCCAGGTGGCATGAAGATGTACCAGAATCTTCGTCACTAGTACTACTGGAGCGGAATGAAGAGACACCTAGGGGACTTTGTTCGACGATGTCTCAAGTGTCATCAGCGGGTTCAGGAGTTGAGCACGAAGCCCGGCGGGGCTAAGCTGACCAATGGAGGTGGTTGGTGGAAGTGGGAGCACGTCATGATGGTTTGACCCACTTGCACGGACACCGCAGGGACATGATGCTGTATGGGTGATAGTGGACCGGCTCACGAAGTCGGCACATTTTCTAGCTGTGCGGATGACCTTCACATTGGAGAGATTCGCTGGGTTTGCACATTCAGAGATGGTCGCAGGCTACCATGAGTACCAGTATTTATAGTCATCGGATGAGACCCGGGTTCTGATGCACTTTTGGAAGAGTTTAAAGGCTATGGGCTACGGTGACCATGAGTACCGTTCCACCGCGGAGCGGATGGTCGGTCGGAGAAGGACCTACGGGTGTGGACATGCGTGAGCATGTCTGGATCATGGGGTAGCTAGGAAGAACATTTTCATGGCGTGAGATTTTCTAACAGTTATCAGGCAAGTATATAGATGGCACCATATGAGGCATTGTATGAGGAGGCCATGCAGGTCAGATTATGTTGGACAGGAGTGGGAGAGAGCTCCATCAGTCCCCGATCAGTTGAGACACCACCTCAGGAAGGTGAGCTTGATACGACAACGTCTTCTCATGGCTCAGGCCGGCGAAGAGCTATCTTGATGCCTGGCGTCGACCCTTAGAGTTTTGAGAGGTTGGAGATCCGCGTCTTCTTGAAGGTGATGCCTAAGAGAGGTAGTGAGGTGTGGCGCGACGAAGCTATCGCGGGATGTTAGGCCGGCGAGATACTCGAGAGGGTAGGCATTGTAGCGTACCGGTTGTCGTTACCGCCCAGCATGTCAAGTGTCCACGAGGTATTTCACGTCTCCATGCTCTAGAGGTACACTCCAGATCCAGCTCATGTAGTGGAATGGGGAGAGATTAAGGTCGACACGGATGGGACCTTCGAGGAGGGACCAGTGTGCATTGTGGATAGCCGGGATCAGGTTTTGCGATTCAAGACAGTGAGGCTAGTGAGGGTGTTATGGCAACACCGTGGAGTGGAGGAGTCAATGTCTGAGCGTGAGGACACAATGCGGGCTACTTATCCCTTCTTGTTTAGGGATAAAGGTACGTGGTTTAGTCATTTAGTACTTAAATGACTAGTTTACATGCATGACATAGTGCACATTGCATATGCATGTGATTTGTTGTGATTGTCCAGAATTTTGGGACGAAATTCTTTTTAAGGAGGGGAGAATGTAAGACCTGAGAAAATTCCAATTTTATGAAAAATGGTAAAATCGTAATTTCGGTAAAAAAAACAGAAATTTTTCTAGATCTCGGATGACGAAACCGATTTCAGATTGGAATGAACAAAATCTAGCTACCATGTCGAATTTCATCGAATTCCAAGACAGTAAGAATTTCACATTTTTCGAGGCACCGAGTATCGGGTGCCATAAAACGGATTTGAGAGACATGTGGCGTGACAAAAGTCACCCATTACATGTACCCATGTGACACATGTTGCATGAGTAGAGAGAGGATGAGATGGATGGCTGAGATGGTGCCAAGTGTAAAAAAATCAAGAAAATGGACATGATGGGAATTAGGAGAATTGTTAATGATAATAAGACGAAATATGAACAGTGTCATCTTCTTCATTTTTGAGCACAAATCGTGCAGTAGGCTGTAAGAGATGTAGTGAGCTTGGGTTTTTTATTTCTAGAGAGAGAAAGTGTGCCTTCTCTCTAGATTTCCGGCCGATTGGACCGTCGGTTCTCGATGGGCGAAAGCAGAAGTTGCTCTCCTGCTTGGCGGGAGCTCACGGCGTGAGCGATTTAGTGGAGTTCAGGCAACTCAGTGAGGATCTTTTCCTGCTTAGTTAATCTTTGGTTAAGATCCATGTAAATAGTTGGAATCATTACGAGACTGTTTTAGCCAGTAAATTTGGTCTCAGCTTTGAGCAAGTGGAGAAGATTCTATTTGTGTGCAGTCAGATCTTGATTTTCTTGTACCGTGTAGATATGTTTGAAGATTTTGGTGTGGAAATGTTTGTTCAAGTGATTCAAAATGAATTGCCTTGTGTTTGTTAATTAGCCCGTGAGCTAATTTTGGGTGTGTTGATGGTGAGAATTTGCATAACATGATTTATGTGATTTAATTATGTTAATATAGCCATACATGAATATGTGCGCATAGATGTTTTAAGGATTAGCATCATGCATTCCATATGCAGCTGGGCACCACTAGGGCATTAGGAGTGAGTGCATGACATGAAATGAAACAAAAATGAAAATGTTTGTGAAAAGGAATTTCAAGGAAAGATTTTAGAAGGAATTGCCTTGGAGGGCGCTCAGCAGTCACGCCCGGATGAGGACCATGATTGTTTCGGAGAATTATCCAACAATTCGCCTCGGAGGGTAGTCCAATATTTTTACCGAAACTCGGTAGTAAGTTTTCGAGAACAAAAAGCTTTTGTTTTGAAAACTGGATATTTTTACTCGCATTTGGCTTAGGCATATGTGAGGGAGTCGGTGAGGACTCGAGACATGGGTTTGGGCATGTAAGCTTATTAAATAGATTCATAAAGAAATAAATAATTATTTACCATGCATGCACTTAGGTGGGAGTAACCTAGGTAGGAAATTATCTCTGCGGGCTTTGTGTTCTGTCGAGGATCCTGCATTTCGAATCTGAGGAGCGATTGGGAAGGCGGCTCTCATTGGGAGGCCATTTGAGAAGAAAACTTGTGGCTTTGATTTTGTATAACATGTATTAGAGATTGTAAATTTTAATATATGTTGAATTAAAATGTAAAACTCTTGAACCATGTAGTATATTTTGGTTGGGGATATGCTTGTTGTAGTATTCATGCGAGGGGGCCTAAGTATTATTTTACTCATTTAATTGTATATGAACCCAGATGTAGTCGAGTTGATTATTGGGACCAGGGTTGTACCTTCGTGGAGCTCACAGGTACAAAGGGGCTAACAGTTTTCTCAAGGTGGTGTCGGGTTGCAGAACATCCCACGATGTCCATGAGTTAGCGGGTTGTCAACGGACCCCCGGTTTTAGGGCGTCACAGTTTGAAAATAATGTTTCGATACTTTTAGTTGTCGCCATATCAGTCTTTACGATGTTACTATTGACATGTTGTAAGTGTTGCTAAAACAACTCAATTACATCATTATTCGTGTGTGTATATCTCTTTGCGACATGTGGTTGCGTCGTTAAGTATAATGTTTTGATACTTCCAAATGTTGCCATATATGTTTATTATGATAGTACTACTTACTTTTTTAAGTGTCGATAAAACAACTGAATTACAACGTTAATATATGTTGTAATACATTGCAACAATGATATCTTATTATGTAATTTAAGCATAATGTTTTGATATTTACAATTGTCAGGATATCGGTTTATTATGATATTATTATCGATGTTTGTGATACTCGCAAGTGTCGTTATGACAATTTGTCATAAACAATTGTATTAGACATTTAATAATGTCATTATTCATCATCCTTTTTTACGCATATAATTTTCATTTTTATCATTATTATTAATCTCTTTACCTACGTCTAAAGTAATTAGTATATGTATACCATATGATATTTATATTAATTGAAATAGATAAATTGTCAATAAAATATGCATACTTGTAGAAATAAGAGTATTAATAGAATATTGTAATTTATTAATAGAAAAAAAGTTTATATAACAATATAAATTAAAAAATAAAACAATGCTATGTCATTAAATAATATCAAAGGCATTATCTGCATGCCTAATCCAACACATAAGTCAAATATCTAAATAAAATATTAAACTATATAAATTAAACTAAGCAAAGTATTTATTTTAAATCACGACCTTCTTAGAGTTTGTAGCGCCAATCACGCCTAAGTAACAATATACATTGAATTTCTTTACCTGAGCTATCAAAATTGCAACTTGTTGTGCAAGCTCCTTGTTGGGCTCATTCATCTGTTCTTCACTAGCCTCTTTCTTAAACATTTTGGGATTGATTTTGAAACCCATTCCTTGGACACGACCATTTTTATCTGGACTAAGGACTTTAGAAATTGCATCTTCTTTTAAAGGAACTATAGCTTCATTCGCTTCAAAAGTTTCACTTTTTCTTCATCGACAGTTAAAAGTTGTTCAATTTTTTCCTCTGAAGTAATTCGATCTAAATACATACAAATATCAACTAAGAATTTAGAATTATTCAAAATAACCAAGAGTAAGAAAAATAAATTTACTAAAGTTCTTTGCCGATTCAGAAAGATACATGCAATCCATCTTTTATCTTGTGATAACCAAAATATCAGTTATTCGGTTTACGGTCGCGCCCATTTTATTATTTGTAGTAAACACAAAATTAATCATCACTTCGAATTCAATTTCAAATAAATAAATAACAATTGAAATCGAGGATAATTGAAAGGGAAAGAAAATAAGTGCTTTTATAGTAAAAATTAATACCTGCAGCAGTTTCAAGCATATGAAATAGTCCCAAAAGTATGTAGCATTTCCATATGCGACCTTATCCTTACCCTTCCAGTTGCTTCTATTATAAAGCACAGAGCTAATAATAAAAGGTTATATCTAATAAAATAATTGAGAACATGCTTCTTCTTGAAATTAATTTTAAGTTAATAGAATAAAGAGAATATGCTTTTATACTTGAAACTTACAGTGCTTCTGGGGTTGAAACAATATACCTTTTGTTGCTTTGCATATAAAAGACCTTAGAGCTATTAATAAAGGATGCCCCAAAAATTCAAAAGAATATGAAAAGATGCAAAAATTATATATATAATAGGGGTGGCAATTAGGTAATGAGTGGAGTCGTGTTCGTGTCGTATCAATGTACGGATCGTGTCAATATTCGTCAACCCAAACCCGACACAAATAATAAACGTGTCAGCATTGCTAACCAAGCCCGGCCATTTATTGTCGTGTTAAATGATCCAACACGAATATAGCAATTTAATTTGATTATTTAAAATAATAAAATTATAATTAATCATCCATGCATATTTTAACACGGTAACTATTAAATTTAACATGTTTATTAATTTTATTATTTAAATTAATAGGAACTATAATTAATAATCATGTTTAACACAAATAACATATTAAATAGGTTAATTAATTAATACCTCAGTATTGTGAGATTATTCGGGTCAAATTCGTGTTAGACAAGTCAACACGAATATGACTCATTTATTAAACATGTTAGACGGGTCAACACGAATATGACTCAAACACGATTATACTCAACCCTTCTGCAAAAGCAGTATTTGGGTTTGTGTAGGTATTCTACGTGTTGTGTCAAATTTGCTATACATGTTTCTACAAGTTTGCTAGGAGAACAAAATAATTAATAGCGAGAACTTATTGGCCCCATCCCTCGACACATGAATTAAAAAATAATTGAGAATAAATATGAGTAGATGTGAACATGTTTCTGATTTGGAAGAAGAACAAAATAACAAAATTAAATAATAATTGAGAACTTACTATTTGTCCTCATAGCCTCTTCATGATCGAACAACTCATGAAAATTTCATTAGATTCCATATGACCTATTGTATGAGCTTGTGAGAGAATCTTTGCATCATTGTCTCTTTGTTTTTAATCATCTTCAACATCTTGTAAAATCCATATAATCATAGTTTAGAAACTAATAATAACTTTTGATCTAATAAGAACATCAAAATTAAAACAAAATTATGAAATCAAACCTTGTGAATTACGGATAGAAAAAATACAAAATATTGAGGAATAATAAATAGTCTATACTAGAGTTAGGTTTATAGGAGACTATAAATATATTTATAATTTTAATAAAATGTAAAATTTGATGGAGGAAAAAAGGAAAGTTTTGTCAAATTTTTTTGAGGAAAAAGGGCCAATTTTTTTGCTTTAGGAGGCAAAATCCCACTCTAGATGCTCATTTAGCAAAACGTGGGTGATTATGATAGTACAAATAACTTTGAAACAGATATTTCATTATAGAAAAGCTATGACAATATTTACCAACTCCCCTTTTTCTAATATTTTTTTTTTCAAATTGTCATGATGTCTAGATAAATTAATATTTTAGGTTAGGGTGGTTTTTTTTTTTACTTATATTTTATGATTTTTTTTCTTTTTAAAATTCAATACTATTACTTGGGCCATTCTTCAAATATTTGATTTTATTTTATTACGATATTTAATACACAATTTCTTTTTTCAAAATAGAATATTAGAAAGATAAAATAAATTGTTTTTATCCAAAAACATAATATTTTTAGATAATTTCGGGGGGAAAGTAGATTTCTGTGTTATTAAAATGAAAAATAGCACATATTGTAAATAATAGAGACAATTTAATATATTATAAAGTGATTGCTTTCAAAAATCCTATTAAAAACAATTAAAGCTTTATTCATTAACACGTAATATCTCACATCACTCAAATCAGCTTATATAGTTTGTCTTTTTTTTTTTTTTTTTTAACTCAAACCACTATATTGTTCTCTAAATAACGATCAAAATATGGAAAAATATATTTGATTTGACAAATATCAAAAAGGAAATATAAAAATATATCATAAATATCTTAATGGATATTTAAAAATATCCATAAAATATAAATGGTCTAAAATCAAAAATCATGAAAAATATTTTAAATATTTAAAATTTGATAAAAATAATAACAAAATACATATAAAAATATTTTATAAACTTAATTAAGGTAGGTATTTTAAAAATTTTAAAAAACGTTTTGTTAAAAGTGTTTTTTGTAAAGTGTTTTATTATATTTTAACAAAAATTTAACTATTTTTAATATTTCATTTCAATAATATTTTACTCATGGACAACTTTCTTTGATATTTCCTTTAATTTATTTAAATAATTAAAATTATTAATTTAGCCCTAAAGATGTTTCGCCGCGGTAGCCTTCGTATCAATACATAATTGAACCCTACCTTTTTGTTATGCCTATTTCTCTCACTCTGTCATTCCATGGAGCCAAACTCCCTCCTTCCATCTCTCTCTTACTCTCTCATCCGCCTCCCTCTCTAAACCAAGGAACAGATAATTAAAATGGTTTTCAATAAAAATAAAGATCAACTTCGATTTTAAAAACTAAAGTAGATATTTATTTATTTAATTTTTAAAATTTAAATTGAAGTTTAAATAAAAACAAAATTAAATATTCTTTTTTTAAAGAAAAGAATATTTTAATTTTTTATTTTTAAAATTAAAATTTCTAAATCAATATTAATTTTTATTTCACTTTTAATAAATTATTCTAATTACATATTTTCTTTATATTTATTTCAAAGTAAACTAAAGTTAACTTTTATTTTATTTTTAATTAGATTAAAATCAATTTTTGAACTATTAAAAAACAATTGTCTAGATGTCTAGCTTCATTGCTAAAGCCTTTAAAGGCAATACATGAGGAGAGGCTTCGAGCCTTAATGTGGTGATGCTTTACTATATCAGAAAGCCGATTGCCTTCAAACTTATTAAAAAAACAATTAAAACTTTATTTAGTTGAACACGAATATCTCACATCACTCAAACCGCTTATATAATTTGTTTTTTTTAAACCCAAATCAATTATATTGTTCTAAACATATAAATAATGATCAAAATAAGGAAAAATATATTTTTATTTGACATGAATATCAAAAAAGGAAATATAAAAATATCATAATATCTTAATGGATATTTTTAAAATATCCATAAAATATAAATGGTTCAAAAATCAAAATTCAAGTGAAAATATTTTAAACACTTAAAATTTGATAAAATAATAAGAAAATACATATAAAAATATTTTTTTATAAACTTAATTATGTAGGTATTTTAAAAATCTTTAAAACGTTTTTTTTGTTGGAAAAGTGTTTTTTGTAAAAGTGTTTTATTATATTTTAAATAAATTTAATTATTTTTAATATTTCATTTCAATCATTTTTACTCATGGGATAACTTTTTGATATTTTCTTTAATTTATTTAAATAATTAAAATTATTAATTCAAGTGAATTCTAAAGATGTTTTTTGGTGTGCGAGTCTTCAAATCAATATATAATCAAACCCTACCTTCGTCACGCCTCTATCTCTCTCACTATCTCATCTCCACGTGTTCCAACTTCCTCCTTCCATCTCTTCTTTACCTCTCCTGCCTACGCCTCTCTCTAAACCATAAAACAAATATCAACTTCGATTTTAAAGCTAAAGTAGACATTTATTTATTTAATTTTTAAAATTTTAAATTGAAGTTTAAAATAAAGATAAAAAATTAAAATATTCTTTTAAAGAAAAAGAATATTTTTATTTTTTAATTTTTTTAAATTAAAAATTTCTAAAACTGAATATTAATTTTTATTTTGAATTTTTAATAAATTATTCTAATTAAATATTTTTCTTTTATATTTATTTTAAAGTAAAACTAAAGTTAACTTTTATTTTATTTTTAATTAGATTTAAATCAATTTTTTGAACTATTAAAAAACAATTGTCTAGATGTCTAGCTCAATTGGTTAAAGCCTTTTAAAGGCAAGACATGGGGAGATGAGAGTTCAAGTTTTAATAGAGACAGTTTACTATATTGTAAAAGTGATTAAGCTTTCAAAAAACTTATTAAAAAACAATTAAAGCTTTATTTGTTGAACACGTGAACATCTCACATAACTCAAATCAGTTATATAGTTTGTTTTATTTTTTAAACTCAAATCAATTATATTGTTCTAAACATATAAATAATGATCAAAATATGGAAAAATATATTTTGGTTTGACAGAAATATCAAAAATGAAATATAAAAATATATCATAACATCTTAATGGATATTTTTAAAATATCCATAAATATAAACGGTTCAAAATCAAAATTCATGAAAATATTTTAAACACTTAAAATTTGATAAAAATAATAACAAAATACATATAAAACATTTTATAAAGTTAATTAAGGAAGGTATTTTAAAATTTTAAAAATGTTTTTTTGTAAAAAGTGTTTTATTATATTTTAAATAAAATTTTAATTATTTTTAATATTTCATTTTTAATAATTTTTACTCAAGTGGGATAACTTTTTGATATTTCCTTTAATTAATTTTGATGATGCCTTTTTCAACCGAACCTGGCCGAAGCGTGTGGGGGCGCCTCGGGCCGGGACCCGATTGTTTGTGGGCTGGGATGTGTGTCTGATCGCCCGGCTGAGGCAAGATCGCAGACTGCTGGACCGCAGCTCCGACGTAGCACTCCTCTCGCAAGAACAAAGAAGAAGGGGGCCTGGCGAGGGCCGTGCCCCGGTCGCTCCGATGCCTAAGCCGCTCTTTCCGAGAGAAAAGAGATCGCTTGCAGAATGCAGCATAAGAGTATGCTGCCTAAGAGTGCGTACCTTCACCACCGAGGTGGCCATGTATTTATAAGGGATGATCATGACAACTTTCCTAATCGATTATGATAATCAATGATGTTTCATAATCGACGATGACACCGAATAAGATGCTTCCTAAATTTAAGGGGACGATATAATATTTCTCTATCGGGTAGGAGATTTTATTTCCTTATCAGAACCAATTAATGATAATCGAGGGCGGTAATATCTACTTTCCCTATCGATAAGATTTGGTTTGGATTTACGGGTGGATAAGTGAAGTTATTAAAGAATTCTCATCCTACTTTCCTTATTGATAAGATTTGGTTTGATTTATTGGGTGATACAGCTATCGAGAATTTATCCATTCTTATCAAGTAGATTTGGCCTGATTTCCAAGGTGATAAGCGCTATCGAGAATTATCCTACTTTCCTTATCACAGATTTAGTCCGATTCATAGGATGTGGGCCTCCCACTATCCATATTTACTCCAAATTAGCGAGTGGACTGGCTTTCGCTTTGGGCCGACATAGGGGCTCGGGTGTTTTATGTGGCCTGCCTCCTCTCAGCCTAGTGAGTGGGCCCCATGGCCATTTTCAAACCCCATCGTTAGTTCCTCACTCTTTGTGCACGGTAAGGCGGGGCAAGGGCTATATCAAGCCAGCCCAAGTTTGATTTACGTGTCGCCTCTAGCCGGATTAGTGTTAGCTTGTTGTCGCCTTATAACCGGTGATAATGATGACTTTGGTTCTCAAATTCCTTCTTCCGCAAATATCCTCCTCGACCATTCATCTTGTGTTCCTCGATCCTAAGCTTTTTCATTAGTGAGTCTCTAATTCTCCTTTCCTTAGTATTCCATCCGAACCTTCGCAGAGTCCTTTCTTTGCCATTCCGCTAGAGATAGTTTTTTTTTTTTTTTTTTTTTTTTTTTAGGCTCGACCCGTGACATATGTAGCTTTTCCTTAATGTATATTCATCTTTATCTCACCACTTTCGCCTCTACCTTGCTCTTCTCGCGATGTTCCGTATGAACCGAATGGCCCGAATTGAGACCGAGCTGAGCAGCTGAGCCGAGGCTCCACAGCTGACCGCCCGAGCCAATTGGATTCGCGGTCGCGCGGGCCGAGTCAGTAGTCAGCCCTTCTCAAGATGGGCCGCCATTCAGTCGCATGCCCGAGCGCCAACCACTCCCGTGCCGCGATGGCCCGTTTGGGCGTAGTCGGGCCCCGAGCAACTTGGCCCGTGGTCTACGGCCGCTTGGACTGAGCTACTCTACCCCGAGCCACGGTCTGCACGCATGACCCTTTAGACTCGTCGAGCTCGCCGCTAGAAATCGCCGGGCTCCACCTACTGAGTTGCTCGAATCGACGGAATTCCTAGGTCAGCGTGGCTCGTGGCCGAAGTTGCCGAGCTTGTCAAACGGAATCGTGGGCTCCACCTACCGAGCTCGCCCGAACTGATTCCGACTCAGGGCCGCGTGGGGCTCGGGCAAGGGGCTGAAGCCGCGTTTCACAACGTGAGTCATGGTTCCACCTACCAGTCAGCTCGAATCGATGGACTCTTAGGCCGCGTGGCCCGCGCTTGAGTCGCTGAAGCCATAACGTGAGTTGCGGGTTTCCACGGCCGAAGCCGTCAACTGATCAATTTAGGCCGGTACGGCTCGTAGACCGGGCCGGGCTTGTCAAAGGTGGACTGCCGCCCGCTTCACGGAAAGGCTCTGGGTTGGAATGACTGGGCCGCATGGCCTGGCGCAGAATTATACCGCCAATATGGGCTGCCATAACCCGCCGGCGCGTAGCCGGGTAGTGGCCGTTTCCATGTGAACTCGCCAATCGCGACCATCGGGCGTGGCTCATCTATGGGAACTACCGGGAAGAGCCTTCGCCACGCGGTCGGCCAGAGCTCGCTCCATGTGAATCGAAGAGCTCGCCAATGTGAACCCAAAGAGCTCACACGCGAACAGCTGGGCAGCTCGTCCAAGGAACTGGAAGAGTCACAATGTGAATCACCGAATAGCTCGCACGCGAACTTGCCAACGCGAATCACCGGGCAGGCTCGCTTATGTGGAACCGGGCCGGGAAGAGCTCGCTCTATGTGAACTGCTTCGTAAATGGGTCCATGTGGAATCGCCGAAGAGCTCAATGCGTAACAAATGAAGAGTCGCCACGCAATGGGCCGTAGAGCTCAATGCGAATAGTCAAAGATTCGCCCGTGAACTCCAGGCCCTGGCCGAAAGGTTCGAATCGAAAGGCTCCTGTGCCGCTGCGGACTCGTGCGTAGAAGAACTCGCCAAAGTGAGTCAAGAGCTCGCTCATGTGTCAGCTGGGGAGCCATCTATGAACCTGGGAAGAGCTCGTCAATGCGAACAGTTGGGCAGAGCTCGCCCATGTGAATCTGGAAGAGCTCGCCGGCGTGGAACTGCTTCGGGCAGCTTCATCTATGTGAATCGCTGCGTAGCTCGCCCATGTGAATCACTGGAAGAGCTCGCTAATGCGAATACCGGGTAGGTAGCTCGCCCATGTGAACTGGCTGGCGAGCCACGCGAATAGTCAAGTAGAAGCCGTCTGCGGGAACTCGAAGAGCTCGCCACCAACCGCCGGGCGTGGCCTGCCCATGTGAATCGAAGAGTTCGCCGCTAATCGCCGGGTAGGCTCGCCCATGTGAACTCGCTATTTGGCGAATCACAAGTGTTTCGCCGCCAACCGTTAGGCAAAGGTTTCATCTATGTGACTTCTAGGAAGAGTTTGTCAAAGCGAATAGCCAGCAGAGCTCGCCCATGTGAATTCATCGAAGAGCCTCGCTCGCTAACTGCCGCGTGGCTCGTCGCGGAATCTGAAGAGCTCACGCGAACATTGCGTGAGCTCGCCCATGCGGAACCGGCCGGGCGAGCTCGCTAATCGCTGGGCGTGGCTCGCCCATGTGAACTCTATCAATCGCAGAAATCGCCGGGCAAAGGCTCGCCGCTAACCGCCAAGGCTCGCCTATGTGGATTCTAGGAAGAGCTCACAATGCGAACAAAGCAGCGCAGCTCGGGTCCATGAACTCGGGAAGAGCTCGCCTGCGGCGAAATCGCTGCGCAGCCTGGCCGAGTGAGTTACCGGGCTCCATCAAGCAATAGCTCGAACCGAGATGGCTCCTTAGATAGCGTGACCTGTCCAGATTAGACGGACTTGTCAAAGTGAGCTGCCGGGCCCGGCCCGAGGCCTGCGGCATTCCGGCGGGAGTGGCGATGTACCGAGTCGATCCGACTTCCGAGGCAACGTGGCATGTGCGTATGTATGAGCTCGCTAAAGTGAGCTGCTTGGCCTGTGGGCGCAAGGGTCTTTGTGGCGTTCCGGCACCAGTGGCGATGCGCTCGAGCCGATCCGACTCCCCGAGGCAAGCCGCGGCCTCGTGCAGAGTGTATGAGCCGGCCAAAGTGAGTCGCTTCGCTCCCGCGTCGTGGCCTCGTGGCGTTCCAAACCCGGGAGCGGCGATGTGTACTCGAGTCGATCCGACACTCATAGGGCAAATAAGTGGGCCCTCGTAGCCGAGTGGATCACCTCACAATGCGGGAGTCGCTGGGCTCCCGGTGCTATGGCCTCATGGTGTTCCACCGAGCGGGCGATGTAGTCTGAAGCCGACCTCGACTCGCAGGCGCCGCGGGCCCGTGGCCGAGCTGGATCACCTCGCCAATGTGAGCCGCTTGGCTCCCCGCGCCATGGCCTTGGTGGCGCCCACCCGAAAAGTGGCGATGTAGCCCGAAAGTTAATTTAACTCGTTAGCAAACGCGGCCCGTGGCCGTGGATCACCACAATGTGGAGTCGCTTGCCCCGGGCGCGGCCTCAGGGCGCCCACCGAGCGCGATGTAGCCGGAAAGGATCCGACCTGCGAGCGCCGCGGGCCCTCAGGCCGAGTGGATCACCTTGTCAATGGTGGCGCCCAAATGAAAGTGGCGCCCACCCGAAAGTGGCGTTCCAAATGAGCGGCAATGTACCGAAATGGGTCCGACCGAGGCGCCGCGGGCCAGCGCAGTGCAGATGAGTTCGGCCAATGGTGGCGTTCCAGCCAAGTAGCATTCCAGCCGAGTGGCGATGTAGCCTGAGTTGATCCGACTCGTTAGGCAGCGTGGCCGTGGCCGAGCGGATCACCGCCAGCGTGAGCCGCCAATTCCTGCAAGACTACGGCTCGTGGCGTTCCACCGGCGGCGGCGCGTAGCCCGAGTTGATCCGACTCCAGCGCCGCGGGCTCAGGCCGGTGCGGATCACCTCATCACGTGAGTTGCTTCGCCCCGCGCTATGGCCTTGTGGCGCTCCAAATTGAGCTGGCGATGTGTACCGAAATGATCCGACCTGCCAGCAATGCGGGCCTGCGGCCGAGCGGATCACCTCGTCAATGGTGGCGTTCCAAATCGAAAAGTGATGCTCTAGCTGAGTGATGCTCCAAAATTAGCATGCTCCAACCGAAAGTGGCAATGTAGCCCGAGTCAACCGACCCGAGGCAACGTGGGCCACAAGTGCAGCAGGATGAAATTAATTCAAGGCCCAAATCGAACACAAGGCTCCAACCGAGTGGTATCGCAAATGAGCTGGTCCGACTCTCACGTAGTGTGACCAGCGCGCAGCAGATGAGCTCATCAATGGTGGCGCTCCAGCCCATGGCGCTCCACCGAGTGGCGCTCCAAACGGGAGCGGCAATGTAGCCCGAAATGGTCCGACTCGGCGCGCCAGGGCCCGTGCGCGAGTAGATGAGTCAATGGTGGCGCCCAGCCTAGTGTATGCTCAAAATGAGTGGCGATGTAGTCGAAAGTGGCAATGTAGCGTGAGTCGGTCCGACTCTCAAAGAAGGTGGACTGCGGTGTAGACGAACTCCGCCAAAGTGAGTCAAGGCACCATTCGACTTCTGATTTTCTTGAAAAAGTGTGAGCGTCTTTAATGCTGATTTATGGAGAATTTGAAGCGTTTACGCGAATTTCCGAGTGCTTTGGCCTTCTTATGGATGGCGGTTCTATTGCTCTGTAACCCATATTTTGAAGATTCTCGTTTATTTCTGGGCTTCCTGGAGCTAGATCAGGTTGCCCTTCATGGTGGGAAACGTCATGGCCTTCAGTCCCGCCGCGCTCCCGTGGTCGCCGCATCTGTTTGGTGAGTTGTTCTAACTTCTTCATACGTTGATTGGTGAGGCGGAGTGCCCCACCCGTCCGCGTTGGCCGTGATTGTTTCTAACGCCAGAGGCTCCGCTATCCGCGCCGCCGTCGATCCCGCAGATCCCTGAGGATTAGCATTGCTCCCGCCAGGTTCGAGTCGATACATCGCGAATCGAAATCGCTATATTTATAAAGGAATTGTCGCTCCTGGGCGACGCGCTTAATCGATGATGCCTTTTTCAACCGAATCGGGTTGAGCCGCAGGTAGGGTCGCCGCGGACCCATTGCTCAAGTGGCTGATGCAAAGGCCCGATCGTCTGGCCGAGGCGTGATCGCGCACCGTTTGATCTGCGTGCTCGACGCAGCACTCTCCGTAAGAACAAAGAAGAAGGCCGACGAGGGCCGCGGCTCGCGGGTCGCCCGATGCCTAAGCGCTTTCGAGAAAAGAGACCGCTTTAGAGGGGGCGGTAATGTGTTGCATATGAGTATGCGTCTAAGAGTGCGCATCTTTCACCTGGGTGGCTAGCGTATTGTAAGGGATGATCAGTGACAACTTTCCTAATTGATTGGTGATACCGAATGTATACCGCAATCGATGATGACATTGAATAGTGCTCTCTAGCTCCGAGGATGATATAACATTTCTCTCTATCAGTAGGAGATTTTATTTCCTTATCGTAAAACCAATTAATAAGGGATAATTGGAGTGGTAATATTTTACTTTCCTTATTGATAAGAGTTTGTTTGATTTACAGGATAAGTAGTTATTAAAGAATTATCCTACTTTCCTTATTGATAAGATTTGGTTTGATTTACAGGATAAGCAGTTATTGAGAATTATCATACTTTCCTTATCGGGCGAAGATTTAGTCCGATTTGCAGGATAAGCAAAGACGAGAATTCGTCCTACTTTCCTTATTGGCGAGATTTAGTCTGATTTGCAGGATGTGGGCCTTCCTAATTATCCATATCATCTGGCCAAGCAGTGGACTGGCTTTCGTTGGGTCGACGCTAGGGGCTTGCATTTATAGGGCCTCCGCTCCTTCGGGGCCTAATGAGTGAGCCCGCGCGCCTATTTTTCAAACCCCATCAAATTTAAATAATTTAAATTATTAATTTGTGTCCTCTAAGCATGTTTTTGTGTGTGAGAGTCTTCGTAGATTAATACATAATTAAACCCTACCTTTCTGTTACGCCTATCTCTCTCACTCTCTCATTCCACGGAGGTTAACTTTAATCATATAAATTATTTGACAATAGAATACAAGTTATTTAATAGGTATTTAAATTAATCGGATATATTTTTAAAAAAAATTAACATAAAGTTAACTTAATATTACTTTTTTGTTCATTAAGACCATTCTGTTTTAGTAAAATAAATAATCTACATTTGAACTAATGCATTTACGATATATTTTTAGCAATGTTTGTTAAATTGCCACAAGTAATGTCACTAACATTGTCTTTAAGGTAAATATTTTGTCTAAAAGTCACCATATGTCGTGAAACTAGGTTTATAGCTACGTATTTATAAATGATATTTAAATGTCGTAATGAATTATCGACATATATACAAGTATCGCTAAAAACGTTGGTACAAATATATTTGTAGTTACATTTTGTTTAATTGTTGGTTATATGTCACAAAACATAGCAAATATGTTTGTTAAATTGTCGCAAGCAATGTCACTAACATTTTTTCTATTGCAACATTTTGACAAAAGTCACCATACACATCGCAAAATATAAAATCTAGAGTAACGCTTATAAAACATCATTGAAATGTCGTAACAAATTACTTCCACATATAAATATATTGCTAAAATGTTGGCACAAATAAATTTGTAGCTACAATTTTATTTAATTGTTGGTTATATATCACGAACAATGTTTGTTAAAATGTCACAAAGATGTCGCGTAATATTTGCTCTATTGCACCATTTGTTAAATTATCGCAAAATTATCATAAAAGTTTCAGATACAACATTTTATGGAATCGCTATAAATGTTGGTTTATATCATGGCGATGTTTAAGCAAAAAACGTCGTCTTAGTAATGTGGCTATAGACCAAATTTGCTGTAGTGTCTTCTTTTTTATACCCACGAGTACTACTCGTCAAGTAGATGAACTTTTGTTCTTGACCCGACAAATTTAGACCTACGGAACTTCGTATATTGAAAAGATAAGTCTTGGGAACTCTCTTTCTCTCCTCTATTTCTCTCTTTCAGGTACTGCCTAGAAAATGGGCTCCCCCCTCTCCCAATTTCTCTTTTGCTCTAACTAAATGCTTAAATTAGACATGTGGCTCACGTCACGTGTCCTTGACTTATTCGGGTCCGTTTCTACCCTTAAACAATTATTTTGTCCTGATTCAAGTTCAATTTATTTTAAATGAACTTTACTTAATTTATTTTCCACTTTCGAGATTTTTCTCAAAAATCCCGTTTTTGGGGTCCATCGGACACTCGATGCCCCGAAAATCGTGAAAATCCTAGTGTCTCGAAATTTAACGAAATTCGTATAAGTAACTAGATTTCACGAGACAAATCCAACGGTGAGGTCTATTTCATCATCTGAGATCTAGAAAAATTCCAGGTTTGCAACCTATACTATTATGGTAATTTATCGTTTTGCCATTTTTCAGAAAAATTCAATTTTTCCTAGGTTTTATAGATGCAACTTGCAAGGGCCCTATATTCTTACTCTATATTGTACCAAGCTATTGCATGTTGCTCGGGTAAGAACTCGATGATGCTTTTTTTCAACCGAACTCCGCCGGAGCGTAGGGTCAGCTGGCTGACTCGACCGCCGCGCTGGTCCGGCGCCTGATCGTCGGACGGAGATGGGGATCGCCGCTGGCCTGGTGTGCAGCCTGATGTAGCATTCCCTACAAAACAAGAAAGAAGGGGCCCATGAGGGTTTCATTTCATGGTCGCCCGATGCCTAAGTCGCTTCGAGAGAAAGAGAGACCGCTTAGAGGCGAATGTGTTGCGAGGTTTGCGTATGAGTATGCATCTTCACCGATGGGGTGACCTTGTATTTATAGTAGATGCTCCAACAATGGACGGTGATTAGGATTCATTCTATCGATGGGATATTTCTTGTTATTATCTAGATCGTATTTGGAAGGATATAGAAAGAGCGCTTATTCGATAATCTTCCTTCCTTATTTGGGGATCCGATCGATGACGAGCTATTATTATCTTTCTTCATTGGTGATTTGGTTAGATTTATGGATAATATATTAGGGATTATTCTATTTCTATCTCGAGACTTCCTCGATAATCACCGCTGCCGGATCGACTTTCATTCCTCAACACCAAAAGGCTCAATGTCAGCAAAAGGCCTCGACGTTTCCAATGGGTATGCCTCTCTCTTTGGGGTTTAGCGAGTGGGTCATGTGGTTTCGCTACCGCCTCTTTCTCGGGCCGCCCGGGCGAGTGGGCCTCGTGAGCCTTATTTTTCAACCCTATCACAGTTCGCTCGTAGGCCTGCAATGCGGGGCAAAGTGGTTTAACGTTTCTCGACGGCAATTTCCACGGTTCAAGCCTAGGATGGATTAGTTAGCTTGGTCGCCATTCGACTTATGATAATGATGACTCTTCGCCGCTCATTCTCCCACTCCTTCTTCAGCTTCCTTCGCTTTTTTCGCAACATCCTCTGCCTTGTGCGCTCCGACCCCGAGACCTTTCATTTTTAGCGAGTTTGACTTCCTTCTCTTAGTCTTCTGTCTCGAGCCTTTTGTACGTAGCCCTTATCCATGCTTTTATAATTCTATTGCATCACATGTTTTGATGTCATCTTTTAGCTGGAATGATGAGAGCATTGGTTATTGCATTGATTATGACTGTCACTCAGATGATGAGACCTTCTGTTGCCGCTTCATGACCATGGCACTCCACGTCTTGGCCTGGGTTGAACTTCGAGATGCTCCCGAGGTGCCTCCTTCCCTCGACAAGGGTAAGGAAAAGTAAACCCGACAAATAGCCCTCGGGGGGGTCAAATACCTAAGATCCGCTGCTCAAGATGCTTAACGGACCTAAAGAAGGTCGGCTTCCCTCATACGGCAGCCACCTTTCCGTAGACGTTACCGCCTCCCTTTCGCGCTCGTGTCCCCGACATTAATTCTATGTGGTCTCCGTGCCTAAGATGGTGTGCTTTCAAGTGGCCTCGATAATGGTCTTCGCTTCCTTGCATCCCTTCATAAAAGCGGGTTTCAGAAGCACTTCAATGTTTCGTTCTTCTACCCGCGCCCAATGGTCAGGTATCTTGGTTGGTGTTTTAGCTTTTAGGGTCAGGCTCATGTCTCAAAGATAGCTCAAGCCTTTATCTTTTGGTTCAAGGAGACCTCCGAGGGCTTCCTTTATTTTTCTAGGCGTTTTGGCGCTCCTCTTGTGATTTCCGATCTTCCCTCTTCCCATAGGCTGTGGAAGGGATGCTACTTCTTCGTTTGTGGTCGTAATTGGGAATATGACCCTCTTGACAAGGACGACACCTTGGGCGTTCCGGTGGCTTGGACCACCCCCGAGAATCTTCGTGAGTGTTCATTCTGTTTTTGGTATAACCTGTGAGGTCATCATTTTATTTTATTTTTTTTAATTTTGTATTGCTTACATGCTTCTCAGGTGCTCTAATTGATCTCAGCGCTGAAGATAACGCCATAGCGCTATAAAGTATCGAAAGGTCCCTCCCCGCCCCACGTGGAGCCGATCGCCTGACATTCCCCGCCCTTCGAGCTCGAGTCAGCTCGCCGCTGTTTCATGACCTTCGCCTCCTCCCGCCACGTTTCTCCCCATCGGGCCCTCCGCCGCTGAGGCCTTGCCTCCTTCCATCAGGCGAAAGTTTCGCCATCGGGTCTCTCCACCGCCAAACCCACTAGGGGAACCATCGTTTCCGCTGAGACGCCGGTTTCTAAGCTCCGAGCGTGAACGAAAAACTCTAATTCCGCTGAGAAAGATCGCCGACTCGGGTCAAAGTTCCGGTTGGGGGCACTTCATCTTCTCCGTCTACTCATGTCCATAACCGACGCGCGCCTTGGTTAAGGCTCCATGCCTTGAGTTCGCGGCCCCATTCTGCAGTCTCACAGAAGGCGTATATCCTCGTGGGCCGTTTGAGCAGCCGCGGCGGGGCCACGCCATTACTGTTCGGGAACCCGCCAACGAAGAGGGTTAGGTCACCTCTCGAAGGGCTAAGAGTTGAGGAGGAAAGATCTGAATCCGGGAATTGGCGAGACGGCTCTTTTTTTAGTTTCAATGTTTAACTCACGGCAGCGCTAGCCATTCCATTCTTAAGGACTCGACCTCAAGAGGTCGAAGGTTACCTGCTGATGAGGCTTTAGCCCTATCTTCCAAGGGGTCAGCCCGTAAGTTCTCATATTTTGTCGCGGTTCGAGCCCATTTTGAGTTGATTGTTGAATTTGCATTGCGTTGAGATTCCCGTGCTGCGCGTAGGTGGCTAACATTTCAAGGGCCTGGGCCAAAAGGCCAACGCACAAACGTAAAGTCATGCCAAAGCTGCCTCGCCATAAGGCGAGGGTGGCTTCCCTCACATCTGAGATGGCTAAGCTGCGGGGTCAAGTGCAACTTATTACCGAGGAGGCCGTGTGTAACACCCCGTCCCGAGAAAGTGTACAATACATGATACTGTAGGGGTGTATAAGAGCACTAAGTGTCACATTGTAGTATTTTTGGAGACTAAAGTAGGAAATGATAAATTATGGAACTCGGGATTTGTGTATGAGAACAAGGGTACAATGGTCATTAAGAAAATGGATATGGAAATTAGAAACAAATTAGAGATGGGCCATAGTAGAAATTAAATAAGTTACAATTGTAATAATTAAAAGATGAGGGTTATTTGCAATAAAAGGAAATGCTAAAAATATAAAAATGGGAAAAATAAAACCAAATGTCTTTTGGTCTCTAAGGTTAGGGTTCACGAGGAGGAGAGGAGAGAATAAGAGCAAGAGGAAGAGAAGGAAGAAGAAGGAAGGAGAAGAGAAGATCCAAGGTATAGATTCTTATTTTTTGGGTTTTGATATGAATCAGGTTTGGATGGAGATTAGTTCTCTATAGATCTAGGGATTATTACAAAAGTTCACACCAAACCTTTGAATTGTTAGAGTTATGAGAGTAAAACCCAATTGGGAAATAAACTTGGAATCATCAAATTACATGATGTGTAGAAGTAGGTGGACCTTGAGTAGTGTTCTTGGATTTTTCACCTAAGGTTTTGTGTTTTGAGGTTCAAGCACCAATTTAAATGTTATTGAGTTGTTTTTAGATGATTTCCAAGTTGGTTTTTGAGGTATTATGAATTATAGAAGATGTATGAGTGAATTGGCATCAAAGTGGGAGAAAATAACAAAAATCCCGAGCAAAATATGGAAGTGTGCGGTACACGCCCGAGCGTTAGTGTACCGGTACCCACCAACAAGGTAATAAATTACATGAGCGATGTAGTGTCTGGGGTACACCTTGTTATGCTTTTCCTATTTCAACCAGTTTTCGTATTTTAGCCATAACTTTCTCATTGATTATCAGATTTGAATGATTCAAGTGGAAAGTCAGCTAAACTTCAGGAGAATAAACTACAAAGAAATAGACATCGTCAAATTATAGTCTAAGTGGCCCAAAAATTCCCTTCAGTGATGATGTCTCAAGAAAAATTCGATTAAAGCTTTGGACATAGAGTAGTCCGGGTTGTTTGGACGTAACTTGAGTTCGGTGTAACTCTGAATTGGGTGATTCAGTTGGATAGAGACCCTTAGCACCTTAGCTTTAAAGAGTATAAAGAGTGTGACTAAGTCTAGGAAAGTGCACGTTAAGTTATCACGATTAATATGTATATATTCGTTTGAGTTGTAGGTTAAAAGTAGGCGGGAAAAGTGTGGGCAAGTGCTCTCCAACGCTTGAAGCAAAGAGGTGAGTGTTCTAAGCTGTTTTCCCAAATACTAGTGTATTATTATTATTATTACCGACTATTTACCTTTGGTATTTCCTTGGTTTTGAATGCAAACCACATTTTCAGAAGCAAGCGATGAGTTAAAAAGCAATAAATGGTTTGGGTTAGGCTTCATTTTTGAAAAGCAAGCATTGGTTATACAAGTTGCAAACAATTTTAAACAAGCAAGTGAAATGGCTTTTGAAAAGTTAAACCATTTTCAAGCAAAGCAAGTAGGTGAATGGACTTTAATAATTAAACCATTTTTAACCAAACGAAACAAGTAAATGGTTTCAAAGTGAAACATTTTTACAAAGAGCAAGCAAGCAACAAGCAAAGAAGTTTGAGAAAGCGAGGCCTTCCCTAGTTCTAAGCAAGCAGCCAGGTCGGAGGTGATACCCGTCGTGCGGTGGTGTTAAGTTTCATACATGCATTGTAGTTTTGCACAGTCGGCAAACTTAGGACATACATCATGCATTTAAAGGAGACCGGTGTACGTCTGAGGAGTATATAAGGTTATGGACTCTAACTAGAAGTACATGGTGAAGTAGCGACACGGGGTCAATTCCACCATATTATTCAGGAAACAAAGGTGTGGCGCGGACAAGATTCCTTCCACCCGGCCACGGTTGAGCACGAGGTTCCGTGTTCAACAGGGTATGATAAGCCTTCAAAAAAAAATAGGCCTCCGATGGTTGATGTTTTGCAAGCATGATGTCTGAGTTTTGAAAAAATCAACCATTTGGTTCGTCATGAACTTAGGAGAGTTTTAAAGCAAGCGGTTGGCCAGGCTCCAGTTTTAGATTCAACGATCGGTTGAGCCAAGCTCATGGTTTTATTTTTCAAGCATGCGGTTGAGCAGAGGCTCCAGTTTTATGAAAAAGTTTTGAAAGAAACTTTCATGAAAAGGATTGTGAAAGGTTTAAGAAACTTTTCAAACAAGATAAAGCAAGCAGAAAGAAGTGCTGAAGTTTTATAAACTTCCTAAGCGAATAATGATAAGAGTTTCTGACTTTTAAAGAAAGCGAAACAAAACAACCGTCTGAAATGACGATATTAAAAGTTTTATAAACTTTTAAGCAACAAAGAAGTAACTTAGGAAAATATTTAGCAAAGAAAGAGTTTGTTTTGAGATGTTTTAGGAAAGAAAAACATTTTATCAAAGCATACACTCAACACAAAATAGTTTTAGCTCATTATTTGTATTTTAAAGCTATTTTTACCCAGTCTGAGTCTTAGTATTTGTAGACACAATAAAATTAATCTACGACATTGTACAAGTCTTGTCAAATTAAGAATATTATGTAAGGAAAAAAGACTTTGAATATGTGTGTGGAACATATGTATATGCGTAGTTTAGTATTGTGAGAATGTGTTGGTATCTTTGGATTTGCCGTGTTTTGGATATGGATTTTAGAGTAAATTGGATGTATACGGGATTTGGAATTAGACTGTATGCGGCCCGAATCATCTTTGCTAGAAGTTTTCATTGCTAAGATTTTACCAAATCCTAAGTTATAAATAAAAAGAAAAATTTTCTGGAGGTTTAAAGCGAAGCAATGCGGCTTAAGCTTCTGAGTTCTAGTCATTAGAGTAGCAGTTTGGGGTTTCGTGGGTGGCGGCTGCATCGCCACGTAGCCAGATAGGGGTGGGGGTGTGTGTCATAAAATGACTCAAATCTTATTTGGAAGCATACCACGTCGGCACGTGCTCGGGTGAAGGTAGAAGAAGATGAAAATCAAAAACAACTTGATGATGGTAGAAGGCGAGCCGGGAGGTTCGAGATGGTGGGTTGTGCGAACGACTTGATAGGGGCCGGGGACGGTTTGCGGTCGCGATATGAGCTTTGGCGGTTGGGGATGAGCTTCTCATCCCTAGGCGAGGCGCCGGGGAGTCTGGGAAGGCTTCCGTGTGATCAGGGTGACCTGCGTGATAAGGCGGCCAATGTTGGGCCGGGGGCTCGTCGCGAGGCGATGTTGCTAGCTTGTGAATGCGGCGAAATTATCAGCGGGCGCTGCGTAGGGACCTTCATCGACAAATAACTTTGGTGGCTCAAACGGGGCCGAGTTATTGGAAGACTAAGAGTAGAGCTTATACTCGATGGGTTTTAGGTGGCTTGCCTTTGGAAGAAGGCCGTTAATGCCTGGTCAGGAGCTGGATTTCAACTTTGACCTTCCCAATGACGAGGAGGATGGGGTGTCTCTCTGGCGGTGTGCTGGATAACGGGCACCCCTGAGGCCCGCTCTCCTTTCTTCCACCATCTAGCTCTCTTGATGCCGATCTCACATTGATAGCCGCTTTTAGATGTCGACTTTTATACTTTTTATATATATATTTTTTTTTTTGTTGAACTGGGACCCGAGCCTCTGTGCCTTTTCCTTAATGAATACTCATTTTTCACTGCCTTCTTTAGCCTCTACTTGTGCTCTTCGTGCCCCATTACCATGATTTGAATTGACTTCTTGTGCATGGAGTTAGAGTCAGCCTTTGAGTTGAGATGTTGAGTTCGTCAATGTGCATTTCTTGGGCTCGTCGGCTGATTTACTGAGTCGACCCGATTCTAGAAATTTGCCTTTGTCTTTGAATGGTGAGCTAGTCAAAGTGAGCTCTTTTGAGCTCGGCCTTGAGCCTTGGTGGCGATCCGGCTTTGGTGATCCCAGCTTCATTTAAATTTGAGTGGCTTTGTCTTGAGTAAGATGAACTCGTCAAAGTGAGCTCACCCCGGGGCTCAGGGCGAGGCCTTGGTGGCGATCCGGCCCTAAGGCGATCGACTCAGTAGGCGGTAACATGCCCCAGTCAGATGAACTCGTCAAAAGTGTTTCTGCTGTGGGCTCAGGGCGAGGCCTTGGTAGGCGATCCGGCTGAGGCGTCGACTCATTAAGGCTGCGTGGCTATCTTGATAGATGAACTCGTCAAAGTGAGGCTACTAGGCTCAGGGCGCTAAGACATGGTGGCGATCCAGCTGGTGATCAACACTCGTTGGGTGGCGTGGCACGTCGCGATGGAATGTGAACTCGTCAAAGTGAGCTCTTTTGGGCTCCGGTGGCCCGAGGGCCTTGGTGGTGATCCGGCTGGTAGTCGACTCGATGGGCTGCGTGGCACATCTTGGTAGATGAACTCATCAAAGTAGACTCTTAGGCTCCGGCGAGGCCTTGGTGGCGATCCGGCTGGTGACGACTCATTAGGAGTACGCGTGGCACAATCATGAGTAGATGAACTCGTCGAAGTGAGCTACTAGGCTCGAGGCGAGGCCTTGGTGGCGATCCGGCTGACGTCGACTCATTAGGGCGTGGCTGTAATGAGTAGATGAACTTCGTCGAAGTATTTCTGCTGGCCTCGGCCAGGCAGCGGTGGCGATCGAGCAGGCTGATGCGACTCATTGGGCTGCGTGGCACGTCTTTGAGTAGATGAACTCGTCAAAGTGACGATAGCTAGGCTCGTGTTGAGGCCTTGGTGGCGATCCAGCTGGCGTCGGCTGCCGTTGGCTGCGTGGCGCATGCGGAAGTAGATGAACTGCGTCAAAGTGAGTCGTTAGTGTAGCCGCGACTTGATTTTCTTGGAAGGTCTTGGCGTCTTTAATGCTTTGGTTGGAGAATTTGAAACGTTTGTGCGAATTTAAAGTGCTTTGTATTCTTATAAATGGCGGCTTCTTGATGGAGTTTATACTTTGGATATTATCATGCAGTTTGGCGTGAGATCTGTGAGAGATGGGCGTGAAGCTTGGTCGTCTTCGCAGGATCCATAGAAGATTACGGTTAGTTTGTCGGATACCTTGTGGGGTTGTGTTTTCCTTAGTCTCCCGCTTTGTGGGAATCATGTTATTCACAGCCGTCTTTAGGGTATGTATAGGGAGGCGGTATTTCTTGTCTTTCCTATTTTACATTCTTCTTTCTCTTCCTCTCTTTTCTTATCTTTCTCCTTCTCCTTCGTTCTCTCTCTTCCTTCCTTTTCTTCTTTTTCCCGTCTCATTTCTCCCCTTTTGTTTCTTCTTTTCTTCCACATCTGTTTCTCTCTTTCGCACAAACTCCTTCATCCCTTTTTCTTCTTCCTCTTTTCACCTTCACATTCTTCCATTTATTTTCATCTCGTTTCTTTTCCTTTTTTCTTCACGAGAAGTTTTTTTTTTTTTGAGGCGCATGCGCATACTTCCAAGATGTAATCGATGACACTACTGATTATAATTGAATGTAATCTGATTGGAATAAATAGAGTCTTTTTCCTTTATGGCTATGAGCTTTCTCATTCCATTGCATGTAATTTTTCTAAGCATTATATGTCTGAGTTGCTTGTGACGTCTAACAAAATAACCAGTAAATGGTCAGATCGTGCTTGAAAATTGATAAATCTATTTAAGATTACAGGCTAGTGCATTGATAAAAAGTTTAAGATGTTCCATTCCATCTTTGTAAAATTTTCCCCCTCCTCTGTTTGGGCTAAGTAATTGCACAGTACGACGACTGAATATGATGTAAGGGCCTTCCCGATTGAGACCGATTTTTCCATGTCTTTGATTCTTCCCTTCTTTGCGAACTTTGCAAGACGAATCCTGACATGCTGGCTCTGGGTTTGACTTTTTGGTTGTAGTACCTCGCGAATCTTCTTCCTTTGGTACGTCTTCACCGTATGCCTTAGAACACCTCACGTTTTTCCATAAGAGATCCAAAATTTGACGGAGAGCCTCGTCATTAACAGCTCCTTGTTGCTAACTCGATCCTTGGGGACTGTCGACCTCAGCCAGGGGCTCTGCCCGGGCGAAGGCTAGGGGCGAATGGGGTTTCTCGGGTTCTTGCGACTTACGTGTTGTCCTATAGGCCTTAATTACACCGGGGAAATTATTCATTATTTCCTTTAAGATCTTCCAATTTGGTCTTCAAAAGGCCTTAAGGGGTTCGATGGTGACTTCGGCCTATTAGTTAGTTGCGGATGTCTTGAAGGGCGAGTAATTCTTAATTGAGAGCTCGCACGAAATCTCTAATTTAGCGTTGTCAAATTGTTTCAGATTATCACGGCAAGGAGCTCTTGGGATACCAAACACACATATGATGGCTCGCCACACACAAATTGCGCATCTTA
This sequence comes from Tetrastigma voinierianum, assembly GCA_016808115.1. NCBI lineage: Eukaryota > Viridiplantae > Streptophyta > Magnoliopsida > Vitales > Vitaceae > Tetrastigma > Tetrastigma voinierianum. The sequence continues at coordinate 33,396 of JAEQBH010002271.1, read as the reverse complement.
CGATGCATGATTATGCGTGTATAAAGTTGACTCAGCCCCTTGAGTGAAGTAATCTTCTTGACGTGATGAATTTACATTGGCCCTTCCCAAGAGGCAGAGGTCCCAGTATGTCCAAATACATTGTTGGAAGGGCGGGCTTGTGATTGGCGTCGAGGCTCTAATGGGAGCGTGAGATCTTAGCGTGCTCTGCCGAATCTTGCGTTTCTTATTTGACTAGGTCGGTTCGTCTTTAGTATTGTAGGCGATAGTATCTGTCTCAGACCTTTCTGCCCAATGCTCGAGCCTGGATATGATTTCCATATACCTTCGTGTACTTCCTCACTTGTACGTATTCGGTGTCTTTTCTGGGTACATAGGTTGGGTGTGAAGAAACCTGCGCATGCAGGCTTCCCATGATTAGTGAACACAGTGAGCCTCAGTCGTATTTTAGGTTTGCTTCTTTCGGTGCGTCGGGTGAGCGTCCGTCTATTATATAATCTAAATGGGGTCCGTCGGCTCGGCGGACTGGGCACGAACAACCTCCACGTCGCGAGATTGATGAGAGCTCTGCCAATTATTCGACAGTGTTGACTGCGAGTCTTCTGTAAAACATTCTTAACCATGGCGTCGGCTCGGGAGTTCTCTACCTACGGGGACATGTATGATCCCCCGAACCGGCCACAGATTTTCAATAAATCTAAGTACCTTTTGGAGATATAGGATCATCCTTAAAACGCAGCGCCTCGTAGAGTATCTTCTATTTGTCTTACTACTGGTGAGATCATTACTGAACCTAAGTAGTGCTTCCGATGAATGGGCAAGGTTGAGTGCGCTGTAGTGACCTCGTATTATTTTCGTTGTTGAAGGCTTGGAATCGAAAGATTTGAGTGCGTACTCGATGTCTATTCCTTACAGAGTCGGGATTAGGCTGCTCCATCCATGTGCATTTGAGCTCCATCTACAGAGAGTTTCGGATAGGAGGGTGATCATTATTCAGCGATTCTCATCAAGTTCCGTTGGTGAATTCCATGGCCAGTCGGCTAGGACCTGCCCTTTTTCTTCTTTGTTTTTCGACATACGATGTCGAACTCGCTCGGCTCACCATGGCCACTTCATCTAGGCCTTAGAACTTACGGTTTTATGTAACACTTGCTTCATGGGTATTGGGTGGAACTTCTATGGTATGAGCACGGAAGTAAGGCGGAGTTTATTCTGCGATTCTAAGGCGAAAGTGGTTTCTCCGTCGCTTAGGTACCTCTCTCAGCTCCTCTCAGCCGCAATAGTAAACTAGGTGTTGCACTTTGTTCTTTTTCTCTGGCCCGAGGACGGTCTTTGGTCGAGTCGATACGACTAGAAACCTTAGAGTGAGCTCCCAGCCTGAGGGCTTACTAGAGATGGGAGGAGAGCTCGAATCGTTTTCAAAGATAGGAATGCCTCTTCACCCTTATCCCATTGAAGGCCTAGCCGGGACTTGGAAGAAAGGTTGGCATTTGTCCTTGCCACGGATCTGAATCGGCTTAAGCGGCGATCCTTCCGTCGAGACCTTGAACTTCCTTTATACTTGATGGCGAAGGCATGTCTAGCACAGCCTTTATCTTGTCTGGATTTGCCTGATTCATGATGGTTGACTGAAACCTAGGAATTCAGGCTGATGCTTTCAGAAACACTTAATTTGGATTCGACTTCATGTTGTAATTTCTCAAGATGCAGGCATACCGGATAGATGAGCTATGTGGAGCTCCGGAAATTTGTGGTGGATTACTAGCATGTCATCTGTACACACTCCATAGTTGTGCTTATCACATACATAGACATCAGGTTCACCAACCTCGATACGTAGCTCTGCGTTCTTGAGCGAGTGACATCCTGCGATAACAATAGGTTCCTGTATTTTGTGTGTGAACAAGGTCTTTCTTGGTCTTTGGGTCCCACATACTGATCTGGTTGTAGCCGGAGAAGGCATCCATAAACATGGCGGCCGGTGGCATCTATGATGGAGTCGGTCGTGACGCTGGGCGCGCTGCTGTTGATGTCGGTGAAGTCGATCTGGTCGCCACTTGTAGTTTGCTTTGTGATCTGACGTTGGCTAGCCATTCGGGATATTCTACCTCCACGATCGCTCTGCTGAAGGTTCTTGACTCCTCGTTGATGGCTTTGTCTTTACAGTGCGAAGCTCCTCCTCTTTTTGATTGGCTTGGAAGGATGGGGTGTGATTCGGCTGTGAGTGTCTGTGGGATCAATTCCTCCCATGTTACTTTGCTTCCATGCGAGAAGCGTCTTTGATACTGTCTTAAAAATGGATAGGAGGTTTTGAGGTCTTAGCCCAGCTTAGAAGCGGAAATGGCGAGATGTTAGTGTCAATGCGGTTCCGAGTTCTTACGAGGGCTCAAGTCGAGTGAGCACCTCGTCACATATGTCGAGCTCATCCAGGTATATGTTGTCGACCGTTTTCTGTTTCATGGATGTGAGTAGCATTCCCTGGCCACTCGTTGATCTCCTCGAACCATTCCTACTCCGTTTACAGTAGGGAACTTGATCATCATGTAGTGGAGGGGATAGGCTTTGTGCATTGAGAGAGAGTGCACTTTAGCAACATGTTATAAAGCGGATGGGCGTCTCACGATGAGAATCTTGCCGTGGTCGTCGCTGGGGATCTCCCAAGGTGAGTACCGGTTGTATTGAGCCCCCTGGGGTAATGCCTTTTCCCCGGAGAACCCCGCGGATGAGTGTTGGCGGGTTCAGGTTTTCTCCCTTAGATGCCCATTCGCCAGGCTGACCGAAGATGATATGTGAATCTCCGTTGTCAATTAGGACCCAGATGAGACTGTTTTATTTAGCCACAAGTAGGCCGAACTACCAGTGGGTCGTCATGAGGGTGTTGGCATCCCTCCAGATCTGAGTAAGAGAATGTGATGGACGTGTCGAGCCGCAGTAGTTTAGACCTTTGCTTGTATTTCACAGCTATCTCTGTTAACTTTGATCTTTGCGTAGATGGACCTTGAAGTTTGAGGTGGACTCCTCCTCCTGAATCCTCCTGAGATTACGGTTCCCCCAGGGGTTGTTGGTCTTTGGTGTCGTCTGCGAGATTAATTGGTTCTTGAGGCGGGACTGGATTCGAGCTTGGTCCCGGGCGATTTTCGGGGGGGATATGGGCGTGGAGGTACCCGCGCCGTGATAAGTACTCTATTTCTCTCTTGGGTTGTGTCTGCCGGTCGTCGGGTGCGGTGTAAAGTAGTCCCTGGGTTGCTGGTCTTGGGTTGTCTCTCTTGTTCTGCGAGGGTCGACTTCATTGGGTTGGCCTGGAATTGTTACCATTCGTGCCAGCGCGGGGACACGTGATACTAAGGTTGTTAAGGGTGGCTTATTTGAAATCGCGTCGTCGATCTTGGTTGCGGTGGACGGGCGATCTCGAGTTCCGCGCCTTCCCGCGGGACGTTCTCCATCCTTCTTCGAGGAGACCTTTACGGGTACCGTTTGTCTGCATTGGGGCTTCGTCCTGCGTCGAGCTGTCCAGCTTTTCTTTATGAGTGGAAGGCTCTCTCTTTTGTAAATATGAGGGCTTCTTCACCGTTAATGTACTTCTCTGCTTTTGCAAGCACCTCAGCCATGCTTGCTTGGGGATTTTGGAGATGGAAAACCTTCGAGTCTTTCGATTGCACCTAAGCCCGACAATGAATCGATGATCGCGAACTTCTGTCCCGGGTATATCTACCTTTAGGGACTAGGCATTGTGAATCTTTGGACATAAGACCTCGGGCTTTCTTGTAGGCTACCGCCGGTAGATTCGACGGATGATAGCTTGGCTACATGCGTCTGGCCCCGATAGAGTGAGAGATGAATGCAATGGATAGCTTTCTCTGCGAATGAGGAGATTAATGATGGTGGGAAACCTATTAAACCTACATGCCAAAATTTGGGCCTTAGGTGATCAGTAGCTCTGCATCGCAGGATCTTGATACCATCAGGCTCCATTTGGTTTTGTAGAGTGTTGTTAGAGGTGATCATTTGGATCCTTGACACCATCGAATGCTTCAACTTGTGGCATCCTGAATTTTGCTAGAAGAGGGAAGTGAAGCACTTTGGTATGAAGGGTGATTGGGTTTGTTGTACGAAGGTATCCGCCATAGTGCCGGGGCGCGTCCTCTTACTACCTCCTTCATCTGTTTGAGCTCTTCTTTGGGGCTCTTGAACCTCTGCTCCATGATAGTTCTCCTACTCCTGTTTGAGGATTTAACGTAGTTCTTCGTTCCCGATATGCCATCCGAGCATTGCTTCGTTGCCCTCTTCTTCGAGACGGTGTGGTCCATGCGACAGTTAGACTATCTTCTTCTTGACACCTCGGGGGAATGCTTCAAGATTGTCTTTGCTCCTCGGGGAGGAAGTTTGCCAACCTTCACGAGCTCGTCGTGTGTCTCCCAATGGGCGTTGCATCTGCCTGGTAAGTTGCTCTAACTCTTCTATCATGCGTCGGTTGGTGGGGCGGGAGCGCCTCGCTCGTTCATGTTAACGCGCATTGCTTATACTTGCAGGAGATTAATTTCATTTCTGCGTTACTGGTTGGTCCTGCATCCTTGGAGGATTAGCGTTGCTCTTGCTTGTGTTCCGAGTCGATACCATCAGTAGCGAGTGATTCTTATATTTGTATAAGGCTATCGTTCTCACGAGACCAGCGCCCAGTGATGATGCTTTTTCAACCGGGCCCAGGGTTTGGAGAGAGGGGCGTGGGAGTCGTTGGGGCGGACTGGGTGCTGACGAGAAATTTGATGCGAAGAGCTCTGGATCGTCGGGCAGAGAGATAGGACCATTTGCTGGCACAGTGTGCGGAGGAGAATGGGTCTTAGCACTCCTTTGCAAAAACAAGAAAGAAGGAAATTCGCGAGGGGCTTAGCGAGTGGTCGACCCGGATGCTAAGTCGGTTTCTTTTCACGAGAGAAAGGGGCGCCCAGAGGGCGAATGTGTTGCGTATGTTCGCCTATGAGTATGCGTACCTTTCACCGATGGGGTGGTCTTGTATTTATAGTAGATGTTCTACCAGTTTGATGGTGATTAAGATTCATCCCTATTGGATGAGATATTTCTTGTCTATTATCGATATCGGATTTGGTAAATGATATAGAAAGCGTTTATTTGGGATCTTACCTTTGATGGGGAATCCGACTTGATGATGAGTAGTATTATCTTTCTTTGTGGTATGAAATTTGGTTGGATTGCGGGATAATATATTATTAAGGTTCTATTTCCCTTGCTGGGAGACTTCCATAATCGGCCTTTGGGCGAGCGGATTGGACTTTCGTGCAGGCTGGCACAAAGGCTTGAATCTTTGGCGTAAAGGCTGAATGCTTGATAGGCGCACCTCTCCTTTGGGGTTTAGCGAGTGGGCCTGCGTGTTTCGTTGGGCTGACCTCTTTCTTGGGCTTGACGAGTGGGCTTGTGAGCCTTATTTTTCAAACCCTATCAAACTCCAAGTGATGAGATTATCTCTGAGAAAGACGCAAATACCACTCATGGATTTACGATTGTTGGGATCACAAGCCTAGTCTGCATCTAAGAAACCAGTGAGATTGATACGATCCACGCCAGTTCGCACGAGTGTAGTGTAGTGCCAAGAGCAGTGGGTTTCTCCCACCTAATAGGCTAGTCTTTTGGGTTGGGCTCTCCGATTGACCTTAAGGCCATATCATTGGTGTTTTCATTAAGAGTCGGTGCATAGCGGGAAAGGGCTATCTGGGAAAAGGCTACCTGAAAGAGGGCTACCCGGTGCCCCAAAGGTGGGTTCGGAGTAAATGTTAGCCAGAGTGTGAGCGACCCAGAGTAAATGTTGTCCGTTGACGTCCGGTTTCTCAAGGGGTATGAAATGATACGACCTCACATCGTTTCCACACAAGAGTGTGGAGTGATACTTAAGCTTAATGAGTTATCCCACCTAATAAGTTCTCTCACCTAATAGGCTAGTCTTTTGGGTTGGGATCTTTCATTGGGCTTGAGTACCTATTACTCGACATGTCGCCACGAAATCCAATTGCCTCTTCACCGAAAAATTTGATGCCTCTATGCTCCATTAAAATCCATAAATTATTTATAAAAAAATTAAAGTAATTAAACGAGAATCACCAAAATTTCTCAAAATCTCTGTAAAAATCTTCAAGGACACACATCATATGTATTCAGCAACAAGCCAACAACCAAACAAGGATTTTATCACTTCGCACGAAGCATGAAAACATGGTGTTGTCGAGAGGTTCATGTTGTCACACTGAACTGAATTTAAAAGAGCTCGTCAGACAGTTGTGTGGTGATCAGAATCTGCGCCAGCGATTAATACGGAGTCGGAGACGAAGGGAGAGACTTACAGTTTAGGTTTTTTCTTTGCGTGAAGATTAGATCCCCAAACAAAAGCTTCAAGTCTGCAGAGTGGCGCAATGAATGATTGGCAAGAGTTTTGGAAGTTCTAAGGAGGAAAAAGAAGGAATCGAGAGATGGCTTTTCGATATATCCGTGGGGAGAGAAAGTTCCTACGGACGGCGCCAATGAAAGTGTAAAAACGAAATTTTTATTGATTAGGTTTTTCTCTTTCGGGTTCCTCCTCCCTTAAAACACCCATCGTCTATACGAAATCAAATATGGATTGTTCACACTTAGTTAATAATAAATCCCTATGGTTAAGAGATATTTGACCAATTGACTTATTCATGTCACTTATTTGAATCAGATTTCCATTTGAGCTATTGCTAGCCGTTCCAATACGTATATGGGAGAATTCATGATTTAATCCGAATATAATACTACAAGATAATATATAAAAGTGAATAGAAGTAAAAAAAAAAAATACCAACCTAGGATAATCATTCTCCTGAGACGATAATTCTGAATGATGATTATGATTCCCTAACTTTTTTTTTTTTTTTAAAACACTTTATATTTCCATAACTTAAACTCGAAGAATATGAGGGATAATATATAATAACGTAATAAAAATAATAAAGACCAAGGAATAAAACTACCAAAGAAGGGAAATTGTAATGTAAAATTTGATATAATTTCAGCTTTATCTATTTTCTTTTACTTCCGATCTTAAGATTGAGGCTCCATTGTAGTAAGTTTAAATGATATTGACTTTTATACTAGAATTAATCAACTCAATTAACTATTTACCAACTGCAATTTTCCTTAATAGCAAGACGGGCTATAAAATAATTTTTTGATGTTTAAAAGGCTATATATGGTTCTTGAAAATGTTGGAAAAAGCATGCAGGAAGAAAGCGAGAAAGAAAAAATGGAAAAGGAAGCAAAAAAGATGAAAAATAAAAATAAAAATGAATTAAATTGATATTATTATTATTATTTGCTGCTTCAAATTTATCTTATTTATTTTAACTATTCAATATAAAGATTAAATAAGTTAAGAATATATAAGTTTCTAATTAATTTCATTTATAATTAATTTTTTTTTAAATTTTTCATTAAACAATCAAATATAAAAAAATTATTTTTCTTAACATTTTTTCCTTAATATTTTTTAGGAATCAAACACAACTTAAAAGATTGAAATTAACTTTTAAAAAATATTATATGAATAGTGGAAAATTTTAGTGTCCTTCGAAAGAATGTGTTTTTATTTCTCGAAATGAATAGGACAGAATTACATCCCATACGATATATACTCATTGTGGGGTTACATAATGGGCGTTTATGGTAGCGTTATAAGGTAACCTTCAATGGCCTTATATTACACATTAATTTATACGTGTCGCGTCTCGTAATGCACAGCATCGAGGTGGGTACAAGCGTACTCTGTTTGATTTATCTCCCATGCCCAAGGCGACCTGTTTGCTCGGGTCTCCGATCATATCTACCACGATGCCTGAGGTGGTTGAGTTGTGGTCATGCCTGATCTTCGTACATGTTAAGCTCGGGTCACTCACCTGACTATCACGTGATCGGGATCAAGTCACCCACATGAATGTTCGGGTCACTCACACGACTACCACATGCTTTGCAGCTTATCCCATTCCACTAGCATCACATCCCACCCCCTCCCCTAGTGTCGTTTAGAACCATTAAGATTGGAATGGCGGTAGACCTTTTTAGTATCCGTGAGCTGCACAAAGCCATCATTTGCTCACTTGCGGTGAAAAGGTACGGATTCGATCGTGGTCTTGGCGTGTTGTCCTATCCCTGATCGGTGTACATTTAATGGGCGGCTTTTGAATATCACCCAAATCCTTCTGACTGCAGTATAAATATCTTTGAAGTCTACTTTGGGAAGTTTCTCATCTGTGCTATCGAAGAAGTGTTTGAGTTGTTCATCTCTTGCTCTACCATCACACCGCTTAGGGTTTCTCCCTTTCACTGCTTTCATTTGCATGTTCGATAACCACAGTCCACAAGCGTTTTTGGTGAAGTGATGATGCGCAAAGTGAGAATGCTCAGGTGGTCTATTTTCTTTTGGAGGTCACCTTTTGGTGGACTCGTTGATTCATGATAGGGTTTTATTTTATTTTTATGGTTTCCTCCTCATTTGGTTAGAGTTACCTTGGTTGACTTTCGACCATCATATCTATAATGACAACCTCGGAGGATGTGATAGGAGACTATGTATAAGAGCTATATGGGTGAAGAGTCGTCTTCTTCCTCATCTAGGACATCTGGGGGGGTTCTCTTGCGCACCGACGCTAATGATCATCACACAGTTAGAGATTGCACCCATGAGTCTCAGCGTGCATGCCTCATGGAAGAGATCTCTCCTTTCCTCCGCATGTCCTCAGCCCCAATTCGGGCCTTAGGGCCTCGCCTCAGGCCCGGTACGACTCGGGGACCAAGGTGTGCTAAACTCTATTTACTAGTTGGAGATCCACATTAGTGAGGGGCTAAGGTTTCCCCTTCTCCCCCTAATTCACTAGTTCCTACACTTCACCTGACTCCACTCTGTCTATGTTCACGTGAACATTATGCTTCTAGTCGGGTGTGAGCTACAAGCAACAAAAGCATGGGCTGTAGCCTGGTTCGAGGAGGTGCTCTACGCCTATACCTTCAAGCGACACAACATCGGGAAGTATTACCTTATTGCATATGCAAAATCGCTACAACTTGTGACAAACTTACCGAACACTAGAAAAATAAGTCGTGGGGCAATGTGCTGATATCCGAGGTTTGGGGATGCGCTAGGGATCCCATGCTCCGAGAGTTTCCGATGAACACTAATTATAAGCATTCCTTCCTCTGGCCCGCCCACTGTGGTCCGAACTGCATTCGAGGCACTACCAAATTCATTTTATATTAATGATATTTCATTTAAATATTTAAAAGCCCTTTTTTTTTTCAAAATTGCAAAAGCGTCGATCGCTTCTCGGTAGCCTTATTACACTTACATTTAACCAAAATATATTTACAATGAAGGCATTCCCATGCCCATTCAAAATAATATACAAAATCGCTTCAGAGTTTAACTCTTTTAATCATAAAAACAATTGTTCAAAAATAGATAGATGCATATGACGCATATACTTTACTGTGAGCTTTTGATGACTCTCTCGCGCTCCTTGATCTCGGGGTCCCAATCGTTAATCACTCGACACCTGCGCATTGGTAAAAACAATATGCTAAGCATTTTCATGCTTAGTGGTTATATGGAAATTCTCTCTTCATTTCATTTTAAATCAAAACATGCAATATTTATAAACAATGCTTTTGTACAATTGTCAATGACCAATGCAATACAATACGTATCTATCTATTTTTTTTTCAATAAATCAATTACAATTCATTGGTCATCTCAAGCCATGCATTTTCATATGCACTAAAACATTCAAATCACAAATCGTGCACTTTTCAATCTTATTATCATTTTACATTTTAGCCCTTATCGAATTTAACCTATGATTTAGGTGTACAGATAGACCTAATCACCTAAGACGGTCCCTCCGGGCCGCAGCCTGAGATCTATGTGTGTGTGTGTGTCTATATATATATATATATATATATATATATATATATATATATATATATATATATATATATATATATATATGTACTCCTGGCTGCGTACACTACCGATATTGTCCTGCCAGCGCTTTAACTCCAGATGCCACAATAGTACGCTTTGTTCGACCTTGTTACAGCCAATTTATCCTTAACTTGAATTTAGTTAACATTCCCATTAAGGGCATTCAAATCATTTTTAGGAAAATACATTGCGTAGTATTTTTATACAAACAAATCATTTTTTTCTTAATACTCATGCAATTTTCATGTCATTCATTTCGCAATCAATCAATTTCTCAAATTTCTAACTTAAATAAACTTGAAATTCATTTTCACAATTTATTTCATGATCAAATCAATTTAAAACAATTCAACATGCAATTCAAACATTTTGGAGATGAGATTCGAAATAATGAGAGAAAGGTGTAGAACAAACCAAAAGCTTTGCACTTTGATTCCAACTCTTAATCTCGATCTCGCCTGGGTTTTCTTCCTCGTCAGCCATTCCAATACACCAAAGAACAATATTATTTCAGGCTTGCTAGTGATTTTGGTTGTGGTTGATCGAGCTTAATATCATATTCTTAATCCACAAGAAATAAGGGCAAGATACAAGTCCTGTGATGGTTGTTATTTCCCAAACTTTAATCCATCACATAACAAAATACTAAAATTTTGCTCTACCTTATAATCTTTTCCAATAAAGTACTCTTTGATCAACTAAACCATCCCCAAAGGAAGATTAAGTCAAAAACCTCAAACAACCACTAACACCATATGCAAGGACCGTTATTTTCCAATTTTGTACTCTCTAGACTTTATTACCCAAAATTTATTCAAAAGGTCTTCAAAAATTATGAAACTCTTCTGGGGTTTTTAAATCCTTTATATATCCAATGACATCTCTGAAAATTTTCAATTTAAAATTCCTTCTCTAAGGCCCTCAACCACATAACACAAACAGGGCAAAACATGCTGTTTTTTTCAGACAGTAGTACCTTTAAAACGTGTCACCAAAACCAATCCTAATGTTGTCAAAAATTAACTTCAAACATTGATTTGATTAGCTTAGGCCAAGGCCTAACCAACCCCCAAGCACCCAAAATCAGCTTATAAACCACTTGGTACAGTTTTTAACTTTAACATCTAGACTACTCTAATTTGCAAAACATAATCTGCACATAGCTCCACTTTGATAGATTTATGGGCACTTTGGGGTTACAAATTGCATACCCTTCCTTCAAGTAAATTATTCCCCTAGAATTATAGTTTACCCAAAATTTTTAATCACTCAAATTGGATGAGTGAAACTCATTTTATGGCCAAAACACCACAACTACTCCCAAAACAGGGCATACCCATGAGCTACCCAAAACTCACCTTTAAGCCCATTTTCGGGAGCCTTAGTGCTGCTATTTGCCCTTATTTCCTTCTATACATTTGTAGCTTTGTCTCTTATGGTTCTTTACCAATTGGAATCACTTCATTTGGTTGATTATAACTTAATCTATAGCCAAAACAAGAACAGGGCTTCGACAAATTCGACAAGATTTCCTTTGAAAACCAAACATTTCCCTTTTTACAAACACTCTAAAACCCATTTACAACCAATACAAAACACCTTTATCCACATTTGGGGTTTTCCCCAACCCAAACACAAGAGAAAAGGGGTTAGGGCTTAGTTTACCTTTGAATCTCGATTCTTCAACACCAAGCCTTCCTTCTTCTTCGATCACTTAGGAAAACCATAAACGGGAAGATCTCCCACCAAAACCTTGGTCTTCTCTCTCAACCCTAGCTCTCTTTTCTCTCCCTTTTCTCCAAGAATAAAAATGCAATAAATGTGTGTCTTTATCTGCATCATTACTCGTCTTAATCTTATTTAATGGTTACTAGCCTCAGGTGGCTTTCCCCTCATTCTTGCTTTCAAAATAAGTCCCATTTCTCATTTTTTTGACATTTAAGTCTTCTAGTATTTCACTTCATTTAACTCCACATTCATTTCTAAACTTATTATATTTTCGCCCTTAGGTCCTCATTTTACAAATCTCCAAATTTGCTCTTTACAATGGGTAAATTCGGTCAGATATTTCTTTTCGTTTTTCGATTTAAAATTCAAAAAAAATTTCCATTTACTTTATTTTATACCCTAAACACATAATAATAAAAAAAATATATCATAAAAATACAAGGGTATTTTTAGGGCGTTACAGCTCTCCCTCACTTAAGAAAATTTCGTCCTCAAAATTACCTTCAGTGAACAGTTGCAGATATTGTTACCGCATCGTATCTTCTCTTTCCCATGTAGCCTCCTCGGTCTTGTGGTTTCTCCAAAGCACTTTGACCAATGGGATTCGCTTGTTCAGTTGCTCTTTCACTTCTTGAGCCAAAATCTCCACTGACTCTTCCCTCATAGTCAAATCTCGGTCTAGTTCAATCTGGCTCTCCGAAGAGACTATGTGTAATAGGTTTGACCAGTACCTCTCAACATCGAAGCATGGAAAACATTGTGGATCTTTCCAAGTCCAGAGATAAGGCTAAACAGTATGCTACTGGACCCACTTTCTCTATTACTTCATATGGACCAATAAATCTAGGGCTCAACTTGCCATTTTTCCCAAATTCATCACCTTTTTCCAAGGCGATACTTTCAAAAACACTTTTCGTCGACCTCATATCGAATATCTTTTCTTTCATGCTCGCAGATATGATTTCTGCCTCATCTAAGTGGCCACTTTCAATCTTTCTCTAATCATTTTCACTTTTCTTCGCCTCCTATATCGCTTTTCCGGGTCAATAACTTTCTTTTCGCTCAATTTTGTCCAACATAACGGTGTTCTACATTTTCTTCCATATAAAGCCTCGTAAGGCACCATTCTAATACTCAATTAGAAACTGTTGTTGTACACAAATTCAACTAAAGGGATGTGTCTATCCCAACTACCCTCATAATCGATCACACAACTTCTCAAGATACTTCCAACACTCGATCAGCTTCTTCCGATTGTCCATCCGTCATTGCGGAATGTTGTGTCAAATTCAGTCCGGGCCCAAAGCCTCGCAATTTTCCTGTACTCCGAGAGGTAAAACCCTGGGATCTCTGGGCTTGAAATAACGGATATTGGAATCCCATGCAACTCGATGTACATCGCTAGCTTACCGTTTAATAGTCGGGCCTAATCGCAGAAGTGAGCTAACTCAACACCTACTACTACGACCAAATCAGTCATGCTTCTCCCCGCGCACGGTAAACCAACCATGCAAAATCCATGGTGATTCTGGCCCCATTTCCACTTTGGTATTCTAATAGGCCGCAATAATCCCGAGAACTCGATGCTCGCTTTCACCACACACACTAAACACTCGTCACGAATTTCAAACATCTCTTTTCATCTCTGACCACTAAGACGTAAACCTTTAAATCTTTGATACATCTGAGGCTACCTGATGCATAGAAAGATCCACCGTGTGCCTCTTCTGTGAATGGCTTTCAATTCACTATCATCAAGTACACAAACCCGATCTTTATAATATAAACCCCATCTTCATTCTCCAGAACACTCCGCTTTCTTTACCATTTCCAATCCGACTTATTACTACAAAGCAAAGAATTTTCTCATCTTTCTTTTGTACCCTCTAGCACCTCATTCACAACAAATCTTGGCTCGCCATCAATTTCACACTATCAGATTCATCGTTCTGTCAACGACACCGAGCATTCAACGCCCAAAAAGCCGCCAGACTCTTTCTACTCAAAGCGCCGACCACCAAGCATCGCCTTCCCGGTGATAGTCAATCACGCAATCATAGTCTTTTATCAATTCCATTCATCTGCGTTGTCTCAAGTTAAGTTCTCGTTGTGAGGGCAAATACTTAAGACTCTTATGATCGGTGTAGATGAAACATTTTTCCCCCTAAAGGTAATGTCTCCATATTTTCAATGCAAACACAATTGCGGCCAATTCCAAATCATGCGTAGGGTAGTTTTTTTTCATGCGGCTTCAACTGCCTTAAAGCACAAGCTACCACCTACCCTCTCTCAAGATAAGGACACATCCGAATCTGCTTAATAATGCATCGCTATATATCACATATTCTTTACCGTAGGCCTGCTGAGTAAGAACCTAAGTGTCTCTGGCCAAGAACTCGCTCAACTTATCAAAACTTACTTGCCACTCTTTTCAATTAACTCAAACTTTACATTTTTCTCGAGCTTGTTCGGGGTCACCATCGCAAAAACCCCTTAATGAACCTTCTGTAGTAACCTGCTAATCCCAGGAAACTACGCACTTCCGTGACGTTTCTCGGTGGTTTCCATTCAATGATCACCTCTATCTTCCTTGGATCCACTCGAATTCCTTCTTCTAATACAAGGTGTCCAAGACAAGACACTTCATTTAACCAAAACTCACACTTCACTCGCTTCATACAACTCCGCTCTTCTCAAAGCTCCCAAGATACTCCGAAGGTGTGTGTCGTGATTTTCTCGATCTTTTGAATACACAAGAATGTCGTCGATGAACACTACGACAAACTGATCCACATACGGTCGAAAAACACGATTCATTAGGTCCATGAAAGATGCTAGAGCATTTTTCAACCCAAACAACATTACAAGGAACTCATAATGTCCATACCGCGTTCTGAACGTCGTCTTATGCACATCCGTATCCTTAATTCTCAATTGATGATACTCAGATTGCAAGTCAATCTTCGAAAAGACACTTACACCTTTCAATTGGTCGAACAAGTCATCAATCCTAGGTAATGGATACTTATTCTTCACTGTCATCTTGTTCAGTTGCCTATAATCAACACACAACCGAAGTGTACCATCTTCCTTCTTGATAAAGAGCATTGGAGCTCCCCATGGTGATACACTCGGACGAATAAATCCTTTCTCTAACAATTCTCGTGAACCGAAGCTTCAATTCTTTAACTCCACCCGGAGCCATTCGACACTTGCAATGGATGCCGGCGGCACCTCGAACAACGTCGATTGCGAACCTTCAATCTCTCTCGCGGAGGCAACCCGGCAACTCCTCCTAAACACATCCCGATACCACTAACCGGTAGGATGTGTTCGATAAACCAGCCCGCCTTTACATCTATCACATACGCCAAGTAGGCTTCACACCCTTTTCGAACCATCATTCTAGCAATAGCGGCGGATATCACATTAGAGAGGTGGTTCGACCTCTCGCCAATAAAAGTCACTTCCTTCTCTAAGGCCCTCAACCACATAACACAAAATGCGGCAAAACATGTCGTTTTTTCGCACAACAAGACCTTAAAACTTGTCACCAAACCAATCCTAATTTTGTCAAACATTAACTTCAAACATCATTTGATTAGCTTAGACCAAGGCCTAACTACTAACCCTCAAGCACCCAAAATCAGCTTATAAACCACTTGGTACAGTTTTTAACTTTAACATCTAGACTACTCTAATTTTCAAAACAGAATCTGCACATAGCTCCACTTTGATAGATTTCTGGGTACTTTGGGGTTACAAATTGCATAAACTTCTTTCAAGTAAATTATTCCCTTATAAGTCTAGTTTACCCGTAATTTTTAATCACTCAAATTGGATGAGTGAAACTCATTTTATGGCCAAAACACCATAACTACTCCCAAAACAGGGCATACCAGTGAGCTACCCAAAACTCACCTTTAAGCCCATTTTCGTGTCTTAGTAAGCTGCAATTTTCTCCCCGGTCCCTACTATAAATTCAGAGCTCCCTTATGGTTCTTACCAATTGGAAATCACTTCATTTGCTGACATAACTTAATCTATAGCCAAAATAAGAACGTGGGTTTTGACAAATTTTTGACAAGATTTCCTTTGAAACAAACATTTCCCTTTTTACAAACACTCCAAACCAATCCAAACCAATACTAAAACCCATTTACAAACTGTAAACACAAAACACCTTTATCCACATTTGGGGTTTTCCCCAACCCAAACACAAGAGAAAAGGGGTTAGGGTTTAGTTTTTTACCTTTGAATCTCTTGATTCTTCAACACCAAGCCTTCCTTTTTTTTCTTCTTGATCACTTGGGAACCATAAATGGGAATATCTCCCACCAAAACCTTGGTCCTCTCTCAACCCTAGCTCTCTTTTCTCTCCCTTTGCTATCCAAGAACAAAAATGCACAAATGTGCCTTATCTAGAATTCTCACATTCGTCTTAATCTCATTTAATGTTAAGGCCTCACTCGCTTCCTATTCTTCGCTTTCAAAGTATGTCCCATTTCTCACACATTTAAGTCTTCTATTTCACTTCATTTAACTCACATTAGCATTTAAACTTATTCTATTTTTAGCTCCTTGGGTCCTCATTTTACAAATTCCAAATTTGCCTCACAAATTGCAATCCGGTTGTATATATTTTTTTGTTTCCTTAGAATTAAATTCCAAAAAAAAATACTTCACTTACTTTATTTTATACCCTAAACACATAATAATAAAAAATATCATAAAAATACTAGGTATTTTGTGTTACACTAATTCCCGTCTGTGCCCAGCATAGGTATTTCTCACATTTCAAGTGGGTGAACCTTCCTTAACCTCGATCATTCATGTGCATGTACTTTGGCCGGCAAGCTTCTCAATGACAACTTGAGTCCGTCCAAGTTTGACTTGCTGGTCAAGGTTTTGAGCCTACCAAGCTTAGCAAAGGACTTCAGATTCCTTCTGACTCCAACCAACCTTCAGGAGGTGTTCAACCAACTCGAGGAGTTCATAGGCCCAAAGGTTCCGCACCTCAATTTTGAGAGTTCTAGGGACATCCAAGCTAGGGAGCTTGTTTTGTCTCACCTTCTATCCCGCATTCTGGCAGCATCCAAGGCTTAAACCTAACAGGCAGCCAAGGATATGTTCATTGGCGACGATTTCCTACTCCACCCTCCTCCTCGTCATGACACACAAGTTTCCTACTGAAGAGAGGCCAAGGGAGCTGGGGAAGCCAAAGGAGTGTCTGCCAAGGCATCCGTGACTCCTCAAAGACCATCCTGCCAGTGGAAGATCCTTATCCCCATTGGTAGGTTATCCGAGAGGCCTCTCGGGATGCTATCACCACACCTTTGAATGAACAACATCCCGTCTCAGGAAATTTCCGCAGCAGGCTGCAGAAAGTGGCGACCATCCCCTCCGAGGAGGAGGTATAAAGATAATGGAAGACCGCGAGGCAGGTCCCCCTGAGTGGTGCCCACAATCGATAAAGGGAAAGGGAAGGCAACAACGTCTTCCGAACTACCCCGCCCCTTGGTGGAAGTTGCGTCCCCTCCTTCCCGAGGCTCACGGCGTGATTCGCCTGCTCGAGGAGCCGCTTAGGAAAGACCCGTATAGAGGTCATTCCGAGATCCTCTGCATCGAAGGCTGATGTAGAAGGCCCAGATCTTGAGGGACTCCACCCCCTTCCAAATGGAAGCATCAGTAACCCTCTACTTGTACTTTCTGTGCTCATTAATGTCCCCCGTTTTTTTTTGTTGCTAACCACTGCTGTTTTAAATGAGCATTTTTTGCACCTACTTGGCAAAGTATTGTGACACTCGACAACACCAGGTCAGCCACCTGTCCCACCTAAGTGAGGGGACCCGAGATATGTACATGAAGGTCCGAAATAGTCTCGTTCCTCAATTAGGAGAATGGCGGGAGCGAGGTGTGGCTGGCCGCCGAGCCGCAAAATGCGACCGATGGCCGCTACCAAGAAGGTGCCGTCCCAACTAGAGGCTAAGGCAGGATCTCAAGCACTGTCAGGTCGCACCCAGCCACCAAGCCGAGGTAGGGGCTCCATATCGCTTCAAAAGCTCGTCGAGCTGCAAAGACTCCTTTTCGTGGAAGCAGAGAAAGTCTCTGCATGCTTGAGCAAATCGCAAAGCCTTATACCTCCAAGCCGCCATGTCAGATGATGAGCAAAGACGAAAGTGGGCCAATGGGAAGGCTGTGGGCTGGGCCTACACCGAAAGTGAGCGTGTCACTCTAAATGGGCAGGAGGAGTCCCCGAGAGTATGCCTGAAATAAAGAGACCCAAACAATATGTTCAACTCATTTATAACACTGCTACCAAGGACTAGTTTCAATCCCAAGCAACAACGCCATAAAACTTGTAAGGACCATAATATGTGAAAACTATTTTCTGCTGTTTATCTAAAATTTTGTGTTTAAAATTTACTTTGGTCTAAATCACTACAAGTGCACAGGTCATACAAGTAATAAAGTAGAATATAAGTTTATATATCATTCCCACAAGGATTGATGAGAAAATCTAAAGATCAAGTACCCCTAATACTCAAGATCATCACTATTTGAACCTATAATTTGAAGATTGGACTATCTAAAATAATTTGAATGAAAGAATTTTTGTCAAATGTTCTTTAAAGAAAAAGAAGTCTAATATAGTAGAATTAGAGATTTCACTAAGTAGAAATAACACTAGGAATGGACCAGTATTATGACTATTAATTTGCATAGTTCCCAAATACAGTACCGGTAAAGACATGAATCCTGGATTTGTCCAAGAGCAAAAGAGTATAGCCTTTGAATACCTCCTAACACTACACATTTCACTATTTAGAATACCATGTTCCTAAACCAGGTCAATGGGTTTAAATAACTACTTTTAGGAATGATGCTTTTTAGATTTAGCTGTTTTTCTTAAACTAGTACTTCACAAATCCGCTTTCAGACTGAAAACCTGCTGCATTTCCTCATAGACATTGTGGTAACACAAGCCTTTTCCAATGCAATTGGTGCCTCAGCCATCAATTCAAATAAAATACTCTCTCTTCTTGATTAGAATCTTAACTAACACAGGGTCAACATTATTCTACCAAATTGAGATGAAACCTCCAAGGATTAAACAGATACATCATCAAATGGTCTCGTAGCCCCGTGAACACACTTATACCGGCTACCCGTAAGGAACCTAAGTCAAAGGTTAGAACATCATTTGTGATGCACCAGAGTTACACTTATAGTACATTAGTTCCAAGGATATGAATGCAATTTACCCCCTAGTCACTACTCTTTCTCTCAGGTAGTCTATCTCTATGTCACCAAAGGATTCGAAATCGTGAGCACAAATATAACTCTTTGCTATTATAAAACACTGATATCTGTATTAGGTCACATAAGAGCAATACCAATTAGATCGAACTGCTTTCATACCCAAAACATCATTTAATACTACAAACAATCATCAAAACACAAAAATTTCTTCCTGTAGGAGCTCCTACTTCCATAACTGGATCACAAATTACAATGACTAGTTGATCAAACAAATTCATTGAAATTGTAATCAAACTGAATAAAGTGGATTCCAGAAAATTTTCCAAATTCTACTTGAGTTCAGACATAAATGAAACTCGATATACAATGATCTCAGCTCCACAATTCAGCTTAGATCAACTACTCTAATTCTAAAAAGAAAGAAAGAAAAATAAATAAATAAAAAGGAAATATATATAAAGGAGACTTCAACTCCTCCTCAAAATTTCAAAGCTCGTTGAAGGCTTGCTGAAAGTTGCACACTCTACCCTAGGAGGTTCTATTTATAGGCCCTAATCATTACGCCATGAAAACGAGGTTTAAAACACGACTTTGAAGTTCCCAAATCTCTCGCCTCCTAATCGCACCGATGTCGTGCCGATGTCATGACATTACGTGCCTATGGTGTCTAGCTTAACTTTTGGTGTCATGACACTAGGTTTCAATGTCGCGACTCTGCTTTTGGTGTTTGCAATAAATGTCGATCAGATGTCACCGTCGCGACATCGCTTTGATGTCGCCGCATCGTCGCGATTCCAAATCGCGCCCTTTACCTACAACTCGCTATGATGTCGCCGACCAATGTTGATGCTGACTCGCGGCGATGTCGCCGACTTGCAGTTATTGCTTCGAAAGTGCCGTAGCTTTGTTCTTATGTCAATGTCGCGACATTGATTTGATGTCGCGAATTTGAACTTTTCTGTTATGCTCACTTCAGCCGATGTTGCGACATTTGATCCCGATGTCGCGACTCTGGTTTGATATTACAACATTCCTTAGCCAATGTTGCGACTCTGGTCACCCGATGTCGCTACTCTAATATGATGTCGCGACATTCTTCAACCGATGTCACAACTCGCTTCCTTTGATTACTTTCGTTTTTCGCTGCTTCTTTCTTTGTTTTGGTTATTTTCCGCAAACACAAATCCGGGTGAAGATTCTATAATTCAAGATTAAATCAACTTTAAGTCTCAAATATCTACGCGAAAAATGGACTTAAAATTGGGACTTGAGTTTCATACTCATCAAACTCCCCCAACTAAAAGTGCTTGTCCTCAAGCAAAGAAAGGCTCATTGTTTGTCCTCAAACAATCAAAATTTATTTTTAAGGACATTTTTCTTTTCAATTATCTTCTTAGTTACATCAGCAATTTGGATTCAATGAAATGTTAAATGTGATATCAATCCAACTAAGCTATCCAAAGATACTTTCACTGTAGATTTATTCAATTCAGCATAAAATTCATAGATTGTAAACAAATACAGTTCTTGACCTCTAAAGTGAGTGTATGCTGGTCTTCCCTTTATGACAAATTTGTAAGTTAGGTGGCCTAATGAGATACACTATAATAGAATGGTAGTCTCACGGCAGACTTCAACTCATAAGATTCTGCTGGGTCATATTACTCTCCACTAATGTAGGCATAACGTAGCCCCCAAGATCAAATAGGTCATTTAGGCTTGTAATTTATGGCTAGGGTACTTGGGTAGATAACTGGACATTTAAGGTTCAAGTTTACCCAAACTATACATTTTTTCTCAACATTCTGCCTTCTAACTGCTTATCCTTTCTTTTCTATTCAAAACTTTTTCAAAAGCACTCTCAAACTTGTTTTAGTGTATCTTTTTACATGTTTCCCACTATGGCTTTTTCTTTCTCCACTTTCTGTTTCAAATTCAGTTTCTCCAGTTCAAAAGCTCTTTTCTTTTTCATTTTGTTCAAGGTCTTAGGAATGGTGCAATGTTTTGCCTTCTTAAGCTTTCTACTATATTTCAACAAGCTTTGGGTCAACAACTCCCATACTGGGCCGATGGTGGTACTGTGTGTAACACCCCTAAGGACTTAATCAGCCAAGAGGAAAGCACAGGAAAACACATTCCTCCTGGGGAACCGGCATATTTTTCGCCTTCTCGCCACTGGTCACAAGACCTCTCGTATTAATTTTCTCAATTACTTTTCTTCCACATCCTTAATTCATCCTTCCTCACATTTCATAATCAGATTCCCTCAAACTAGTCATCTTGGATCACTTTTCGCACTTATTTCGGTAATTTTAGGCAAACACAGGGTTCTTTACTAAAAGATCATAATTTCAGTAATGGTTAAGGCTCTTTCATGTGGCTTTGATGATGAAATTAGCATTTAGGCTCAAATAATGTACTAAGGTATATGCATATAACATATCACAAGGTAGGCTATGAAAGGCTTAAACTATCCAAGGATGGTCAAATTATCCTATTGGTTGTGATGCTTATGATTTCACCTTGAATAATAATCTAACAAGTTTTAGGACCTTTTGAGACTAAACTTATAGTGAATCCTATAAGGTGTTCCTAACCTAAGCAAAATCTTTCAAGGTACTTATGACCAATGTATCTCCTATCGCCATTGTGACTGCATCGCTCAAGCAAACTAGAATTATCACCGATTAACATTATCATCAATTTCAGTCTTTTAGAATCTAAAATTTCAGCTTATTTATTACTGACATCACAACTTTCAATTCTGGTCCACATACTATGCCTAATTTCATTTACAGATTTTCTGGTTTGGTTCAAAAACATATTATTGTGCTATTATACAACTTAGAAGCTCATTTTGATTAATCAATTCATTTCTACCCAATCATCATAGCACAAGCAAATTCAATAATCACCATTTCAATTCAACCAAACATACAAACTCACAGCGTGCATCATTTAGAAATTGTACAAATATGCAGAAATATTCAACACAAGATATTCCAAAAACTCAGTTCTCCTCATTTTCAAGTTCCCAATTTTTCTTTCTAAAATTTCTAACACTAATATTTCAAATTTCTTTATCATTTCAACTCAACAATTTAGTGCATTCAGTACAACTAAATGCTCACTTATTTGTTGCAGCAATCAACAAGTTTAAAAATTTATTATGCTTCACATATCACAACATAAAATGAACAAGAAATGAGAAAACAAGAAAAGAGACACACCGCAGATGTATTTAGAACTCAGATATTTTTCATTTATCATTTCAATCACAAGGAAATAAATTAACATAAAAGTAGAGAGATACATTTGAGTTCATTTCTTTTTCCTTTCGATTCTCTGAGGGTTTCGAGGTTTCATCGTTCACACAACCACTCGAGACGGAGTCAAAGATGGAAGCCTAGGATTTTTTCAATTGCTTTTTCACTCTGGGAGCCGGTTTGTCATCCATTCCAAGATCCTAGCATTACCCTATCGTGTCGCTTTGCTTTCCCCAAAGAGAGAATTAAGTGCACCCTCAAACTCACTCTCAAGCATTGTACATTTTTATCATAAGCCTGAAGCCGCACATGTCTAAACCGGCCAATCCAACAGCTCTTCTCCTTTATAGTTCGTGGAGTGCTTCCATCTTCATCCCTCTTCTAAATTATGGCCAGATCTCTTTTTGATCCTCCTTGCATGTAGCTAAAGGCATACAGCCTTTTCAATAAATTTTGCTCCATCCTTTTTCCCCCCACCTCCAAGATCTTCGCAGTTCTTAATCCCTCTTAGCCGCTCATTAATAAAAGCTTTTTTCTCTCTCCTCAATTCGCTTCTCAACGCCCCATCACCACACTCTCTCCATTCTTCATCTCTACTAGAAGTTATCATAAGCTGAGTGTTCCTCTTCTTTACTGGATCTCTCTCACCTAAGTGGTTGTCTCTCCACCTTAAATCCTCTCTTATCTCGCCATCTCTCTCCCTCTCATTTCTTTCTTTCATTTCCTTCTCGCAAGAAGGCTAGTTAATTCAAAATTATCAAGTAGCTTCAATCAGAGCTCTATTTTTCCCTTTTCCTTTGCTCCCTATGTAAACAATTGCTCACATCGAGCTCTCTTCATTCTCGCCGCTTGAGTTGGAATTCCTTCGTTTATAGGCCGTGGCAGTATCGTCATCTGAACGTGTTCTCATATCCACCCCCTTCAATCGCGTTACCTCACCAACCATCGGGGCTTGATTCTATTTCTTCTATTTTTCCTCTTCCTCTTCTAGTGGGTTTCTTTCTTCTTTATCCCTTCTCACTCTCTACTAAAGCTTTGAAGACTCTAGCAACAGTGAGAGGTGAAGCCTTGGGGCACCTCTCTTCCTCTACTTCATTGAATTTTACACCCCCTTTGATGTACAAAAGTGTGATAAAAAATGGGTCGATATTTCCTAAGAATTTCCCCTCTGCATAGTCCAAGATGCCTTCCATTATCTTCTCCACATTCGCGCATACTCGACCAACGTGATGGCAAAAGAGTCAATTCCGGTCTCATAGTCGGGTGACACGCTGAGGGCTACAATCGAATTTACATAATAAACCATACTTTCCCAACTCGCAAACCTCTCCTCGCTGATGAAGGCCGAGATTGTCCCGTTCTTCGCTACGTCTCGGGCCTCCTCGTGAGCTCTTCGCACCCCCTCGGGGTCGGGATTCTCAGCCCCGCACCGCTGCGCCCTCCCTCGGCTCTAATCCGAATCCAAGCAGGAGATGGACATTTCTCCAAAAGGCACCCATCTCACACTGACACAGCCAGTTAGGTTTCTTCTTTCTCCAAGGTTTGCATAGAACTCCTTTACTGGGGCTCTTCTGCCCGACTCCAAATGTTTGCAAAGCATCTCCCAGCCCCTTTTTTCTACTTCTTCCTTAAAAGGTGGAATTAGTTCTTTGAATCCTCTCTCCTCGACGAATCTCTTCTTAGTGAGAGTATTTCGAAAAGCTCAGACCCCTTTTTCGTATAATTTACTCCTCACTTCTTCTTCAATTCCTTCCATCTCCCCTGCTTCTTCTTTTACTTCCTCAAGAGAACATCACTTTACTTTGTTTTGCTCTCTCTTCTTAGCACATCCTCCAATGATATTCTCTAATCATGTCGCTCAGTAGAGCTAGGCTGCATTTTGGAAATTGAGGGTGGAAGGGAGTTAGGGCTCAGAAGTTTGAAGAATTTGGTTTGGATTTGAAATTTTTCGCTAAGTGTTCTCTTAAATAGAGATTGCCCTAAGTGCAATGTCGCGGGATTTCAAGAATGTCGCACATTTGATGAATGTCGCGACTGAGTGACAATGCCGCAACATTGATTAAAATTTTTAAGTGACTTGACTCAATGTCGTGACATTGGGGTTGCAATGTTGCGATTCCACTTTGATGTCGTGACTCTGAAAAGAATGTCACGACATTAATGAGAATGTCACGACATTGTACCGTACGCTGACATTGGAAACATTTTGAGTTTCATGTCATTTATCAAAATGGTGTCGCAACATTTAGTATTTTGAATTTTCCTCTTCCTCTTTCTCTCTCGCTTATTTTTTAATTTTATTCATTCAAGTATACTCAATTCGAGAAATTTTTAGCAAATCATCTAAATATATATTAATGGAAACACATTTTGGTCTTCGTAAAATTCAATGTATATTTAACTGATTAAATTTAACTAAACTAAACTAAGAAAATTAAAGAACTTCAATCAATCAAATGTAATTCAAACACATAAAAATAAACTAGAAATGAAAGGAAATAATAAAGTAATAAAATTTAAAAGAAAGTAATTGGAAAATCCTCATGAGAGATTCTTCATTGTAGCTCAAACTTGAATTTATCCTTCTTTGACAAGCACTTCTTGATAATCAAGGAACATCCACTGGCTTTTTAACACATTAACTAAAAACTGAGGGAAGCTACCTCCTAACAATCAAGCCGCTTTAATGTCTAATGGACATTGTTGTAATATGCTCTATTTTCAGTAATTCTCTTCAATGACTTTGATCTAAGGTTGTTCTTTCTTCATAATTTCCTTCATGGATAATGTTTCTGTAAATTTTACTATTCACTTTAAAATTCATTCTCGAATTTGTTTCTAAGTGTAATCAGTCTAAAAGTTGTGTGACTACACCATCAGATAAGGACCACTCCATTTAGACTTAAGCTATCCTGGAAAGAGTCCGAGCCTTCAATTGTACAGTAGGACTTGCTCCTCTACTTTGAACTTTCTTCGTAATTCTCATCATGCCATTTCTTACTCTTTTCCTTGTAGATCCTGGCATTATCATAAGCTTCATTTCACAGCTCCTCCAATTCATTCATCTTAAATAATCTCTTCTCCTTAGCAGTTTGGAAATCACAATTCAGCTTCTTGATTGTCCACATAGCCTTATATTCAGGCTTAAGAGGGAGATGACAAGGCTTTCCAAATACAATCCTATATGGGGACATTCCAATAGGAGTCTTATAATCATTCCTATAAGCCCACAATGCATCATCTAGCTTTACTGACCAGTCTTTTTTGCTTGTGTTCACTATTTTCTCCAATATGTTCTTGATCTCCTATTGATATCTCGCCACCATTTGATCGAGGGTGATAGTTTTTCAATCTCTATAGAATGCTCTAATTTTAAATTCTGCCAAGATTTGTGTCAATTTGCTTGGTAAATGGCTTCCCCATCACTACACTGTGCTTGGGGCTCCATATCTACTCAAGATGTTTCTTTTGAATAACCCAACAACTATGTTATATCATTTCTGGATAAGCCATTAGTTTAACCCACTTTGGACATACAATAATCCACAACTAGGAGAATGTATAGATTTCCAAATGAAGGTAGGAAAGGTCCCATGAAGTCTTTGCCCCATACATAAAAAAATCAAGACCACTAAAACCCTTGTAAAGGGGAGCTTTCATTTTTGTTTATATTGCTCCATTATCTCGACATCTACCATACGTTTCACCCATTCGTAGCGCTTTTAAGAAGAGTTGGCTAATAAAATTCCACCTGGTAAATTTTTCGGCCTGCTCTATCCCTTGCAAAGTGTCCCTCCTATACGGTGATGCATGACATTTATCTATAATTTAACCTTGCTCAACTTCTGGTACACATCTTCTGATGATCTAATCTGGCCCTCTTCTAAACATCAATGGGTCATCCCAAATATAGAATCGCATCCGTTCAACTTCCTTCACTACATAATTTAATTTGTTTATTACCACCACATGCCAGGTAATTCATCATGTCCAAAGATACCATAATTTTGAATCTGCTGTTACCCCAGTGGTTAAGCTCATAAGGGAATTCTCTTCTAATTTCAATCTCTCGCTCCTCTTCAATAGCCTCTCTATTCTAGATACAAGTGGATCAACTATCACATTGTCACGCCTCTTTTGTCTTTGATCTCCAAGTCAAATTCTTGCAGCATTAGCACCTATATGATCGGTCTTGGTTTTACATATTTTTTATCATGAGATACTTGATTGTTGGATGATCAGTGTGTATGATGACATGGGATCCCAATATGTATGGCCTGAACTTCTCACAAGAAAATACCATTGCCAACATTTCTTTCTCAGTTGTTCAATAATTTTCTTCGGCTTCATTGAAGGTCTTGTTGTGTAACGCCCTACCCCATAACTATGGCAAGTGAGGGGATGCCACATAGAGATAAGACCTATAAACCTGCCTTTGGAAAATAATTGAGAACAACTCAAGCAAAAAGTCCAAAATGACATAACTACATTTCCAAAAGTCTCGACTATAAAATTCGTACTACAAAATACATAACTATGAAACCACACCATAGTGGTGTTTAAAAGTCTTGTACATATGTTTTCAGTCTAAAAAAATTACTAGATCAAATACAAGTTTCACTATAACAAAAAAAAATATTACAAACTAATTTATATTACAAAAAATAATAGGGTCCCAAGCAAAGGGGGCTCAAGGTCAGGTTGGCCATGATGAACGGATGTCCTCGATAACTTCTTCCACACTCCATGGATTAATACCCATGCTGTTTATAGCCTTAGTGAGGAAAATACATAAAAAAAAAAACAAAACCACTTATAACTATTCTCAAATATAGTAAACAAGCATGCAATATTATTTCGTAATTACATTTTAAATCCATTTTCATGCTTATCGTTCTATAAATAAATAAATAATATATATATATATATATATATATATATATATATATATATATATATATACGTATCCTTTGTAGATCATCATAATTCCATCTCTCTTTGTAAGAGTACATATCATGTCAAATTGAACATAAGGTACTTGAGGGTACACTATAGTATCGTGCATGTATATGTCGATGTACTATAAATTTTATTTTCATAAGCATATCGGTCCTTATTCATGTACTTTATATAAATGTGTGCCCGCATAGACCAATAAGAATGAATAAATAAGTACATTTGCAGAGGAAGGTGTACCCATGTGCATGCATGCTATTGTGAGTGCCGGGTTAATCGAACAGAGTGTCATAGCATTAATCGAGAGTGCCGAAGCACTAAACAAGAGTGTCGTAGCACTAATCAGGGGTGTCGTAGCACTAGTCTCTATTTATTCACTATCCGGTCTTAAGCAGGCATACAATTATATGTGATCTAGAACATTTTATAGAGGTTTAACCTCATTCATATTATTTTCCATGTCAATTCTTATAACCGTAATTTCTTCTAAGTACATATCAAGATGTCTTAAACATAATCACTAAGTGCATTAACAATGCATTTTTGCCAAACAGGTCAAATTATGGGAAATGTTCTTCCACCTAGAGATGTGATTTTCACTTTCACTTGCACAATTTTTGGGAACAAAACTGAAACATACTCTTACCTGGAAAATTCTTTCAAGGAAAGTTGTAATTATATGAGCCTCCATTTCTAGCACAAATTAGAATCATCTTGTTTGATCATTATAACTTAACTTATGGCCAAAATACAAAATCCATTCCATGTTAAGAAATCCTCAAAACACGTGATCTTCTCACTTCCAATCTCAAAAACAAGGGACTTTAGGTTTAGAATTGCTTCCTTGGCACCTCCTATATTTTTGTAGGTCTACCTCTAGGGTTCTTCCTCAACTAAAATCATCCAATTTGATAGTCGGAGGCCAAGTATGGCGCATAAGAAATGGGTTATGGGGAAATTTTGACAGCACTTCCCCTATAATTCTATCATATCCATTTTACACAAAATGGTCCTTAGAAAATGACACTCCCAACACAATTTTGAAATACTTTCTTCATGAAAACTGTTCTCCCAGAAGTCTAGATTACACAAAAATTTGAAACACTCAATTTGGATGAGTAAAGCTCAACTTATGACCCAAACACCAAGACTATACCAAAATCAGAGGATAAACCCAGAAGCTACCTTAAGCTCATATTCGGTTCTAGGAATTTTCTCAAGTACCAAGGGCCGAATTTGATTACACTTCCTTCTTATGAGTTATTATACAAGAAGTCTATATTACATAGAAATTAGAATCACTAAATTTGGAGGTCTAATGGCCATGTTATGGCCAGACAAAGAGCAAGGGTTGAAAAAAAAGACGAACAGCACCTCCGATCCATATGAACCCTAACTCATTTTTTTTCACACCAAACTCCTCCATTGAGGATCCAAAACAAAAGCACAACACCAACAAACACAAAATAGAAAAAGGAAATCTCAAACCTTAACCAAACTTCAAACCCTAAATCAAAATATACCCATGGTTGGAGGAAGTTAGGATTTTCCTAACCTTAAAGCTTCAAAGTTTTCCTTTAGTTTTCTCCCTTTCTTATCTTCTTCTTCCTTTCTTTCCTTTCCTCTTCCTTATCTCCTTCTTCTCCCCCCTTTCTCTTCTTCCAAACTGTGCCCTAGCTCTCCTCTCTTAAGCCAGCAGTGTTCTAGAAACTCCTTGTTTCTATGAGACAATGTATCTATCCCTTTTTATAAGACGTTTGGCAAAAATCTCATTTTCGCTTAAGTTTTTCCTCTTTACTATTTAGTCTCAAAGTTCATTCTATTTGCAAATCACTTCATCATATTCCATAATAGCATATAATCTTCCTACATAATGTCCTTTGAGTCCTTATTTTGTAATTGACCATTATACCCTTTGACTCTCGATAAATCTGGGTTTATCATTTTTCAATCTTACCACTTAAATCTAGAAAAATACAAGATGTACTTTTTTATTATACCTCTAAACCGTAATAAACCATTTAGTATCACTCAAAGTTGGCACGTATAGTCAGATGGCTCTGAATATCTTCTCTTTTCTTTGTCCTAAAACAACTCTCATTGCATAGTCATTGGCATCACACATAATTTCAAATTCTTTGATCCAGTCTTGTGTAGCCATGATGGGAGAGATGACCAATTTAGCTTTGATCTTCTCAAATGCAGAATTGCATGCTTCATCAAATTCAAACTTTGCATCATTCTCCAGCAATCTATACAATAGTCTTTCAATTTTTTAGAATTCCTAGATGAACCTTCTGTAAAATCCTACATGCCCAAGAAAACTCCTGATTCCCTTCACTGTAGTTAGTGGAATCAGAGTTTTAATTAAAGAAATCTTGGCTTAGTCAACTTCCAAGCCTGCTGTATAAATTTTATGCCCCAAAACTATGCCTCATGTCACCATAAAATGGCACTTCTCCCAGTTTAAGGCAAGGTTCTTATCCTGCATCCTCAAGTACGCTTTCAAGAGTTTTCCAACAGCTCTAAAGTCAATATTACATACGTAGAAATCATCCATAAAATTTCCATTAATTTCCTCTAATTAAATCTAAGAAAATGGACATCATACATCTCTAGAAGGTAGCAGGTGCATTACACAGTCCAAATGGCATCCTTCTAAAAGCATAGGTGTCATAAGGACATGTAAATGTGGTCTTTTCTTGATCCTTAGGTGCTATGGCTATCTAGTTGTAACCAGAATAACCATCCAGAAAATAGTAGTATGGATGTCCTGCTAGCCTGTCCAACATCTAATCAATAAATGGAAAAGAATAGTGATCCTTCCTGGTGGCAATGTTCAAATTCGTGAATCACGTGCACTTCATCCGGGGCCACAAATTCCATAGAATAAGTTCATTCTTTCATTCTCTGACATCGGGCCATTCCTCCATTTTCTGGGTACTACATGGACTGACTCACCCAAGGGTCAGCTCGATATGGATCATATAAACCTGCATTTAGCCATTTGGAATAAATTCTTCAGCTCACTCTTTCTATGACTGGATTCAGCCTCCTCTGATGCTCAATTGAAGTCTTTGCATTTTCCTCCATAAGGATTTTATGCATGCAAACTGATGGGTTGATTCAGATCTTCTTCTGACCCTGCAATAGCTTCTTGACGTTTTCTCATAATTTTCACCACTTTATGCTATTTCTCTGCAGTCAAGTCAGCAGCCTATTATAACAGGTTTGGATCTCTCTTCTTCCAGAAATAAATACTTCAAATGTTTTGGTAATTCTTTGAATACTAGACCTTCAAAGCTCTTTTCTTCCACTTGGACTTTTTCTTCACTGCTACGATTTTTTGTATTTAAACCCAAAACAATTTATGCCATTATCTTATCTTCTCAAAATTATTATCATAAAGTGAAGAAGAGATATAGTCATCAAATGGGTACTCATTCCTTAAATCATGCATCTTATTACAAATTAATTAACACCGGCCGCTAATGAGCTCGCCAACATCATGTTAAGCTCAAACATTGATTAAGACTAAAGTGGACTTCCTCTGTGCCAACTCTAAGGTTGCTCATGTGGCTAGGAATGGTCCACATAGTTAGGCGGAATCTTCTTGTCCTCCTTGTACTAACTACAACAAAATCAACTAGAAAAATAAACTTTCCCACCTCGATCAAAGACATCTTCCAGATGCCTTCTCAGTCGAGCCATGGACATGTCTACCATCCTAGGTGATTACTGTAGTGAGTTAACTCCCTAAACTTAACCTTTCTACTACTAACAAAGGTATTGATTGATGCTTGCACCAGAATCACATAAAGCTTTACCAAACTCAAAGTTCCCAATGGTGCATGGTATTGTGAAGCTCCCTAGATCTTGCATTTTCTGAGGTAGATTCTTCTGAATTATAGCACTGCAGTTGGCAGATAAGCTCACTACTCCTCTTTCATCCAACTTCCTCTTCTTGCTGATGATGTCCTTTAGAAATTTTACATAGTATGGCATTTGAACTAATGCCTCAGCAAATGGGATGTTGATTTCTAGCTTTCTTGAATATATTCAGAACCTTGTGATCGACTCATCTGTACCTTGGACCGCCGCGGTCTCTAAGGGAATGTGACTAGAGCCTAATAATTCTCACTCTTTTTCCTTTGCACTTTCTCCTCCTTGGCCACTTCATCTTGCTCTATCATCTACTTATTCTCATCCGGAGCAGCCTTGTTATGTTTTCTTTCTTCATTATCCGAATTCCATTTGTTTCGCTCTAACCTCATTCTTTTTCTTCTTTGCTTATTCTCTTCCTCAGAATCTCTTTGCACTACTCAAAGTAACAGCCATGCAGTCTTTAGGATTTTTCTTAGTGTCACTAGGGAAAGAATCCCTAGATTGATTCTGCATAGCCAAGGCTAGTTTTTGTGTTGCATTTGTGTCTCCAAAATTTTCAAATAAGCATTTGTGTTGGCTTGAAACACAATTCTGTTTGGCTGGAACACTGCAAGCTCACAAAATTTCGCTTCTATGTAGTTCAAGATCCCCTTATTCTGTGAAGATAAAGTTCAGTGATTCGATCTTCAAAGGACTGGATCTTTGTCCTTGATTTTGCTCTTAAATACCCCGATGCTTCTCTCTCCTTGGAACCCTGGTGGAGCATAACTATGCTGGAAATTTTGAGCTAATCTCGGACCCTACTACATTCCACCTCCATAAGAAAAGTTCTCATGGTTCCTTAAGGTTGGGGTATAGTGGGTTGGAAGGTTGTTGTTTGGCTTGAAGTTATAGCTTTTATTCCCATTAACAAACTAAACTTCCTCAACCTGATAGGGACCTTCATGAGCAAGTCCCTCATCAGTAGCACATTTATGCCCAACTCCTACTTCATTGTGAATGACTCTTCTTTCCCGGGTTGGTCATCCATTTCCATGATCAGATCTAGCTTAGCTTCAATTGTTAACATCTGTTCAACTCAACTACTCCCACTCTCAGCTTGCTAACGTCCCGAAGCCTGCATGGAGCTCAGATTTGCTCTTGCTAGTTCTCTATCAACCGAGTAGCTTCCTTAACATTTTTTCTCCCGGATGCATCTCCAAAGGCAAAGATCCACAATTCCTTTCGAAGTGTAATTCATAGCATGGTATGGAAAATCTCCCATATTAGTCATCTTCTCAATCCCATGCATGGGACATCTCCTCAACAACTGTTTGAATCTTTCCCAAGCATTAAACAAGGATTCATCCTCTTTTTTAAAAGAAATAATCTCTCATCTCCTCTCAGAATTTAGAGCATGAGGGAAAAATCTTCCTAGATAAGCTTCCATAAGCTCTTCCCAGTTGTCTACTAATCCATAAGGTAGGGACTTAAACCCGCTTTACCGGTTGTATCCCTGCTTAAAAGGAAACAATTGAAAGTTTGATCACATCCGAATTGACTCCCAAATTTCACCGGTGTCAAGGCCATTCTTAAGAATCAAGCCAAAGGCTCATTCGGGATCTTCACTAGGTTGCCTAGTAAACTAGTTTTGCTGCACCATGGTGATCAAAGCTGGCTTCAATTCGAAGTTGTTTGCCTCTATGGGTGGCTGTCTCACAGCTGAATATTTTTCTCTAATAATTGGTCTCTAGAAGCCTTTCATTGTCCTCTGTCTTTGCTGAGGTCTATCAGCTACAACCACTGGTATATTCTAATTAGCTTCTCTCGATCCACTCCCGATCGATGCTTTTGTCTTTTCTTTCTTGAGATTGACATTCTCTAGCCTCTGTCCAATGGCAATAAGTCAGCTCATGTTCTTCCATGCATGTAAGAATCACTTGAGATTATAGCACACTAGCATCAAAGTAAGCTCACTAGATAAACTTTGATTATAACTAGTTTAGCACAAAAAGAAAGACATGCACTGAATCCACTTCTTCATTTAAAACTATTTTTGTATTTTTCTAAAAAAATTGAATAAAAGATAAAAATGTCCAAATTAGTAATTTTTTGGTTGAATATCGATCTTTAAATCCTACTCAACTTCGATAACGACGCCTAAACTTGTAAAGAGACCAAACAATATGTTCAACTCATTTCTAATTAATCGCTACTCAAGGACTAGTTTCATTCCCGACAACAACGTCAAAAACTTGTAAGGACCATATTATGTGAAAACTATTTTCTCGCGTTTATCTAAAATTCTTGTGTTTGAAATTTACTTTGGTCTAAATC